>CM042154.1:71690874-71730874 GCA_023376005.1 Doryteuthis pealeii | reverse complement strand
GATCAGAATATGTTCATAGGTCATCTATAATAATTTGGGGGTCATTTTATGACCTTACAGTCGTTTGCAGTCAAGTCATGTTGTTACAATTTTATGGGTCATCCTTTAAGCTTCAAGCAAGAATGCTTATCCAGCAGAAATCTTTGGTAAAGAATCCTTTGGTTGCTCCTCAGTACTCCAAGTCCCTCATCAATGATTGCAAATGGACATTTCTAAGTATCAGTGATTAAGTAGTCAACCAGCCATGCATTATGGCTTTTGATAGGAGGAATAAACCATGTGACCTCACCTAGTCTATAAATTTAGCTGGTGTATTGTAGCACACCTTATATGTCCAAAATATTCCAAAGCATGTTGAATACACCAGTTCCTGTTAGATCACTTTAGTTAAGCAGCAATGAGCCTGTTCAATACTTAGATGGGTGACCATTTAAGCAATAGCAGGTATTGTAAGCAACCTGATATCAAAATAACTTAATTCAACATTAAATGACTCAAAAGGGAGTTAATATGCTGTAAAACAAAACAACCAAACTTATTTGTATTTTTTATTTCAATGGATTTTAATACCAGTTTGAAAAGTACTTGTAAAATTTTTGGTTTAAAATTAGTATGCCTTTCTTTTTCTGGAAGAGAAAAGATAAGAAATTGAAAGTATTTGTTTTTTTTTAGTTTTGGACATGTTAGTCCTGCTGCGGGAATCTAGTAGCCACTAAGAGTAAGTGACGCCAATGGAATCAGGATATCCATCTTGTATTCATTATCAAATTTTGAAGAAAAAAAGAGAAGAAAAAAATTTTTGGTTTCTTTTTTTTTTTTTTTTTTTTTTTTTGAAAATGTCTGTTTGATTAAAAAATTAAAATTTATGGACTGAAAAATCCGCCTGAGAGAAAGTTATAAATAGTTGTGCAAACAGAGACAGAAGAGAGATTTACTTAATATAGGATAATTCCATTTATTCTGTTTATAAAAATACTTTCAAGATATGTTTATAAAATTATATAAATATATAATAAAAATCAAGGTTAATCTTTTTATACGAGTGTGTGTGTCAAAAAGTAATGCAATTTTGTTTAGGACAGGTATAATTACCAACACAGGAACATGTATCATACATCAAAATGAAGCTTGTCTTCTGTGGATCACATCCCTACTTCTCCACATAGTCACTG
Organism: Doryteuthis pealeii; assembly: GCA_023376005.1. NCBI lineage: Eukaryota > Metazoa > Mollusca > Cephalopoda > Myopsida > Loliginidae > Doryteuthis > Doryteuthis pealeii. Next base: position 71,729,702 of record CM042154.1, on the reverse strand, counting down.
TTTCTCCCAATAGCAATGCTCTACCTTTGAAAGAGAGCATGTATCCTTGCCCAGTAAAATTCTGTTGACTGTTCTTTGAGCCACTTCTTCACTACATATTTCACTTCCTAATCACTGGAATAATGTTTGCCTCTCAAACCCTCTTTCATGGGGCCAAAGAGATGATAGTCTGAAGGAACTAAATCTGATGAGTATAGAGGATGCGGTAAAGTTGTCCAAAGAACAGTCAACAGAATTTTATGGGGCAGGGATACATGCTCTCATTCGAAGGTGGAACATTGCTATTCTGAGAAAATAGTGACTCTGGAGAAGTAGGGATGTGATCCACATAGTACCAGCTTCATTTTGATGTATGATACATGTTCCTGTGTTGGTAATTATACATGTCTTTTTGACTCATCCTCGTATCTTATTCATTATCATCACATGGGGATTTATTGTTTCATGTTGCAGTGTCCAAGGTATGATGTTAAACTGCATCTAATAGTGGAGTACCCCTTCATTGCCATTAATCTCAGGTCCAGAGTGGTAGTACCTGTTAGGGTCCCATCTATAGGTTAAATAGAAAAAAATGTGTTTACAAAAAAATTGAGTATCAAACAAGAATGAATAAAACAATGTCTTCAGAATAAAATAACGCAAGGGTTTACATGCTGTAAAATCCAACCAACCAACCAACATTTATATTTTAGATCTTGCCAATTTCTTTTTTTTTTTTTTTTTTTTTTTTTTTTTTAAGTTTGGAAATTTGAATTCTGTATGATTGATTACATCTTGCAGCAACATGGCTTCCCACAAAATAAAGGTTACAGATCTTCTTTTGATGAGAACTTGCCCCTCTCCTATAAAAAATTTGAAGAAAAAAAAAAAGAAAAGAATTTATACTAAATTCTTTCTTTAGGTCAAATAGATATATAAACCAAATGTGGTAGCTCCACATGAAATTGTTTGGACATCTATAAACTCTTATGACTATAAAATCAGTTATTATAAATAATGTGTGTTTAAATATATATATATATATATATATATATATATATATAGCACAGTTAGGGTAATCTGGTCTTTGTGGTGAAGTGGGTTGATGATGGTAGGTGTGGTGCTCCACCTCAGCTCAAGCAATCTCCCTGGCCTAGCTCTAGCGAAAAGAGAATAGACTCCCTCGCTGTTCAGTTGATACCAACAATAGGCCACTCAGTCAGCTTTATATATATATGTATATACACACACATGCAACATGTATACAACATCAATAACATATGGAAACAGCAGTTTCTTTCTTTTTTTTTTTTTTTTTACTAACAGTACATTTCAATCTAACAGGTCATATAGAAAATGAAAGTATTTTTTTTTTATATTATAGAAATATGAAACAAAAGAATAGGGTTAAAATCATGTCTCTTGATAGGAGTAATTTTTTTTTTCAATCCTATGAATAAAAAATAAGTAATAATAAATCTATTTATATGGCTTATTGTATTTTGATGAAACCATGTTAAATTGGACAAAGAAAACCAAAAACAAAAAAAATGTATTCAAATGAAGACAAATAGATAAAATGACATTGACTCAATGTCAGAAAATATAAAGCATTTTTCTTTTTTTTTCATGCATGAAAAATGCCATTGTGTGTTAGAAACAGTTTCATGAAATCACTTAATGAAAAAAAAAAAGAAAATTATCTATCAAAAATATAAGATGAAAGGTTTTGATTGTGCCAGTCAATTACTGAACTAGTCCAGCATTTTTATCATATATTCATTCATTCAATTAATAGAAGCAGCTATTGCATGTTACATCAAGGAAACCTTGGTGAAACTAAAACAAAAAAGAAAAATAAAGAAAACTTCCTATCCCTAACCTTCTTTGGTTTCCATGTAGATTTTTTCTTCTATGGCTTTTCCGATTTGCGATATATATATATCGTTTAAAACAAAAAAACTTGCTTCTCAAAAATGCTGTTCTAGTTCAGTGATCGACTTACATAATAAAAACCTTTGATGTTTTATCTTTGATGTTTGTAACCTTTTTATTTATTCATTTTCTTTACTCACCTTTATGTTTCACAAAACAATAGTACACGGTGGCATCTCTTTGCTTTCATGGTGAACTTAAAGAAGAAGAAAAAATCCATTGTCTTATTTTTACTAACAAATGAAACCATTGTGATGAGCAAGCACTGTAACAGTTGAAAACTACTTGTTTGAATTTAGATTTTCTAAGCAATTCAAATCAATGTGTTGAACTAAATTTTTCATCCACTAAATGTACCAACTATTATGGGACAGAGATATGTTCACTACAACTACTATCCCATAAAAGTTGATACATTTGCATATAATTTTCATACACTAAATGTACCAACTATTATGGGACAAAGAGATGTTCACTACAACTACTATCCCATAAAAGTTGATACATTTGCATATAATTTTCATACACTAAATGTACCAACTATTATGGGACAAAGAGATGTTCACTACAACTACTATCCCATAAAAGTTGATACATTTGCATATAATTTTCATACACTAGATGTACCAACTATTATGGGACAATTTACTGCAACTGACCAATTAACGCACCTTTATTTACTTTTCTTTTGAAACTAGTTGAGAACAATCAAAAAATAAATAACAGTCATGATGAGTATCTTTTTATATTATTTGGATTATTCAGACTATTGTCCTCATCTTTATTGTTATCTGCACAACGTTTCGACTAATGTGTCCTCCAGCCTTCTTCAGGTATTTCTTGTCAGACTCTTGAACCTTTTCGAACTCAGGAACCCCCTTTTTAAACTTGGGAACTTTTTCTTCAAACTCGGGAACCTTCTTGTTGAATACGAGAGCCTTCACTTCATAATCAGGAGCCTTCACAGAATTTTAAACCTAACCCTTTATTTAATCCACAGGTAGACAGTTCTCATTCTGTTAACCATGACTGTGTTAAGCTGTTATTCTATGTTACTATTGCCCTTGACCATGATTGAACCTGCAGCCTAGAGATAACTGTCATTTAGAACTGTATAAACACCTATATCCATTACGCCATGTGTCCAATTGGACAATTCAGAGTGAATTTTGGGAACATATAAACCTAATGTCCTATTTTACCTAGAATATTCAACTTTTATACATTGACTCATATTGCATTTTTTTTTTTTTTTTTTAAAATCTAATATAGCCTTTTTAATTGTGCAGATAACAATAAAGATGAGGACAATAGTCTGAAAAATCCAAATAGTACAAATTATCAAAAATTTAACCTCAAAATTTTTTTTTGTTCACTGGTTCTATGCATTATTTAATCTCTCTATATATAAAGGAGTCACATTTGTTTTGGTATATACATGTCAACTTATAACTCATAGAAGTTCCTTGAGCATTAAAATCACACATACATGTTCTTTGGGCACAAAAAAAGAGCCTGAGCAAGCTGTGTGGAGGCCCTGGGTTGCCCAAGTGACAGGGACCCCCTCTCTGCCTCTCTGGCATGATCTGAAGGAATGGTGAACCAATACATTCGGCATCAGTTTGGCTGCAGGAGTTGCCAGATAGTGTTTTGCACAATATATTGCCTAATGGAGTCCAAGCCGTGATTTCTGTCAGGGTTTTCTCCCTTAGCCTTTTCCTATCCACAAGGCAGTGGTGGTTATTTAGACTATTACGCGCCTGGACACCAACCCAGGTCAATGTTCTCGCGTTAAATTTTAGTATCTTTATAATAAGGAAAATTACAAAATTTAGTTTAGCATGACTAAGTTGAAATATTGTGGCGATACCAGTAGCAGCACAAAGAAAGAGTTCAGTTGTGTGAACAAATTTTAGATAATGCCTTTGTTCACAATTCAAGGACAATATACATCTATATCTATTTTGAGAAAAAAAGTGTTTTTAATGTTTTCATATCTTTCACTAAAGATGTTTCATATAAAACCATTTATCAATTATCAGGAAATTAAAATGACTTTGAAGATTAGACTGAGGATGTTCCACAAACCAAAAGAATGGTGACATCAACTAGGGACCAAGCCTCACCCAGTGTCACTCCAACCCCTAAGCCAATGCCATCAAAAATACCCCGTGCTTTATCAAGATTACTCCCCTGTAATCGGCCGAGTCGAAAGGAACTAATTTCCCCTCAAAGGCCGCTACACTCGCGCAATTGGGGGGGGAGGAAGGGGAGATGAAGAATAAGTTCCAATTACTGTTGAACTGGGAACACAAGGCAGCAAGCGATTGTAACTTAAATACAAACTCGAATGCTACAAAGTCCACTGCAAAATGACAAAGTATATATAAGACTCCACAATGTCATTCAAATCAAGCAGTCAAGCAACCAATCAGAACTCAAGGAATGGAATGACCCAAATCACCCAGATTCATGAATGGATCATTCTTGATTCCTATTTATACCAGCTGTCTTGGACACTGCTTGAGTTCTACTTAGCTGCTGTTATTAAAACCAACAGTAGACTAACTGACTTCAATACTATGTTAATCATAAAGTTTTCAACACCAGGAGTGAATATTTGTATTTACCCTTCCCCACTCAACTTTATTGACAAATGAGGGTCAGGAAAAAGGAAGTTGACCAGCACTGTCAAAATTGTTCTTTGTGAGATGTCTGAGAGATCAGTGACTGACCATTACCCTACCTTTTACCTTTTCACTTAAAGAAAAGATTTTTTTTATGGTTTCTCTTTGGTATACCTGAATTGTTAGTATATCTACCCTTGGGACCATTATTATAGATGTGAACAGAATAAGGATAGATAAATAGACGGGGACAGAATGAGATAGATAGATGAATGAGGATGACAGAATGAGATAGATAGATAGATGGGGACAGAATGAGATACATACATAGATAGATAGATGGGGACAGAATGAGATACATACATAGATGGGGACAGAATGAGATACATAGATAGATGGGGACAGAATGAGATACATAGAAACAGATTGAATTATCTGAATTTCCAGTATATCTACCCTTGAGCCTTGTGACCATTATTAAGTAAAACCTTATTAAGTGAACTGTTTATTTCTGAAGTTGATCAAGAGTAATTTGAAACCCTATTAGTTAGGTGGGGAAAACTGTATTATTTTCACCAACTGAAGACCCACCCATCAGGAAAGATTTTGAACTAGTTCTCATGGAAGACATGAATAGAACCATTGGATGCAAGAAGAGTTCATAAATTTGAACCATGTATTTATTGAATCTTATCTTAGTGAAGCTCTGTAAGAAAAAGAAAAAAAATCAATGATTTATTCTTGATTTTATGTAACCTGAACATAAAATTTTCCCTCCTACATTTTATTACAGCAATAAACACAGACATAACCCCAAAGTGTTTTTTATAAGGACTTATAAGTTAATAAATGTCACTTATCGGTTAATGTTCATGGCTTCCTTGTGTGAATACAACAACATGATTTGATAGGTGACGTCATGCAAAAAATATTACAACTTTCAGATTAAGAAATATTCCGCTGATAACCTACTTTATATGGTTAAACAAAAAGGTAAAGATTTTGTAGAGTTAACTTTATATGGTTAAACAAAAGGGTAAAGATTTTGTAGAGTTAACTTTATATGGTTAAACAAAAAGGTAAAGATTTTGTAGAGTTAACTTTATATGGTTAAACAAAAAGGTAAAGATTTTGTAGAGTTAACTTTATATGGTTAAACAAAAAGAGTTAACTTTATATGGTTAAACAAAAAGTTAAATGTAAAATTATTATTATTATTAGTGAAATAGATCACTAATTAGGACTGAGCCTATTCTTGTAGTAACCACTCCAAGCAGAGTTTAACAGGTTTGAATTCAGAGTTTTCCTTTTCCTAGACTGTTTGCCTAACCAAGATTAAAGGGCCCAGTCTGTCTTACTATTTACCCAAAGCTGGGTGGGGAGTAGTTGGATTCATACCTTTCCCAAGAATATTAGTGCTATGTGAACTGTAGCTTAGTCCAGGATTCGAACTCGGGTCGACAAGTCCATTTCCCACGACTAACCATTAGACCACTCGACTTTTAAACTCATTTTTTTTTTTGTTTATCTATTTGACCCATAGATACAGGTACTATTGTAATTATCTTAGTAGGGATCCTGGCTAGTCTGTATCCTTTGGCTAGTTGAATGAAAATCATACTCACCTTCATAGGAAGGCTTTAACTAGCATCCAGTCATCAGACCAAAAAAAAAGACAGTAACCGAATACACTCTGTAGCAACTGAGAGGACATGGTCAAGTCTTCAGTATATATAGATAAAAATATACATATATATATATCTACAGTAAAGATTTGGTATAGTTAACATGAAGTACAGATCTAGCTTAGCATTATAAAAAAAAGCTTATCTTATGACTTTGTTTGGTCATTTGTTAACTACACATCTATAGGCGTTGGGTGGTGGGAAATGGACATGGGGATCCTAGTTCAAATCCTGGGCGAGGCTGTTTGCATTCCCTTCATTGCCATTACTCCACTCTGACCCAGAGTAGTAGTACCTGTTAGGGTTCTATATATGAGTTATGGAGGCATGTGGTGTAATGGTTAGTCATAGAAAATGGACTTATCGACCCAAGTTCAGATCATAGATGAAACTGTTTGCATTAAATGACCCGAAAAGGGTTGATATGCCATAAAACAAACCAACCAGAAATGAAAGGTAGTAGTAGTAGTTTTACTTCTAACTTTGTTTATCAACATTGATTTATCTGCCAGATTCTTTGGAAAGGAAAGTCTCTTTCAACTGAATCTTATTAGATTGGGAGAATCAAATTTAATTGTAAAGCTCCCAGCTAGATAAGTTTTCCAGAATGCAAATAAATAATAAGAATGATAAATTTAATTCAAATTTTAAGAAAATTAATGAACTTGATTTATTTAAATTCAAGAAGAATTTGTTGACAATAAAAAATCCAATCATATGGCAATATTCTTGGAGGCTAGAATAACAATAATAATAATAAGAAAAAAAAAGAATATTTAAGTTGCTTCTGAAATAGATCCAATCAAAATACATCTTATCCTGATTTTATGAATTAATGATATTGAATACCAAAATTAACTATGACAATGAGTTTACTAACAGGATATTTAAATAAGATCAAGATTTTTCCAAACTTTTTCAATGGACTGACTTTTTGTTTGTTTTTGTCTGTGGTTAAAATTTATTTTCATTTCTTCTATAAATAATTTCTTTCTGTCTTTCCATCTGTTGAGAAGGCAAGTTGAGCAAATGACTAAAATATACTTGTTACATTGTCCTTTCCATCTTGAGAAATAAGTAAAATTGATACCAACGGAATAGGTTTATAAAATTAATCAAAATAATATATGATATAATAATAGTATATTTTTTTTGTGTGTGTGTTATTTAGTCATTTATTTTTTCATTTTAATGTATAAGGCTTTTTTTTTTCTTCATTATATAATGCTGCATTAGGAGGCACATGATGTAATGGTTACCGTCATAGGAAATGGACACGGTAAAAGAAGTTCAAATCCTGGACAAGGCTGTTTGCATTTCACATAGCACTAATAACTTTGGAAAAGATATGCATTCAACTATTCTCCCTCCAGTTATGGGTAAATAGTAGGACTGACTTGGCTCTTTAACCTTGGTTAGTTAACCAGTCTAGGAGAAGGAAAACTCTGAATTCAAACCTATCAAACAATGCTTAAGAAATTGACCTTGTGTCATATCCTACTCATGTGGTGGTGTTGGTAAATATGTATATAATGCTGTATTCTGTCGTCCTGTTGTCAATGTTGTAATTTCAGAAGCTGTCTCTTTATTTAACTCTTAACCTCCTATACCACCTCATTCCACCCAGCTGGAAATCATTTGTTTTCCTAATCTACCCGAAATGATAGCCTTTGTTTAAATGTAAAATTAAACATATTTAGAAGTCTTTGATTTAGGGGAAATAATAGGTAACTTTAAATGAAAAGGCCATTTTTAGCCATTTTTTGATAAATCCTTATAGGAATTGGGCTCGGGACTTAGAAAATTCTCAACAGGATGTTAAGAGTTAAAGTGGGTTGAGAAATACTGGGCAGGGTAGAGGGTAGGGTTTGCTGGTGAAGGGTGTGAGTGCATGACAGGGTGCGTCTTTTTAGTGTCCAAAATTGGTTACAAAAACACTCAGAACTTCACGCATGAACCCGCACAGGCAAACAAATATAAGAAAAATACACACCATCCCAAAGATATCCACCCAATTAGGTTCACCTCTAGTAGACCCAACACTTGTGTGTGTGTGTGTGTATGTGGGCTGGATACACATCCTCATGGAAAGACAGGCTGATGATAGCTGTAAGAAGTATGAGGTAAGTTGACTAGAGCCCTCCATTCTGAAGCAACACATGACGGACACCATGGAAACATTTCCTACATTGAACTCTGACCTGTGTGGCAGGGCCTGTATGTCGAGGGTCTCACATGTGTGACAGGGTACATAAAAAAAATAAAAAAATAAAAAAAAGCTGGACCCGTGGGCCATCTGCGCACTCACAACTGCTCTCAACTGAACTACTTGTAGAAATGGCCTTATTCTGTCAAGAAGCGGCAATCACCATATATATAAATATTGTGTGGATAATATCCGTGCCATATTTCTAAGCAGCTAGTGCTCAATATCATTGATAGAGCATTTATATTTGAGTTAAGGTAATGTGTGGATATGGAGTTAACACCTTATTACTGTCCTAGTTACCAACTTGGTTGGTCTGACGGTCGCTTAGGTGAAAAACTTTCAGTAACTGTAAAAATCTCTATTGAATGTGAAGGAATTAAAATATACAACTGACTTAGAGAGACGGTTTAACCCAGTTGGTAAAGCATGGTCTAGGAATTGAAAGGTTCCGGGTTCAATATCAGCCCAGGCCAACTCAATGCATGAGTAGGACTGCTTGGGTAATCTGATTTGTGTAGCAAATCAGCATCTGGGAGCTGACTGTAGGTGTGGTGCTCCATATCAGCAAAAATCAATCTCCCTGGTCTAGTGCTAGCAAAAAGGAAATAGTCTTCATCGCTGCCCAGCTGTTAAGAGAAACCTAGGTAGATATTCTCTCACTCATTAGGCTTATTTTATTACTATTTATACACACACACACATATATATATATATATGCGCGTGTGTGTGCATGTTTGTGATTTGTGTGTTTATGCATATATATATATATATATATGCATAAACACACGTGTAAGTGCCTTCAAGTAAAAATTTAATATATAATATATATATATATATAATTATCTTATTTCATCAAAGTCTTTATATATATATACACACACATACACCTACATATGCCACATAATATTTACAATTAAACTCTTTTATATATATATATATATATATACTTTACTATTACTCATAAATAGGCACATCTCTAGTCATTTTTTTTAAAGAAAAAGTTAATTTTCTTCTAAACCAAAGATCCCATGATTTTATTATTTCTAGTGGAACATAATCAAGCATCTTATGGTGATGTAATAGTTAGCAAGCTAGACTCCATTACTACTGAATAGCGAGTTTGATCCTTACTGGATACTCCATAGTTGTGACCTTAGGACAAACAGCATGGGTAAATACATACAATGAAAACGGATTATTATTAGGTGTCATTTATTACTAAACTCTACTACTGTATAACCAAGAAAAGAATACAGATTGGTTTAAAAAATAGGCGTACTTCTTTTGGGCCTGCAACATATGATATGGGTTACCAAGCCTTAGACCACTACACAGCAGTTTTTTTCTCAATATATAAAGTCATATTACTCACACACACATATGTATATGTAGACATTGTATTGACTATAAATAAGTAGATCAAAAGAGAATGAGTCATCAGAGAGAGAGAGAAAAAAAAAGGGTGAGTCACAATAATGATTTTTTTTACAAACTAAATGAATGAGTTGCAATAACAATAAATATTGAAAAGTGCTGTATGTATGTATAGCCATTTCATATAGAATTCAGGAAAAGTGAAAATTTTCTATGTTGTGCATGCTATCAAGAAGACATTTTATGTTTTCTTGAGTGTTATAGCAGCCCAGCCTTGCGGCGAGCTATGAAGCCACACTGACAGACAGAATTTCCTAAAGCGGGAGTCAGATGTTTTTGTTTTAAAGTTAGATGAAGCTGATCTCGCTGTTTCAGTCTATTTTCTTCAAAGCTTTTTAATCTAGTGAAACATGTCTTACGCCATTCTTTCCGATCTGATGCTAGATTTTCCCAAGCACTCAGGTCAATATTGAGGCGTTTTAAATTGTCCTTCAATTTGTCTTTATAGTGTTAGAGTGGACGCCCAATAAAACGCTTAGTATTTGGTAATTGTCCGTATAATATCTTCTTTGGAAGCCTGTTCTCATTCATTTTGACAACGTGACCGGCCCACCTAAGCTGAACTTTTGCTAGTAAGGTTTCAATGCCAGCAATATTACAATTTTTTAATATTGTGCTATTTTTCACTCTATCATCCCATTTATATATATATATATATATATATATATATATGGGTAACATTTTTTCTTTTATGCATACTGTATTGAACAAGATGGGGACATTTCATCTTTGACAAGTTTCTTTCCAATCTTTTCTAGTTTTCTGGCCAGCTTCTTGATATCCAAACTCAATTATATCTACTGGCAATTATATACTCAATTATATCTGATGGCACTGCAGAGTGCTGAAAGTACTAGGTATGAAAACTTAGGACTAATCAACAGACTCCACCCTGATATTAAGAAGCTGGCCAGAAGATCGAAAAGAAACTTGTCAAACATGAAATGTCCATCTTGTTCAACACAGCATATATATACATATGTATGTAAGTTGAAAATGGAAATGAATCTAATGATAGGTTCTTTTTTCAAACACTTCAAAATTCTCTGTATTTTTACCACTTTAACTTCAAATACCAAACATTTTGCTCTGATGAAGCAAAATTTGAACTCCGATGGACACTTTCATTTTCTGTGCCAATAATCACAATGGCACTTATATATCCTAATATATATGTGTGTGTGTGTGTGTGTATATATATATATATATATTATATATATCCATGAGCAAGGATGTGACACAAGGTCAATTTTTTAATCGAAGTTTAAGAGGTTTGAATTCTCCTAGACTGGTTGCCTAACCAAGGTGAAAAAGTTCAGTCTTCCCTACTATAGGTGGAGGAAGAAGTGTCAGATTCATAACTTTCCCAAGGGAGACTATGTGAAATGCAACCAGCCTCATCCAGGATTTGAACTTTATTAAAAATTTTCTAAAAGTAATTTCTTTCATAATAAATTTTCTCCCGCTGATGACCTAAGGTCAAAACTAGTTGAAAACAATTGAAAAATAAATAACATTCAAGAAATATTCCTGTTTGTCTTATCACTTTTTGTTCATCTTGTATATATATATATATATATATTGTAATAAATTGACTTTTTCCTACTAATCTTGAAAGGCAAAATGTAAATATAGTTCTGCCAATTTTTAATGTGTACACTATTCAAGGATTATTGAAATGTTATTCACTTAGAGGAAATGAAGAAAATTTTAGATTTCACTCTGTGAAATATATATCATCACTGGAATAATGTTTTCCTCAGACCATCATCTCTTCAGCCCCCATGAAAGAGGATTTGAGAGGCAAACATTATTCCAGTGACAAGGAAGTGAAATCTGTAGTGAAGAAGTGGCTCAAAGTGTAGTCAACAGACACGGGATACTTGCTCTCATTGCTATTGAGAGAAATGGTGACTATTTGGAGAAGTAGCGATGTGATCGACAGACGACCAGTTTCATTTTGATGTATGATTGATGTTCCTGTGTTGGTAATTATACCTGTCCTAAACAAAATGGCATTACTTTTTCACTCACCCTCGTGTGTGTGTGTGTGTGTATATATATATATATATATATATATATGGGTGAGAATAGAAGAAAGTGTGGATATAACAACACAGACATCATAAATTCAATTGATATTTCACCTTATTTTGGATGAAGCTTCTTCAGAGCTTTATTAACATAAGTACTTATGTTAATAAAGCTCTAAGGAAGCTTCATCCAAAATGAGGTGAAATATCAGATGAATTTATGCTGTCTGTGTTGTTATATCCACACTATTCTCAACCACATTTTGTCAGATTTATTCAAATCCTTCACTCCTTTCATATATATATATATATATATATATGTTAAGTAAACAAACAAATGTGTTTTTTTTTTTTTTATATGGCTTTAAGCCGACAATTTTTGGAGGATATGTGCTTAATTGAAGTCATACCTAATTTTGAAAATTAATTAGTTAATAATTAATGAATTTAGGCAGGCATATATGTTCAAATGTAAGGCTAAACAAATCGAGAAAATGTCAATCCCTGAATGTACATTTCGACCTATTAGGTCTCATCAGCAAGTTTATAGACATGGGAGACTGCTCCGTGTGTGACTCGAAAAAAAAAAAAATATATATATATTGTGTGTGTGTCTTCATTTTTAAAAAGATATCTTGGTAAGGGCACATTCAGAATTTTATATAAATGTTTTTATAACTGGAGATTTTAGTAGTGGAAAAATAGAAAAATGCTGTATATTTGAAAAGAGATAAAATGTGGAATCATCTGAGTTAGATAGAAGATGGTGTAGTGATAATATTGATAAAGACAGATATACAAAAACGGTTGATAATAGATAACAACACATGACAGGTTCATTTAGCTTGGAATCTGAAGTAGTTGCATTACTTGTGACATTGCTGTACTAAGTAACCTAGAGATGAAACAAGATGGAAACCATTGGTAACAGAGTTTTTAGTCATCTGTCTAGATAATGTACAATGTTAAAAGCAGCGTATGAGTTTATTTTATTTTAGGATGACATTGCATTAGAAAGTTCTTGGTAGGTCCAATCAGGATCCTCTTAAAGCGCACATGAATAACTGTCTGTGGTTGATGAGAACAATAAATTGTCTGTATATTTAGTTAGGTATCTAAGCATAGATATTGATATTGTATACAATCATTGCCTGTGGTAATCATTGCATGCTCTGGTAAGGAGATGTGTTGTGGTCATATATATTTGTGTGTGCACATACACACACACACATGTACACACACAAATATATATATATAATATGTGTGTGTGTGCATACATATATATATATGTACACACACACACACACACACATATATATATATATATCAATAAAGGAAGGAAGAACTCAATACAGTAATCCCATAATAAATTTATTTCGACGAAAATTGGGTCTCCAGCTCCCAAATTTTCATCAGATGGGTCTCAATTCACTTATGATGAGACGAAAATTTGGGGAGCCGGTTTAAATCAACTTAGATTTATATGGGCCCCAATTTTGGTCGAAATAAATTTATTATGGGATTACTGTATTGACTTCTTCCTTCCTTTATTGATAAATATTGCTCTGTATATAATCTAAAAGGTTATTTTACATTGAGCTCTCTTCAGTGATTTAAAGATTCGCTGTATTTATACATACTGGATCATCAATATTAGTACAGTGGATCTTCGAAATCACATATAGAATCATCCCTTACTACCAAGTTTTGGATAAATCTCAATTATATATATGTACACACACACACACACACACACACACACACACACATATATATTTGTGTGTGTGTGTGCATACATATGTATAAGGATATATACTTTTTGGAATATAAATTTATTTTGACTTTATAGTCTCATCACTTCTATTTTTGTTGATTTTTGACTTTAATATTTAACCGTCGGTCTTACTGGTGTGATTTTCCCATTTCTTTATTTTTTGTTTTTTCACACACACACACACACATATATATATTTGTGTGTGTGCACACACACACACACACATATATAGGTACAATGAGGAGATTAATCCGACAGTATGTTTGTTTTCTTTAAAAAATTTCTCCATATATATATATATATATATATATATATATGAGAAAGTAAACAAACAGACGATGTTTGTGATATGGCTATTTTCAGCTGACAATATTTGGGAGAATATGTGTTTAACTGAAGTCGAACCTAATTTATGAAAGTTAATTAATTAATAATTAATTAATTAGGCGGGATTACCTATTTAAATTTAAGGCTAAACAAATCGAGAAAAATCAATCTCTGTAGGCCGAAATGTACATACAGAGATTGATTTTTCTCGATTTGTTTAGCCTTAAATTTAAATAGGTAATCCGCCTAATTAATTAATTATTAATTAATTAACTTTCATAAATTAGGTTCAACTTCAGTTAAACACATATTCTCCCAAATATATATATATATATATATATATGAAGAAAACACTTTACTGGTTGGGTGTGTCAACATATACAGTTCAAACTGTTTCATCTTTGTTTAGGTTAATTAGCATGTATTAGGTAATGCAAAAGTTCCCAGCACCATCTTAATAGAATCTTAGTAGTGTCTTTGGTATTTATTCAACTCCTTATTACTTGTAGTACAATCTGTCAACTCAAGAATATCATTTACAAGCCTAAGGAAAGAAAAAAAAATCTAAACCTTGCAATGACATTAACTTGAAGGAAACAAATGTCTTTCAGTATTTAAACACAGTTGTCTTTTCTTGCTTGAAACAGGAAAAAGTCTTCTTTTTTTCTTCTTCTTCCTCTTCTTTTTTTTTCAAGGAGATAGTTATTGTTGATGAAAAACGGATTCATTGTGAGAATCAAAATGAAGAAAACTTTGTCTGAAACATCTCAATCAAAACAGTGTTTGGTAGTGATAGGATTCTTTTTGCACCATTCCTCTTCTTCTGATTCCCTTCTTCTTCTTTTTCTTCTCATCTTCTTAGAAAAAAAAAGTAGAGGGCTCCTTAGCTTGTTTAAAGATAGACAGGGCTTCTCCTATTGCTGTGATTCCCAACTCTTTTAGCATTGCCTGATCTATCTTTTGTCAGCTTTTCATATGCAAAGGTTGCAGCATAGCTTTTGGCCGAGTCGGCAGAGATTCCTGCTTTGATGAGGTAGCTTTCCAAATCTTCAGGTTCCATTGCTGTTCGCAGCACCGTGTTAAAGTGAGTTAGTATACTGTTCGTTTGAACAACAACAACTAAGCACAACTGAACTGGTACCCAAAGCAACTGGTATTTATGGCACTCAGCAATACTCCATTCATGCATTTGGGTGATTCCATTCTTTGAGTCCTGATTGGCTGCTTGGTTTCTGTGGTGTTATGTTGCCTGATAAATAACCTACCATTATGCAGTAGGCTTGTGACAGTGCAAAATCCGTATTGAGTTAGTTTGCTTGTTGCCTGTAATTGAATATTGCTTCTAGAGTGAGTATGATGTTTATTCTACAGAATCTTTTATTCTTAGCATTCATTTGTTTAAAAGGTCATGGATGGAAAAAAAGGGAAGTTAGATATTGAAGTAAGTCAGTTAGACAGTCAACAATTGGATTGAGCAATGTGACTGGCCAAGCACAATTGCACCAGTGTCAAGACAACTGGTATTTATGGGAATTCATAACAGTCCACCCATGTATTTTGGTGAGTCCATTCCCTGAGTCCTGATTGGCTGCTTGGTTTGTAGGGCTCTCTGAGGCTCCATAAATCCTGCCACTTTTCAGTGGTCTTTACGGCATCTCAGAATCATATTCAGTTACGACTGTTTGCCGTCTTGTCTTGCCAATTCGACGGTAATTGGACTTAGTATTCTATATTAGAAACATTTGAGTTAGGGTTACTTGTTGTAAAGTCTTTTTTCAATCAGATAAACTTTGAATTCTAGAATTTGACCATCTATCTTTAGCATCTACTTTTTCAACTGAGTGATGCTAACCACTGCGCTAGATCATAGGGAATTGGGGGCTCATAAAGTAGTTTTTGACTAACATGCAGAGAACCTCTTGGGTTTGAATTCAGAGTTTTTCTACTCTTTGTCCGGTTGCCATATTAAGGTTAAAGAGCCCTGTCTGCCCTACTATTTAGCTGGAGGGAGAATAGATCATAGAAAGGGAAGAGGAGCTCTCAAAGTAGTTTTTGAATAACCTGAACAGAATCCCTTGAGTTTGAATTCAGTTTTTTTCTCTGTAACCGGTTGCCATACCAAATTTAAAGAGCTCTGTCTGCTCTACTATTTACTGGCCCTTACTTACTCTGACCCAAAGTTGTAGTACCTGTTAGGGTCCCATCAATGGGTTAAATAGAAAAAATGTATTTATAAAAAAATTGAGTACCCATCAAGAATTAATTTATTTCAAAACTTTATCAGCATTAAATGACCCACCAAGGTTGATATACCTTAAAACAAACAAACCTACTATTTACTCATAGTTGTTGGAAGAATAGTAGGATTCATACCTTTCCCAATGGTATTAGCACTATGTGAGATGCAAACAGCTTTGTCCTGGATTTGAACTTGTCTTGCCATGTCCATTTCCTACGATAGTAACCATTACACCACACACCTCCACCATACCACTCTAGGTGTCTCCATTTTTACTGATCCTCAGGACTGTGTGCTTTACCAAATGTTAAGCCATTATATATGCATTTTGCAGACACAGACACATATACATAGACAAATGGACCAGTGTTTACATTCTGTTGGAGCGCAGGGCTTTGAAGTACTGCCATAAACACAGCTCAATTGCCAGCAGTCATGGCTCAACACAACACACATCACTTTGGGCAGTCTAGACAATATCCATAAGAAAACAGGCTGGTCTTGGCATCACCAGAATTGCACCACTGAGGCTTGGCTATCTATAAACAAAAAACTGGCTAAACAGAGTGCCACATGCACATCCCAAATGGCCCTTGTATCATCAACAATATCATATTACATCAATAAATATCAATCTCATAAACCTATTTCAACCTGTGTTAAGTATCTGGCCGCCATCCTTGGCCAGTTGTAAAGAACTTAAAGTAAATAAGTAAGTAAGTCCTGTGATATAGAATCCTTTGGTAAGTGAATAAGTCCTGTGATATAGAATCCTTTGGTAAGTGAATATGTCCTGTGATATAGAATACTTTGGTAAGTGAATATGTCCTGTGATATAGAATACTTTGGTAAGTGAATATGTCCTGTGATATAGAATCCTTTGGTAAGTGAATAAGTCCTGTGATATAGAATCCTATGGTCCATCGTCCAAGAAGATCCAAGTAGTAATGCTTAGGTATAAATAATAATATCAGCAGCAGAGCACTGCCAGTGATTGGACAAGAATATAGTCACATGACTATCACCCAGTCTATAAATAAGAGTGGGCGTCTAGCACTCACCTTATATCATAGAAAAGTCAACAGACAGGGCTTAAGATACACTGACTGTATCCTCTGCAGGAATGTAAGGACCCCCCCCCCACTCCCACAAAAAAGGTTTATCTTGGGTATGACTAAACTGATGGTCAGGCTCTAGTTCTGGTTGTCCTGGGTATGATGTTAAACTATCTGATGGTGAGGTTTCACTTTGGAGCTCTGGGGAATGTGTAGTACCCCTTCATCACCATTACTCTCAGGTCCACTCTGACTCGGAGTGGTAGTACCTGTTAGGGTCCCATCTATGGGTTAAATAGAAAAAATGAGTTTGAAAAAATGTTTAAAACAAAAATTGAGTACCCATCAATCCATGAATAAAACAAAAACATCTTTGGCATAAAATGACCCAATGGGTTGACATGCCATAAAACCCAACCAACCTCTAGATCTGGAGATCTATATAATGTGATATCCTTTCATTGCCATCACTCCCAGGTCCACTCTCACTCAGCATAGTATGTATTTAACAACCCCTCCATATGAGCATGATAGGATACAAGGTCAATTTTTAAGTGGAGTTTAACAGGTTTAAATTCAGTTTTCCTTCTCCTAAACTGGTTGCCATACCAAGGTTAAACAGCCCAGTTTTCCTTAGTATTTACTGTTGTATACTGGATCATGCAATATTAAGTATAATAGTACATCCAAATACAGTTTGCACCAGACATAGAGTAACTCGCAACAGGGCTAAAACATCAAGGTAGATGGTTCGCATAATGGTTCCGTAATCATCTTCGCAGTCTCAGTAATTGCCCAGAAGTACTAAAACAGCAGTGTACAAATAGTCTTGGATCAGCTGATTTACTCTCTATGAAAGGTAAGCTAGGCTAGTCCACAACATTTACCTATAGCTGGAGGGAGAATAGTTGGATTGATACCTTTCCAATGGTATTAGCGCTATGTGAAATGTAAACAGTCTCATCCAGGATTTGAACTTGTGTCGCTGTATTATTGTGTTTTCTACATTGATAACTCTTACCCCACAAAGACACCAACCAAAACTAAATCCTTTCTACAAACTTTTCCCCAACAAAGAATACTAACAAAACCCGATCTTTCAATTAAGCTATCTTTCTACACAGAATGATTAGCCTGTCTCTATTTCTGCCTGCATTAGATAACCCACATAGGTTGATGTGCCATTAATCAAACCAAACCTTGAAGAGGAAATAGGCACCATCCTGAAAGATGCCATGAAAGAGAAAAGAATCAGCCTGGCACTAATAATAAAACAACATAGTGTTTAAATCTGTAATTAGCAGATAAGCTGATATATGCTATCTTATTCTGTCTTATTTCTGTCTGCATTAAATAACCCACAGAGGTTGATATGCCATTAAACAAAGAAATGAAGCCAAACCTTGATCAAAAGTCAGAGATATTATCTAAGCTTCATTGTGGCACACAGCCAGGTGTGAACTTGCTAGTAAGGGTTTGCTAGTCTACATCACTAAGCATTATAACACTTGAGGCACACTGGGTTAATTACCAGACCCCTTACGAAGGTGTTAGGCTTCCAAGTTGGATTAGTAAAACAGACCTTTAGGGCAGACATGAAAAAAAGAAAAAAAAGTACTATAGTACAAATTTTGGAGCGTGGTCTAATGGTTAGAGTTGTAGGAAATGGACTCGTCAACCCGAGTTCAATTCCTTGATGAAGCTGTTTGCATTTCACAAGGCGCTAATACCATTAGGAAAGGTGTAAAGCCAATTCTCCCTTCAGCAGGGCAGACTGGGCTCTTAACGGGTTGGCTCAGTTGGTAGAGCGTTCGGCTAGAAACCACAAGGTTCCTAGTTCGATACCGGTCCCCGCCAACTCAGCGTTATGAGTAGCACAGGGATCTGTGCGGTAAAGTAAGGAGCTGATGGTAGGTGTGGCGCTCCACCTCAGATGCTAAAAACAATCTCCTTGGTCTAGCGCTATTGAAAAGGGGATAGACTCCCTCGCTGACTGGCTGATAGCGACTTTAGGCCGCCCCGTCGACTTTATTTTTATTTTTAGTAACCAGTCTAGTAGAAAGAAAACTGAATTCAAACCTGTTAAACTCCGCTTAAGAAATTGACCTTGTGTCATATCCTGTTCGTGTGGAGGGGTTGGTCAATATATATAGTACAATTTTGGGGGGGTGTGGGTTGTTCTTTTTCTTGACTTCATTTTTCAGTTCTTTTTTGTTTTTGAATCTGATAAGATGAAATCGTCTAACTGATTAAATAGTGAACTGCTGTGAATAATAGTCTTAATTTGGCAATGCAAAGTAACTTTGCAAATTGCAATGTAAGCTGTTCAGTTACTTACACTTAATAAATAGTTAAAAATGTGGTTGATTAGAAAACTCTCCATCAGTCTGAGATTTTTAAAGAGATGTCTGGCTTGATTTATTAGTCTACTTGACTACTTAAGACACCACTGGCTATTTTTAATACTGTATGAATGAAAATTATGGCTTGGCTGGATTTTAATAAGTAAAAGAAAAGAGAGAAAGAAAGGAAAAAAAGACTACTCTTATGGGTAAAATTTAAATTTCTATTTTGTGCACTTTGCACAACTATTTTGGCCTCTTACCTATTTTAATATATGAGGGTGAGGGAAAAAGTAATACCATTTTGTTTAGGACAGGTATAACTACCAACACAGGAACATGTATCTTACATCAAAATGTAGCTGGTCCTCTGTGGATCACATCCCTACTTCTCCACATTGTCACCATTTCTCTCAATAGCAATGTTCGACCTTTCAATGAGAGCATGTATCCCTGCCCCGTAAAATTCTGTTGACTGTTATTTGAGCCACTTATTCACTACAGATTTCACTTCCTCTGAAGAAGTGGCTCAAAGAGCAGTCAACAGAATTTTACGGGGCAGGGATATATGCTCTCATTGAAAGGTGGAAGATTGCTATTTGAGAGAAACGGTGATTATTTGAGAAGTAGGGATGTGATCCACAGAAGACTAGCTTCATTTTGATGTAAGATACATGTTCTTGTGTTGGCAATTATACCTGTCCTAAACAAAATGGCATTACTTTTTGACACACCCTCGTATCATGACGCTGCATCACTTGATCTCTAATAAAACATTTAGAGAAAAAGCTAGATGTGAACTGTACAAGGATGTTGTATGCTGTCTTGATCAAATCCTGGAACTAGTTTTCCAATGAAAGACACTAAGCCTATTTAACATATAAGAGGAATTCACAATCATTTAACATAATTTTAGTAATGACTTGCAAGAAATATATTCATCCGATTTACTCATTAGTGTCTAATTTTTTTTTTCCATTTATATTTCTATGTGTATCATATTCTATATTTGTCTTGGAGGCAAAATATCTTATATTCAGGTCCTAATTTTTTCATCATAAATAACTAAGTATGCTCCATTGAACTGTGTTCTTTCAGATTGCTAAGTATTTTTATTATCTTTGTTTTTTTTTTTCTTTTTTAATTTCCTTAATGTATTGCATACTGTTTTTTTTTTTCTTTTTTCCATAAAAGCAACCAAAAATAAATTTCTAAGTACCGAATAGTTCAGTTAACAATAAAATGTTAATTTCAATTATATATATATATATATATATATATATATATATATATGGTTCTCTGATAGTTTAGTTTCATTGACTTTCCTATCTGAATCTTTTTACATTCAGATATCATCTTATCTTTAGGGATCATCATTTTTTTTTTATCTAAGGGACACAACTCTCTTTTTAACTCTATATATAAGGGGGACATTTGTATTGTTAGTCATGGTTTTATTGTTCAATATACTTTTTGAATTAAAATAAGTTTTCATTCATTCATTCATTCATTCATTTGTTAACTTTAGAATAATTGCTAGACTAACAGAATATCTACAGGCTCAAAATATCAGTTTATTGTGCATATCTTACATTGAGTGCTATGTTACATTGCACTCAGCTCAAAATATCAGGTTATTTTTATGTATATGTTACATTAAGTGCTATGTTACATAGCACTCAGCACAACATATCAGCCTATTGTGCATATGTTACATTGAATGCTGTTTCATAGTACTCTGCTCAAAATATCAGTTTAGTGTGCATATATTAAAAGTGTTAAAAAGTTTGATAACTATCAGAAGTTCTGAGATTAGTCTGATATTTTAACTTTCAAGGTAATTCATTCTAATCAATCAATCAATCAATGTTTTTCAAGTATTAAAATTTAATTTCAAGCATTATAACCAATCAGATGTATTGAAATTTATCCTTTATCTAAAACAAATCTAAATTACCATCAGGTGTTTTGTACGTAATACACTGACAAAATAATCAAATGCTTTCACATAGAAACTTTATCTGAAATTTTTATTCTTGGAAAATATTAACTAAGCAACATTAGGTTTAAGGCTCCACCTTACCACTATCAAATTGTGCTACTTCAAGTGCATTTAGTTCTTTGTCAGTCATGAGTTCAATCCCTGGACCGGGTAGTGTAATAAACCCTGGTTTCGTGGTAGACACCGACAAGTAGTGTTATAAGGATGAAGTGATTTGGAATGATTAACTTAGACAAGAAATATTATGGGTAAATAGTAGGACAGACTGGGCT
Source organism: Doryteuthis pealeii (assembly GCA_023376005.1). Classification (NCBI taxonomy): domain Eukaryota; kingdom Metazoa; phylum Mollusca; class Cephalopoda; order Myopsida; family Loliginidae; genus Doryteuthis; species Doryteuthis pealeii. Next base: position 71,707,789 of record CM042154.1, on the reverse strand, counting down.
CTTTAAGCTTGGTTAGGCAACCAGTCTAGGAGAAGGAAAATTCTGAATTCAGATGTTAAACTCTGCTTAAGAAATTGACCTGGCTTTGAGTAGGTATTTACCCAACCCAATCGCCATGGGTAGGATGTGGCACAAGGTTGAAACTTGTTATTCAGTAGTAATGGATCTGTGAGACTAACTTGCTAACCATTACATGATGATGAGATGCCCTTTTTATTATCCAACCCATTTGCTGCAGATAGGATATGATACAAGGTTGAAAGTATGGGGCATTCAGTGAGGATTAAACTCACTTTCAGTAGTAATGGATCTGTGAGACTAGGTGATGCCCTTTTTATTATCCAACACATTCGCTACAAGTAGGATGTGATACAAGGTCACAGGTATGGGGCATCCAGCGAGGATCAAACTCACTATTCATTAATGGATCTGTAGGACTAGCCAATTAACCATTAGACCAAGATGGAACACCTAGTTTCCAGATACAAAGTATCACCACGCCACACAAACTCTTCTCAATCATCTATATAGATTATTTTCAACATTGTATAAGTAAATTTTTCTATTCAGTAGTAATGGATCTGCGAGACTAGCTAGCTAGCCATTACACCAGTATGGAACACCCAGCTTTCAGATACAGAGTATCACCACACCATTTGGCCATCTACAGAAGTACAGACAGACAAACAAACTCTTCTCTATCATTTATATAGATTATTTTCCACATTGTATAATTAATTTGTCTATTCAGTAGTAATAGATCTGTGAGACTAGCTAGCTAGCCATTACACTGGATGGAACACCCAGCTTTCAGATACAGAGTATCACCACACCATTTGGCCATCTACAGAAGACAGACAAACAAACTCTTCTCTATCATTTATATAGATTATTTTCCACATTGTATAATTAATTTGTCTATTCAGTAGTAATAGATCTGTGAGACTAGCTAGCTAGCCATTACACTAGGATGGAACACCCAGCTTTCAGATACAGAGTATCACCACACCATTTGGCCATCTACAGAAGTACAGACAAACAAACTCTTCTCTATCATTTATATAGATTATTTTCCACATTGTATAATTAATTTGTCTATTCAGTAGTAATAGATCTGTGAGACTAGCTAGCTAGCCATTACACCAGTATGGAACACCCAGCTTTCAGATACAGAGTATCACCACACCATTTGGCCATCTACAGAAGTACAGACAAACAAACTCTTCTCTATCATTTATATAGATTATTTTCCACATTGTATAATTATTTTGTCTATTCAGTAGTAATAGATCTGTGAGACTAGCTAGCTAGCCATTACACTAGGATGGAACACCCAGCTTTCAGATACAGAGTATCACCACACCATTTGGCCATCTACAGAAGTACAGACAAACAAACTCTTCTCTCATTTATATAGATTATTTTCCACATTGTATAATTAATTTTTCTATTCAGTAGTAATAGATCTGTGAGACTAGCTAGCTAGCCAATACACTATGATGGAACACCCAGCTTTCAGATACAGAGTATCACCACACCATTTGGCCATCTACAGAAGTACAGACAAACAAACTCTTCTCTATCATTTATATAGATTATTTTCCACATTGTATAATTAATTTTCTATTCAGTAGTAATAGATCTGTGAGACTAGCTAGCTAGCCAATACACTAGGATGGAACACCCAGCTTTCAGATACAGAGTATCACCACACCATTTGGCCATCTACAGAAGTACAGACAAACAAACTCTTCTCTATCATTTATATAGATTATTTTCCACATTGTATAATTAATTTGTCTATTCAGTAGTAATAGATCTGTGAGACTAGTAGCTAGCCATTACACCAGTATGGAACACCCAGCTTTCAGATACAGAGTATCACCACACCATTTGGCCATCTACAGAAGACAGACAAACAAACTCTTCTCTATCATTTATATAGATTATTTTCCACATTGTATAATTAATTTTTCTATTCAGTAGTAATAGATCTGTGAGACTAGCTAGCTAGCCAATACACTAGATGGAACACCCAGCTTTCAGATACAGAGTATCACCACACCATTTGGCCATCTACAGAAGTACAGACAGACACAAACTCTTCTCTATCATTTATATAGATTATTTTCCACATTGTATAATTAATTTGTCTATTCAGTAGTAATAGATCTGTGAGACTAGCTAGCTAGCCATTACACTAGGATGGAACACCCAGCTTTCAGATACAGAGTATCACCACACCATTTGGCCATCTACAGAAGTACAGACAAACAAACTCTTCTCTATCATTTATATAGATTATTTTCCACATTGTATAATTAATTTTTCTATTCAGTAGTAATAGATCTGTGAGACTAGCTAGCTAGCCAATACACTAGATGGAACACCCAGCTTTCAGATACAGAGTATCACCACACCATTTGGCCATCTACAGAAGTACAGACAAACAAACTCTTCTCTATCATTTATATAGATTATTTTCCACATTGTATAATTAATTTGTCTATTCAGTAGTAATAGATCTGTGAGACTAGCTAGCTAGCCATTACACTAGGATGGAACACCCAGCTTTCAGATACAGAGTATCACCACACCATTTGGCCATCTACAGAAGTACAGACAAACAAACTCTTCTCTATCATTTATATAGATTATTTTCCACATTGTATAATTAATTTTTCTATTCAGTAGTAATAGATCTGTGAGACTAGCTAGCTAGCCAATACACTAGATGGAACACCCAGCTTTCAGATACAGAGTATCACCACACCATTTGGCCATCTACAGAAGTACAGACAGACAAACAAACTCTTCTCTATCATTTATATAGATTATTTTCCACATTGTATAATTAATTTGTCTATTCAGTAGTAATAGATCTGTGAGACTAGCTAGCTAGCCATTACACTAGGATGGAACACCCAGCTTTCAGATACAGAGTATCACCACACCATTTGGCCATCTACAGAAGTACAGACAAACAAACTCTTCTCTATCATTTATATAGATTATTTTCCACATTGTATAATTAATTTGTCTATTCAGTAGTAATAGATCTGTGAGACTAGCTAGCTAGCCATTACACCAGATGGAACACCCAGCTTTCAGATACAGAGTATCACCACACCATTTGGCCATCTACAGAAGACAGACAAACAAACTCTTCTCTATCATTTATATAGATTATTTTCCACATTGTATAATTAATTTGTCTATTCAGTAGTAATAGATCTGTGAGACTAGCTAGCTAGCCAAATACACTAGGGGAACACCCAGCTTTCAGATACAGAGTATCACCACACCATTTGGCCATCTACAGAGGACAGACAAACAAACTCTTCTCTATTATTTATATAGATTATTTTCAACATTTATATAAGTAAATTTGTCTGTGGAGATGTGGTTATTTTAATTTCTAGTTGCAATTAGCATTTCTTATAAAGACTGATTGTTGATGATAATATTTAAGGAAGTTGGACAGTCTCAATACTTTTTCGTTTAGCATACAGGTAAACCATCCTTCCTTCTCTCTCTCCAATCTATAAATGAAGTAAGCTGTCTGTTAAAAAAAAGAAATATACTAATTGTGAATTTCCTACTATAGGTACCTATTGATGGTGACTGAATACGAAATTGAGACAGTCTGTATTCAAAATAATTTAACGAATGCAGACAAACTATTGTAACAATAAACTGCTATTGATCACTTGTAGCAAATTGTCAATTCAAAAATCTTGGAGTTCAACAAAACTGGTATAATACAAAACTGATACAGCATTTTGCAAGTCATTTTTACAGTTGAAGTCGGCAGTTAGTAGTCTTTTCATTTATGTGTCACTAATGGAAACTTCTTTTCTTTTTCTCTTTTTCTTTTTTCTATCTTTTTCTTTCTCTTTCTTTCTTTCTTTCTCTCTCTTTCTTTCTCTTTCGTTTTTTCTCTTTTTTCTTTTTCCTTTTGTATTTTCTTTTTCTTTCTCTTTGTTCTTTTTTCTTTGTTCTTTTTTCTTTGTTCTTTTTTCTTTGTTCTTTTTTCTTTCTTTCTCTTTTCTTTTATTCTTTTTCTTTTATTCTTTTATTCTTTTTCTTTCTTCCTTTCTTTTTCTTTCTTTTGTTTTTTCTTTCTTTTGTTTTCTTTATCTTTTTTTTTTAAAGAGGTAGATTTACAAAGATAAATTGGTAAATCTTATTTAGGTTTTAATTTCTTTTTTCTTTTTTTAATTTCTTTCTTTTTTTCCTGTGTGTGAAATTTTAGTTTTATGTTAGGTAAAAGACATTCATGGCTTTACACTTTTGGTAAACTTGTTACTTATTAATTTTTTTTTCTACAATTTCTTCCAAATTGATACTTTCATCTAAATGTGTCTGCAGTTCATGCAAAGCTGAACTCTAATTATTTCTGAAATCGCAAAGGAAATGTCTACATTATAATGATCTGATTTTTTTTTAAGTATGTTACTGTAACACTGCAAAAATGGCACATCATAATGAGATTTTTGTTAGTATAATAATGTTAAATATATTTACCAACCCTTTTACACGAGTAGGATGTGACACAAGGTCAATTTCTTAAGCTGAATTTAACATGTTTGAAGTGAGTTTTCCTTCTCCTAAACTGGTTGCTTAACCATTGGGAAATCATTTTGAATAGTTTAACTTTCTTTTTTTTTTAATTGATCATGATGCTTCTCATATTGATGGGCATGCAAAAACAACATCATTATTTGAATGAAATCTTCCAAAATTCTTCAATGCCTTTGTTTGCTCAACAGTCAAACTATTCAAAATGATTTCCCAAATTAAATCATTGCTATGCTCAAATAAACAAGGTATACCTGAAGAAGGCCAGAGAGTACAGATATATATCATGATAAAGTTGAGGACAACAGTAAAAAAAAAATTAAAAAATCAAAATTATGTATTATTGTTGTTATAGGGTTCTTTAAATTTGTTTTTTGTTTAGTTTGTATTTTTATGTGTTTAGTTTGTATTTTTATATTGTGTATAAAAGACAGTTTGTCTAATTGAAAAGTTGATTTTTATTCAATATCATAATTCTAAAAAAAGATTTTAAACTTTTCCCTTGTTGCTGTCATTGACGTTTCCCATCAACCCTATAAGAAAGATCCGGAAAAAAAAATTCTGTAAACGCCTGAAATTTACTTGGTGATAATTAAGAAAATAAGTTTCTTTCTTTTTGTTCACCGCTACTCAATTCCCACTGGATACAAGTCAATTATATATAGCATTTCCAGAAAGTTAAGTATATATATATATATATATATATATAGCACAGAGTGTCAATTTTCTGATAATCACATAGGCAAGAAATTGACAGTCACAAAGTATCATTAACTCTGTTTACACTATCTTAACTTAGAGAAATATGTTCTATCCCTGATATTAAGCACTTTATTTACAAAACTGACTGATCCACGTGCGGTCGATGCATGATATTGCGAGGGTCCTCACATCAGTGAGGTAGGGCCGGTGTTGCTTTTTAAACCGTCGAGAGGAAGACCCCGAAACGGTTTGCACATTCTCTCCAGATGAGCCCATGCATTTGTAAACATCCTTTATTTTTTCAATATATCATATTCACACTGTCGGATTAATTTCCATTTTATTTTCATATATATATATATATATATATATATATATATATATATTTTGTACAAGTTTAATTCATTCTGCTTGTAACTCGGTTTCCTTGTATAACAAATCAATTTTACCCGTTGAAATAAACTGAAATCCTATTAATCATTGTACCCCGCCCCCCCAAAAAAAAGACACCTTTATTTTTTGTTATGTTTTCTTTTATATAAGAAAAATAGCACTGTATTGTATTAACACATAATAAAATAGAATGTAAGGAATAATGTGTTGTAATATGTTTTAATGTTTATTTTGTTTTTATAAAAAACATTTCTTTGTCATAATGAATTTGGAAACTTAAATATTTTTAATGAATTTATTAACATAAGGGTATCTGAATTTCACTTGTACCTTAAATTTTAGTGTTCAACACAAAATTTTTTTAAAGTCAACCAATTTTAAGTTATTGATGATATCTGATCAATATCCCGATGTGGCACTGCATCTATGACAAATTTTTTTTTCTATTATTATTTCACATATATTGAACATTATTTGTACTAAAAAGATAGTTTTTCCACATCTGGAAAAAATTTCAGAAAAATTGAATTTTTTTTCTGGATGATTTGACATGGAATTACCCACAAATATAACAAGCTTGATTCACCTCCCCATTGTAATCATGGGATATGGTCAGGAATACTCCCTGATGCATCTGGCAATACACCAGTGGAACTATGAGGCTAGTTTTTAATCTAATCCCCCCACACACACACACACACACTGTACAAATGTCTGCGTGTGTTCCCACACTAAAAATGCAGAGACCTTCTATCTTTCAAGCAACGAATAGTAGTTGCCAAAGCCTGTGCAATTCACACAGCCAAGGTCAGATGATTCGAAATAAAGAAACCTTTGTTCAATACCTCCCTCCGTCCAATAGATTACTAATTAGGACTGAGACTGTTCTAGTAGTGACCACAATACAAAACAACTCTTTTCTGTAACTGAGTTGGAGGCACATGGTCTGATGGATAGTCATAGGAAATGGACTTGTCGACCTGAGTTCAAATCCTGGATGAAGCTACAGTTCACATCACGCTAATGCCCTTGAGAAAGGTATGAATCCAACTATTCTCCCTCCAGCTATAGGTAAATAGTAAGGGCAGACTGGGCTCTTTAACCTTGGTTAGGCAACAAGTCTAGGAGAAGGAAAACTTTGAATTCAAACCTGTTAAAACTTCACTTAAGAAATTGACCTTGTGTCATATTCTACTCATGCAGAGAGGTTGGTAAATGTGTGTGTGTGTGTGTGTGTGTATATATATATAAAATCTAGACAACCATTAATTATGAAACCAGCGATAATATTCTCAAATTCCTTAAATCTATAAAACAATTTTTATTCAAAATCATGTTTGCATAGCACATTGCATATATTTAACACTCATAATTTGAATCTTCTAGATAAACTGCTAGCATTATTTAGCGTCACCTTAGAATTTATTACCTGTTAAAACTCTGCTTAAGAAATTCATGTTGTATCACATCCTCCTCGTGTAGAGTTGGTATATATATATATATATATATATATATATATATAGAATCAAATGGTTTGAAAACTACTGACTTAAATTTCTCACAGTAGATTTGCACTACTGCAAGAAACTTAAGTCGGTAGTTTTTAAACCATTCAATTTGAAACATATATTTAGCTCTTTATATTGAGCACTTTTAAATCGATTTTGGGAATAATTCCAGAAGTAAATAGTATTTTATACTTGTTTGCTTGGTAGATTTAATGTTAACTGCGAGATATATATATATATATATATATATATATATATATCGAGTGTTAACTTAAAAGGGAGTAATGAAAGACTTATTTAAAAAAAAGGCCTGATGTTAAAAATATGGATTTACTTGAAGAGGGTTACATTTCAACTTGAACTTTTATTGTGAAAACTCGTAACACAGTGATACCATTCCTTTTTTTTCTGTTTCTTTTTCTTTCAGTGATAAAATAGCAATTTATATTCATTACAGCAAGGTTGAATAAGACAAGAAAGAAACTGTTTATCAATTTGTTACTCAGTTGCTGTCTTTCTGAATTCTGATTGGCTGTGACAAAGAAACACTTGTTTTCCAGCATCTTCACACAGAAATGTTCTTTTTATGTGTAAAAAAAAAAGAAAAGAAAAAAGATCATCTTTTTTGTGATGCAGGCTTGGAGTACTTGGTTACTTGGAGTTGCTATGGAGAATGAAATAATGTGATAAGGAATTTCACAGAGCATCAATGGGTGGTTTAATATTCACATTCTTTTAGTTTCTATGCACATGCATACACACAAGTACACACACACACACATATATATATATAGTATCCAATTGCTGCTTTAACATTTCTGTTGCAGTAGCATCAGTAAATTATCCAAAAGTGCTCAATATATTAAAAACATAGAGTAGTAATAATAATAATAATAATAGTAACATTAGTTATATTAGTAGAGAAAAAGAGATGGGTTTACCATGGTTTCAATCTAAAGTTTAACTGAGGAATTACATTGACTTAGTTGGTAGTGTAGGGTTGGGTCCTGATGAAATCATTTGGATTGAAAGCATGGTAAAACCTTAACTCTTTTTCTCTACTACTATAACTAATTATTATTATTATTATTATTATTATTATTATATATATCATTATTATATATATATATATATATATATATTATATATATATATATTGTTGAAAATAGAGGAAAAATGTGAATAAAACAACGCAACAACTAAATTCAAATGATATTTCACCTCTGTCTTTTGTGAAGCATTTTTTAATTCATTCTGAAGAAAAAATGGGTTACAGTCTACTTTTATGTATAAAGGGTACATTTTGGGGTGGGCACAAGATGAGCAACCGTTCATGGATAGTCGCTAGCAACAGCTTCAGTTTCAAAAATCTTCTGTAGAAGAGATTTTTATCTCGAAATATTAAGAATAAAATTTTACAGGTTAACAAACAACACTATAGTTACCTTATTTTTCTTTACACTTGTATTGTGACAGCCTTCAAAACCAACCACCAAACCAATATATATATATATATATATATATATATATATATATATATATAGTTTTGTTGCTATTAGTTGTGAAGTGTTAGAAGTGTTGAATGATGGATAGAGGTTTGAATTAAAGGTGAGAAGAATTACAAAGAAGGGCAACTATGTGAGTAGGAGCAATGGTGAGGGTGTTGAAGGAAGGTGGATCTTTTGAATTTCTGTGTGAAACCAATCTGAATTTCCTTATTCCAGGATTCTCGGAATACCATTCTTGTTTGTATATTTTTCCCTTGATTCTTTTTGTCTGGTTCTATATTGCCTATTTCACACTCTCCCTTTGAGACTACTGGTTCTTTATCTGCCTCAGAAACACCCTCTTTCTCACTGCTACTCTCTCTCTCTCTCTCTCTCTCTCTCTCTCTCTCTCTCTCTCTCTCTCTCTCTCTCTCTCTCTCTCTCTCTCTCTCTCTTTCTGTCTCACTACTTTTCTCTATCTCTCAATAGCATTAGTTTTCTCTATCTCACTACTTTTCTCTCTCTCTAGCACCAGTTTTCTCTCTCTCTCTCTCTCTCTCTCATTCTCTCTCATTAGCACCAGTTTTCTCTCTCTCTCTTTGTCTCATTAGCACTAGTTCTCTGTTTTAATTGTTCTCTCTCTTTCTCTCAGATTTTCTCATTCTCTCTCTCTCTCTCTCTCTCTCTCTCTCTCTATATATGAGCCCATGCATTTGTAAACATCCTTTGTTTTTGTCATATTTACACTGTCGGATCAAGTTCCAATTTTATTTCACATATATATATATATATATATATATATATATACACACTCTCTCTATCTCTCTTACATAGACACTCTCTATCTCTCTAGCACTGGTTTTATTTCTATCCTTTTCTCTCTCTTTCTGTTTTTATCTCTCTCTATCTCTCCCAATTCCTTAATTACTCTTGAAGATTTCTTGTTGAGTATTTTAACCCATAAAATCTTATCAGTGTGAAAATTCAATCTGAACCTGCCAATTAATCTCATCAAATCCCCTAACAAAAAGGTGTTGACAATCACAAGAAGATTTTGATATATGCCCACAAAACAAAGGAAGAAACAAAATATCTTAAAATATCTTCAACTTTTAACTCCCATTGACATTGCATTTCATTTTATTATTTTGATAATGAAAACCACAAATTGATTTTCTGTACTTTTGATAATAGTGACATTTATAACCTGAAAGGGAAGTTCACTCAAAGAGCAGGTGTACCATTTTAATGCTTATAGGGATTAAATTGGTTTTCTCATCAATAAACTCCAAGAGCAACAACACTTAAGTTATTTGATATATATATATATAAGGTATCCAAAACTGGTAGTAAGGTATAATTCTACTTGGGATCTTCAAAATCTCACTGTATATTGCATGTTTTAGTAGGTGCAAATACAAAGATTTTTTATAAATCCCTAGAGAGAGCTGAATGCATAATAATCTATAATTTAGATTAAATACAGAGCAATATTTACCTTTGAAAGAAAGGAAAAACTCAATAAACCGTCATTCTGTAATAAATTCCCCCTTCCCAATTTTTTAAAAAATTTCTAAAAGCCTTTTAAGTTTTGGTCGAAATAAATTTATTACAGAATGACGGTTTATTGATTTTTTCTTTTTTTCAAAGGTATATATATATATATATATATATATATACCAACCCCTCCACATGAGCAGGATGTGACACAAGGTCAATTTCTTAAGCAGAGTTTAACAGGTCTGAATTCAGAGTTTTCCTTCTCCTAGACTGGTTACCTAGCCATGGTTAAAGAGCCCAGTCTGCCCTACTAATTTCTCATAGCTGGAGAGAGAATTGGATTCATACCTTTCCCAAGGGTATTAGCGCCATGTGAAACGCAAACAGCTTCGTCCAAGAATTGAACTCGGGTCGACGAGTCCATTTTCTTACGATTCTAACCATTACAACACGTATCTACATATATATATATATAGATATATATATACACACACACACACACAATTAGGCGTATGTGCACAAATTTCCTGAAAAACGAAATGGTTCTCAGTTATGTAGTTTTCAATTTTTTTTAAAAAGTACTTGTTTAGTTTTAGTTTCTTTGTTTAATGGCATATCAACCTTCATGGGTTATTAAATGCCAAAGCCATCTTTGTAGAAGAACAGTAGTGGTACTATTTAACCCATAATTGGAGGGATGAAGTGGTTTATACCTTTCCCAAAAGTATCAGTCCAAAAGTGAACGCAATAAGATGGCTAGTGTTCAAACTAGTTTACTACAATGTCATAGTCCAGCCTGTTAGCCACTACCCCAAGAAGACTCCCCCACCCTGAAGAAGTACAGACCTCAATGGTGAATTATCAATTACTATTTTGTTTTACTGCTACTTCTCCTTTGTTCATATTCCTCCAACAGCATGCTATATATGATACTAGAAGCAACTACCTAGCATCAACTGAGTTGAAGAGGGTGAAAAAAAAACCTGGTGCATTGATTTGTTCACTTTTGAGATTTATAAATGCTGAACATTTTTAAATAGAATTTCAATGATATTTCTATGTATATTTTAATTTTTAATATTTTCAAATATAAATCAAATCTTCATAAGTTTTGCACAAGAAGCAAGAACTGGTGATATTTAATGTGTATATATATTTAATTTGTGGTTAATTGTTTTATTTTCATAGTTTCATCCGGATGTATATGCGTACATTCATACACACCAACTGCCCTTTATACATGTACTAAAAGCAGCTACTCAGTGTCACCTGGGTAGAGAGGGAGCAAAAAAAAGTTAGTCTCACAGATCCATTATCACTTAAACCTGATTTGGATCCTTGCATGATGCCCCATTAAAATCCAAACGTAACAAACACTTTGCGTTGATCCGGCTTGGTGAGGCATCTGAAGAAAAAAAGTGCACAGAAACTCTGAAAAGAAAAATCAATGTCTCCTATTTAGAATATCAAATGCAAAAAGAAATCCATGCTATTACTTTTTAAATTTTATTTTTTAAATATCTTCATGAATGTAAATCAAATTTTCATTATTTTTGCTCAAAAAGCAAGGTATGGTGATAATGAATGTGTGTATATATATATATATATATATATATATATATATATATATTACTTTGTCCTTGTTTTATTTTCATAGTTTCATCCGGACATACACACATACACACCGACTGTCCTTTATATATGTATAGATAGATTACTCTGTAGATTTAATTGCCAATTCTTTACTTAAAATTTAGGTCTTCAAAATTCGACTTTACACAGTAATTTACCAGTGTTAGTTGTTTATAAAAAATAAAAATGTTGTAGTTTCTTCCGGACATACATACACACCAACTGCCCTTTATATATGTATAGATAGGTAGATGTTAGCTGTAATTTTAAGGTCTGAGTAGCAGGTTGTCCATCACAAGATTCTATTGAGCTACTGTATTTTTGACACCCTACATCTCGCTTGATTTTAGTTGGTTGGCTCTTGACCCCTCATTTCATTATTTTTACCACTTATCTTTCTACACCTTGCTTCATTTTGTAATTCTGTTCATTCACTTTGGTATTTGTTTCACTTGATTCAATCTGTTACATAATTTATGTGGTAGCATGGATTTTTTGATGGACCCTGTAGTGATAATTTAAGGGGCCAAGTGGAAAAATACCAGGTCCGTTGGTAACCTTGACCCCAGAGGTGCGAATCTCAAGTGTCATGTGATTTAGTTAGTTTTAGATTTTAGTTTGAACTTCAGATTTGACGCAGAGTAGACGTGCTACTGCAAGGTTGATTCTCCCCGTGCTGCGAATAAGAATGGGTTAATTAAATCTTGATAAAGGAAAAATATCTTGTGGTTTAATTAATTGCATGACTAAAAAGTTGGCCCTTAGACGAAGCCCTTAGTAAGGAGTGAACTAGATGATAAGATGATGGCTGAAGAAGAAGAAAAGTAGTAAATCAGAAATGAAGTAAGAAGTAAGCCTCAACTCTGTATCTGTGTGTGTGTGTGTCTCTCTCTCTCTCACCCAAGTTAACTCTCTCATGTATATACCCGATGTTCAACGTACGACGATGGGCTGTACAACAAATCTCTCTCTAAACTGCTTAGCAACTCTCTTCTATTCAATAAAGATTGCCCATGATTACTAGATGAATAGGGTCAGTTTAGCTCAGGCAGTAGAGCACTTGCCTAGGAATCGTAAGGTTCCTGGTTCGTTACTGGCCCTCACCAACTCGGTGTATGTGTAGCACAGGGATCTGTGCATTAAAGTAAGGAGTTGATGGCAGGTGTGACGCTCCACCTCAGACACAAAAACAATTTCCTTGGTCTAGTACTAGCAAAAAGGGAATAGACTCCCTCACTATCCAGCTGATACTGACTTTAGACTACCTGTCGATTTTACTTACTGATTATTTGAGTTGCATATTTTTGGAGTTATTACTCTCCTTTATTCATGTGTACTTACAGTGGAGGGTGTCAAAGTTTAGGCACTGGACATCTATGCTGAAAAGGGGGGGGAGTCCCCTTAAGGAAAAATTGTAACATTGTAAAAAGTGCCTGGTTCCTCTTAAAGGGGGTGGAGCTTATTCTTAAAACGAATTAAGCAAGGAAGTACCTGGTACTATTAGTATTTTTGTAATTTAGCTATTGTAGTTTTTATACCCTCATATATGTGTACATATGAGGAGGGGGGACAAAGTTTAGATACTGGACATCTATGCCAAAACATAAACACACCAGAGTGGGGTGATCAGCAAAGACTTTGATTGATCAGCTCTGTGCAGATACTGGATGCCATGCTGAGGACTTGCTAGGAGCGATAACCGATAGGGATGGGCAGTGAGAGAGTCATGGGAATCTGTGCTGTCTGCATGATGATGTGGGAAGAGATGTATGCCTTAAAGAAAAATAGTGATATTGTAAAACATACGTGGTACCTCTAAAGGGGATAGGTATTCTAAAATAAGGTAACCAAGTGAGTACTGGTACTATTAGTATTTTTGTAATTTAGCCATTGTAGTTCTTTTCGATAATGACAAAATAAATACAATTATTCTAATCAATTATTATTCTGATAACTCCATTGCAATCAATTAGATTTCCATATGCCACTGTCTATCTTTATTAAATTCTAAAAGGATTTTTGTAATTTAGCCATTGTAGTTCTTTTCGATAATGACAAAATAAATACAATTATTCTAATCAATTATTATTCTGATAACTCCATTGCAATCAATTAGATTTCCATATGCCACTGTCTATCTTTATTAAATTCTAAAAAGGATTTGATTAGTTAACTTAAAAGTTAAAGTTAATAGAAAAAAATGACATGATGATATGTAGTTGAAAAAATTGAATAATTTATTATCTAGATATGTAAATAAATTATTTATATTATATCTACATCTAGATAATAAATGTTATGCTTAACTAATAGGTTCAAAATGTTATTTTTCATCATACGTGTAATAAATGTCACATGTGATACCCTGCCCTCATCAGCTGCTAGCTAGGTGTGATAGTTTCAGCGGCTAAAAGCAGGACTGCCACACCTAGTGCCGCCAATCAGCCTTTTGGCCACCAGGTAATAGGTACCAGGTACTTTTTAGAATATCAAAATTTTTTCTTAAGGGACCCCACGTTTTCGGCATACATGTCAGGTACCCAAACTTTGACCACAGATACTACAGCTATTTGTAGGCACAGAAACTACACTCTGATCCTATGTAGAAGTGCAACTTCATATGCAATGTTTTAAAGAGAACTATGCAAATCATAATTATCTTTTTTTTTTTTAAATGTTGGATTTTATAAAATGTAGACATTTTTCTTTTCTGCTTTTTTCCTTTCCTTTTCTTTTTTCCCTTTTCTCTTCTCACTTTTTTCTTTTCTCTTTTCTTCATGTTTCTTTTTTCTTCTTTTCTTTTCATTTTCTTTTCCCATTTTTTCTTTTCTTTCTTTTCTTTTTTTCTTTTTCTTTTTTCTTTTTCTTTTTTTCTCTTCTTTTCTTTTTTCTTTTCTTCTTTTCTTTTTCTTCTTTTCTTTTTTCTTTTCTCTTTTCTTTTCTCTTTCTTTTTTCTTTTCTCTTTTTCTTTCCTTTTTTTCTCTTTTCTTTTTCTCTTTTTCTTTTTCTCTCTTTTTCTCTTCATTACCTTTTCCTTTTCTTCTTTTCTTTTTCCTATCCTTTCTTTCTCAGTATATCTTTATCTTACCTTGCCTTTACCTATCCAAGATAATACCCAGCCACCAAGCTTCAAAACTATTTCACCAAAGCATGGTTTGTTTTAAACCTTCCACCTAAGCAAAAGCCATCTCATCTCTTCTTTCAATTCTTTATTTGGAATTATTTGTACTACTCTTTAAATGAAACCAACTTTCATTTACTCATATATTTTTTCTTTCTGATCCATTTAGTCTTTTTTATACTAAGATATATTGATTTTTTGTAGAAAGTTATATTTTTGTAGTCATGGAAAAATGTGAAGAAAGTTTAAATGGTAAGAATCTATGAGTACAGAAGTTATCTTTTTTGTCTCTTCAAACTTGTAGATATCACATACGTTTACTTATATTCTGTTTATCTTGTTCCGGTACAAGGTTGT
The DNA here is from genome assembly GCA_023376005.1 of Doryteuthis pealeii. Classification (NCBI taxonomy): domain Eukaryota; kingdom Metazoa; phylum Mollusca; class Cephalopoda; order Myopsida; family Loliginidae; genus Doryteuthis; species Doryteuthis pealeii. Next base: position 71,692,508 of record CM042154.1, on the reverse strand, counting down.
TTGTCTATATTATAATGATCTATTTTTTTTGTGTGATATATATATATATATATATTATATACGGCGGTTAAATAATAGCGTCGATCCCGAGGCCATCCCTCAGGCAATACCTGCCCCTTTGGGGGCAGGGCTGGGTTTATTGCCCAGTGCCTGAGGCGCCCCCCTTTAGGGGGAATGCCGATGGGATCAACGCAATTTTGTTCTCTCCCACCCATTAGCTTCGGCTTGTGGGTGGGCCCACGTTAAAACGGAGCCTTGTGCCCAGTCCATACAGGTGGGGTATGAGACAAATAAACCCTCCTTCTACCCAGGCGATGCTGGGTAGCCACTTCTAGTTTAGAATAAAGTCTAAAATCTTGTGAAATGTGTGAATAGACACCTCTAACTTGCCGTGAACAGTGAAAGAGTTAACATTACAACATATGAATATGAAAATATTGGATTCTCTACATTAACTGTTAACTTGATGAAATAAAATAAAAAATTTTTTAAAAAGACAACAGAAAAAGAAAGATTTCTTTGTGTAGAAAACAAACATAGGAAAGGTGTTTGTTAAATTTGATTGACAAACAATCTTCACAAGATATTCTCGAGAAATTACTTTAAAAATTGGTTGCAGAATTGGGGTAGAAAAATATTTCACAAATCATACAAATACACAATAAAATAACTAGAATGAAACCACATACACATGCAGTGTATAGCTTTCATGTTTAATATTTTCTGAATAAATATGGTGTTTTATTTGTCATGTTTAGAATAATAGAAATTTCTATATTATGTAGGTGTAATAGTATTGGAAGTGTTGATTAACAATTTTGAGAAAATGTTTGTGTTGTGTGTATATGTATATATATGTATATATATATACTAGCTAAGTACCCGGTCCATGACCGCTAAATGAAATTTGGATCACCAGGGAGTGAGAGAGAAAATGGAAGACAGTAGTTAGAAGAGGGGTAAGAGGAAAATTATTTCTGAAACTAAAATCATTGAGAATTATATTTCAGGATTTGTATTTTTGTTATAGTTTAAAATTATTCATATTATTATACAACAAATTGAAAGTATTCGTTTGTATATTTTTTGTTATTGTTTTAAACTTTTGTACATGAAACAATTCACATTTAGTTCTTAATTGCATGTTGAGTTTAAAAAGAAGCTGAGAATCGAAAATTTAAATTCTTCGTATTGCAATATCTATTTTTGCTAAAACCTAAGATAGTATTATAGGGACCACCAATTGATCAGTTTAGGCCATCTTGAATAAACGGAAATATTTTGTTATTATTTATAATTAATTGATTTTTCATAGAATTTAAAAAAACTCTTATCGTAACTTGTTTTTAGCTACGTTAATTTTCAGTTGATTTAACAGTGCAAAAATGAAAACATTGTTTTTCAATCATAATTTTCATTATTTCCGTAAGCTGAAAAAAAGTTAAAAAATCATCAGGAGTTTATTTAATGTTTTTTCTTTCAAATGGAAAAAAACTTTTCAAGAAAATATTAATTTTTCTGTAAATTTCACAAGGTAAAATTTCTTATCTTTATAATAAAAACGTAATTGTCCATTATTTACCTGAGGTGATGACACTCATAAGAAATAAGAATTTGATGAATAAGCAACACCA
>CM042154.1:71660874-71685874 GCA_023376005.1 Doryteuthis pealeii | reverse complement strand
CTACTATATTTATATTAAATAGTTCATAATATTATGGATAGACCATGTATATTTAAGTTAGGGTAGCGTGGACATGAAGTCAACAGTACTTGATTACTGACAGTTTCTCACCTATGCAATTCTCAAACAAGAGTATTATATATATGTATATATATAATATAATATATATATATATATAATATATATAAAGTGTCCATAAAATAGTGATCATGTCCCTAGTGTCTCAAAGGTTTAGACTCTACTATATTTATATTAAATAGTTCATAATATTATGGATAGACCATGTATATTTAAGTTAGGTAGCGTGGACATGAAGTCAACAGTACTTGATTACTGACAGTTTCTCACCTATGCAATTCTCAAACCAAGAGTATATATATGTATATATATATATATATAAATATATATATATATATAAAGTGTGCCATAAAATAGTGATCATGTCCCTAGTGTCTCAAAGGTTTCGGGTATGATATGTAATGCTTTTTATACATAATCTAATGATATAATCTCTTGCGCGCTATTCTGCGTTAGTACTGAAATTTAAAAAAAAAAGTACAACAGTTCACACCATTTTTTAAGATTAACTTTGTTTAAATCCTACAAAAACAAATTGTACCATTCTTGAAAATAAATGCAGCTAAAAACACTCAAAACAAAAAAGCTTTTGGATTTCTTCTACATTCTTACCATCTGGATTTACATTTCCTTGTTCATAAACAAGAAAAATATACCTTAATCCACACGAGTTGTACCCCTTGGACCCTCTACTTGGGGTAAGATACAATCTTACCTGAAAACTGTTCGGTGGCCATATTAGATCTAACCATGTTGTGAAATTACGGTCAGGTTACACTGAAAGCACCGATTTCTGTTAGATTACCGAAGTTAAGCGGTGATGACTCTGTTCCATCAAGTGGGTGACCACTTAAGCAATAGCAGGTACTGTAAGCAATCTAAGTCCTTTGTTTATCAAAATGACTTGAGGGTTCATATGCCATAAAACAACCAGCCAACCAACCAATGTGATGAAGGAAAATCGTTAAATAAATTTATTCTCCCCATATAACTCTTAGAGTTCTTTTATTCATATTTACAACTTAAATTCATACATTCTTCCTAATCTGTTCCTTTAACCAAACATGCATTAATGAAAAACTGCCAATATATATATATATATATATATATATATATATATATTAGAAAGTTTTTTTCAGATTTCTTGTAACTCTTGTATCTCTCTTAAATCATTTGAAATTTTTTATACTGCAACTCTTCGTCATTTTTTTAAACTAGGAAAATGTAAATCATTTGAAATATTTTATACAAGATTTTATATAATGTTTTATATATTTCATATTAGTATAATGATAAATAGTAACAATACTCAGATATTTCCTTTTTGTAAGTTCTATGTCATATGTACATGTGATTGTACGTCAAAGAATATTGTGTGTATATGAACATCATACTCACCTTCCTGGAAGGCTATTACTAGAGTCCAGTCACCATACAAAAAAAAAAGACAGTGTAACCGAATACACTCTGTAGCAACTGACAGAACATGGTCAAATGTTCAGTATATATGGATAAAAATATCCACACTAAAACCACCAGTCAATAAAAATCCTGGAAATAGACTTGACCATGCCACATAGTAGAATAGCCCAACCTGCTATTTAAACCACTTACCAAGTCTGGATTATCAGAAGCAGATTCAACTTGCAACATAGTTGAATACTGATCAGTTTACACAAATTAATAATGGTAAAACCATTTTTTTTTTTTTTTTTTTTTTTTTTCATTTTAAAATTTTTTTTTTAGACTCTTGATGTATAATCTAAAATAAATAAATATAAATAAATGAATAAAATCTATATATTAATACTCGTGTTCCTTAAAAATATGACTGTTATCATCTTGCAACACCCTCTGGTTAAAAATGAGACCGGAACAAATCATCCAAGCTGAATACTGATCAGTCTACAAAAATCTCTACAATTTTATGTAACATTTTTTTCATTGCTTGCAGTTTTATTGTTTTATTTGAAAAAGTAAAAGAATAAATCAGACAAAAGGTCTTCCTTTTAAGAACCAAGGACTTCCTGTGTTATGACCTAATATTGTTGCTGTTAAAGGTTTTAAATAAGTGGAGAAGGCCCAAAGGCATTTAATCTTATCTTTCCTCTTTAGTTCAAGTCTATCAGTGCACAATTGCATAGATACACACACAGGTAAAACTGCATAAGAATCAATTGTGCAGCTGATGACCTGTAGTCCAGTGTTAATAGTAAAATCTCTTAGAATATTTTTCTAAGGAGAGATTCAAGATGATTCCACATATTTCTGTGGCTTTGTATTTTTTCTTTTCCTGAAACCCCTCACTTTCCTCACACCAACACTAAAGAGTTATTCAGTTTTCTCTTCATATTTCAAGAGCCTCCTAGCAGATTATTAAATAAAAACAATCATTGTATTTACAATATTTTCACACTATTAAGATTTCACTTGTATTCTAAGCTCTAACAATGTAATTATCAATGTGTAAATACAACACAGACTTGGGTGGTTCTTTCTAATTGGAATAAAATGTTACATTTCTTTGGTAATGATCAATCTGATCATTCCATATATATCTAGATAGATAATCATTACTTATAACATTATTGGAGGCACACTTAGTGTAATGGTTATCATCATTGGAAATGGGCACAGTGACCCGAGTTCAAATCCTGGATGAGGGTGATTGCATTTTCACATACCTTGGGAAAGGTATGCATCCAACTATTCTCTCTACAGCTATGAGTAAACTTGGTTAGATAACCAGTCTAGGAGTAGGACAACTCTGAATTCAAACCTGTTAAACTCCATTTAAGAAATTGATCTTATGTTACATCCTACTTGTGCAAAAGTGTTGTGTGTGTGTGTGTGTATATATATATATATATATATAAAGATAATCTAATGAGTCAGACGAACCTACTAAAAGTTTCACTTAATGCTCTTCAGGGCTAAGATCTGACTCTTAGCTCTGAAGAGCATTAAGTGAAACTTTTAGTAGGTTCGTCTGACTCATTAGATTTATCTTTATTTTTTGCTCTACTTAGGTATTGAGCACTTTTTACTTATTAGCTTTAGTCTCCTGGCGGGTGTGTATGAATATATATATCTTATATATATATGTGCATATAAATTGTTTTTTCTTTTGGCCAGAATATTGTACTAATAGATTATTTTTTGTTGGTACGATTATCTTGGTCTTTTCTTTTTTACAAAAATTTTTTTCTTCCCAGTTGATGTTTGGTAGTATATTTTTACAATCAAACTATTTGCTGTTTTTTCTTCACCGCGAGGATTTACCAACAAGTTTGGTATATTTTATATATATATATATATATATATATATATGAAAAAGTATTAACCACTGTTGAATTTTTTGTATTTTCATATTAAACTATCAATCATATTAATAATGCTCTGATCATGGTTTAAAATGAAATAACAAAATGTTTTACTTCACACTATAGCATAATCATCCTCTGAATACCTTGTTTTTTTAAATATTTTATATACTTACATACTGTCAAATTTATTTGATTTTCCCTGACATATATATATATTTATATATATATGCATGTTTTGTTGAACTTGACAGATATTTCCTGTCTGACGAGTTTCTTTTCTATCCTTTCCAATTTTCTGTCCATCTTTTTTATGTCGGGGTGGAATTAATGAATCAATCCAATAAAGGTTCTTACACTAGTACTATCTGCACTACTAGTGCCATCATTAGGTGTGAAATGGAGAGATGTTTCCAGGGTTCTTCTTAAACAAACAGAGTAGCAGTAGGGATAAGTAGGAGGAGGGACTCACAAGTTTATAGAAAAATGTTATATATATATATATATATATAAGCATGTGTGTTTATATTTTGGCAGCAGCTACAACGATTGATATACCATTAAATAAAGAAACCAAACCAATCTAGCTATGAGTAAAATAGTAGGGTAGACTGAGTTTTTTTTAGCCTTGTAGGGGCAACCACCCTAGGAGAAGGAAAACTCAGAATTCAAACCAGCTGTACTCTGCTTAAAAATTGACTTTGTCTCATCTGCTCATGGTAGAGGGGTTGGGTAAATGCATATGAATAAAATCTTTCATACAGTTATGCTGTTGACACTCTATTTGTAGAACTACTGACACAACTAAATTTTTTTTTTGTGATGAGAAACAAAAAAGGGGGAGGTGGTGAGGAACATTTTAGATAAAGTTTATTTATTTATTACACTCGTTTCTGCATAGCCCATATAAATTTCAGTGTGCTTAGACACCGTATTTATGGCACGGTAATTGTCTCAACAATTACGTTCCTCTTTTTGTCAAGTCATTAGCTGGACTTGATATCCAGACATGAGCAACATGACACTCTAGTTAGTGTGTACAAAAATTCTCATCAGGAAAAAGATTAGATTTTTTTTTTTTTTTTTTTCTTTTTTTTTTTGGTCTCTGGCTTTGTGTTCTTTAAGGTGTTTCACAAGAATAATGAGATCCCCTCTATGCAGAACACAATCTTTTCTATATCCTGCACTCTGTTCTGTTTCTTTGTTCAGAAAGATTCTTTCTTTGTAATTATTACTTACATGTCTTATGCACTTCTTGGTGCCCTCCCACATCTTTGTTTCTAGTCATTAGTTACATGTGTATGCATTAAGAAAAACCAACATTAATTATTTTGAAGTGTTAACTACCTGCATACCACAGGGCCTCTGAGAGAAATTTTGAAAGGTGGTACAAAAGACTATTTTTTTGGCTCACCAAAAGAGAAGATGTTGCTAAAACTTTAGAAATTAAGGTCCAAATGGACCAAAATTCTAGTCTATTATATATATATATATATATATATATATATGTATTATATATACTAGCAAATTTATGCACCCTAAGTTTTTACATTTTATATAATAAAATATCATGTTAAATTAGAAAGGCTAATAACAGAGGGGTATTATCGAAAATAGAACAGCTTTGAGTCTTTCATTGGTAAATTTTCCTAATTTAACTCTTTACTTAAAATAGAGAAATGATCAATATGCAAATTAGCCTTCCCATTCACACTGTAAACCACTATTTTGTGTGTATTATTAGTATGTAGATATGGTCAACAGTCTTAATAATGTAAAACAATTTTATAATTCATTGAGGTTTAAATAAAAATAAAATCATGGAGAATGTGATGTAAATAACTAAGGGAACTATGAATTGAGTAGTAATATAGTTTCGGTTACAGACAAACACACAATCTCCATTATAATAAGATATATGTATTATATATGGAGGCGCGTGGGCTAGTGGTTAGAGTCGTGGAAAATGGACTCGTCGGTTAGAGTTCAATTCCTAGACGAAGATGTTGGCATTTCACATAGTGCTAATACCCTTGGGAAAGGTATGAATCCATATATTCTCCCCCCAGCTATGGGTAAAATAGTAGGGCAGACTGGGCTCTTTAACCTTGGGTAGGTAACCAGTCTAGGAGAGGGATAACTCTGAATTCAAAATTCCTGAGGTCGGTCGTTGATTGGGTTCGTGGCATTCCTTGATGCACCAATTCTTTCTTATCGACTGTACCAAAAAGTGCGGAATGGTCCAACACAAGCCTTCACCACTATAAACAAATCACTGTGTTGGTTGTTCATTGAATGAACACTCATCCATCGAAAATCGACAAGAGAGTCCATTTTTTTTTTTTTTTTTATATGTGTATATATATATATATATATATATATATATATATATATTATGGGGTTGCACAATACATGAGATACAAATTGGGCCTAGTCTTGACCAACTATTTACACACAAAGTTTATATCTCATGTATGGTATGACCATTTGATATTAGACTAAAGTTTAGGTCTTAGGTGGTACAAAGGACTATTTTCAGGACCCTCTCCCCTTCAAAGAGGAGGTGTTGCTAAAAATAGAGAATTTAAGATTCAAATAGGCCTAAATTCTGGTCTGATATTAGGGGGTCACACCATTCACAAGATACAAATTGGGCCTAGCCTTGGCCAACTATTTGCACAAAGTTAATTTTTCACATATGATGTGACCCTTTGATATTAGGCTAAAATTTAGGTCTCAGGTGGTACAAAAGACTATTTTCAAGACCCCCCCCCTTCAAAGAGGAGGTTGCTAAAAATTGATGATTTAAGGCTCAAATAGGCCAAATTCTAGTTTAATATTAGGGGGTAGCACCATATATTAGTATAGCTTTTATTCTAAAACCAACAGCAACAAATACATAAATTAATACTTAGTTCCATTCTAATGGTTCATTTAACAACAAAATAATGACTATAAATGTCCTTTCTATGTATAGAGTGAAGTTTGATAGATTTACCAGTCTGATGGAGTTAATTTTAGGTTATCTGGTATCTTCTGTTTAAGATAATTTCTGGTTGACTGCTCTTGGAACTGTTCCGAATGTCTATCTGATTTTGGGCATGTCAGGTGATTGCTATGTTCAATCACAGAAAGGCTCTCCCTCACTTAACTCCACCCATAGAAATAAACATATTTTACTGACCCAATATCGTGTATGGTGTTAACACCCTGATAGTAGACTAAAATTAGGTTTTCAGAAAGTCACATAATATGCGAGTATACACAGTGTTAGTTGATAACTTGAAGATTAACCGCCCTATCGTCTGGGGCGTTAGAATGCACCGACTGCACCTCTGCAGAGGGGTAATACTCCCCCAATGGGGCCACCTGTTCGCTGTGGGTGGTGACCCATGATGCTTAAGGATAGAGCCCAGGTGGATGAGCAGTTCATGACATGCAATACTCCATTTTAGCCCTATCTTGGGCTAGACGGGCGGTCGGAGAAGCCCCCTCCGATTAATCGGCTGGTCATGTCAAGCCCTAGCACCTATATGATTTTCCCAACCCTATTGCCCTTATGGCAAGCCCCAACCCCTTTTTATCATATGGGTGCTAGAAGGCAGTGGCTGCAGGTCTACATGTCCTGGGAATGACGTTAAACTCTATCTGATGGTGAGGTTCCAGTTCTGGAGGTTTGGGGAATGTGGAGCACCCCTTCATCAGCATTGCTCCCTGGTCCACTCTGACCCGGAGTGGTAGTACCTGTTAGGGTCCCATCTATGGGTTAAATAGAAAAATGTATTTATAAAAAAATTGTATTATCCATTAAGAATTGATTTATTTCAAAACTTTATTGGCATTAAATGACCCACTGAGGTTGATATGCCGTAAAACCAATTGAAGATGAATAATCATGAAAGCATAATTGAATATGATGACTAATCAGAATATGAGCACTGGTAAAAACTTAAATAAACACTTCATTCCTTGTATAACAGAACCACTACATAACAATTCACATTACAAGCAATTATTGAAAGGAGCTTTTTTTTGTTTTCAGCTCTCGTGAATTTACATTTTTTTGCAGAGCTAGATTTATAGCTGTGCAAAGGGAGCAATTGCTCTGGGCCCACCTGCTAAAAGGGTACCTAGGGTACCTTTATAAAAATTTGTTATAATTATAAAATTAATTTTATTATTGAAAAAATAAAAAAATAGTATAGGATAAAAGTCGACGGGGCGGCCTGAAGTCAGTAACAGCCATGCAGCGAGGGAGTCTATCCCCTTTTCACTAGCGCTAGACCAAGGAGATTGTTTTAAGCATCTGAGGTGGAGCGCCACACCTACCATCAGCTCCTTACTTTAACACACAGATCTCTGTGCTACTCATATGCTGAGTTGGCGGGGACCGGTATTGAAACTTGTGGTTTCTAGCCGAACGCTCTACCGACTAAGAGCTCTTGGTCTGATGGTCACATAGGTGAGAAACTGACAGTTACCAAGCACCATTGACATTGTCTATGCTATCCTAACTTAGTCCAACAGAGCCTATATATATATATATATATATATATAGTGCTATAACACAAAATCGTCACTTCTATTTATGAACTTTCCCAACAACAGCAGGCACTTCCAGTAAAAATTCTCTAATGAGAGACTAGGACAGAAAACATTTAATATCATTTACAACTGTCCTCAAATCAATTTCTGCTTGAACTTTCTGCCAGCAAGACCTATCTTTGGATTAACACCAGAGGAATACCATAGACTTGGACATATATATTACAGATGATTACCAACTCACTACAGACTAGGATTAACTAACTGGATTCTGTGAACAACAGATAAACTGAACCGCTACAATGGCGACAAGGATTCTAACATCCTCTATCACCGATATTGAACACACTTTATTTATAAATTTATAAATATTTATTTAAATTTATATTATTAATTCTTCATATATACACGTGTGTGTGTGTTGATATATGCTTGTGTTACTTGCTCTGTTATGCGGAGTTGCCTGTGCTATCACAAATCATCAAGTCTTCATTATAAAGGAGAGTTGAATGATAATTTCTGTAGGGCATATGAACACTTAATTGCTTTCATTTTCCTTTTTATCAATTCTTTTGTTGTCTATTAATATTTCACATTCTATAAGTATTAATTTAAGGAAAGAGAGTATATTGTAAAAAGATATTCTCATAACAAAAATATATCCTTGTGTGTGTGTGTATGCATATATATATATATCTTAATATTAGAATTATTTAACATCCTTGATTGTATCGCCCCACACCCATACACCCCCCACGCAAACCGTTGACAGTATCCATTTTTCCTATGTCAACATCCGTCCAACAAAATATACACACCCACGCACACATATGCATGCGAACACAAATGCTCACACTTCAGTATTGTTCAGACGCTGCACACTAGTAAAACAATGTGAATGTGTGTCAAACCCACCGATTTGTATACATAACCTTTGCACTGTCCATAAACACACATGCATTCCCCAAATACACTAAATACATACGCATATCACTTCATCCAATCATAAACATCTTATGCCCGTAAAAACCTTTTGAATTTTTCGATTTTTTCAATTTTTCTTGTATTCGAATCTACGTCACCTGATGAATGCATGCAATTTTGCATGTATGAAACCTAAGGTTGTGACTGTTCTGTTGCCATCAAATAAATAGATATGTAATACCTTTATGTATTTATTTTATTATATTATATAATAGCTCTATTCTTTATATCGAGCACTCTCCTAATACTACTGCAATTTGGCGCACCATTCCAGTGAAAGCTGAAGCGGTGACTATCCCAGGCTATAGTTACATATATATGTAAATAAATAAGTGTTTTAGTTTATATTTATTTGCATGGAACAATTTTGCTACCATTGGTTTCTTGCTGTGTAGCAGTCATCAGGCAACGAAAGTGTTTTAAAAATGATGCAAATGATATAAATGTGTGCATTTGGTTAAATGTATTCACGCGTCACTTGTTTGTTTGCGTGTGTAATGTCGGATGCACCTGTTCCGTTTGTACGTAAAAGTATGTATATATATATATATATATATATATATATATGAGAAAAATGGAAATGAATCTGACAGATATGTTGAAAAGAAAATTGGAAAAATATATGTACATTGGTATTGATGAAATTTATTATGGTTATTTGTCAACACATTTTGACTTACACACAGGGAAAATATTTCCCCTACAAGAAAGTTGGACTCATCCAATGAAACAAATAAATAATATGAACTATAATGAGCCAGGTTAGCTCAGTCGGTAGAGCATTCGGCTAGAAACCACAAGGTTCCTAGTTCGATACCAGCCAACTCAGCCTATGAGTAGCAAAGGGATCTGTGCGGTAAAGTAAGGAGCTGATGGTAGGTGTGGCACTCCACCATAGATGCTAAAAAAAACAATCTCCTTGGTCTAGCGCTATTGAAAAGGGGATAGACTCCCTCGCTGACTGGCTGATACTGACTTTAGGCCACCCCGTCGACTTTACTTTTTACTTACACAATGGAGTGGTTGAGTACTAATAGTTTGTTTTGCTACAGAAATTTAATTACTGTTGTCAAAGAGCAGCACGTTGGACTCTATCTTATTTATATCTTTTGTACCAAAAGCATGCTTATGGTCAAGTCATGTCAAAAGCACCAGTTCCCACGAGTTTACCAAAGTTAAGCAGCAATGAGCCTGTTCAAGACTTAGATGGGTAACCATTTAAGCAACAACAGGTACTGTAAGCAGCCTGATATCAAAATGACTTGATTCAGCACTAAATGACCCAAAAAGGGCTGATATGCCATAAAACAACCAAAGGGGTAATAAGACTATGCTAAGCTTTCTTCAAGATTTCAGTGTCGTTATTTGATAACGTGGATAGAATATTTTGGCATTAAATAACCCGTGAAGGTTGATATGTCATTTAACAAAGAAACCAAACCAAACTGATCATCAGGTGTACTGGTAACCCATGCATGGATTACCAGGTCACTTATGATCAGTCTTGAGTTTTGCCCTACCTTATTTTCTTAACTTATCTATCTATCTATCTATCTATACATATATAAAGGGCAGATGTGTGTATGTATGTATGTATGTATGTATGTCTGGAGGAAACTACGAAATTAAAACAATTAACGACAATGTTAATATATATACACATTCGCTATTACCATATATTTTGTTGTGCAAAAATTATGACGGTTTTATTTATATTCGTGAATATATTTAAAAAATTGAATTTGAATAGTAAAAGAAGGGAAAGTCATTGGTGGCATTTGTAATTAAAACCTAAACAAATCAATTATATAAGACCAAAACAATCAATGGATCTGCGAGACTAACTCTTTAACCCCCCCCCCCTTTATCCAGACGATGCTGCATAGCCACTTCTAGTTGTTTATATTGCTCTGTATTTTTGTATTGAGCATTGTTGTTGCTTATATTAGGGTTAGAATATAATACTACAAGAACCTCTAAACTGCAAAATTTATATAATTGTAATAAAAAGGTAGGCATGATTGGGTTGGAAAGGTGATCCACTGGGAATTATGCAAAAAACTTAATTTTGATCACACAACAAAATGGTATATGCATAAACCAGAATCTGTCCTTGAGAATGCTACGCATTAAATTCTTTGGGACTTTGAGATAAAAACAGATAACCTTATGCCAGCCCAGAGACCAGACCTAGTACTGATTACAAAAAAGAAAAAGAAAAGAGAACTTGTTAACTGGTACACTTTGCATTTATAGCAGATCACATGGTGAAAATGAAGGAAAATGAAAAGATGGACAAATACTAGGACCTTGCCAGAGAATTGAAAAAGCTGTGGAATATGAGGGTCAAAGTGATACTGTCGCATCATGTACACAGGTATCCTTCCAACAATATTTGCAACATATGGACTTTGTAGCATTCGGGTTTGTATTTGAGTTACAACCGTTTGTTGCCTTGTCTTCCCAGTTCGACGGTAATTGGAAGTTTAATTATTCTTCAAGAGGTTCTTGTGGTATTATATTCTAACCCTAATATAAGCAACAACATAAATATTTAGATGACAAGGTGTTGTTATTTTTCATTCTAGAAAGTGTTTTGTTTCCAGTACCTATAGAGATCATCTTATGGAATTTGTGTATATGCTTTTTTTTTTTTATATATCTCTGGTTTCTTTTCTTGTTAAATCTATTGTATCAGACATAACTAATCAACATTTGGGATAGAACCTTTTGCCATTTTGGCGTTCAATTCAATTTATTATCACTGATCTCTACCCCCAAGTGTATAACCTTATAAATTCTATTTACACTAGCATTTTCTTGTGAATACATTTTTTTTTTCTTCTTTATTTTATCAGATTTTTCTGGTTTTATGCTGTTTGTCTGGTCATTGTTGAAGACCAGATACTGCCAACTTGTAACTCTATTTTTATCAGGACAGCTGTTGGAATTGGTTTGGCTTGGTTTGTTGAATAGTGACTGGAGGCTTCACATTAATAGATTTCTTTTTCTTTCTTTTTCTACTTTTTCTTTTTTTTTCTTTTTCTTTACCTTTCTTTCTTTCTTTACTTTTCTTTCTTTCTTTCTTTACTTTTCTTTCTTTCTTTACTTTTTTCTTTCTTTCTTTCTTTACTTTTCTTTCTTCTTTCTTTACTTTCTTTCTTTCTTTCTTTCTTTCTTTTTTTTTTCTTTTCTTTCTTCTTTCTTCTTTCTTTCTTTCTTTCTTTCTTTCTTTCTTTCTTTCTTTTCTTTCTTTCTTTTTTTCTTTTTTACTTTTCTTTTCTTTCTTTTCTTTTCTTTTCTTTTTCTTTCTTTCTTTCTTTCTTTTCTTTCTTTCTTTTCTTTTCTTTTCTTTCTTTCTTTTCTTTCTTTTCTTTCTTTTCTTTTACTTTTCTTTCTTTTCTTTTCTTTTCTTTTCTTTTCTTTTCTTTTCTTTTCTTTTCTTTCTTTTCTTTTTCTTTCTTTTCTTTTCTTTCTTTCTTTCTTTTCTTTCTTTTCTTTCTTTCTTTTCTTTCTTTTCTTTCTTTCTTTCTTTCTTTTTTCTTTCTTTCTTTTCTTTCTTTACTTTTTTTCTTTCTTTCTTTTCTTCTTTCTTTCTTTTTTTTCTTTTCTTTTTTTCTTTTCTTTTCTTTCTTTTCTTTTCTTTCTTCTTTTCTTTTCTTTTTCTTTCTTTCTTTCTTTTCTTTCTTTCTTTACTTTTCTTTCTTTCTTTCTTTTCTTCTTTCTTTCTTTCTTTCTTTCTTTCTTTTCTTTTCTTTTCTTTCTTTTTTCTTTTCTTTTCTTTCTTTCTTTTACTTTCTTTCTTTCTTTTTTTCTTTCTTTCTTTCTTTTCTTTTCTTTCTTTCTTTCTTTACTTTTACTTTCTTCTTCATTCTTTTTCTTTATTTTCTTTTTTTCTTTTCTTTCTCTTTTCCTTTTCTTTCTCTTTCCTTTTCTTTCCTTCTTTCTCTTTCCTTTTCTTTCCTTTCTTTTTCTTTCCTTTCTTTCGTTTTTTCTTTTTCATTTTTCTTTATTTTCTTTTTCATTTTGTTTCTTTTTTGTTTTCTTTTAATTTTCTTTCTTTTTCTTTTTTCCCCTTTTCTTTCTTTTTCCTTTTTATAATGCTGTGCCAGGATTTGATAGTTTTACACAATCTTATACATACTTTATCTGATTATATTTGTACAAACTCTATTGTTTGGCACATTTGCCACATACATTTTTTTCTTCTTTCCCCCATTTTTCTTATTTCTTATTTCTTTATTCTCATCTGCTGAGTGAATTTTATGAATAAAGATTCTTAAAAACAAATACTTGTGAGCAAGCAACTTTCTCTTTAATACAGTTTTTCAGGATTTTTTTTTTTTTTTTTTTTTTTTGAAAGGACGCTGAAAGGTTCTCAGCCTGACCAATAAAGGAATGTGACCTAGTAGGGACATGACCCAGTTATGGGTTAAATAGTAAAAAAAAAAGTAAAGTCGGCGGAGCAGCTTATTGTTGGTATCAGCTAGACAGTGGGGGAGTCTATCCCCTTTTCACTAGTGTTAGACTAGGCTGATTCTTTTTGCATTTTAGGTGAAGCGCCATACCTACCATCTGAATAAAAAAAAAATATGCAATCATTTAATCCCTGTCTTTCAGGTGTATGAGTATCAAATGTCCTCCACCCCCGACCAAGCATGTAAACTGAAAAACATTTCCTTTGCTTGCTAGAACATCAGAAGCAGCAAAATTCTGATATATATATATATATATATATATATATATATATATGTATGTATGTATGTATATCAGTATAAGAACAATATACAACATTATGCAGCGAAAGATTGAAACTACATTGATCATGGTATTTTCGGAGTATAAATCTTGTTATATAATCTAATGTGAGGAGTGAAGGATTTGAATAAATCCAACAAAATGTGGTTGAGAATAGAGGAAAGTATGGATATAACAACACAGTTGAATTCAGTTGATATTTCGCCTCATTGTATGAAGCTTTTTCAAAACTTTATTGACGTAAGTACTTGTACATTCTGCATAAGCTTTCTGCATTTACCTTTTACTATAAAAGCAGAATGTACAAGTACTTATGTCAATAAAGTTTTGAAAAAGCTTCATACAATGAGGCGAAATATCAACTGTGTTGTTATATCCACACTTTCTTCTATTCTCAACCAAATAATCTAATGTGTAGGATAAAACTGCACGCGCAGGTACACACACACACACACACACACACATATAATATATATATATATATATATATATATATATATATATATATATATATATAAAATATGTGTAGGGCTTGGTTTAGATTCAAAATATATTAATTACTTTCACTAGCAAAATAGATTTTTAAAACATATTGCCTGAGGCGTGGGAGTTAAAAATTCAATGTCGGCGAGTTTGTACCCTAAGTAAGTAAAATCATCAAATTCATTAAAGGATTAAAACATAAAAAATTTTGAAATGTAAACTTTAAATATGTATTAAAATAAAACAAACTATATATAGATATATATACTAGTCATGTATTTATTAAAACTTGTTTTAAAAAACAATGAGGACTGTCTAATGTTGCATGATCAAATTTTGAGTATATTTATTCTATGTTATGACGATTTTGGGTAATGTGACGTAAGCAATGACGTGGTTTTTGTTACAGACAAAAACTGGAAGTGAATCTCCATTATTAATAGATATCAACCTGTAAATGATTTATGCTTAACATTTATATGGGCATAATATATTTACATATGTAAGTTCATGTGTAAATTTTCATTCATTTCAGAAACCTCAAATTAGAAATAATACAATAAGTAAAGTCCGCTGAGTGGCCTATTTGACAGCGAGGGAGTCTATCCTCTTTGAATATGCGTCTGAGTTGGAGCGCCACACCTACCATCAGCTCCACACTGCACTGCACAAATCCAAGCTGTGCTACTCGTGGGCTTGTGGTTCCCTAGGCGGTTAAATAGTACTGTCACTGTTCTTTCTTCAAAGATGACTTTGGCATTAAATAACCCACAAAGTAAAAAAAATAATGGACAATTTTATTACATTATTTCTTTTATTGAAATGTAAAATCGGCCATTTATTTTTTAAACATCCTAACATTAATCATTTATTAGTTTTGTTTTTTTCTTTAATGACAAAATATATTCACTGTATTTGTAGACAACAAAAGAAAGAAGAAGAAAAAAGTTTGTCACCTGAGAAGCATACATAATTGATATACCTGTGTAATAAATATAATAGACTTGATTGTAATGGTCAGTGACCTTCTGTTCAGCATCAAAGTATAAGAATAATACAACTCGGTTATGTAGTTGAATACGTTTGTTTTATCTGTGATGTAAAATGAAGAGAAAGAGGCGTCAAAAAAGAGATAAGGTTTCAAATTGTCTGGGTCAAACAAAGGACATGGTTTTCTTGTCTGATTGGAACAAGAAACAAACTCTCTTTATCTCAAATCATCTTTGACTGCATAAAAAAAAGCAGTAAATAGGAACCTGAGGATGAATGCATTATGTATGGTCATCAACTTCAATTAGCGAGTATGGAGACGATCATGTGACTGCATTTTCCAGTGGCTCATAAGTCTCATCTGTTAAACTGCTTCTTGTGGTGAGGTTCCAGTTCTGGGGCTCTGTGGAGTGTAGAATACCCCTTCACCACCCTTTCCCAGATCCACCCTCAGAGTATGGAGACGATCACAGGGTTGTCATGAATGTATTTTTCAATGGCTCACAAGGGCAATCCGTTAAACTGTATCTCTAGTGATAAGGTTCCAGTTCTGGAAATTAGTAGAGTAACCATTCACCACCATTACTCCTATATCCACCCAGACTCTGTTACCTGTTAGGGTTCTATCTGTGGCTTGTTTTGTTTTGTTTTTTTTACAGCATATCACCCTTTTCAGGGTATTTAATGCTGAAACAAGTCATTTTGATAAAAGTTTCTATGTTTCAAGTTCTTCAATATCTTCAAATTGGTATAAATAATTTTCCTTAACATCATTTGGTTTGTTTGTTTTTTAATGGTACTAGCAAATATATGCACCCTCCGGGTGCAAGTGTTTAAGTTTTAATGTAATGAAATATCGTATTAAATTAGAAAGTCTAATAAGAAGGCATATAAAAAGATATGTAACAGAGTGGGGGTATAATAGAAAAATAGAAATGAAACTTGCTCTTCCATCACTCCCGTCTTTCATTGCTGAATTTTACTTATTTAACTATTTAGTTAAATTAGGAAATAAAGAATAAAATGACAGTTATTTTTTCTTGTTAATGGATTTCATTTAAGATTCATTGAAGAGATTTTTGCTTATATTCATTAAAATAAAACCGAACAATTAGAAATCAATAATACTAAACACATATTTAATAAAATCACATTTTTAATATCAATATGCAAATTAGCCTTCCCATTCACACTGTAAACCGCTATTTTTTGTATATATAAATACAATTGCATGTTATTTGCATGTAGATATGGTCAAAGTGGCTTCGGGCTCTGGACCATTGATATAATTAACGGCGTCGATCCCAGGGGGCCATCCCCCCAGGCAACACCTGCCCCCTTGATTTAAAGGGGCAGGGCTGGGTTTATTGCCCAGTGCCTGAGGCGCCCCCTTGAGGGGGAATGCCGACGGGATTGACGCAATTTTTCACCTGCCACTCCATGAGCTTCGGCTTGTGGGTGGTCCCACGTTAATAGGGACTTTGTGCCTGACCCGTACAAGTGGGGTACGCGGTAAATACTATGTAGATATGGACAACACTAATAAAAAGGTGAAGCAATTTTATTAATAATTGAGGTTTAAATATAAATAAAATCATGGAGAATGTGATGTAAATAACGAAGGGAATTGTGACCTGAGTAGTAATATAGTTTCGGTTACAGACAAAAAAACCGCACAATCTCCATTATAATAAGATATCAACCCTGTGGGTTATTTGATACCAAAAACTGTTGGAATGTGAGATAAAAGTTGGTACTCAAGTTTCCTTTACAAGTGTATTTTCTTTTGTAGATGTATATTGTGGATGTATCTTATATCTGATTCATGAATTTTGATATATTTTTATTTCTCTCAAGAAGGATAAAATGTCATCCATGTTCCCTTATATTATTTGCATTGAAATATTTCTTTCTGATTGGAGCTAAAACTCCACATTCCATCTATGGGTTAAAGATCAAAAAATAGTTTTAAAAATAAAATTAGAAATAAGTTTAAAAAAATGTGTTTAAAAAACAATTTGAATACCTAACAAGAATGAATAAAATGGCATGTAATGACCCATAAAACCGAACCAACCAAGGCCACTATATTGGAGATAGCGCTGGCATAGAATCAGTGCCTGTTGTATGATCTGTTTAGATCCGTGGGTGATTATACCACGGGGACACCCCTAAAACCTTTGTTGACATTTAAAGATAAAACATTGCACCTGGGTACCTAATCCAAAGATATTTACATCAACTGCATTGGATTATTGGTGTTATGAAATGCATGCTATTTGCAATGGTGCTTATGAGGTTCTTTAAAGGTTTGGTCCCCCATGAGGCTAAATGTACACATAAACAATAAACGAGACACAACACATGGAGGCAGATGTTGAATCAAATCTAAATGTTATTGTTTACAATTCAACCTTGACTTTACGATGGGGTGGGGGCGTAACGTTGTGACTAGCGAGCGTGAATATATATACACAAAGTTTTATATACTTTATTATTATTATATAATTTATCCCAAATATTGAGCACTCTCCTAATAATTCCGCAAATATTGGCCCACCACTAACTCAACAAGTGAAATAGTGATAACCATACACTACTGCAATATATATATATATATAAAGATAATCTAATGAGTCAGACGAACCTACTATTAGTTTTGCATAAAGCTCTTCAGGACTAAAGTCAGATTTTAGCCCTGAAGAGCTTTATGCGAAACTAATTAGATTATCTTTATTATTGGCTCTACTTAGGTATCGAGCACTTTTTACTTATTAGCTTTCTCCTAGCGGTTATATGAATATATATATATCTTATATACATATATATACATATAAATTGTTTTTTCTTTTGGCCAAATACTGTACCAATAGATTATTTTTTGTTGGTACGAATATCTTGGTCCTTTCTTTTTTTCAAAAAATTTTTTCTCCCTGGTTGATGTTTGGTAGTATATTTTTACAATCAAACTATTCGCTGGGTTTTTTCACACCGCAAGGATTTACCAACATGCTTGGTATATTAAATTATATATATATATATATATATTATATATATATAGTAAGGGAGTTTGAACACCAATCATGCTATTACGCTCACTTTCAGACTAATACCCTTAGGAAAGTATGAACCCCTTCACCCCTCAGCTCTGGGTTAAACTCTACGTCTCCTGTTCTTCTTTAAGAATGGCTTTGGCATTAACCCACAAAGGTTGGTATGCCATTAAACTATGTGTCATATAATACCAAAATAATGAAATTGTTTGTTCTTCCTATAAATAATGTCTGATGAAACCTCGGGAGTGAGAAAAAACCAGACTTGTTATTTTATTATTATTATGCTCTAATTATCATATTGTTTTATGGTTGTTAATAAAACTGAATATCTAATGTACTGAGTTGGCTAGGGCTGGTATTGAACTCAGAACCTTGTGGCTTCTAGGTGGATGCTCTACCGACTGACTAAGTTTTTCTGACGCCAGTGGCCCCCTTATTGCTTCCGACTCCACAGCCATGGTTATCATTGTGTTTTCTATTGTTTCATAGTTGTTAGTACGACTAAATATCTAATGTACTTTTGTCATGTGATTTTTGATCAATCTATTGATTATCTATTAGTGTTCAATATTACTCCAACTGTTATCTCTGTGTCCTCATGTTGAACAGCATGTAGTTCTGATCTTGGCAGGATGACATTGTCTTTTCATGCTCTTAAATCTTCAGCAGGGAGAGAATCTTAACTCTACCATTGTCAACTTGGGGGCTCTTGATATTGTTTCGGGGAGCAATAGCAACGCTATTGACAGTTTTAACGTTGCATTGTTTAGCCAAGTCCGAAGTATCCTTCATAGTTGTCTAGATACTGAAATGGGGAAAACCATTTCTACTTGACTTGTATATGCAATCTGTTAACCACTTGAGTTGGGTGTGAGTGGGGTGGTGAGTATTTTTTGCATGACGTCATGTCAACAAAATATCTTAGTAGCCACTCTGGAACAATCATTGCTTTTCTTCACAATGCTTCATCGCCATCTTAAAAAATTACTTTGAATCGTAATCTATCTTGATTCCAGACCAGAGTAAAAAAAAAATTTTTTTAAAATACAACTTGCATGATATCTATCTATCTATCTATCTATCTATATATATATAAAGATAAATCTAATGAGTCAGATGAACCTACTAAAAGTTTTGCTTAATTCTCTTCAGGGCTAAGATCTGACTCTTCAGATCTTAGCCCTGAAGAGAATTAAGCAAAACTTTTAGTAGGTTCGTCTGACTCATTAGATTTATCTTTATTATTTGCTCTACTTAGGTACTGAGCACTTTTTACTTATTAGCTTTAGTCTCATGGCGGTTTTGTATGGATATATATATCTTATATATATATATATGCATATAAATTGTTTTTTCTTTTGGCCAAAGTATTGTACTAATAGATTATTTTTTGTTGGTACGATTATCTTGGTCTTTTCTATTTTCCAAAAATCTTTTTCTTCCCGGTTGATGTTTGGTAGTATATTTTTACAATGAAACTATTTGTTGTTTTTTTCTCACCACGAGGATTTACCAATGAGTTTGGTATATATATATATATATATTATATATATATATTAAAATTAGCTTAAGTAAATATAATTTAATATATTATATTTATATAATACTTATATATATTATAATATAAAGAAAATATAGAAAACATATAAGAAAACCCAGAAAAAAATGAAAAAAAATTGCATATATATATATATATAGGTATCCAAAACTGGTACTAAGGGATGATTCTACATGGGATCTTCAAAATCTCACTGTATAATTATTGCATGAGACTGAACTTCTAGGGAGTTTTAGAAATTCATTTATTTAAATTCCTAAAGCCTTTTAAGTTTTGGTCAAAATAAATTTTATACAGAATGACGGTTTATTGAGTTTTTCCTTTTTATATATATATATATATATATATATTATATATATATATATCATTAAAAAATAGCTTAATAGAATATCTCAAAATATTGTATATCATATATTATAATTATATCTATATAATATATGATACTAAAAATAAATGATATAATATATGTTACTAAGAACATATGATATAATATTATATATTCTATATATTATTCTATTCATTCCATTCATTTTTTTATTATATTCATTAATTAATTTTTGCATTAATTCTTAACTAAATAATTTACAAGCATACACGAACACTCATATTGTATAATATTATATAATATATGCTTCTAAAAAATAATATATCATACTTCTTTTATATATATATATATATATATATTATATCAATAGAATATCTCAGTAGCCATTCCAGAACAATCATTGCTTTTCACAGTCGTTCATCACCATTTAAGAAATTGCTTTAAATCACAATCTATTTTGCTGCTTGAGTAAGAAAACCCAGAAAGAAAAAAAAAAACAACCTGCATTGATATCTCACTAGCTGCTTCAGGTCAATCATTGCTTTAATAGTCTTCACTACCATTTACTTATCATTTTCAATCGCTATCCAATTTACTATCAGATTAAAAAGACCCGGAAATAAAATAAAGAATATATAAAAAAATTACATTGAGATAACTTGTCAGTCACTCCAGTAATAATAAAGTAATTTCTTTCAAGATATCTTGTCAACCACTGCCAAGAGGTTAAATCAATAAAAAAAATATTTTGTATTATTGACTATTCAAAATTACACAACATTATTGATGCAATATTAGAAAAAAAGAAATAATAATTCAGGCTTGATGAAATCCATCTACTTAGGTTATATTAAAAAGAGAAGTGTGTTGATAATATCATTGTAGTAAAAAGAATTGTTCATTATTAAAAGTCTGCCACATGATAAAAAATTATTTTGATTTTTCGGACTATGGTCCTCATCTTATCGTAGTATGTAAAAACATGTTTCTGCCTCTGCATCCTCTGGCCTTCTTCAGGTGTTCCCCATCTATCCAAGTATAGCAATGAAAATAATTTTGAATAGTTTGACGGTTGATCAAACAAGGCGTCAAAGAACTTTTGAAGATCACATTCAAATAATGACATCAGGAAGAAGGCCAGAGGATACAGCACCTGAAACGTCGTTTTTACATACCATAATAATGGCAAGTTTCACATGATATAATAAAAATGATACCCTATTATTAGTGTGTTTAAAATCCTGCAATATATCTTATATATCACTTAGAAATAACGGTTTATATAATATATGGTGTAGTTAATTTGCATACTAGTTTTATCAAAACCGGGTTTAGGGGTCGGGTTAGCTCAGTCGGTAGGGCGTTCGGCTAGAAACCACAAGGTTCCTAGTTCGATACTGGTCCCCGCCAACTCAGTGTATGAGTAGCACAGGGATCTGTGTGGTAAAGTAAGGAGCTGATGGTAGGTGTGGCGCTCCACTTCAGATGCTAAAAAACAATCTCCTCGGTCTAGCGCTATTGAAAAGGGGATAGACTCCCTCGCTGACTGGCTGATACCGACTTTAGGCCGCCCCGTCAACTTTACTTTTTTTTTACTTATTGATTCCTAATATTATTGTTTTATCAATGTATCAAAATCAATCCTATGATTAATTTATATAGAAACCAATTAAAATATAATTAAAACGAGTGTAATCTTTTTATATGTGTTATTATTTAATTTTGTTAGTCTTTCTAATTTAATATGTTTCATTACCAGTTGGTAAAGCGTTTGGCTAGAAACCACAAGGTTCCTAGTTTGAAACCGGCCCTCGCCAACTCAGCGTATGAGTAGCACAGGAATCTGTGTGGTAAAGTAAGGAGCTGATGGTAGGTGTTGCACACCACCTCAGATGCAAAAACCATCTCCTTGGTCTAGCGCTAGTGAAAAGGGGATAGACTCCCTCGCTGATA
Source organism: Doryteuthis pealeii (assembly GCA_023376005.1). Classification (NCBI taxonomy): domain Eukaryota; kingdom Metazoa; phylum Mollusca; class Cephalopoda; order Myopsida; family Loliginidae; genus Doryteuthis; species Doryteuthis pealeii. Next base: position 71,663,821 of record CM042154.1, on the reverse strand, counting down.
GGCTGATACCGACTTTAGGCCACCCCGATGACTTACATTACTTACATTAAAACTTAAATACTTACACCTGGAGGGCGCATATTCTTGCTAGTTTTTATAAGATATTTTGTGCAATGCACTTGTTTATTGAACAAATTTATGAACTTTTACTTATTTGGGTTTTTGCTGGTTTATTAATTTTTTTCAATTGGACTTCATATAAGGAAGAAAAAAAAACAATACTACTAGTTACTCTAGTGCTTCCTACATATCATTTGATAAAACTGTGAAACCAAAGTGTGTCAATATCATTAGCAATATTAAAGCAAAAATATTGATTAGGAAATATTTTATGCAATATCTATATCAGTGGTTCCCAATGTGGGCGGTACCACCCCCTGGGAACGATGGAAAGACCTGAGGGGGCGAGGCAAGAAAAGTGTGGTGGGTGGGCGGTACGACAGGTTGGCTCTAAGAGGAGTTAATAAATAACTTGTTTTTTTACAAAATCTAAATGACAAAATGTATGTCATGAAAACTAAGGTAAAGGAACATGTATGCAGTTTATACAGAATAAAACTAACATAATAGATTTTTTTTAAATAGCTTAATTGAATATCTTAAAATATTATATATTATAGCTATATTTATATAATACAATATATGATACTAAAAAATTATATATAATATAACATAAAGAAAGTATAGAAAAAGTATATATTATAAGAAAATCCAGAAAAAAAAAATAGGGGTGGAAGGAAAAAGTACTTCCCCTTTATATTTGCAATTCATTATAAATTCTATAAATTGGATGTTACTTGATGTCTTAACAGCTTGTTATCACTGAGTTATCAATAAATAATATTGAATCTAGAAGAAAAGTTAACATAGGTTTATTACCTTTTGGTACAAAAGAGATAAGAGTCCAAAGTGCAGCTTTTCAACACAGTAGCAAGACTAGCTACTGTTGCAGTTTTTGTAGATATAAGGCGGGTGATAGATGCCTACTCCTAAATATAGACTCGTCAACTACAACGTGACCTGAGAAAGATTTCTATTGTCCAATCACTGGCACTGCTGCTGCTGCTTCTGCTGTATTAATAGAGACCCCATTCTGAGCTTATGTCATTGAAACTTGGATTCTCTTGGACGACGGACTTACAAAGAATACTATAACACCGGATTCTTATTGGCTTGCTTACTTACTTATTACATCTGGAACTAAGGATGCCGACCAGATACTTAACAGGTTATGGGCCCAGTCGCGCACAAATCTTTTTCAATGGCAATGATGCCAGCTACGAAATTTGGGAAACTAAGTTCAATCTAGAAGAAAAGTTAACATAGGTTTATTACCCTTTGGTACAAAAGAGATAGATAAGAGTCCAACGTGCAGCTCTTCAACACAGTAGCAAGACTAGCTACTACTCGACTAATAATACCCTCATGTAGTCTGTATCATATATGTGTTCAACTTTCTTTTAGGAGAAATATCTTCCTTTACAACACAGCTGCTGTACCTCTAGCTATAGGTAAATAGTAGGACAGACTGGGGTCTTAATCCTTGGTTAGGCAACCAGTCTAGAAGATGGAGAAATCTTAATTCAGACCTGTTAAACTCTGCTTAAGAAATTGACCTTGTGTCACATCCTGCTCGTGCAGAGGGTTTGGTAAATATATATACAACACAGTTGCTGATGGTGACCTTTAAGCAAGTATTTCTAAAGAATGTTATTGATGTGGGTTAGAAAAAGATTTTGTGTAGCAACACAAGTTCATTGATCTAACTAGCGAATATATGCACCCTCCGGGTGCAAGTATTTTAGTTAAACCCACAATCTCCATTATAATAAGATTATCATCAGAATGGAAAAAAATAATGCAATACCAGTTACATTATGTGAATCTGTCCTCCATGATAAACCCTATTGATTCATAGGATTTACTTTCTTCTTTCAATAGATATACAACATAATGAATAGATATAATCTGTTTCTCTTAAGTGTCCTGCGTATAACACTAAACTGCATCTGGTGTTGAAGTTCCAGTTCAGAAGCTCTGGGAAGTGTTCAGTTCTCCTCCATAGCTATTACTCCCAGGTCCACTCTGACCTGGAGTGATAAGTATTTACCCAACCTGTGATGTATTTAAGAGCCACATGTGGTTGCCTAATAAAAATTCTTTGCACGTTTTGAGAGCCACGTTTTGAGATGTCTCAAGGGTTTTAATACTGCTTATATATTTCTTTTAAAGACAGTTAAAATATAAAAATAAAATCTTGGCCATGTGTCACATCCTACTCATCGCAGAAGGGTTGGGTAAATTGAGGTCAGTCAGTCTACTGTTGGTTTGAACAACAGCAACTGGTTAAGCACAACTGAAGCAGTGTCCAAGACAGTTGGTATTTATGGAAATCAAGAATAGTCCATTCATGTATTTGGGTGATTCCATTTCTTGAATTCTGATTGGCTGCTTGGTTTCTATGATATTGTGGAGTTTCATAAATACCCTGTCATTCTGCAGTAGGGTGGCAGCAAGATAGGTTTATATTCAGTTATGACTACTTGTTGCCCTGTCTTACCAATTCGACAGTAATTGGAACTTAGCTTGATTATTCTACAAGTTTACTAAATCTTTATGCACCAAAATAACTCTGAGTCTGGATTCAAAATTAGTTGATTCAATTTAATCTTGATGATACAATTTTACCAAAGTTGCAAAATCTTTGTTGTTCTATGTAAATGTTAACCCTTTTAATGTTTTGAAAGCCACACGTGTCTTGCTGTCTTTCATGTGACATGTTTGAGGGCTATATGTGGCTATCAGATGCCTGACTGATAAAAATTATTCACACGTTTTGAGAGCCATATACTGCCTATACATTTCTTTTATTGGAGGCGTGTGGTACAATGGTTAGAGTCATAGGAAATGCACACGTCGACCCAAGTTCAAATTCTGGATGAGGCTG
>CM042154.1:71628374-71655874 GCA_023376005.1 Doryteuthis pealeii | reverse complement strand
TTATAGCTTCAAGTAATTATTTATTTATTAAAAGAAAAATGAATGTCTCTGATTTAAAATATTACTGTTATCATTTAAATTTTATTTTTTGATTATCTTCATGAATATTCATTATTTTTGCTCAAAAAGCAAAATCTGGTGATAGTGAATGTATATATTTATTTACCTTGTCAGTAATTGTTTTATTTTCATAGTTTCCTCTGGACATATACATACACATAAACTGCCCTTTATATATGTATAGATATAGATAGATATAATCTCCTTTATCTCAATACACTTAACCCACTGCATTTTTATTAATCAAATAGATTGAACATTATGCAATGAAAATTTCCGATCAAAATTCAACAAATAATCTGTATCATGCTATGAACTTATTGATCCACCCCTGTGTGTGAATAAATGTCTGTTTTTCACTCTTCACTCATGTGCAGATTTAGGAATTATAAAATCCCAATTGATTTGTAAGTTTCAAGTCTTAACGCATTTAATAATATGAAATAGTTTTTTTTTTTTCTCTTTTTGTCTTTTTTAAAGATTAAAATGGAATTTAATTGTTTTGCAATTAACCCTTCCATTAATTAAACTGTACAAAATAATCTTTAATCAATTTAACCCTTTACTCTTTCAGTAAACTAATTATTGTAAATTATCTTCACAAAGACACAGCATTACTGAGTAGTTTTCAAGATGGTATTTTGTTTTTATGATACCTAAATTTGATTTAAAACAAAGGTAAACAATAGCTAATATATAATATTTTCTTTAATGTAATATTTTTTCTACTAGCAGGGCCTATGGATATACCAGTGTATGATAATTTAATCATTACAACATTTGATATGTTTACTTGAGAGCTAATGCATAATAGTTCAATATGTAAAAAGTATAATAATCTTGATTTAACTCTCTCTTTCTCTCTCTCTCTCTCTCGCTCTTTTTTTTTCTTTCTTTCTTTCTTTTCATTATGTTCGATTAAAACACATTAGCATTACACTTATCAACCCCTCTATCTTTCCTCAACTTTCTTTCTTTCTTATTATATTTTTTCTGTGTAGCATGTCATCTTTGTTCCCTTTCTTTATAATAAAAACGGAATGATCCTTTATTTACCTGTGGTGATGGCACTCATAATAAGAATTTGGCAAATAAGCAACACCGGATAATCAATGATAAGCTCAATTGTTCCAGACTGCAGGTTCAATCCTGGCTAAGGGTGAGAGTAACACAGAATAACAATTAACAATCAAGATTCACATTTCTGTATTTCATCTTGGACAATTTAGACAATCTCAGTTTTAACCAGAGGGTGTTGCAAGATGATAACAGTTGTACAATTAAGGAACACGAGTATTATACTTTTAAAAAAAAATCTTTTCATTATCCCTGTCAGCAGGGCATAGAATATGCTGCCCAGTGGTAAGAACCTCTTAAAAGTGGGGTGTCCTGAGTATGACACTAAACTATATCTGATGGTGAAGCTCCAGTCCTAGAGATCTGCTAAGTGTGTGGAATACTGCTTCATTGCCATTAATTTAGATCCATTCTGATCTGGGATGGTAGTACCTGTTAGGGTCCCATTTATAGGTCAAATGGACATGTTTAAAAATCAGTTATATTAGATTTTAAAAAAATACCTTATATCTTATAACCGTGTGTAAAAATAACCTCTTAAACTACACAAGAAATGTAAATATATATATTTACCAACCCCTCCACACAAGCAGGAAGTGACACAAGGTCAATTTCTTAATTGGAGGTTAACAGGTTGAATTTTGAGTATTCCTTCTCCTAGACTGGTTATCTAGCCATGGTTAAAGAGCCCAGTCTGCTTTACTATTCACCCATAGCTGGAGGGAGAGCAGTTGGATGCACACTTTTTCCAAGGGTATTAGAAATGTAAATATAAATGTATGCAATTTTCTAACCTCTAGGCATAAAATAACCCTAGATGGGTTGACATGCCATTAAAATCAGTTCGTCATTTTGGCACATTAACAATCGCTAAATATTTTCACCTTAGATTTATCTTTTAAATCAAAAACTTTTGACTCAATTGAAAGAAAAATAAAGCAACAAAATATCCTGACTTGTCAAATATTCTTCACATCAGTGAAACAACAATTTTTGAGGTAAAAAAGAGCATTAGATTATTACTGAATATTTTATTATGCTAATAAAATAGCTATTTTATTGTTTTCATGTTTTACACAATATATATGTATAGCTGTCAGAATTATCCTGAAGATCCTTCTCAGTGAAATCTGGGCAGTTAAATTCTGTCACTAATTTGTTTCCATAAACCAGATTTACAAGTACATATTGAGCACTTTTAAATATTTATTATCTCATAATATAAATATAATAATGATCCTTTTTTTCTTTATCATAAAAGTAATATTTCTCTTTTTTTTCTTTTAGGTAAGTACCTGTTCCTATTCCCTTATATCTTTCTCCTGAATTGCTTGAATTTTGGGGTAAGTTATTTAAAAAAAAAATTTTTTTACATTTTTTTCTAAACTGTATATCGTAGGGTATATGAAGCATACTTGGAAATAATTCCTTCTTTTTTTTTTCTTATATATATATATATATACACACACACACACACACACACACACACACCAATCCCTCCGCACGAGCAGGATGCAACACAAGGTCAATTTCTTAAGCGGAGTTCAACAGGTTTGAATTCAGTTTTCCTTCTCCTAGACCGGTTGCCTAAACAAGGATAAAGAGCCCAGTCTGCCCTACTATTTATCCATAGCTGGAGGAAGAGTAGGACTCATACCTTTCCCAAGGGTATTAGTGCTAAGTGAAATGCAATTACCACATGCAGGATTTGAACTCGGGGCGACAAGTCCATTTCCCCTCACTTTAACCATTATACCTCACGCTTGCATTATTTTCTTATATATAGGTTGAAAAATGAAAACATAAAAATTCCATTTGGAAAATTTTTGTAGGAAAAGTAAATAACGTCCTTGAAAATCATCTGAGGATGTTTTATGAATAATTGTCTGATGTGAATTTATAAAATGATCACATGAGACCTGAATTAATGTTTCACACAAAGTTTCTCAACTTTCATGTTTATGCATTTATTGAGATATGCATTAGACATACAAAGATAATACTACATTCTCTTCCCCCCCACCCAACTCTTTTTATCTTATATGTGCTTGAAGGTGGTGGCTGAGGGTCTTTATGTCCTGGGAATGTTAAACTCTATCTGATGGTCCACTCTGACCCAGAGTGGTAGTAACTGTTAGGGTCCCATCTATGGGTTAAAATAGAAAAATATGTTTATAAAAAAGAAATTGAGTATCCATTAAGAATGAAATTTATTTCAAAACATTATTGGCATTAAATGACCCAGAGAGGTTGATATGCCGTAAAATAAAACAAATCATTCCCCCCTCCCTCTCTCTCTCTCTCTCTCTATATATATATATATATATATATATATATATATATATATATATGGTGAAAATAGCAATGCTTTAATATAAGATAAAGAGAGATTAACATGGACCAGAGGGCAGACCAAGGGCAGTAGCCCAATTGATAACAAATGGTTCTAAAAAGTTTGTAGAATTGTGCCCAAGAAATAACGAGTGTAATAGAAAAAAAAATCGAGAGAAATAGAAAGATGAAATAGTAGAGTTTGCGGGTAAGTCAGCAAAGAATAACACAATCAAGAAATTTGGAAAGGTCTTTCTCCAGTGGCTTTTGATAATTATATGCAAATATATGCTAAGTATCTAATGAAACTAAATAAGAATACAGATATTTGAAACAGAGGGAGTATAATAAAATATTTGAAACAGAGGGCGTATAATATGGAACAACTGAAACTTACTCTTCCACAATTATTTTTTTCTTGTTAATGGATTTCATTTAAGATTCATTTGAGAGATTTTACCAATAATACTAAGCACGTATTTATTAAATTCTATTTTTTATATTAATATGCAAATTAGCCTTCCCGTTCACACTGTAAACCGCTATTTTGTTGTATATATAAATATAATTGCATGCTGTCAGTATGTAGACATAGTTAACAGTATTAATAATGTAAGACAATTTTATTAATAATTGAGGTTAAATAAAAATAAAATCATGGAAATGTGATGTCAATAACTAAGAGAATTGTGACTTGAGTAGAATATAGTTTCGGTTACAGACAGAAAACACACAATCTCCATTATAATAAGATATATATATATATATTATATATATATATATATATACACACTCAGCCTATCCATAAAGTCCATTTACACTTTTTTGAAAGAGTTCTGAGGTGAATAGATAGTGAACTTTGAAATATCCCATCATACAGGTAAAAAAATACCAAGAAAATTTATAAAGCATTAAGGTTTACTCAGAATATGATTGTTTTTGGCAGATCCCTGTGCTAATCATACACTGGGTTGGTGAGGACTGGTATCGAACCTGGAACCCTGTGGTTCCTGGTCGGATGCTCTACCAACTGAGCTAAACCGTTGCATGTAAATTATTAGTATTAGGTAGGAATGTTTGAAACCATATAACTTGACCATTTTTATTTTGTATTCAGTGTTGAAGTGTTGATGGGAACACATTAGATATACCAATTTGATGTGTGACTTGGCGCTAACCAAAAATAAGGCTGTGGGGAATTAAATTGTCATTTGTCAAGAAAGAAAAGGACATTTAGAACTTCAAAGAATGTATTTGCATTTGGTGATATTTACATTAATGATGGGAAGATTTGGTTTTGTTTTTTTTTTGTTTTTTGTATTAATCTACTTGTTCACACATAAATTGTTATTGTGAGATATATAACTATAAAAGTGAGAGATTTAAGTGTTGAATCGAATAAAATAAGGTGGAAATAATCTACATTTATTGTAAACATATGAAAAATCTGCTGTATGTAAATACAGACATACAGGCGCCCATGGTGTGTCATCAGAAAAAAGGAACACAGTGAACCAAGTTCAAATCCTGGACAAGGCTGGTTGTATTTCACATAGTGTTAATACCCTTGGGAAACATATGCATCCAACTATTCTCCCTCCATCTATAGGTAAGTAGGACAGACTGGGCTCTTTAACTTTGGTATAGCAACCTGTTAAACTCGGCTTAAAAATAGACCTTGTGTCACATCCTGCTTGTGCAGAGGGGGTTGGTAAATACATATAAATGAAATAAACAAATTGTACTAATCAATGACTTGTGCATATAAACTATATTTCAGCAACAATCTTTCTGAAGACCACAGATAATTGTTTTAAGGTTTTACTAATTTACACAAGACTGTGAGTGTTAGGCTCAGATAAATAGTAGGGCAGACTGTGCTCTTTAATTTTGGTTTTTGAATTTTAATCTGGACAAAGTTGTTTGCATTTCACATAGTGTTAATACCCTTGGGAAAGGTATACATCCAACTACTCTCGCTCCGGCTATGGGTAAATAGTAGAGCAGGCTGGGTTCTTTAACTGTAGCTAGGTAACCAGTTTAGGAGAATGAAAACTCTGAATTCAAACCTATTAAACTCTGCTTAAAAAGTGACTTTGTGTCACATCCTACTTATGCAGAGGGTTGGTATATACATATAGGGTGATTACAAAAGTAATAGAATTTTAAACATTTTTTAGACTAAAACTATTTAAGATATTGACTCTTTTCCTGATGTTTTGTAGAAAAGGTTAATTCCATCGGCATCAAGTGAATTCTGACCCCAACAATCAATATACAATCAAATGGTTTGGTTTCTTTGTTCAATGACTTGAAAAGGGTTGATATGTCATAAAACAAAGCATCCAACCAACCAATACACTGTCCTCATATGACCACAAAAATCAACCTTGAATCTGTTAAAAGCCTGGGGTAAAGTCAATATCCATGTGGGAATTTAGGTCCCTCAGATTTTTTTTTTTTTTTTGATAGATATGGTTTGAGAGACTTCTGGGGTCGCCAATTTGTTGAAAAATTGGTTCTTTCATTAGCAAGTTCATATCACATCTGGGATACCAATTTGTTGCAGGTGAACTATGGTCTCAATTGACTGAAGGTTGTCTTCATATGTTTTTCCCTAACCCAAATCAACAGTGCTTGGTTACTGATAGTTTCTCGTTTATGCGATTTTCTAACTAAAATTACATACATGAGAAATTGTCACCAGAAAATTTTTGTTTTTACAGATGTTCACTTTATTTCTAATGCTAAACTATTAATCTTCAACTTGATACAAATTTATTAACAACTTAATTTTCACCACAAAAATGGCTTGGAATTTTTAAATATATGTCTATTGTGTATTGTCTTTAGATATTTCCTCAAATCATTGCATTGTGCCAAATATTCTTAAGTGATGTTTGATTATATGAAATTTACTTTGAAAATCTTATTATAATGGAGATTGTGTGTTTGTCTGTAACCGAAACTATATTATTATACAATTCACAATTCCTTTCATTATTTACATCATATTCTCCATGATTTTATTTTTATTTAAACCTCAATTATTAATAAAATTGTTTTACATTATTAAGACTGTTGACCATATCTACATACTAATAACATGCAATTGTATTTATATATACAACAAAATAGCGGTTTTCAATATGAATGGGAAGACTAATTTGCATATTGATCTTAAAAAAATTGATTTTAATAAATATATGCTTAGTATTATTGATTTCTAATTGTTTGGTTTTATCTTAATGAATATGAGCAAAAATCTCTTCAATAAATCTTAAAAGAAATCCCTTAACAAGAAGAAATAACTGTAATATTATTCTTTACTTCCTATTTTAACTAAACAGTTTAATTAGGAAAATTTACCAATGAAAGACGGGAGTAACGGAAAATGATGGAAGAGTTAGTTTCAAAGCTGTTCTATTTTTCGATAATACCCCCTCTGTTCAAAATCTTTTTATCTGCATTCTTATTCAGTTTCATTAGCCTTTCTAATTTAATATGATATTTTATTATAAAATTTAACTAAAATACTTGCACCCGGAGTGGTGCATATATTTGCTAGTAAGATTTATAAATTTAAAGATTTTGTTCTACACAATTGAAAACAAACACACACACACATATATACACAGTGATGCAGATAGCTTTTTGATTTAGTGCGTCCTGAGATGCACATATTTGCTTTGAATGAGTCCTCAGGAAAATTCATGGGTCCCAACTAAAGTCGTCTAACTCCTACCTTTTAACCTATCCTGTGTAATTCATTTCTAAGAAACTATTGAAATGTATTTACAGTTAGCTTGAAATGGTGAGGGAAGAAAAAAGAAAAACACTAGGATGCATGGATATGATATTACTGTGTCCTTTTAGATTATCAGCTAAGTTATAAAATGTTTTCACTTTAACAGCATTTTGTGGTGTTTTCATATTTCTCACCGCTCACTTCATGTTCATGCTACCCTAAATTAGATACAAATGCTCTATCCACGAATGGTGCAATATTTTGGTTATTTAATTTTATGTCATATCAACCCTTTTCGGGTCATTTAATGCCGAATCAAGTCATTTTGATATGTGGTTACTTACAGTACCAGCTGTTGCTTAAATGGTCACCCATCTAAGCATTGAACAGGCTCATTGCTGCTTAACTTCAGTGATGTAGCGGGAACAGGTGCTTTTAATGTGACTTGACCGTAAGCACAATAGCTTGAATAAGATGACAAATTGCTTGTATCAGTGCTACTGTATGGTTGCACCACTTGGACCCTAATGAAACCCCTAGAGAATAAGTTAGGTGGGAGCTGCACAAGAATGCTGTGTGCAATCTTGATCAAGTCGTTGAAACAAACACCCCCCAAACCATCAGAGTGAGACAAACAAAACATGCTGAACACTGCTGGAGAAGCAGGGACAAATTCATTCTCTGTGGAAACTAGCACATAGACATGCCAATGCAGGCTGTCCAGAAAGGACCTACTTTGACCAGCTCTGCACAGAGAGCCGCCCAAGGACAAGGAATGATAGAAGATTGGCGGGAGATTGTCATGGATATCCATGCTAATTGCACAACATAATGATGATGATGATAATATTGAAACATTTTGCAATTGGACACTTAGCCTGGTGGATAAAGGAGTTAGGTTATGACAGTTCTAAGTGACAGTTATGTCTAGCTTGCAGGTTCAGTCCTGGTCAGGGGCAGCAGTAACATAGAATAATAATAAACACCGCTTAACACATGTACCCCAGCTATGGTTAGTGGAATGAAAACAGGATACACCCGTGGACTGAATAAAGGGTTAGGTTCAAAGTTTTGTGATGGCTCCCAATTATGAGAAAAAGGTTCCCAAGTCCGACAAGAAATACCTGAAGAAGGCCGGATGGCACATTGGCTGAAACGTTGTACAGATAACAATGAAGATGAGGAAAATAGTCCAAATAATACTAAATATTATAAAACCTTATGCTAATGGTGAAAATTGGCTTATGGCAAGACTATGAATAATATTTAAGCTGTTTATATATGGTTATTATAATGAAACATTTTGCTGGGAGAACAAACATTAAAACATAAACTAATGGTGGAAAAGACGCTTATGACCAGACAACCTAATTAGTATCTACTCTCATAACACTGAATTGTCTGACTACATGCCAACTGGTGTTCATTTGTCCAGATATTGGCTGACATTGAATGAATCTTAGTCAAGGCCAATACAAGAAATATATCTATTAGTCATGTTTGTTGGTATGCACTTCTTTATGTTGAATGGAAGATAAATGCTGAGGATTTCTTTTGGTGCCAAGATCTTGATTGGATGTCATTAAAGATGAATTTGTTTCCAACTAATCAATTAAATATGCAAGCGATCAGAAGTTGCAGTTGGTTCTTTATCCCCATTTTGTAGGTTTCTTCAACCACCATTTTAAACCGGCTGGTCACATCAAGCCTATATAATTATCCCAACGTGGAGGTGCGCGGTGTAATGGTCAAGTAAAAGTAAAGTCGTCGGGGCGGCCTAAAGTTGGTATCAGCCAGTCAGCGAGGGAGTCTATCCCCTTTTCAATAGAGCTAGACCAAGGAGATTGTTTTTAGCATCTGAGGTGGAGTGCCACACCTACCATCAGCTCCTTACTTTACCGCACAGATCCCTGTGCTACTCATACGCTGAGTTGGTGAGGACGGTATCGAACTAGGAACCTTGTGGTTTCTAGCCAAACGCTCTACCGACTGAGCTAACCCGTCCCCTCATAGGAAATAGACTTGTCGTTGACACGAGTTCAAATCCTGGCTGTTTGCATTTCACATAGCGCTAGTACCCTTGGGAATGGTATGCTACTCTCCTCCAGCTATGGTTAAATAGTAGGGCAGACAGGGCTCTTTAACCTTGGCTAAGCAGTCAGTCAAGGATAGTTTTGGCATTAATCTTTGAAGGTTGATATGCCATTAAACAAAGAAACCAAAGTAAACCTTTATTTCAGAGAAAATTTCACAGCCTTTTTATATCATTATAAAAAAATAAATTGAAATAGCTTTCCAGATAATTATAAATATTTGTAGATTATTAAATTATGTCAATTTAGATAATGAACTTACCAGGCTAATTAGAATGAAAACATGAAAGAAAGAACTCTTCTTGGAAATCTTTCATTTTGTTATACACGCACAAAATATATCCGGTATATAGTTGGAGATAGAGAGAGAGTATGAGAGATGATGAGGGTTCTTACGTGTAAATATCTCTGCTTTTACTGCTTCTAACTCTTCAGACGCCATATTTTTCAGGGCTTATTTCTCAGGCTGATTCCTTTGGGTTAATTTCTTGGGCCGTTTCTACTTCTTTCTGTTGATTTCTTCGGGCTGGTCATTTCTTGTTTTAATGAATTAACAAGACTTGTTGTTTGCTTTAAAAGCTTTATTAACCAACTCAGCCCTGGATTCTGCATGGGTTGAAAGCGATTCTGAGAGGCGTCCGCTCTCCTTGAATGTCTAGTCTCTTCTAAAACTAAACTTCTCACGCCTTTAATGGCACCCTCCGGAGGAGTCAAGTCGGGGTCATCATCAATCACTCATAACCTTAACGGTTATGGAAGTTCCCCACTTCCTCTGATTTTAAATCTAATGAACACATATTCAAAAATATTCTTACTATAGTACATACATAATTCATTGACTATCTATGAATTTTGTAACAATTTGAAAAGCATCAAGTCCTATTTTTATGCTTTTTGTTTGAGAGTCAAGTGTAGTATATATTTCTTACAGTATATTCTAACCCATATTCATACATGGATTCTTAAGATGTGCTTTTGGCATAAACAGTTATTATCATAGAAAATAGAAGCAGCAACCGGATTCAAATCCTGGCTGAGGCTGTTTGACATTGCACTAATGCCCTTGGGAAAGGTATGAATCCCTCTGTTCTCCATAAATATCATGAGAGATATATTCAAAAATGTCAGTATTGATGACATTTTGTCCTTCCCGGAAGAAAGAAATTATACCAAGAAATATAACAATAGACTTGAACTTTATCCTATAAACTTATCCCTCAAAGCGATTCTCAACCATTTAGCAACAAACAATTGCAGAAAACATACTGTCAAAATCAAGAAAAATCCTTGGAAGAAATACTTCACTATTCATCGCTTGGAATAAGATAACCCTAGACAGGTTGAAAGGTAATTTCCGTAACTGTTAGGATTAAAGCAACTGAATTCAAACCAGTTGTAGTCCAACTTTTATCCATCTCATCATGATGTTGCATTCTCTCAATCTTATCATCTCTCATTGTGATCACCATGCTGTTTCAGTTCTTACTGGTGATATCAATGATATTATTAGTACAGTGCTCTATATCAGTGATAGAGCTGTTTTATATATATATATATATATATATATAATAATGCATGAAAAGCATGAAACCCAGGGTCAACAAAAATTCTCATTCATATATATATATATATATATATATATATATATAATATAATCAAGAAATGAAAAAACACAGGTTTAAATGGGTTAAGTGGTGAGTTTATTGGCCGACGCTGCAGTGTTTCAATCTATTAAATAGATCATCTTCAGGGCATAAGATAAGAAATTATATATCACAGAATGATGAGAAAAAGTGAGTGGTAATCCTTGTTATTCAGTCTGTTTAGTTTACCACTCACTTTTTCTCATCATTCTGTGATATATAATTTCTTATCTTATGCCCTGAAGATGATCTATTTAATAGATCGAAACACTGCAGCGTCAGCCAATAAACTCACCACTTAACCCATTTTAACCTGTGTTTTTTCATTTCTTGATATATTACATACCGTCGGATTTACTTCCTCTCTTCACATATATATATATATATATATATATATATATACAGGTGTCCTGAAAAATTTGACATAATTTTATGAAATGACAACTTTTTTCATCATTTTATGAACATTTTTTGGGGGGAAAAAATTATGTAACTGTTAGGATTAAAGCAACTGAATTCAAACCAGTTGTAATCCAACTTTTATCCATCTCATCATGATGTTGCATTCTCTCATCATCTCTCATTGTGACCACCAAGCTGTTTCAGTTCTTACTGGTGATATCAATGATATTATTAGTACAGTGCTCTATATTAGTGATAGAGCTGTTATATATAAGAATAATGCATAAAAACCATGAAACCCAGGGTCAACAAAAATTCTCATTCATATATATATATATATATATATATATATATATTTATGAAATTTTTTCATCATTTTATGAATAAAATTTGACCTCATTTTATGAAATGATGTCAAATTGTTTTAGAACACCCAATATATATATATATATATATATATATATATATAACTCTACTCATATCTCTCAGTTTAAAACAGTTCTGAATTGACAGCTGAGAAATGATAAAATTATCTTATATATTGCATAATAAATTGATATTTTTAGTTATATTTTCTCAAATATCAGATAATTCTGTTTTCCGCTTTGGCTGTCAGCCATATTGGAATTATTTCAGTTTGTAAGTTTAGCAATTATTGATTAAGTGTTAACAATTAAGAAGATTTCTACTGAAGGATTTGTGAATGATTGATTGAACATGCAAAGAAAATTAGTTACTACATATAAATAAAGTTGTTTCAAGTTAGTAGATAAATTCATTGGGCCTGAGGTAGAAGAGACATTTAAGCTAGAGGTTAAATCTCCACGAGGTTGTTTGTGCTTGAAATAAAACTATCTTATATATTAATTTTTTTTATGCAGATAAAATACAATTTAGCTGAGAAAAGAAGGTTGGTTGGTTGGTTTTTTTACGGTATGTCAATCCTTGTTGGGTTATTTTATGCTGAAGACATTTTATTTATTCATTCCTGTTGGGTATTCGTGTTTGTTTTTTTTTTTTTTTTCAAACTCATTTTTTAATACTCATTTTGTTACATCTATGTAACCCATAGATGGGACTAGCACTTCCAAATCAGGGTGGACCTGGGAGTAATGGTGATAAAGAGGTACTCCACATTATATATTAATTTTTTATGCAGATAAAATTCAATTTAGCTGAGAAAAGAATGTTGGCTCATTGGTAGAGCATGAGAGGTTCTGAAAGTTTCTTGTTCTGACCAAGTGAATGGCCTAAAACTATGAAAATACACATGCTATTTTGTATTTTATTATAATGGAGATTCGGTTCTGTAACCGAAACTATATCACTGCACATGTCACAATATCCTCAGGAATTGCGTAAGTTTATCAATGAGTATTTACTTATAGTCAAAATCATTAATACATAGAATAAATCTTTTGATTTTGATATACCTTTAATTTTAAAAAAAAAAAACAAACCCAAACACTTTCAATTAGACCTATTGTTGATAAGTGCATATTTAAAAGAATTGAATTTTTATAAATGCTAGACTGACCACAAGCATTGTGACTGAGTTATCAAATAACAACATTGAAATCCGGAAGAAAGGTCAGCATAAGTTTATAACCCTTTGGTACAAAGAATATAAATAAGATTGAGTCCAACACGCAGCTCTTCAACAACAGTAATTAAAATCTCTGTAGCAAGACTAGCAACTAGTCGACTAATATCCTCGTGCAAATCCATATTATTTATGTGTTTCGTTGGACAAGTTCAACTTTCTTGTAGAGGAAATATCTTCCCTTACAACAACAAGAAATGGAGACTGTGTAAAAAAAAAAAAACATAAAAATGTTTGTTTCCTTTTCTCTTTTTTTTCCCCTTTCTTTCTTTTTTTGCTTTCTTTCTATTTTCATTCTTATTTTCTTTCACACTTACTTTCTTACTTTTATTCTTTTTTGCTTCATACTCTCTCTCGCGCGCGCTCAATTGCTCGCTCTCTCACACGTTTTTTGCTCTTTCATTTTTGCCTTTTATTGCACTTTCGTTTTTTTCTCTTTCATTCTTGATTTCTTGATTTCATTTATTCATTCTTTCTTTTGTTCACACTTTCTTCCTTTCTTTCTCGTTCTCTCTCTAGCTTTCTTTCACAATTTATTTTTACCAAGAATACTTCTTATTTTATAACTCAATAGGAAAAACATTCTGATTTTAAGCTAGAGCAAACAGACTCCATTGCTTGTGGTCAGTCTAGTGTTTGTGTAAAAATTCAATACTTGTATCCACTTATCAACAATAGGTCTGATTGAAAGTGTTTTTTTTTTTTTAAATTAAAGGAAAAAACAAAAATCAACAGATAAAAATGTATCCTCTCTTTCTTTTCTTATTTTCCTCTTGTGATTCTTCACCAAGAAATACTTGTGCTGCATAACAACGTGACATGACACACTCACACATTATTGCATTGAGCATTGTAAACTGTGTTCATTCCATTAGTTGATAAACGTGACTACTGTTAAAAACCTCAGACTCTTTTATACATTTCCTGTTAAAGAGCAGAAAATTTTATCAACTGATAATCTTGTGGGGAAAATCAATCTGTTTTATTTGAGTTTTTTCTCCTGTTTTTGATTAATGGATTCTCTTAGATGATGGCAATAAGGAGTCCTAATACTGATGTGATACTAGTAATGGGTTATTTCCTTAAGTCTAACATGATCACAGGGGAACCATTCTTGACTGATGAATTATTTATTTATTTTCCCATTAAACTAACCTGTCTTCTTTTTTCCTAGTAATCAATAAATAAATAATTAATTTATCAGTCAAGAGTGGTTCCCCTTTGATCATGTTAGACTTATAGGAAATAACCTAGTAATGATAAACACATTAAATATAAGGGTTGAGTTAATACAGTTCTAAGTGACAATCATCTGTAGGTTGCAGGTTCAATCCTGGCCACGGGCGAAATACTTGTACCCAGTCATGGTTAATGGAATGAGAACAGTCTACCTTGGTGGATTGAATAGATCATTCCCTGAGGTTATGGCAATAAGGGGTCACAATAATTGTTGTAATGGAATATTCCACACTCTCTCTCACCCATGTGGTCTGACTATATATATAGTGAGCACTGCATTATACTGGACTGACTTTGAGGATTAGTAGCATGCCTCGCTATTCCTTGTCTATCTTATTGTATCTTTCTGCAATAAAACCCTCTATCTTAAATCTACGGACGTATTGACAGGTCCTTCCACTTGACTACAACCTTGTCTGAGTGTATCCCTTTTTAAGGACACAACAATAATGATGTGATACTAGTAATGATAAACACAATAAATATAAGGGTATTTGCCTGCTCATCCCACTTATGAGGGCTGGACACAAGGTCTCGTTTTTACGTGGGCGCATAAAAATTGCGTCGATCCATGGGGATGGTCCCCTTGGATCGACGCTATCAACTGTACTTCACCAGTCCAGAGGCCGAAGCACACTGGACCCCCAGCCGAGGCCGGGTATAGAAGGTAAGTGTCAAAGCATAGAATCTGGAACAGATACTACACTTTGATCCTCCTTGTCCAGGTGGTTGAGTTAATACAGTTCTAAGTGACAATCATCGATCAATCGACTGGTCAACTCTTAGCACCTATATGATTGTTCCAACCCTATTGCCCTTATTACAAGCCCCAACACTTTTTATCATATGTGCTAGAAGGCAGTGGCTAAGGGTCTTCATGTCCCGGGTATGATGTTTATGAGGTTCCAATTCTGGAGGTTTGGTGAATGTGGAGCATCTCTTCATCACCATTGCTTCCAGGTTCACTCTGACCCGGAATGGTAGTACCTGTTAGGATCCCATCTATGGGCTAAATAGAAAAATGAGTTTATAAAAAAAATTGAGTATCTATTAAGAATAAATTTATTTCAAAACTATGTTGACATTAAATGACCCACTGAGGTTGATATGCCGTAAACCAAACCTTAAAATTAGGTCTTCAAGATTCAATCTTTACATGAGTGTATACAGTAGATTTTTTGTTTTGTTTGGAGGGTATTGTATTTTTTACTCATTATTTTCTCACTTAGATTGATATCTTTCAAAGTTCAAACTTAAAATAGTGAATGAATTAAGTCAATAAAAAATGTAATACTGATTACTAATAAAACAATAATAATCAAAATGATAATAAAAATCAGATTAAAACAAACAAGAAAACATCACATTTCTAGTAATAGTAATGCCAACCACACTAATTATAATAATAAATGAATGAGAAAGCAATTGTTTTTAGGGTTCATTTGGTGAAAATATAAAGAGTATTTCTTTTTCTTTTTTTTTCATTTAAAATTTAGTTATAAAAAGATTAAGCCAAAATAAGAGGGAAAAAATTGATGTTATATCTTATAATTCAGCAATATGTATTGATAATAGATTAAGATAAATAAAAAACATCACATCTGTAGAAATTTGTTGGGTGATTAGCATCCAACTGTGTTGCAAACTGAGTATGCTGTTGGTTTTAACAACAGTAACTAAGCACTACTGACTGGTGCCCAAAACAGCTGGTATTTATGGAACTCAGGAATACTCCATTCATGTATTTGGGTGATTCCATTCCTTGAGTCCTGATTGGCTGTTTGGTTTCTATGATGTTATGATGCTTCATAAATACTCTGGTATTCTGCAGTAGGCTTGTAACAAGGTAAGATCCGTATTAAGTTATGGCGTTATGCCCTGTCTTACCAATTCGATGGTGATTGGAACTCGGTATGTTTATTCTACAACATATATAATAATGGTAATGCCACCACCAATAACAACAACAGCAACAATTATAATAATAATAAGCTGTTTTTTGGATTAATTTGTTAGAAATAATATAAAATACTTAATATAGCTTAACACTTGTACCCAGTCATGGTTAACAGAATGAGGACAATTTACCACAATAGATTAAATAAAGAGTTAAGTTCAAATTCCATGAAGGCTCTTGATTATGACATGAAGATTCCTGAATTTGACAGGACAGAAAACACCTGAAGAAGGCCAGAAGGCACATTGGGTGAAACGTTGTGTATATAACAATAAAGATGAGAACAACAGTTGGAAAAATCTGAATACTACAAAATATGAAAAACTTTTTCTTTATTTAGTATTTTTCTTTCTTTTCTTTCTTTTCTTTCTTTTCTTTTTTCTTTTCTTTTTCTTTTCTTTCTTTCTTCTATTCTTTCTTTCTTCTATTCTTTTTTATTTCCATTTCTTTTATTTCCTTTCTTTTTTATTTCCTTTCTTTTTTATTTCCTTTCTTTTTTATTTCCTTTCTTTTTTATTTCCTTTCTTTTTTATTTCTTTTCTTTCTTTTTTCTTTCTTTTTTTCTTTCTTTTTTCTTTCTTTTCTTTTTTCTTTTTCTTTCTTTCTTTTTTCCTTTTTCTTTCTTTTTTCCTTTTTCATTCTTTCTTTTTTTCCTTTTTCTTTTAATACATTTAAGCAAAAATAAGAGTGAAAAAATAAATTTTCTTATCACAAAAATGACAAAAGAAAAATGTCATGGTAACAATGAAGACTACTAAACCCAAACATGTGTACACATAGAATTATAGAAAGAAAGAAAAAAATGATGGAGAGATGATAATTATACAAAGATATAAATTGTCCTTAAAATATCTTTAAAGATCATTACTCACTTTCTTTATATGTAATTGATTTTTCTTTATTCCAGTTGAATAGATTCAATTTGAATCTTATTTTCTAATATTTTTTTCATATATTTCAATTCTCTGTAGTTTTTTTTTAACAAAAAGAATGAAAGAAATATTCATTTTTTCCCTGTCACAACACATAAGAGTGACAATTTAGTCATCTGATATATATATGTATATATATATAGCCATCCACAGACACGTGTTTTGACTTATCAAGTCTCTTCAGTGTGGCTAGACATTTGTAAGCTACCTACAGACTGGATTGAAATCCGATCGGTTCAGCATCAGTCGAACAGCTTAACTGCTATGCTATAGTCACCCACAGAATGCAAGGGGATTTTAACTGTTTTGATACACACATCTGTATGTATGTAAAGGCCGCCATAGAGTGCTCTATCCCTTATATAGGAGAGTGTTGTGTTATATATATATATATATATATATATATATACACACACACGTGTGTGTAAAGTTGAACAAAAACTAAAAGAAAAGAATAGTTGTTGGCCTTTGATTTTAGTTGATTCTAGTAATAAGATTCCTGAAATACACTTCAATCAAAAAGTAGACAACTTTCTTTTCTTTTTTTCTTTTCTTTTTTTTTTTTTTTAAATTTAATTTTTCATCTGTCAGTGTTAACTGAGGTGGGAGCAGGTTGGTCTATATTAAGAACTTTAGAAATGAATAATACATGGTCATTTTTGCCTGAGGTTAATTGCTTCAGTTCATGTGCTAAAAATGTGTAAACTGACTTTTGCATAGTAAGCAGTAGGTATTTACCCAACCCGTTCACCACAGGTAGGATGTGACACAAGGTTGCAAGTATGTAGCATCCAGCAAGTATCAAACTCACTTTTCAGCAATAATGGATCTGCAAGATTACCATGCTAACCATTACACTATGCTGGTATGCCCTTTCAAAGTAAGCCATAATAAGATTTAGAACTAGGTCCAGGTTAAAAACATAGTAATGGTAAACCAAAGCCAAACTTTTTAAGACCTTATTTTCTGATGCAGGTATCTTTGGGGAATGAGAAAAGTTTTGGTAAATGGGCCAAAGTCATGTTCACCTTTTTTTAAAACTCATTTTCTTATCTATTTAATCCATAGATGGGACCCTAACAGGTACTACTGCTCTGGTGATGAAGGGATACTCTATACTTCCCAGAGATCCAGAATTGGAACTTCACCACTAGATGCAAGTTACCATCATAACCAGGACACAAATCCTCATCCACCACCTTCTAGCACTTATATGATAAAAAGGGTTGGGGGTTTGAGATAAGAGCAATAGTGCTAGTGTTTAACGTGACCAGCCGATTGATCAGGAGTGGCTTCTCTGATGGCCCGTCTAACCAAAGTAAGGGCCAAAGTTGAGTGTTGCATGTCATGGACTGCTCGGCCACCAGCGTTCCGCCCATGACCTACAGGTGGCCCCATTGGGGAGTCTTACTCCTTTACAGAGGTACAGTCAGTATATTTTACAGCACCTTTCGACATTCTTCTCTTGATGTAAATAATAAGCTACTGTAACTGCCATGCAAAATGGTACTTGCAACTTGCTTTTAAAATTCACAGTACCCTATTATTTAACAACTGCACTGTTGTTTAATGTTGAAAACTTTTAGTTTTAATATACTGCTGGTCAGTAAATTTTATTTTCATATTGACTATGTTGTACTATTAGTCATAAGATACATCTTTTGAATGTTTAGGGTGATCATCAGTGGTGCACTATCTTCATCACTGATTACAGGTCCTTGTACATCATATTGGCTCCGATAGCAACCCTGACCTGAATCCAGCATTCTCATGCCACCCTGACAGCTACATGCTACTAATCTTGACATTTTGCCACAATTAAGACTACAAAAAGTCAACCTCTTAAATTGAAAAACCACAGTTAGTGTGAGCCAATGAAAAAAGCCCATCTATCCTCCCACTTATATAATGGAATTCTTGGTTTTCTCCCAGTTTCAATCTGATCTATATAAATGGAATTCTTGGTTTCTCCCAGTTTCAATCTATATAATGGAATTCTTGGTTTCTCCCAGTTTCAATCTATATAATGGAATTCTGGTTTCTCCCAGTTTCAATCTTGGAATTCTTGGTTTCTCCCAGTTTCAATCTATATAAATGGAATTCTTGGTTTCTCCAATTTCATCTATATTAATGGAATTCTTGGTTTCTCCCAATTTCCATCTATATAATGGAATTCTTGGTTTCTCCCAATTTCCATCTATATAATGGAATTCTTGGTTTCTCCCAGTTTCCATCTATATAATGGAATTCTTGGTTTCTCCAATTTCCATTTCCATCTATATAATGGAATTCTTGGTTTCTCCCAATTTCATCTATATAATGGAATTCTTGGTTTCTCCCAATTTCCATCTATATAATGGAATTCTTGGTTTCTCCCATTTCCATCTATATAATGGAATTCTTGGTTTCTCCCAATTTTCCATCTATATAATGGAATTCTTGGTTTCTCCCAGTTTCCATCTATATAATGGAATTCTTATATAATGGAATTCTTGGTTTCTCCCAGTTTCATCTATATAATGGAATTCTTGGTTTCTCCCAGTTTCAATCTATATAATGGATTCTTGGTTTCTCCTAGTTTCCATCTATATAATGAAATTCTTGGTTTCTCCTAGTTTCCATCTATATAATGAAATTCTTGGTTTCTCCCAGTTTCAATCTATATATATATATATATATATATATATATATGCACACACAATATGATTGTGTGTACATTTATACAGTGGTACTTTGACTTATGAGTTTAATCCATTCCACTTGTAACTCAATTTCTTTGTATATCAAATCAATTTTCCCCATTGAAATAAATTGAAATGCCATTAATCTATTCCAGCCCCGCCTCCATAAAAAAACACCCTGTTTTTTTCTTCTTTTAAATAAGAAAACTAGTGCTGTGTTGTATCATTGGCATTGCAGTCTCAGAAGACTATAATATAGTTCTTGTGCCCGTAAAGTTACAGCGCCTCCTGTGACTGTGAAGTCGAATGTTCAAAAAACATTCTCGACCACAGATGTCGCATGTGAAGGCTGTCCCTGAAGATGTTGATGTGCTGGTGCTTTGTTGCTGCTTTGTTGTATTGTATATGAACATAATAAAATAGAATGTTGTAAATTAGTTGCTGTAATATGTTTTAATGTTCATCTTTATTTATAAATGATATTTTTCTTTGGCGTAATAAATTTGGAAACTTCAATGTTTTTAATAAACTTATTAACATAAGCATATTTTAAGCTCAATCATACCTTAAATTTAAACTCTGAACACAAAGTAAAAAATCGACCAAGTGACTACTCATAACAAAATTCTGTTGACTGTTCTTTGAGCCACTTCTTCTCTACAGATTACTCACCAGATTCAGTTCCTTCAGACTATCATCTCTTCAGCCCCATGAAAGAGGGTTTGAGAGGCAAGCATTATTCAAGTGACGAAGAAGTGAAATCTGTAGTGAAGAAGTGGCTCAAAGAACGGTCAACAGAATTTTACAGGCAGGGATACATGGTCTCATTTGAAGGTCAAACATTGTTATTGAGAGAAACGGTGACTATTTTGGAGAAGTAGGGATGTGGTCCACAGAGGACCAGCTTCATTTTGATGTATGATACATGTTCCTTTGTTGGTAATTATACCTGTGCTAAACAAAATGGCATTACTTTTTGACAAATCCTTGTATAAATGATAGTGGTAGATTTATTTGTTAATCATGATATTTTCCACGTACCCACTTGTACGGGTCAGGCACAAGGCCCTATTAACGTGGGACCACCCACAAACCGAAGCTCATGGGTGGCGGTGAAAAATTGCGTCGATCCCGTCGGCATTCCCCTCAAGGGGGCGCCTCAGGCACTGGGCAATAAACCCAGCCCTGCCCCTTTAAATCAAGGGCAGGTGTTGCCTGGGGGGATGGCCCCTGGGATCGACGCCATTAATTATAGCAATCCCCACCCGTTGAGCGGGTAATCATGATCAGTTGTCCACACATTGCAAGTAAAATAAAGTTCCAGAAATTTAATCTCTGACATGATATACGTTTTATATAAGAATGTAAGTATAAACCTATTTAACAAATCTATCATTTAAGGACAGGTGATAAAATGAACAGAATGAACTTGTGAATGTTTAACACTCAATCCATATTTTCTTGTAAATACCAAAACCTTAGGGAGAAAAAAAACAAAACAAAACAAACTCTTTGTTTTCCACAGAATAAGAGACAGCAAGCAGTAGACATTTTTCAGCAACTCAATGGACAAAGAATAAATATGTCTGCTATAAATCATGAGGAGGAGGGGGAGGAGAAAAAACAGAGAGAAGGAGGAGAGTGAACAAGGGATAATATGAAAGAGAGAGAAAGAAAATGAAATAAGGACAGGGAGAGAATGAAAGTGAAAGAAAGAAGTAGAAGTGAGAAAGAGAAAGAAAGAGAGGGGGATAAAGAGGAAGAGAGAGAAAGAAAATGATTGTAAAGGGAGGAAGAGGGAAAAGAAAATGAGAAGGGAGAAAGAGAAAGAAAATGATGTAAAGGGAGGAGAGAGAAGAAAGAAGATGAAAGGGAGGAAGAGAGGAGAAAGAAAAGAGGAGGAAGAGAGAAAGAAATTGAAAGAGGGAGGAAGAGAGAAAGAAATTGAAAGGAAGAGGAGAGCGTGAAAGAAATTGATATAAAGTATGGAGAGAATGAAAGCAAAAGAAGAGGGAGAGTAAAAAAAAGAAAGAATCAAGAACAAAGAAAAAAAAATATAAGAGGGTTGAGAGGGCTAGAATTGAAAGAGGAGGAAGAGAGAGAAAGAAAATGATGCTAAGGGAGGGGGGGAAGAAAATTGAATAAGAGAGGGAGAAAGAGCAAAACAATGTGAAAGGAAGAGGAGATAGAACAAAGAAAGAAAAAAAGAGGATACAAAGAAAATGAGCCTGTTTTGTAAAATTCTTTTTTTCTTCTTTTTTTTTTAACACAAGGGGAGAATGGTTAAATGAACTCTTACAACAGAACTTGAGACCTATACAGACCTTTTTGCTATCGTGTTTACAGAAGTTACCACCAACTATGCATTGTGCACTCTTCAGAGTTAGGATTCATTCCATTAGCATACATTAACCTTGCCTAAATTGTGAACCCCTTGAGAACAGATTGAAAGAACTCTTTTTCGCAGAAATGCTGAGCATTACACTCATCTTACTCCCACTCTTAGACTTTGCATTATGATATGTGCCACCATCTTAATATTTCTCTTTGTTAAATAATTGTTATCTACTGAAATATTTAAGTAATCATTCACCTTGTACGAACACAACAAAAATGTATGCCCACTTCCTTGTATAGAACAAAAGAATTGTTGAATTCAATGTATGTACAGTGTGGCCAAATAAAACAGAACCCTGTTTTTGGGGGTGGGTGGGGGGTACACTGTTATATTATACTATTACTGATGCAGACTACCAGCACAAATAAAAAAAAAACAAATTCTGTTTTTTAGTCACCCTGTAAATACAACTGAGTTCATTTGTTTTAAACAAGATGGGTGCATCTACACTCTAACATTAGTAGACCAGTTCACATACCTAGGTAGCAATATCTCATCTACAGAAAGGATTCATTCCTTTAGCATACTTTAACCATGCCTAAATTATCAATCCCCTTGAGAACAGATTGAAAGAACTCTTTTCTCAGAAATGCTAAACATTACACTCATCTTACTCCCACTCTTAGACTTTGCATATATGATATGTGCCACCATCTTAATATTTCTCTTTGTTAAATAATTAATGTTATCTACTGAGATATTTAAGTAATCATTCACCTTGTAGGAACACAACAAAAATGTATGCCCACTTCCTTGAATAGAACAAAAGAATTGTTGAATTATTAGAGAATGTCACTTACTAGTAGCTGATAGGTAGGGGGTAAAAGCCCTAACAGCTTAGAGACAGCAGGAACCTAGCTTATGTTTATCCGTCGCCGATCTGAGTGGAGAGAGGCTAGGAAATCGTGGTTCCGCTTGTGGCCAGATACCAACGCCCACATATCGACGAACCAACCACGACAAGGGAAGATAACTCATTTTGGACTTATGTCCACTTAGAACCTCGTTTTACTAACCCAACACCCCTTCAACAACAATTGCTAGGTTAAATTAACAATTCTTCATGAGATCTTGTTGTTTTACTCTTCCGATGTTTCGTCAGATATAATTTATAGAAAACAGATGATTCCATTTTCATTATTTAGGTACTATATGACAGGTAATACGCATACATGGTAGATTCCATAAAACGCGTGAGATACCAAAAGACACCTGAAGAAGGGCACAAAGATCAGTGGTATAGAGCCATAGTATGTAAATACAACTGAATTCATGTGCTTTTAAACAAGATGGAGGCATCACTACACTGGATGGTAAGCTCTAAAATTAGTAGTAAGTAATGGTTGCTAGATGAATACACAACTTGTTGACAGTAAAATTGTTTAATGGGTAATTCCATGTCAAATCATCCTAGCCATATCACCCACTCCCTTCAATTTTTCTGAATTTTGTCCAGGTGTGGGCTATGTTAAAGTTAGACAATCCCCAAAATTTGAGCTTCCATTTCCAAAAAATTGGTGGTGTTATGTTGATTTTTAGCTCTCCAAATTTGGGTGGGACTTGGCAAAATGACAATTTTTGTAATCTATTTTTGTCTGTAAAATGAGTTCTAGATCTTCCTACCCCTTAAAATTGGTTTATAAAAACATTTTTCACACAAGGAATCGAAAATGCTATCAAAAAAGTCTTAAAGTTAACCAAATTTTAAGTTATTAATGATTTCTGATTTGCAAAATTTTTAACTGATGTTATAGCTTCGGTTCTGAGCAAAAACCAAACTATCTTTTTGGTACAAATGATGTTCAATATATGTGAAATAATAATAGGACAAAAATTTTATAGATGCCACATCGGGATATTGTTTTTGCTATGAAAAAAATCAGAAATCATCAATAACTTGTGAACACCCACACATGGACACTGGACTACAGGTACAATATCTCATCTACAGAAAGGATTCATTCCTTTTAGTTAACATTTAACCTTGCCTAACATTATCAATCCCCTGGAACAGTCTTTCGCAAGAATGCTAACATTACACTCTCAGGGTTGCATATCATGATATGTGCCACAAATTAATATTTTCTTTTAAATTCGATGAATGTAAATACAACTGAGTTCATGCATTAGTAGACCAACTCACATACCTAGTAGCAATATCTCACTACAGAAAGTGATGCCAGTGTATGCATAGACAAGGATGGACTCCTATAGGGGAGGTTATGATCATATGAAAATCGATCTCACTAATAGGACAAAGAGAGAATTTTTCCAAGTTGTAGCTATATCAGTACTACGTATGACTGCACCACTTGGACTCTAATGAAGGCCTAAAGGAAAAGCTAGTTGGAGTTACACAAAGTGCTGCGAGCTGTCCAGAATAAATCTTTGAAGCAGGCATCCCACAAAAAAATAGTTGTATGGGTCACCTGCCTTCCTCTATCACACAAATATCCAAGTGAGATGAACAAGATATGCAGGATTACTGTTGGAGAAGCAAATATGAACTCATAAGGGTATTTGCCTGCTATCCCACTGTTGAGGCTGGGACACAAGGTCTCGTTTTACACATAAATTGCAGATCTGGGGGGGATACCCTATCAGATATTACTCCCTGAGCACAGCCCCAGCGCCGATAGAATTAAGTCAAGCATAAATCAACCTACTACATTTAATACATTTTCTTTCACCCAGGCCATGGACAACAGCTGCATGGTTTCTGGATGTGATGACCGATAGGGACATGGCGAGACGAAAAGTCATGGGAATCTGTACTGACAGCACTACATGTGTGTATTTTGAAATACAACAAACAACAACAGACCAACAAAATAAAACGTATTGTCAAAGAATATGCTAGGTACTTAGATGACTTCCCATCATTGTGTAAATGGTTAGCCAAGCTATAGTCTCAGCGATGCCGATTTGTTACTGAATAGAAAGTTTAGGTCCTTACTGGTGCCCCATACTTGCAAATTTGTTTCACATTCTCTACCATGACTAACGGAGTTGAATAATATTTACAGGGGAGTTCTTCATTCATGGTTTGTAATGGTAGGCCAGTACGTATCACGAGATCCATTCCTATACTGAATATTAAAAGTTTGATCCTTACTGGATGCCCCGTTACTTGTGACTTTATTGTACAACATCCTAACTTTGACAAATGGGTTGATACAATATGAGGTGTCTCGACATCCGTTGTTTATGGTTAGCAAATAGTCTCACAGATCCCACATAGTGTTCCTCTATTGCATCAAGTGTTTAGAGAACTAGGGGGGGGTTATTGGGGTGGAGTTAGTTTTCCCCACTATGTTGGAATTCCTCACTGAATTGATCCCTGTATCACATATTTAAATAGGACACCACCTCTGACCTTTAATAAAAGGTAGTTAAAGTAACGTCGTTCGAGTGGCCCTAAGTTCGGTATCAGGCACAGACAGCGAGGAGTATTCCTTTCAATGCGCATAAGACTAGGAGATTGCTTTTTTTGCGTATGAGGTTGAGGCGCCACATATACCATACAGTTCCTCACTTTACTGCACGACCCTGTTGCTAACTCATACGTCGTGGGCGATGGACGGATATCGAACCCGGAACCCTTAGTGTTCCTGGTTTCATCGCTCTTACTGCGACTAAGCTAAAATGGGAGATTTCAAGTCTCCCATTTGTCTGTAACAAACTATGTCCACTGCTTAACATCACATACCAGAAATCATACAATACATAGAATAAGACAATGCTGTTAATCCAGTTTTAAAATAGTATTTTACTTCTGCCCTTTTTCAGTATCAAGAGGTAACTTAAAGGTTTACAAATAATAAATTGGCCCACAATTTGTGTCAGATTTATGTGTAATATTTAAAATATTACTTGATTAATAATTAATAGATCCACACAACATTCTATTTGAAAGCGACAGTAAAATTGCATGAGCTTTACTATGATACAACGCTCTAACAATGAATTTTTAAGTCCCACCCCCTTAGGGCAATATATTTTCAAATTAATTTTTTACACCGACTTGAGGGAGTTTCTTTTTTTTTTGTGTTTTTTTTGCTAAGTCATGATGATAATCCTTCATATTTATATATTTGTGATGCTCTGTCTGTCTGGGACCGATATAACAAAGCCTGTACTATGATAAAAACAAAATTTCTGTATAGATTTTATGAGGAATCCAGTGGTACCGGTATTTATATTAAAGTAGCAAGTTCAGATCCTTACTGGAATGCCCCATAATTGTGCCTCGTGTCATATCCAATCTGTGGGCAGAGGGTTAGGTTTAATGCTTACTACATTCTTGCACTCATGCTGTTAGTGTGTTGAATAGATGGGTGTCACAATTGAATTAGAGTTGTGGCTGTACCGGTTGATTAACAATGGACGGGGGGGGCCTTTTATATCATGGAAGTGATTATACTCAACCTTTAGACTGTGATAATTTGTTCAAATGCCAGACCCTGACACGATTGGTTGTAGGGTGGGGTAGTTAAATTGGTAGAAATCCACTTCAGTGTAATCTGCTAAAATGTTATTTGTACGTCTAAAAAAAAGGAAAAAAAGAGTTAAGTTTTCAACGATGATCACCAAGACTCATCAGTTGATTCAAAGTTCCTTTAAGATTATGCAGATGGAAACAAACTAGTTCAAGCTTCTAAATAAAACATAAAAACACTCTCTCCAAAAATAATAGGAATAATATTACTGGAATCCAAGTCACCATCGGCTATATAGAAGGATGGAAGAGAAGACAAAAGCTTGTAAAAAATACACCTGAAAGACCAATGCTAACAAACAAAGTGCTATTATGAAATGAGGGCATGAGAGAATAACAGGCACAACTGTTTTGAAGTATATAGCAAGACTTTATTAAATCTGCCCGTTAAGTAACTGAACGCTAGTGTCCAGAACGCTCAGAACTTTTTATTTATTTTAAATCCCACAAAATCCAGTATACTGATTTAAAACAGCCTTCAACAAAGTTTATATTATGACAAAGGCAAATCAAGATAATTCCAGATATCATATAGCTCCATGCGAGATCTACCAAGAAGATTCATTGGTGAGTGGCTGCAGGCCACAGAAAAACAGAAAAGAGTGATTACATTTCCAGACTACGTTATCGCTACCAATCACCATTTCACCTTATTAAAAGAGCGAGGACACCCCGATATTGCCTAATATGCACCGGTACGAATCCTATTCAAATACAGTCCTCCTAACGTACAGTCTCAAGACAAAACTGCACCCAATATCAAACAAAAATTTAAGCTCTTTAAATACGCATCTCAGGACATTTTGATTTTCTAAAAAAACACAACAATAGTATTTGC
>CM042154.1:71569032-71628274 GCA_023376005.1 Doryteuthis pealeii | reverse complement strand
TGACCTAATTAATCTTATACTATATTTGTGGTGTCTCTTGTCTGGGGATGTAATTGAAAACAAAGCCCTGTACTAAGATAAAAAAAATGTTTTCTTGGATAGAATTTTATGAGGAATCCCAGTGGTGGTATTTATATTTACCCCTGAATTCATTTGGGTCACTAGGGATCAAATTACCGGCTGTGGTATGAGAAAATAGGGAAAAATAAATAATCTACCAGGAATAATTTTGATAAATTTGCAAATTTAATGAATTTCCATATCAGGTATTTGGTTCATTAGGATCACTTGCATTAATGAAAACAGTATTGATAGTGGATTTCACACACTTTAAAAAAGTATTATTATTGCATTATTGGTAAATGGTGGTCAACAGGTATAAATTTCTGTCATAACATTTTCACAATAAGCACATTGAGCAATAGTGCTGCTATCCAATGGTGAACAAAAAGAGTTTATAAAGTGTATATTTAAATATCTGTTTATTTTTTACATATAAATAAAATATAGAACACTGAATGAAAATGCAAGACAGGTTGTTGGAAATTAACAAGGTTTTATTTAACACGGGGAAGAAATGCTTCTACCTTAAAGTGACTTAATTAGCTCAACCGTGCTGTGTACGTTCGTCCTGAACATCCCAATCCCAAAGTGTCATGGTGGAAACCCTACTTCTGGGTTCCATCAGCCCCCTACTGATCAAGGGGAGCAACTATTTTTGTTAGGTCTGAACCTAACAATATCCTAGGGAAAGGTAAACATCCAACTATTCTCCCTCCAGCTATGAGTAAATAGTGGGGCAAACTGGGATTTTTAACCTTGGTATAGCAACCAATCAATGGTTTCATTGTCTTTTTTCTTTCAGTCATATCATCTCCTCTGGTATTGTCTCTATGGTATTGGAATTCAGAATTGTTCATCACTTAGACTAGTTGCCCACCAAGGTTAAGAATCCAGTCGACCCTACTATTTTACTTATAAGCCACTTATGGTGTAATGTATATCATTGTAGAAAATGGACATGGATGAAGCTGGTTGCTTTTTCCACAGCACTAATACCCTTGGGAAAAGGTACACATCCAATTATTCTCCCTCCAGCTATAGGTAAATAGTAAGGAAGACTGGGCTCTTTAACCTTTGGTATCGCAAATGGTCCAGGAGATGAAAACTGAATTTAACCTGTTAAACTCAACTTAAAATAAACCTTGTGTCACATCCTGCTCGTATCAGAGGGTTGGAAATATATATTTAAATTTAGCTGGATCTATATAAGCTGGATGAGACCGGAAATATACAGCTAGTAATATCAATAAAACTTATAGAAAATTTTTAAAAAAATCATAACTTTATTTCACACTGTTGCAACTTTTTTGGTCATTCAATGCCGAATCAAGTCATTCTTGATATTCGGTTTCTAACAGTACCTTCTGTTGCTTAAATGGTCACCCATCTAAGTATTCAACAGTGCTTAACTGTGGTGATCTAGTGGAAACTTTTATAATTTAGAACTGAGTTAATTCGTTCTTGTGCAGTTATTTTTTACTCCATGTTTGCCCAACCAAGTTGGCACAGTTTAGAATTTGCTGACTGTATACCTGACAAAAAAAAAGATTGTGAAAAACTTCCTCTTCTACTTGTGTGTTGAACAAATCTTCAGTTGTAGGAACTAAAAGTAGCCACCCATTTTGTTTGGCTTGAACTAGTTTGAGTTTTGTTTAATGGCATATCAACCTCTGTGGATCATTTAATGCCAGAAAGGGTTATGTAGAATGTTTTCACATATGGATTTCAGTCTTTAAAGTAGCGATTTTTATGATGGTATTCGGTTATGTTTGGTTAGATCTTGTTGAAATGGTTGTGTTTTAGAAAATTCAAAATGTCTTCTGAGTTTGTATTTTTAAAGAGGTCTTTTAAATTTTTTGTTTAATATTTGGTGCGGGTTTGTCTGAGACTGTTACAGTTTAGGAGGATGTATTTGATAGTGAGCTGTACCTTGCATATTGGCATACTGGGGGTGTCCTCCCTTTTAAAAGGTGAGAATGGGTGATGTGGTATGCCGAATACATTGTCTGGAGAGTATCACTTCTTTTCTGTTTTTTCTGTGGCCTGCCGGCCACTCACCAATAACTTCTTATATCTCATGGAGCTTATATGAATCTGATTATCCCTTGATTTTTGCCATTTGTCATATATAAATTTGTTGATGGCTGGTTTTAAATCAGTATATGGGATTTGGGGATTTAAAAATAAATAAAAAGTTCTGCGTCTGGACACTAGCGTTCAGACTTAACGGGCAGATTAATAAAGTCTTGATCTATACTTCAAAACAGTTGTGTCTTGTTATTTCTCTTCATCTCCTCATTTCATATACACTTTGTGTTAGTCATGTCTGTCAGGTGTGTTTTTTTACAGCTTTGTCTTCTCTTCATTTCCTTCTATACCGATGTGACTTGGTATCCAGGTAAGTATTTTCTATTATTTTTGGAGAGAGTGTTTATTTTATTTAGGAGCTTGAACTAGTTTGTTTCCATCTCATATATCTTAATGGAACTTGATCATCTGATGAGTCATGTGATCATGTTGAAATACTTAACTCTTTTTTTCTTTTTTTTAAACGACCAAATAACATTTTAGCAGATTACACTGAATGATTTCTACCATTTACCCACCACACAATCTGGTGTCAGGGTCTGGCATTTGACAAATTATCACAGTTAAAGGTTTGGTATATCACTTCCATAGCCCTTCCTTGTGTATCAACCAGCCACAACTCTAATTCATGTGACACCCCATCTTATTCAACACACATAACAGCAGTTTGAGTGCAAGAATGTAGTAAGCATTAAACCAACCCATCTGCCACAGATTGGATATGACACGAGGTCACAATTATGGGGCATCCAGTAAGGATTGAACTTGCTATTTAATATAAATACCACCACTGGATTCCTCATAAAATTCTATACAAGAAAATTTTTGTTTTATCATAGTACAGGGCTTTGTTATATCTCCAGACAGACAGACATCACAAATATAATATAAGATTATCATCATTACTAGCAAAAAAAACCCCTCAAGGCGGTGTAAAAATTAATTTTTGAAAGATATTGCCTAAGGGGGTGGGAGTTAAAAATTCAATGTTAGAGCGTTTGTATCATAAGTAAACTCATCAAATTTATTACTGTCCCTCTCAAATAGAATATTGTGTGGATCTATTAATTATTAATCAAATAATTATTTTAAATATTTTACACATAAATCTGACACAAAATTGTGGGCATTTATTTATTTGTAAACCTTTTAAGTTAACCTCTTGATACTGAAAAAAGGGCCAGAGTAAAAACATAATTTTTAAAACTGATTACAGTATTGTTCTTTATTCTATGTATTGATGATTTTGGTATTGTGATGTAAGCAGTGACATAGTTTTAGTTACAGACAAATGGAGACTGAATCTCCATTTAGCTTAGTCGGTAGAGCGATGGACCAGGAACCACAAGGTTCCGGGTTCAATACCGGTCATCGCCCACTCAGCGTATAAGTAGCACAGGGGTCTGTGCGGTAAAGTGATGAACTGATGGTAAGTGTGGTGCTCAACCTCAGATGCAAAAACAATCTCCTAGGTCTAGCGCTAGTGAAAAGGGGATAGACTCCCTCGCTGTCTGGCTGATACCGACTTTAGGCCACCCTGACGACGTTACTTTACTACTTATTAGGTCAGAGTGGTTGTCCTTATTTAAATATGTGATACATGGTCAATTCAGTGAGGAATTTCATACATATGGGGAAAACTACCCCCCCCCCAAAAACCCCCCTAGTTCTCACACTTTGATGCAATAGAGGAAACTAGTGGGATCTGTGAGACTTGTTTGCTAACCATTATACGATGAGACACCCTTATTTATCCAACCCATTTGTCAAAGTTAGGATGTTGACACAAAGTCACAAGTATGGGGCATCCAGTAAGGATCAAACTTTATATTTCAGTAATAATGGATCTGTGAGACTAGCTTGCTGAACCATTACCACCATGATGAGACTCCCTGTATATATTTATCAAACCCGTTTATCATGGGTAGGATGTGAAAAAATTTGCAAGTATGGGGCATCCAGTAAGGACCAAACTTTCTATTCAGTAAAAATGGATCTGTGAGACTAGCTTGCTAACCATTACACATGATGGGAAGCATCTAGTACCTAGCATTATTTGCTTTGACATAGTTTTATTTTGTTTGTTGTTGTTGTTGTTATTTCAACATCATCATCATGTAGTGCTGTCAGTACAGATTCCCATGACTTTCTCTCGCCAACTGTCCCTATCGGTCATCACATCCAGAAACCATGCAGAGCTGATTTAGGCTCTTGCTGGTCTGTCTAGTGTCCATGTATGGGTGAGCACAGGAAAATGTTACTTATGAGTTCATATTTGCTTCTCCAACAGTATCCTGCATATCTTGTTCATCTCACTTGGATAGTTTGTGTGATAGAGGAGGCAGGTGACCATACAACTATTTTTTTGTGGGATGCTGCTTCAAAGATTTATTCTGGACAGCTCGCAGCATCCTTGTGTAACTCCCAACTAGCTTTTCCTTTAGGCGCTTCATTAGAGTCCAAGTGGTGCATCATACAGTAGTACTGATATAGCTACAACTTGGAAAAATTCTCTCTTTGTCCTATTAGTGAGATCAGATTTCCATATATCAATAACCTCCCTATAGCAGTCCATGCCTTGTCTATGCATACACTGGCATCACTTTCTGTAGATGAGATATTGCTACCTAGGTATGTGAGTTGGTCTACTAATGCATGAACTCAGTTGTATTTACATTCATCGAATTTAAGAAAGAAAAATATTAAGTTTGTGGCACATATCATATATGCAAACCCTGAGAGTGTAATGTTTAGCATCTCTGCGAAAAGACTGTTCTCAGGGGATTGATAATTTAGGCAAGGTTAAATGTATACTAAAGGAATGAATCCTTTCTGTAGATGAGATATTGTTACCTAGATCCAGTGTCCATGTGTGGGTGTTCACAAGTTATTGATGATTTCTGATTTTTTTCATAGCAAAATCAATATCCCGATGTGGCATGCATCTATGACAAACATTTTTTCTATTATTATTTCACATATATTGAACATCATTTGTACCAAAAAGATAGTTTGGTTTTTGCTCAGAACCGAAGCTATAACATCAGTTAAAATTTTGCAAATCAGAAATCATTAATAACTTAAAATTGGTTAACTTTAAGACTTTTTTTGATAGCATTTTTCGATTCCTTGTGTGAAAATGTTTTTATAAACCAATTTTAAGGGGTAGGGAAGATCTAGAACTCATTTTACAGACAAAAATAGATTACAAAAAATTGTCATTTTTTGCAAGTCCCACCCAAATTTGGAGAGCTAAAAATCGACATAACACCACCAATTTTTGGAAATGGAAGCTCAAATTTTGGGGATTGCCTAACTTTAACATAGCCCACACCTGGACAAAATTTCAGAAAGATTGAAGGGAGTGGGTGATATGGCTAGGATGATTTGACATGGAATTACCCATAAACAATTTACTGTCAACAAGTTGTGTATTCATCTAGCAACCATTTACTACTACTAATTTTAGAGGCTTACCATCCAGTGTAGTGATGCCTCCATCTTGTTTAAAGCACATGAACTCAGTTGTATTTACATACTATGGCTCTATACACACTGATCTTTGTGCCCTTCTTCAGGTGTCTTTTGTATCTCACGCGTTTATGGAATCTACCATGTATGCGTATGTACCTTCATATAGTACCTAAATAATGAAAATGGAATCGTCTGTTTTTCCTATAAATTATATCTGACGAAACATCGGAAGAGTAAAACAACAAGATCTCATGAGAATTGTTAATTTAACCTAGCAATTGTTGTTGAAGGGGGTGTTGGGTTAGTAAAACGAGGTCTAAGTGGACATAAGTCCAAAATGAGTTATCTTCCCTTGTCGTGGTTGTTTTGGTCGATATGTGGCGTTGGTATCTGGCCACAAGCGGGAACCACGATTTCCTAGCCTCTCTCCACTCAGATCGGTGATGGATAAACATAAGCTAGGTTCCTGCTGTCTCTAAGCCGTTAGGGGGCTTTTACCCCCTACCTATCAGCTACTAGTAAGTGACATTCTCCACGAATTCAACAATTCTTTTGTTCTATTCAAGGAAGTGGGCATACATTTTTGTTGTGTTCCTACAAGGTGAATGATTACTTAAATATCTCAGTAGATAACATTATGTAATTTAACAAAGAGAAATATTAAGATGGTGGCACATATCATATATGCAAAGTCTAAGAGTGGGAGTAAGATGAGTGTAATGTTTAGCATTTCTGAGAAAAAGAGTTCTTTCAATCTGTTCTCAAGGGGATTGATAATTTAGGCATGGTTAAAAGTATGCTAAAGGAATGAATCCTTTCTGTAGATGAGATATTGCTACCTAGGTATGTGACTGGTCTACTAATGTTAGAGTGTAGATGCACCCATCTTGTTTAAAACAAATGAACTCAGTTGTATTTACAGGTGACCAAAAAACAGAATTTGTTTTTTTTTTTATTTTGTGCTGGTAGTCTGCATCAGTAATAGTATATATACAGTGTACCCCCCACCCACCCCAAAAACAGGGTTCTGTTTTATTTGGGCCACACTGTACATACATTGAATTCAACAATTCTTTTGTTCTATACAAGGAAGTGGCATACATTTTGTTGTTTCGTACAAGGTGAATGATTACTTAAATATTTCAGTAGATAACATTATGTTATTTAACAAAGAGAAATATTAAGATGGTGGCACATATCATATATGCAAAGTCTAAGAGTGGAGTAAGATGAGTGTAATGTTTAGCATTTCTGCGAAAAAGAGTTCTTTCAATCTGTTCTCAAGGGGTTCACAATTTAGGCAAGGTTAATGTATGCTAATGGAATGAATCCTAACTCTGAAGAGTGCACAATGCATAGTTGGTGGTAACTCTGTAAACACGATAGCAAAAAGGTCTGTATAGGTCTCAAGTTCTGTTGTAAGAGTTCATTTAACCATTCTCCCCTTGTGTTAAAAAAAAAAAAGAAAAAAAAGAATTTACAAACAGGCTCATTTTCTTTGTATCCCTCTTTTTTCTTTTCTTTGTTTCTATCTCCTCTCCTTTCACATTGTTTTGCTCTTTCTCCTCTCTTATTCAATTTTCTTCCCCCCCCTCCTTAGCATTATTTTCTTTCTCTCTCTTCCTCCTCTTTCAATTCTAGCCCTCTCTACCCTCTTATATTTTTTTTCTTTTCTTTGATTTTCTTTTCTTTTACTCTCCTCTTTCTTTTGCTTTCATTCTCTCCATACTTTATATCAATTTCTTTCACGCTCTCCTCTTTCTTTCAATTTCTTTCTCTCTTCCTCCCTCTTTCATTTCTTTCTCTCTCTTCCCCCTTTACATCATTTTTCTTTTTCTCTCTCTTCCTCCCTTTTCATTTCTTTCTCTCTCTTCCTCCTTACATCATTTTCTTTCTCTCTTCCTCCCTTACATCATTTTTCTTTCTCTCTTCCTCCCTTTCATCATTTCTTTTCTCTCTCTTCCTCTTTATCCCTCTCTTTCTTTCTCTTTCTCACTCTACTCTTTCTTTCACTTTCATTCTCTCCCTGTCCTTATTTCATTTTCTTCTCTCCTTTCATATTATCCCTTGTTCACTCTCCTCCTTCTCTCTGTTTTTCTCCCCCTCCTCCTCCTCATGATTTATAGCAGACATATTTATTCTTTGTCCATTGAGTTGCTGAAAAATGTCTACTGCTTGCTGTCTCTTATTCTGTGGAAAACAAAGAGTTTTGTTTGTTTTGTTTTTTCTCCCTAAGGTTTGGTATTTACAAGAAAATATGGATTGAGTGTTAAACATTCACAAGTTCATTCTGTTCATTTTATCACCTGTCCTTAAATGATAGATTTGTTAAATAGGTTATACTTACATTCTTTATATAAAACGTATATCATGTCAGAGATTAAATTTCTGGAACTTTATTTTACTTGCAATGTGTGGACAACTGATCATGATTACCCGCTCAACGGGTGGGGATTGCTATAATTAATGGCGTCGATCCCAGGGGCCATCCCCCAGGCAACACCTGCTCCCTTGATTTAAAGGGGCAGGGCTGGGTTTATTGCCCAGTGCCTGAGGCGCCCCCTTGAGGGGGGAATGCCGACGGGATCGACGCAATTTTTCACCCGCCACCCATGAGCTTCGGTTTGTGGGTGGTCCACGTTAATAGGGCCTTGTGCCTGACCCGTACAAGTGGGGTACGTGGAAAATATCATGATTACAAAATAAATCTACCACTTCATTTATACAAGGATTTGTCAAAAAGTAATGCCATTTTGTTTAGCACAGGTATAATTACCAACAAAGGAACATGTATCATACATCAAAATGAAGCTGGTCCTCTGTGGACACATCCTACTTCCCAAATAGTCACCGTTTCTCTCAATAACAATGTTTGACCTTCAAATGAGACCATGTATCCCTGCCCTGTAAAATTCTGTTGACTGTTCTTTGAGCCACTTCTTCACTACAGATTTCACTTCTTCGTCACTTGAATAATGCTTGCCTCTCAAACCCTCTTTCATGGGCTGAAGAGATGATAGTTGAAGGAACTGAATCTGGTGAGTAATCTGTAGAGAAGAAGTGGCTCAAAGAACAGTCAACAGAATTTGTTATGAGTAGTCACTGGTCGATTTTTACTTTGTGTTCAGAGTTTAAATTTAAGGTATGATTGAGCTTTAAATATGCTTATGTTAATAAGTTATTAAAAAACATTGAAGTTTCCAAATTTATTACGCCAAAGAAAAATATCATTTATAAATAAAGATGAACATTAAAACATATTACAGCAACTAATTTACAACATTCTATTTATTATGTTCATATACAATACAACCAAAGCAGCAACAAAGCACAGCACATCAACATCTTCAGGACAGCCTTCACATGCGACATCTGTGGTCGAGAATGTTTTTGAACATTCGACTTCACAGTCACAGGAGGCGCTGTAACTTACGGGCACAAGAAATATATTATAGTCTTCTGAGACTGCAATGCCAATGATACAACACAGCACTAGTTTTCTTATTTAAAAGAAGAAAAAAACAGGGTGTTTTTTTATGGAGGCGGGGCTGGAATAGATTAATGCATTTCATTTATTTCAATGGGGAAAATTGATTTGATATACAAAGAAATTGAGTTACAAGTGGAATGGATTAAACTCATAAGTCAAAGTACCACTGTATAAATGTACACACAATCATATTGTGTGGCATATATATAATATATATTATATATATATATAGATTGAAACTGGGAGAAACAAGGAATTTCATTATATAGGATGAAACTAGGAAGAAACCAAGAATTTCATATATAGATGGAAACTAGGAGAAACAAGAATTTCCATTATATAGATAAAACTGGGAGAAACCAAGAATTCCATTATATAGAGAAAACTGGAGAAAACCAAGAATTCATTATATAGATGAAACTGGAGAAACCAAGAATTCCCATTATATAGATGGAAACTGGAAACCAAGAATCCATTATATAATGGAAACTGGGAAACCAAGAATACCATTATATAGATGAAATTGGAGAAACCAAGAATTCCATTAATAGATGGAATTGGGAGAAACCAAGAATTCCATTATATAGATGAATAATTGGGAGAAACCCAAGAATTCCATTATATAGATTGAAACTGGGAGAAACCAAGAATTCCATTTATATAGAGGATTGGAGGAAACCAAAGAATTCCATTATATAGATGGAAACTGGGAGAAACAAGAATTCCATTATATAGATGGAAATGGGAGAACCAAGAAATTCCATTATATAGATTGAAATTGGGAGAAACCAAGAATTCCATTATATAGATGGAATAATTTGGAGAAACAAGAATTCCATTATAAGATTGAAACTGGGAGAAACAAGAAAATTCTTGGTTTGCTCCCAGTTTCCATCTATATAATGGAATTCTTTGGTTTCTCCCAGTTATCTATATAATTGGAATTCTTGGTTTCTCCCAATTTTCATCTATATAATAATTCTTGGTTCTCCCCAATTCCATTATATAATGGAATTCTTGGTTTCTCCCAATTTTCCATCTATATAATGGATTCTTGGTTTCTCCCAGTTTCCATCTATATAATGGAATTCTTGGTTTCTCCCAATTTCCATCTATATAATGGAATTCTTGGGAATTCTTTGGTTCTCCCAATTTTCATCTATAAATGAATTCTTGGTTTTCTCCCAATTTCCATCTATATAATGGAATTCTTGGTTTCTCCCAATTTCCAATCTATATAATGAATTCTTGGTTTCTCCCAATTTCCCATCTATATAATGGAATTCTTGGGTTTCTCTCCAGTTTCCATCTATATAATGGAATTCTTGGTTTCTCCCAGTTTCCATCTATATAATGGAATCTTGGTTTTCCCAGTTTCAATCTATATAATGGAATTCTGGTTTCCCTAGTTTCCCATTCTATATAATGGAAATTCTTTGTTTCTCCTAGTTTCATCTATATAATGAAATTCTTGGTTTCTCCCAGTTTCAATCATATATATATATATATATATATATATATATATGCACACACAATATGATTGTGTGTACATTTATACAGTGGTACTTTGACTTATGAGTTTAATCCATTCCACTTGTAACTCAATTTCTTTGTATATCAAATCAATTTTCCCCATTGAAATAAATTGAAATGCCATTAATCTATTCCAGCCCGCCTCCATAAAAAAACACCCTGTTTTTTTTTCTTTTTAAATAAGAAAACTAGTGCTGTGTTGTATCATTGGCATTGCAGTCTCAGAAGACTATAATATAGTTCTTGTGCCCGTAAAGTTACAGCGCCTCCTGTGACTGTGAAGTCGAATGTTCAAAAACATTCTCGACCACAGATGTCGCATGTGAAGGCTGTCCCTGAAGATGTTGATGTGCTGGTGCTTTGTTGCTGCTTTGTTGTATTGTATATGAATAATAAAAATAGAATGTTGTAAATTAGTTGCTGTAATATGTTTTAATGTTCATCTTTATTTATAAATGATATTTTTCTTTGGCGTAATAAATTGGAAACTTCAATGTTTTAATAAACTTATTAACATAAGCATATTTTAAGCTCAATCATACCTTAAATTTAAACTCTGAACACAAAGTAAAAAATCGACCAAGTGACTACTCATAACAAAATTCTGTTGACTGTTCTTTGAGCCACTTCTTCTCTACAGATTACTCACCAGATTCAGTTCCTTCAGACTATCATCTCTTCAGCCCCATGAAAGAGGGTTTGAGAGGCAAGCATTATTCAAGTGACGAAGAAGTGAAATCTGTAGTGAAGAAGTGGCTCAAAGAACAGTCAACAGAATTTTACAGGGCAGGGATACATGGTCTCATTTGAAGGTCAAACATTGTTATTGAGAGAAACGGTGACTATTTGGAGAAGTAGGGATGTGGTCCACAGAGGACCAGCTTCATTTTGATGTATGATACATGTTCCTTTGTTGGTAATTATACCTGTGCTAAACAAAATGGCATTACTTTTTGACAAATCCTTGTATAAATGATAGTGGTAGATTTATTTTGTAATCATGATATTTTCCACGTACCCCACTTGTACGGGTCAGGCACAAGGCCCTATTAACGTGGGACCACCCACAAACCGAAGCTCATGGGTGGCGGGTGAAAAATTGCGTCGATCCCGTCGGCATTCCCCCTCAAGGGGGCGCCTCAGGCACTGGGCAATAAACCCAGCCCTGCCCCTTTAAATCAAGGGAGCAGGTGTTGCCTGGGGGGATGGCCCCTGGGATCGACGCCATTAATTATAGCAATCCCCACCCGTTGAGCGGGTAATCATGATCAGTTGTCCACACATTGCAAGTAAAATAAAGTTCCAGAAATTTAATCTCTGACATGATATACGTTTTATATAAGAATGTAAGTATAAACCTATTTAACAAATCTATCATTTAAGGACAGGTGATAAAATGAACAGAATGAACTTGTGAATGTTTAACACTCAATCCATATTTTCTTGTAAATACCAAAACCTTAGGGGAGAAAAAAACAAAACAAAACAAACTCTTTGTTTTCCACAGAATAAGAGACAGCAAGCAGTAGACATTTTTCAGCAACTCAATGGACAAAGAATAAATATGTCTGCTATAAATCATGAGGAGGAGGGGAGGAGAAAAAACAGAGAGAAGGAGGAGAGTGAACAAGGGATAATATGAAAGAGAGAGAAAGAAAATGAAATAAGGACAGGGAGAGAATGAAAGTGAAAGAAAGAGTAGAGTGAGAAAGAGAAAGAAAGTAGAGGGGGGATAAAGAGGAAGAGAGAGAAAGAAAATGATGTAAAGGGAGGAAGAGAGAGAAAGAAAATGATGTAAAGGAGGAAGAAGAGAGAAAGAAAATGATGTAAAGGGAGGAAGAGAGAGAAAGAAAATGATGTAAAGGAGGAAGAGAGAGAAGAAAATGAAAAGGAGGAAGAGAGAAAGAAATTGAAAGAGGGAGGAAGAGAGAAAGAAATTGAAAAGAAAGAGGAGAGCGTGAAAGAAATTGATATAAAGTATGGAGAGAATGAAAGCAAAAGAAAGAGGAGAGTAAAAAAAAGAAAAGAAAATCAAAGAACAAGAAAAAAAAATATAAGAGGGTTGAGAGGGCTAGAATTGAAAGAGGAGGAAGAGAGAGAAAGAAAATGATGCTAAGGAGGGGGGGAAGAAAATTGAATAAGAGAGGGAGAAAGAGCAAAACAATGTGAAAGGAAGAGGAGATAGAAACAAAGAAAAGAAAAAAAGAGGGATACAAAGAAAATGAGCCTGTTTGTAAAATTCTTTTTTCTTCTTTTTTTTTTAACACAAGGGGAGAATGGTTAAATGAACTCTTACAACAGAACTTGAGACCTATACAGACCTTTTTGCTATCGTGTTTACAGAGTTACCACCAACTATGCATTGTGCACTCTTCAGAGTTAGGATTCATTCCATTAGCATACATTAACCTTGCCTAAATTGTGAACCCCCTTGAGAACAGATTGAAAGAACTCTTTTTCGCAGAAATGCTGAGCATTACACTCATCTTACTCCCACTCTTAGACTTTGCATATATGATATGTGCCACCATCTTAATATTTCTCTTTGTTAAATAACATAATGTTATCTACTGAAATATTTAAGTAATCATTCACCTTGTACGAACACAACAAAAATGTATGCCAACTTCCTTGTATAGAACAAAAGAATTGTTGAATTCAATGTATGTACAGTGTGGCCCAAATAAAACAGAACCCTGTTTTTGGGGGTGGGTGGGGGGTACACTGTATATATACTATTACTGATGCAGACTACCAGCACAAAATAAAAAAAAAACCAAATTCTGTTTTTTAGT
This sequence comes from Doryteuthis pealeii, assembly GCA_023376005.1. Classification (NCBI taxonomy): domain Eukaryota; kingdom Metazoa; phylum Mollusca; class Cephalopoda; order Myopsida; family Loliginidae; genus Doryteuthis; species Doryteuthis pealeii. The sequence goes on along the minus strand of CM042154.1, from coordinate 71,614,831 downwards.
CACCCTGTAAATACAACTGAGTTCATTTGTTTTAAACAAGATGGGTGCATCTACACTCTAACATTAGTAGACCAGGTCACATACCTAGGTAGCAATATCTCATCTACAGAAAGGATTCATTCCTTTAGCATACTTTTAACCATGCCTAAATTATCAATCCCCTTGAGAACAGATTGAAAGAACTCTTTTTCTCAGAAATGCTAAACATTACACTCATCTTACTCCCACTCTTAGACTTTGCATATATGATATGTGCCACCATCTTAATATTTCTCTTTGTTAAATACATAATGTTATCTACTGAGATATTTAAGTAATCATTCACCTTGTAGGAACACAACAAAAATGTATGCCCACTTCCTTGAATAGAACAAAAGAATTGTTGAATTATTAGAGAATGTCACTTACTAGTAGCTGATAGGTAGGGGGTAAAAGCCCCCTAACAGCTTAGAGACAGCAGGAACCTAGCTTATGTTTATCCGTCGCCGATCTGAGTGGAGAGAGGCTAGGAAATCGTGGTTCCCGCTTGTGGCCAGATACCAACGCCACATATCGACCAAAACAACCACGACAAGGGAAGATAACTCATTTTGGACTTATGTCCACTTAGACCTCGTTTTACTAACCCAACACCCCCTTCAACAACAATTGCTAGGTTAAATTAACAATTCTCATGAGATCTTGTTGTTTTACTCTTCCGATGTTTCGTCAGATATAATTTATAGGAAAAACAGATGATTCCATTTTCATTATTTAGGTACTATATGACAGGTACATACGCATACATGGTAGATTCCATAAACGCGTGAGATACAAAAGACACCTGAAGAAGGGCACAAAGATCAGTGTGTATAGAGCCATAGTATGTAAATACAACTGAATTCATGTGCTTTAAACAAGATGGAGGCATCACTACACTGGATGGTAAGCCTCTAAAATTAGTAGTAGTAAATGGTTGCTAGATGAATACACAACTTGTTGACAGTAAATTGTTTATGGGTAATTCCATGTCAAATCATCTTAGCCATATCACCCACTCCCTTCAATTTTTCTGAAATTTTGTCCAGGTGTGGGCTATGTTAAAGTTAGACAATCCCCAAAATTTGATCTTCCATTTCCAAAAATTGGTGGTGTTATGTTGATTTTTAGCTCTCCAAATTTGGGTGGGACTTGCAAAAAATGACAACTTTTTGTAATCTATTTTTGTCTGTAAAATGAGTTCTAGATCTTCCCTACCCCTTAAAATTGGTTTATAAAAACATTTTCACACAAGGAATCGAAAAATGCTATCAAAAAAAGTCTTAAAGTTAACCAATTTTAAGTTATTAATGATTTCTGATTTGCAAAATTTTAACTGATGTTATAGCTTCGGTTCTGAGCAAAAACCAAACTATCTTTTTGGTACAAATGATGTTCAATATATGTGAAATAATAATGGACAAAAATTTTGTCATAGATGCCACATCGGGATATTGGTTTTGCTATGAAAAAAATCAGAAATCATCAATAACTTGTGAACACCCACACATGGACACTGGACCTAGGTAACAATATCTCATCTACAGAAAGGATTCATTCCTTTAGTATACATTTAACCTTGCCTAAATTATCAATCCCCTGAGAACAGTCTTTTCGCAGAGATGCTAAACATTACACTCTCAGGGTTTGCATATATGATATGTGCCACAAACTTAATATTTTTCTTTGTTAAATTCGATGAATGTAAATACAACTGAGTTCATGCATTAGTAGACCAACTCACATACCTAGGTAGCAATATCTCATCTACAGAAAGTGATGCCAGTGTATGCATAGACAAGGCATGGACTGCTATAGGGAGGTTATTGATCATATGGAAATCTGATCTCACTAATAGGACAAAGAGAGAATTTTTCCAAGTTGTAGCTATATCAGTACTACTGTATGACTGCACCACTTGGACTCTAATGAAGCGCCTAAAGGAAAAGCTAGTTGGGAGTTACACAAGGATGCTGCGAGCTGTCCAGAATAAATCTTTGAAGCAGCATCCCACAAAAAAATAGTTGTATGGTCACCTGCCTCCTCTATCACACAAACTATCCAAGTGAGATGAACAAGATATGCAGGATACTGTTGGAGAAGCAAATATGAACTCATTAGATTGGGCACATAAAAATTGCAAGGATCTGGGGGGATAGCCCCCTGGATCGATGCCATTAACTGTACTTCACCGGTCCAGAGGCCGAAGCACACTGGACCCCCAGCCGAGGCCGGGTATAGAAGGTAAGTCTCAAAGCATAGAATCCGGAACAGATACTACACTTTAAGTGACATTTTCCTGTGCTCACCCATGCATGGACACTAGACAGACCAGCAAGAGCCTAAATCAGCTCTGCATGGTTTCTGGATGTGATGACCGATAGGGACAGCTGGCGAGAGAAAGTCATGGGAATCTGTACTGACAGCACTACATGATGATGATGTTGAAATACAACAACAACAACAACAACAAAAAAAACTATGTCAAAGCAAATAATGCTAGGTACTAGATGCTTCCCATCATTGTGTAATGGTTAGCAAGCTAGTCTCACAGATCCATTTTTACTGAATAGAAAGTTTGGTCCTTACTGGATGCCCCATACTTGCAAATTTGTTTCACATCCTACCCATGATAAACGGGTTTGATAAATATTTACAGGGAGTCTCATCATGGTGTAATGGTTAGCAAGCTAGTCTCACAGATCCATTATTACTGAATATAAAGTTTGATCCTTACTGGATGCCCCATACTTGTGACTTTGTGTCAACATCCTAACTTTGACAAATGGGTTGGATAAATAAGGGTGTCTCATCGTATAATGGTTAGCAAACAAGTCTCACAGATCCCACTAGTTTCCTCTATTGCATCAAAGTGTGAGAACTAGGGGGTTTTGGGGGGGGTAGTTTTCCCCATATGTATGAAATTCCTCACTGAATTGACCATGTATCACATATTTAAATAAGGACAACCACTCTGACCTAATAAGTAGTAAAGTAACGTCGTCAGGGTGGCCTAAAGTCGGTATCAGCCAGACAGCGAGGGAGTATATCCCCTTTTCACTAGCGCTAGACCTAGGAGATTGTTTTTGCGTCTGAGGTTGAGCGCCACACTTACCATCAGTTCCTCACTTTACTGCACAGACCCCTGTGCTACTTATACGCTGAGTGGGCGATGACCGGTATCGAACCCGGAACCTTGTGGTTCCTGGTCCATCGCTCTACTGACTAAGCTAAATGGAGATTCAGTCTCCATTTGTCTGTAACCAAAACTATGTCACTGCTTACATCACAATACCAAAATCATCAATACATAGAATAAAGAACAATGCTGTAATCAGTTTTAAAAATTATGTTTTTACTCTGGCCCTTTTTCAGTATCAAGAGGTTAACTTAAAAGGTTTACAAATAAATAAATGCCCACAATTTTGTGTCAGATTTATGTGTAAAATATTTAAAATAATTATTTGATTAATAATTAATAGATCCACACAATATTCTATTTGAAAGGGACAGTAATAAATTTGATGAGTTTACTTATGATACAAACGCTCTAACATTGAATTTTTAACTCCCACCCCCTTAGGCAATATCTTTCAAAAATTAATTTTTACACCGCCTTGAGGGGTTTTTTTTTTTTGCTAGTAATGATGATAATCTTATTTTATATTGTGATGTCTGTCTGTCTGGAGATATAACAAAGCCCTGTACTATGATAAAACAAAAAATTTTCTTGTATAGAATTTTATGAGGAATCCAGTGGTGGTATTTATATTAAATAGCAAGTTCAATCCTTACTGGATGCCCCATAATTGTGACCTCGTGTCATATCCAATCTGTGGCAGATGGGTTGGTTTAATGCTTACTACATTCTTGCACTCAAACTGCTGTTATGTGTGTTGAATAAGATGGGGTGTCACATGAATTAGAGTTGTGGCTGGTTGATACACAAGGAAGGGCTATGGAAGTGATATACCAAACCTTTAACTGTGATAATTTGTCAAATGCCAGACCCTGACACCAGATTGTGTGGTGGGTAAATGGTAGAAATCATTCAGTGTAATCTGCTAAAATGTTATTTGGTCGTTTAAAAAAAAAGAAAAAAAGAGTTAAGTATTTCAACATGATCACATGACTCATCAGATGATCAAGTTCCATTAAGATATATGAGATGGAAACAAACTAGTTCAAGCTCCTAAATAAAATAAACACTCTCTCCAAAAATAATAGAATAATACTTACCTGGATACCAAGTCACATCGGTATAGAAGGAAATGAAAGAGAAGACAAAGCTGTAAAAAATACACCTGACAGACATGACTAACACAAAGTGTATATGAAATGAGGAGATGAAGAGAAATAACAAGACACAACTGTTTTGAAGTATAGATCAAGACTTTATTAATCTGCCCGTTAAGTCTGAACGCTAGTGTCCAGACGCTCAGAACTTTTTATTTATTTTAAATCCCCACAAATCCCATATACTGATTTAAAACCAGCCATCAACAAATTTATATATGACAAAGGGCAAAAATCAAGGGATAATCAGATTCATAATAAGCTCCATGAGATATAAGAAGTTATTGGTGAGTGGCCGGCAGGCCACAGAAAAAACAGAAAAGAAGTGATACTCTCCAGACAACGTATTCGGCATACCCACATCACCCATTCTCACCTTTTAAAAAGGGAGGACACCCCAGTATGCCCAATATGCAAGGTACAGCTCACTATCAAATACATCCTCCTAAACTGTAACAGTCTCAGACAAACCTGCACCAAACATTACCAAACAAAAAATTTAAAAGACCTCTTTAAAAATACAAACTCAGAAGACATTTTGAATTTTCTAAAAACACAACCATTTCAACAAGATCTAACCAAACATAACCGAATACCATCATAAAATTGCTACTTTAAAGACTGAAATCCATATGTGAAAACATTCTACATAACCCTTTCTGGCATTAAATGATCCACAGAGGTTGATATGCCATTAAACAAAACTCAAACTAGTTCAAGCCAAACAAAATGGGTGGCTACTTCTAGTTTCTACAACAGAAGATGTGTTCAACACACAAGTAGAAGAGGAAGTTTTTCACAATCCTTTTTTTTGTCAGGTATACAGTCAGCATATTCTAAACTGTGCCAACTTGGTTGGGCAAACATGGAGTAATAAATAACTGCACAAGACCGAATTAACTCAGTTCTAAATTATAAAAGTTCCCACTAGATCACCACAGTTAAGCACTGTTGAATACTTAGATGGGTGACCAGAGCAGGTACTGTTAGAAACCGAATATCAAGAATGACTTGATTCGGCATTGAATGACCAAAAAAATTGCAACAGTGTGAAATAAAGTTATGATTTTTTTTTTAATTTTCTATAAGTTTTATTGATATTACTAGCTGTATATTTCCGGTCTCATCCAGCTTATATAGTATCCAGCTAAATTTAAATATATATTTTCCAACCCCTCTGATACGAGCAGGATGTGACACAAGGTTTATTTTAAGTTGGAGTTTAACAGGTTTAAATTCAGTTTTTCATCTCCTGGACCATTTGCGATACCAAGGTTAAAGAGCCCAGTCTTCCTTACTATTTACCTATAGCTGGAGGGAGAATAATTGGATGTGTACCTTTCCCAAGGGTATTAGTGCTGTGGAAAAAGCAACCAGCTTCATCCATGTCCATTTTCTACAATGATATACATTACACCATAAGTGGCTTATAAGTAAAATAGTAGGGTCGACTGGATTCTTTAACCTTGGTGGGCAACTAGTCTAAGTGATGAACAATTCTGAATTCCAATACCATAGAGACAATACCAGAGGAGATGATATGACTGAAAGAAAAAAGACAATGAAACCATTGATTGGTTGCTATACCAAGGTTAAAAATCCCAGTTTGCCCCACTATTTACTCATAGCTGGAGGGAGAATAGTTGGATGTTTACCTTTCCCTAGGATATTGTTAGGTTCAGACCTAACAAAAATAGTTGCTCCCCTTGATCAGTAGGGGGCTGATGGGAACCCAGAAGTAGGGTTTCCACCATGACACTTTGGGATTGGGATGTTCAGGACGAACGTACACAGCACGGTTGAGCTAATTAAGTCACTTTTAGGGTAGAAGCATTCTCTTCCCCGTGTTAAATAAAACCTTGTTAATTTCCAACAACCTGGTCTTGCATTTTCATTCAGTGTTCTATATTTTATTTATATGTAAAAACATAACAGATATTTAAATATACACTTTATAAATCTCTTTTTGTTCACCATTGGATAGCAGCACCTATTGCTCAATGTGCTTATTGTGAAAATGTTATGACAGAAATTTATACCTGTTGACCACCATTTACCAATAATGCAATAATAATACTTTTTTAAAGTGTGTGAAATCCACTATCAATACTGTTTTCATTAATGCAAGTGATCCTAATGAACCAAATACCTGATATGGAAATTCATTAAATTTGCAAATTTATCAAAATTATTCCTGGTAGATTATTTATTTTTCCCTATTTTCTCATACCACAGCCGGTAATTTGATCCCTAGTGACCCCAAATGAATTCAGGGGTAAATATAAATACCACCACTGGATTCCTCATAAAATTCTATCCAAGAAAAACATTTTTTTTATCTTAGTACAGGGCTTTGTTTTCAATTACATCCCCAGACATAGAGACACCACAAATATAGTATAAGATTATTAGGTCAGAGTGGTTGTCCTTATTTAAGTATGTGATATATGGTCAATTTAATGAGGAATTCCATACACAAAAAAAGCCTAGTTCTCATGACCAATGTTATGCTGGCATCGGATTATTCTCACACTTTGGTGCAATAGAGGAAACTAGTGGAACCAGTGGATATAACACAGTATGATAATTTAATTATTACAACTAGCAAATATATGCACCTTTCAGGTGCAAGTATTTAAGATTTAATGTAATAAAATATTATATTAAATTAGAAAGGCTAATGAAACTAGATAAGAATGCTGATAAAAAGATTTGATACAAAGGTATAATCAAAATATAGAACTGAAAATTACTCTTCTATCACCCAGCGTGTGACTCGAACCCTTTGTGCCGAAACGGCACGCCGGTATCTTACCATCACGCCAAACTAGGCGGTCCTCGTATCTATAACTCTGCTGATGAGACCTAATAGGTCGAAATATATATTCAGAGATTGATTTTTCTCGATTTGTTTAGCCTCACATTTAAGTAGTTTAAATCCCGCCTAATTAAACACAAATGAATTAACTTTCAAAAATTAGGTCTGACTAAAATTAAAAAGCACATATTCTCCCAAATATACTGTCGGCTGAAAATAGATAAAAGTTGTTTACATATATATATATATATATATATATATATATATATATATATATAATGAAGTACTATACAATTAAAAAGCATTAGTTACCATTGTTTTCAAAGCTAACCACTCTATATATAATTGAATGAAAATTTGATGTCATTATTCAAGGCATTTTGTCCTCGTAATAAGCAGCTAATCACATTGCTTTGAAACCAATGGTAACAAATGCTTTTTGATTGTAAAGTACCTCGTAATAAATATAACTATTACACCTATCATCAAGCACTTTATTTTATTTTATCCATCCATCTATCCATATATATATATATATATATATAAAAAAACAAATGATGTTTACAAATGCATGGGATCATCAGGAGAGAATGTGCACCGTTTTGGGGCCTTCCTCTCAATGGTTTTAAAAGCACATCGGCCCCCTCACTGATGTGAGGTCCCTCGGAATATCTGTATCAACCGTATTGTAATAGATCGGTCTTCAACAAAAATAAAACGGGATGAAATGACCGTTAGAAGAAGAATGCGCAAACAGAATGCTGTTAGTCAAAGTTGGAATTTTTCAAAAAATATTACATACGGTCGATACAGATATTCCGAGGGACCTCACATCAGTGAGGGGGCCGATGTGCTTTTAAAACCATTGAGAGGAAGGCCCCAAAACAGTGCACATTCTCTCCTGATGATCCCATGCATTTGTAAACATCATTTGTTTTTTTTTTCAATATATCAAATTCACACTGTTGGATTAATTTCCTTTTATTTCACACACATATATATATATATATATATATATATATATATATATATATATATATATATATATATAAAGGTCAAAGAGATTTTCCACATGTTTAATCACTGGAAAGAATCCTTTGAAATGAGAAGTTGAAGTTAAAAATAACCTTCTGCTAATTATAGATGCCAGTTTTTTAAACACTTATGAATTTTATGTAATTAGATCTTCTTTTTCATAAGAGGATATTCATAAAGCATATGGAAAATACATTCAAACTATTTGTATTTTCCTACTTAGACGTCATGTTTGAATGCAATGCAATTTTTAAAAGAGGCATTTTTAACTGAGAGTTAAGAACGCTGCATTAGTGGCTCACCAGGAGAGTAATCTCCTCAGCTCAACTATTCTGCAACTGTTGATGTTTCAACTGTAAATAATTATATATGCACTGCTATTAATAATCAGTATATTAATGCCATGGTTAGATAGGGTAACACTTCAATCACTTTTCATTATAAAGCAACCACTATCCACTATCCATAATATTACAATTAGAATTAATATTAATAATAACAACAGCAACCACTATCCATATATTACAATTAGAATTAATATTAATAAACAACAGCAACAGCAACCACTATCCATAATATTACATTAGAATTAATATTAATAATAACAACAGCAACCACTATCCATAATATTACCATTAGAATTAATATTAATAATAACAACAGCAACCACTATCCATAATATTACCATTAGAATTAATATTAATAATAACAACAGCAACCACTATCCATAATTACCATTAGAATTAATATTAATAATAACAACAGCAACCACTATCCATAATATTACCATTAGAATTAATATTAATAATAACAACAGCAATATTATTATTATTACTAATTCTGATACTTTTATTAGTGACAGTGCTGTAACCAATAATACTGCTAATATAAAATATCATTGCATTTGATATTATTACTACTGATAAGCTATTGTTATTTTCATTAATACTGCTGCTAATAATAGCAAAGCTATTAATGTTAACATCGAAAGAATATTTGAGTCAGAGAATATCTACCCAGGTTTCTCCTAACAGATCATCTGAATAATTCTGACTCTTTATTTTGACTCTTTGACTCTCTCTCTCTCTCTCTCTGTATATATATATATATATATATATATATAGGATTATGAAAAGGAGGTGACTTAATGGAGAAGACGAAATATCAAGTTAGTTGCAACTTTTACCGCTGATAAGATAATTAACCAAATAAGTCAGTGCTATAATGATTATAAGAGTGCTCATTACTTTTGTAGAGCAGATTTAGTAAAATGGCATAGTTGGATAGGCTTTATAACTATACAATTTCACTATATACACATAGTTATTTACTAAGCTTAGCTTAGATGTGGCACAAGGCTAGAAGCATGAGGCACCCAATGAGAATCGAACTCACTAACAATGGTCTGCTAATCCAGCTTGCTAACCATTACACCTTAGTAGTAGACATTATATATAAATATATATATATATATATATATATATATATATATATATGTATATATATATACAGGGTGTTCGGGATAAATTTGACACATTTATATTTGGTTATTTTTCTCTGTAGGTTGGAGGTATTGACACACTACACAGCATTTAAAAGTTTGGACCGTTCATTCATATATGTGATGACAGATAGAATGGATGACTGGAACCCACCTGAATCATGGAAGAGAATAACTTGTATCATAATGATCTGTGCTGGCCATCAAAATAAGGAGATTATGGTTGCTGCCCAATGCTCCCTGAACACTGTAAAAATAATTAGGCATGAACTGGAGAATTGCAATGAAGACTATGAGGCTGTGGATAGAAGAAATAAACATAACAGATGATCTGATTGCATTCATACAGCAGAATTCCTTGAAAATCAGCAGAAAAAAGTGTTGGCGGACCCTCAGATGCCTACGTGGAGTTGCTAAACACTGTAGTCAAGCCCTGGATAACAGGGGTAGTCACTGGTAGGCCATATGTATGGCAGCAGGATTCAGCCTCCTGCCACACCTGGGAAAAGTCAAAAATGGTTGTCGGCAAATTTTTACAACTACACCAGTCCCAATGTTTGGCCTCCAAACTCCCCTGATCTTAACCCCATGAATTATTATGTATGTGGCACTGTTGAGAAAGACACCAATCGCTGGGCCAATACTACAAAAACCCAGTTAATTGACAGAATTAAGGTAGTTTTTGAGACCCTTCTCAGGGAAACTGTAACATCAGCTTGCTCCAGGTTCCAGATCAGGTTTGAGGCTGTGATTGACACTAATAGCAGTTATTTTGAGTGAAACTTGTTGACAGTAGTGTAATTTCCGTGCCTATTGAATTTCTTTACAATCCATTAAAGTTTGTAGTTACCAAGTACTTTTTCTTTTTCCTTATGAAACTGTAAAATTTCTCCCAGAACACCCTGTATATTATATATATATATATATATATATATATATATATATATATATATAATGTCTACTACTGTTTTTTTTGTTTTGTTTTTTAATTGAGGGGATTCAAAAATTTTCGACAAGATTTTCATTTTGACAATTTTTGATAGATTCAATTTGATAAATTCATCTTCCCTCTCAAATTTGCCAACCCCTCCTCGCATGCAGGATGTGACACAAGGTCATAAACAGAGTTTAATAGGTTTGAATTCAGAATTATCCTTCTTTACTTGAAAAAACATAAAAATATATGCCTCTAATTATTAATAATAACCATTGTATTTATATGACATAAAACTGGATAGTTATAGAGGCTATTGCTATTGGGAGTACAGTGGAGAGCAATCTAACATATGATATATGGAATCAATTGTTTTATACGAGTTGCTGTTATTGAATTGGTCCAGTCAGTATATTTGTCAATATTTCTTTTCTGTTTATGGCCTATTATCACGTTACTGTGATGTGTAAGAAAGAACTCTAGACAATTCTAGTCTTGATTTGAAGATTCTAAAGTACATTATTTTGACAATAAAAAATCTACAATAGATCATATCATGACAGCAGCAATAGATCATATAATGTAAATACATTGTTTCATTTTGCCTATATATAACAAATATAACTAGAGGCAATTGTGGTGTAATGGTTATTGTCATAGGAAATGGACACAGCAAACTGAGTTAAAATCTTGGATGAGGCTGTTAGCGTTTCACATAAAACTAATGCCCTTGGGAAAGGTATGAAATAAAATATTCTCTCTATAGCTATAGATAAATAGTAGGGCAGACTGGACTCTTTAATTTGCCAGTAAAACAAAGAAACCAAACTCTATACCCAAGTTCAACATCATTTTGTTCTTTTATTTGCACAATTCTATCATTCCAAATGTAGATTTAATTGCATTTGATGTTTTGTGCTTCATAACTTAACAATTGACAGCCTAATTAGCCATGACACAACACTAGAAATATTACAACAAAAATAAATCCAGATTTAAGTAGTCAAAAAGTTTCTAATTAGAATACAAACAACTTTGACTAAATTGATCATTTGAGACAGAACAAGAAAAACCCAATATGTCAATTTTGATTGACCAGTAGTTCAAAGGTTGTGCAGTAGGGTAGGTCAATTTTTCACTTAAAAAAAAAAATCAAATTATCCATGTATGCGAAAGTTGTGTGTTAGTATACTGAATACTGATACCAAAAATTAGATCTTTTACTTTCACCATTGTTTGAGGAAATAACATCAAAGATAGTCTACTAAAATGCACTAAAAATCCTTGTTTATTAACGGATTATTCTATCTATTGATATTTCAAAAAAGATTGATGTGGAGTAAGAAAGTTGACAGAGTGGCCTATTGTCAATATCAGCTGTACAGCGAGGGAGTCTATCCCCTTTTTGCTAGTGCTAGACCAGGGAGATTATTTTGCTGATGTGGAGCGCCACAGTTACTATCAGCTCCTCTCTTCAGATTACTCAAGCTGTGATACTCATACGCTGAGTTGGCAGGGACAGGAATCAAACTCAGAACCTTACAATTCCATGGTGGGTGCTCTACGGACTAGGCAAAGTTAGTTTTTTTTTAAAAAGTAGTCTTCAGGGTGTTCTAAAGTCAGTATCAGCCAGACAGAGAGGGAATCTATCCTCTTTTCACTAGCACTAGACCAAGGAGATTATTTTTGCATCTGAGGTGTAGCGCCACACCTACCATCAGCTACTCACTTTATCGCACAGTTCCCAGTGCTACTCATACGCTGAGTTGGCGGGAGCAGGTATCGAACCCGGAACCTTGTGGTTCCCAGTCAGACACTCTACTGACTGGGCTAAAAAGTAAAGTAGGCAGTTGGCTATCATTGCTATCAGCCGAACAGCGAGGGGTGTCTATCGCCTTTTTGCTAGTGCTAGACCAGGGAGATTATTTTTGCTGATATGGAGCGCCACATCTACCGTCAGCTCCCAGATGCTGCTTTACCACACAGATCAGATTATTGTAGTACCTGTTAGGGTCCCATCTATGGGTTAAATAGAAAAAAAAAATTGAGTAAAATAGAAAAATGTGTTTATAAAAAAAATTGAGTATCTATGTAAGAATGAATACATTTCAAAACTTTTTCGGCATTAAATGACCCACGAAGGTTGATATGCCATAAAACAAATGAAACCTAACAGATCATATGACCTAAACTATGCTACTCATTCACTGAGTTGGCAAGAGCTGGTATCAAACCCGGAAACTTGTGGTTCCTAATCGGACACTTTACCGAGTGAGCTAAACTGGCCCTAAAAATCAGAGTAATTTAAGGCCTGTACTGAATCCAGATTTTAATGTGTGGTGTTATTTTCTGTGCAATCGAGTGGACTGTTATCTACATTAACTGTTTTTTCAATGCTTAGTTCTGTTCACTTAGAAGCAAATTAAAGACAATGACACTTGAGTATTACAGTTTGATACCTATTATTTACTAAACACACTATCTCCCTCTTTCTCTCTCTCTCATAAAATGCCTCTCATACCAACCTCCTACCTCACATACACACAAAATACCTTTCATATGGAAGCGTGTGGTGTAATGGTTAAAGTCATGGGAAATGGACTCATCGATCCGAGTTCAAATCTTGGATGTGGTAATTCTATTTCACTTAGCACTAATACCCTTGGGAAAAGTATGAATCTTACTCTAGCTCCAGCTATGGAAATAAGTAGAGCAGACTGGGCTCTTTAACCTTGGTTAGGCAACCGTTCAAGGAGAAGGAAAACTCTGAATTCAAACCTGTTCAACTCCGCTTAAGAAATTGACTTTGTGTCACATCCTGTTCGTGTGGTGGGGTTGGTAAATATATATACACCCACATCATATATGTACACACTCCTCATACCATTCTCCTACACACACATACACACTTACACTCACAAAATACGTCTCCGATACCAGGAAACAATACCTCTCTTACAACAACCTCAGCTCTCTATTATAAACATAATATCTCTTCATCCTCCTTCATGATCTACTATATTCCAACCATGTGTGTGTGTAAAATAAACATCCGTCTACATTTGATTTCTATATTAATACTTGTGTTCGTACAGACTGTTATCATCTTGCAACATCCTCTGATTAAAAATGAGACGGTCTAAATCATCCAAGTTGAAATGCAAAAATGTAAATCCTGAGTATCTGGTGTTGCTTATTTCCTGAATTCTTAGTTCTTATGAGTGTTATCACCTCAGCTAAGTAATTAACCATTGCGTTTTTATTACAAAGAAAGAAAGGGAAGAAAAGAGACATGCTACACAGAAAAAATGCAATAAGAAAGAAAAGAGAGTAGGGGAAAGATACCCGGACACAATAACTCTCTTACACCAACCTCAATGCCTCTCCTATACACATAATATCTCTCCTTCATGATACCTCCCTCATACTATGTTCCAAATGTGTGTGTGTGTGTGTGCGTGCGTGCATGTATGTATGAGAGTGTGTGTGCGAGCGAGCAAACTTATAGAATATTTCTCATACCAACCTCCTACTTCGCACACACAAAATAGTGGAGGCTCATGGTGTAATAGTTAGAGCCATAGTTCAAATCTTGGACGAGGCTGTTTGCATTTCAAATAGCGCTAATACTCTTGGGAAAGGTATGCATCCAATTATTCTCCATCCAACTATGGGTAAATAGTAAGGCAAACTGGGCTTTTTAACCGTGGCTAGGTAACCTGTTTAGGAGAAGGAAAACTTTGAATTCAAACTTTTTAAACTCCGCTTAAGAAATTGACCCTGTGTCGCATCCTGCTTGTGTGGAGGGGTTTCATAAATATATATACATCCTCACACCACATATGCACACACATACTGATAAGCACAAAATACCTCTATCATACCTGGACACAATACCTCACACCAAATTCAGCCTCTCCTATAAACATAATGTCTCTCTTTCACAATACTCCCTTATACTATGTTCCAACCGTGTGTGTGTGTGTAAAATAAACATCCGTATACATAGGCATATATGAAGCTCGCTCATACTTCAAACTTTAGCTCTTAACACAAAGCAAATAAAAAAATTAAGTCAAGGTACCACTGTATTTTATTTCTATACATGAAAATGATGGTCTTAGTATTAACTAAGACTAACTTAGCGAGGAACAAATGAAGTCAAATCACTGGTTCCCTCAATATCTCCAAAGTTAAGCAATGGTGAGCCTGTTCAGTATTTTGATGGGTGATCATAAGTGATAAATTTAAATTTATAACTGTATAAAGGGCAGGCTTAGCTCGGTTTAGGAACCGCAAGGTTCTGGGTTTGATACCGGCCCTTGCCAACTCAATGTATAAGTAGCACAGGGATCTGTGCGGTAAAGTGAGGAGCTGATAGTAGGTGTGGCACTCTACCTCAAACGCTTAAAAAAAAAAAAATCTCCTAGGTCTAGCACTAGTGAAAAGGGGATAGACTCCCTCGCTGACAGGCTGATACCAATTTTAGGCCATCCTGACTTATTTTTACTTTATAACTGTATTGGTTAATGAGACTAGCATCTGATAAGTATATATTCACCAACCCCTCCATACAAACAGGATCTGACACACAGTCTATTTTTAAACAAAGAACAACAAAGAATCCATTTGTTTAGTTGCCAAGGTTATATAAATGAATTTTGGGCATTTTGGGGGTGTTAAATCTAAAACTGACATTAATTTTGTGGAATTGGTTTGATTTTTCAAGATAATGGAATTACCCTGGCAAATGGATTTATCCCAATAAGATCTACTGACACATGCAGCAGGGTTTTTGGTTGGTTGTTTTCTATCTTGAATAGAGTTTTGATCTGATATAATCTAATCTTATCTTTTGTAGATTTTCAGATTTATCCATTGCATATGATACCAAATTGGTTATTCATTTTTTCTCCTTTTCTCTTTTTATATTGTTGAAACAATCATAATACATTCTACTATATTTGTAATGAATAGACTCTGAAAAAAAAATGTATTTATAAGGAAAAAATAAACAAAAGGTTGAGATTTTTAGCATTATAGACTATTTCAGGGAACCTAGAGAAATTGTCTAGTAGCTCCCATCATCAGATGCAAAACAAGGTTTCCTTTATTATTCTTAAGTCAGTTGAAAACAGATTTTTTTTTATGTCCTGTGTTCCTCTGTGTAGACCATCTGATGATAGTAGCTACTAGACAATTTCTCTAGGTTTCCTGAAATAGCCTTTAATGCTAAAATTCTAAATCTTTCATTTATTTTTTCCTGATATAATTTTGCTCCGTGACTCTGACAATAAGAGCACACATTGAGCTCTGCAAACTATGACACTTAAAAAAACTATTACGTCATAAGGAAGATTTCTTCACCTGATCTTTGGATTATATATATATATATATATTAGGGTAATACCAAAAGTAAAATCTACAAAGCACTGGGTACACAGGGAAACTTGGTCTGAAGATCGCATAGGTGAGAAACTGTCAGTAACCAGGAACTGACTACATGTCCACACTATCTTAACTCCAATATAAATGCTCTATCAATGATAATAAGCGCTATCTGCTTGGAAATATAGCACCCATGTTATCTAAAAATATATATATATATATATATATATATATAATATACCAAACTTATTGGTAAACCCTTGCGGTAAGAAAAAACCTGGCAAATATTTTGATAGTAAAAATATACTACCAAACTTCATCTGGGGAAAAAATGAAAAAAAGAAAAGGCCAAGAAGGTCGTACCAACCGAAAATAATCAGTTAATACTATAACACTTGGCCAAAAGAAAAAAAATATAATATATATATATATATATATATATATATATATATATATATATAAACCGCTAGGATTATCTAAAGCTAAAAAGTAAGAAGTGCTTAATACCCAAGTAGAGCAAATAATAAAGTTAAACCTAATGAGTCAGATATACCTACTAATAATTTCGCTTAGTTTCATCAGGGCAAGAATTTGATTCTTGCCCTGATGAGCTACTAAGTGAAACTGTTAGTAGGTATATCTGACTCATTAGGTTTAACTTTTATATATTTATGAGAGAGAGAGAAAGACATTATGAATTTCTGCTTGAGGATCTGTATATATACATATGACTATATATTAAAAACCTTTTTATTCAGATATTAACGTGATTTTGAGCATGATAATCTGTACAAATATTCAGGCATGCTAAATATGTGAATTTTATGCTTAGAAAGCTACAAATATGTTTGCATGTGTCACATGACAATATGCATCTGATGAATATACATGTAGCTTTCTTGTCAGTGTCAGTTTTACACTCTTTATGCAGAGCGTAGTAATTAAATTATTGACTCGGTTTATAACTGTCCACTTTATAGATTCTAAAGTAATTAGGTTTTCTCTTGTTCCATTCAACTAAAGTCTTGTTGTAAACCTAAAGATTGTAAATTTACCAGCTGTTATCTGTAATATCTGTTGAAATTCATCTCAAGAATTACCAGGAGGCTTTAAATTCCATGAATCAGAGGAACAGATGTGTAGAAATAATGAAGTATTGCTTTGTGTGGAACATGGAGTTTGGTTTCTTCAAGTTCAGAATGATGGTGATTTGTGTGTGATATGACTCTATTGCTTAGAAAGAATTTTGCTTTATTTCAACTTATTTATTTATTGTATACTAGCCATAGTACTTGTGTTGTATAGCCCATATATATCCAGCATCGTTGGGTATATAATCGCGAGAGAGGAGACTCAGTGATAAGAGAAACAGATACAGAGTTGAGACTTACTTGTTCTTCATTTCGGCTTTACTGCTTCGGCTATGTTCTTGCTATGATCGCCATCTTGTCGTCTTCTTGTTGCTGTCTCTAACTAAGGGCTTCTTCTGGGCTAACTCTTTAGTCATGCAAATTAATCAACTCACAAGACTTTTATTTTCTTGATCAAGATTTATTTCTGCCCATGTTCTTCCATGCAGGGAGATTCAACCTGCTTCAATTCTCAGGTTGAAACTGAATCTAAACTAACTAAATCGTGACGTGCGAGATTCGCACCTTTGGGGTCAAGGTTACCAACGGACCTATTATTTTTCCACTTGGCCCCCTTGAATTCTTGCTACAGGGTCCATCAACAACCCACACCACCACACAATTGTGTAACACCTGTGCTTTGCTGTTAAACTTTTAAAAAAAAATCTCTATCTTTATTTAATCTTGATTGAAATGAAAAGAGGGAGTTCCCATGGCATAGCGGCTAACATGCTGGACTGAAACATTGTTGGAAGTGAGTTTCCACTCTAGTTGCACTATTGCATTAACTTTCAGACTAATGACCTTAGGAAAGGCATGAACTCCCTCATCTCTTGACAGATCTGGGGATGAGATGAGATGTTTTGCTAAAAGAAACAGCACAGATGTTAAGAATTTACTCACTCCATCATTTTAAATGCAACAGTCACACAAGCACATAAGTTCACTCAATGGTATTTCATTGTCAACTCAGTAACCCTATTGGAGAATGTACATTAATGTATATATTTCCCCAACCTCCTGTCACACTATTACGTTCACTTTTAGACTAATACTCTTGGGAAAGGTATGTACCCCTCATCCGCTCAGCTAGGTGTTAAATTTACCACTAATGTTCTTCTACAGAGATGGCTTTAGGAAACAGTTTTGTTTCTACAAATTCAGTAGAGAAAAATAAGTATCAAAAGGGGTCCACCAGAGTAAATAGGAGTCAATGTGGGTCCACCAGAGTAAAATAGGAATCAAGGGGGTCCACCAGAGTAAATAGGAATCAAGGGGTCCACCAGAGTAAAATAGGAATCAAGGGGGTCCACCAGAGAGGAGAGTAAAACAAGGGGGTCCATTGATAAATTAAAACGGGGGGGGGTTGAGAACCAATGATCTAAAGCATGACATGAGAAAAGCAACATCAGATAAATATCAAGTGTTCATCTTAGTTAACATTCTCTCACTGTTATTTGATTTTAACATTACCACTACTCCCTTTACTTCTCTCTCACTGAAATGTCTTATCTTTCTGCCTTCATTGTAAAGATGTCCCCCAGGGGTTCCATGATTGATTTTTTAATTAAAATCCAATTAACCAGTCCTGTTCTTGAATATTAGCTTAACATATGTGTAAAGTTTTATTATGATCATATCATTGATATAGACACCAACTGGTTATACACACAGACAGATAGAAATTGCCATCTATGTAGTATGTTATCCTAAACTTTAATAAAAGCAACTCTACAACTTTTATTTCTAATATCATTTGCTTTAATTAGCCTGAGAAAAAATATCAACAAACCTTGTTTACGATCATTATGCACCCTATATGATGGTGATAGCATAAAATAATCTTTTAAAACCACTTTTTTTTTTAATTACTTCTCATTACATTCAGCCTTTAGGAGATTGCCCTTAATTAAACTCTTAATTACATTAGTTATTGTTTTCTGGGGTTTACAACTATGCTGGAATGCTATGTCATTTACTGATACTCATCATCATCAGGTCACACTGACAGCTCAGATACTCACGACTCTCTCTCTTTCTCGCCAAGCATCCCTATTGGTCATTATTCCTGGTAGGTCCTTCATGCAGCATCCAGAATATGCACAGAGTTGATTGATGTAGGTCTTTTGCTGGTTGGCCTACACTAGTGTATCTCTGTGTAGGTGTCCACATGAAAACATTGCTATAAAGTATGGAAGACATGGTCAGCAGTTCAAACCTCAAGAGACGGATTGCAAATGGCTGCTTTTTTATCTATACTCTCTCACAAGGGCAGATCACTCTCTTTAGACTAAACACAGGGACAGATCACTCTGCTTCTCTGGCAGTTTCCTGTTTATCTTACTTGGATGGTTTGTGTGATGGTGGAAAGTGGCCATACAGCTGCTTTTTTGTGGGGTGCTACTTCTATGCTTTATTAAAGATAGCATGCATCATCCTTGTGTAGTTACCATCAAGCTTTTTCTCCAAGCATTTCATTCGAGTCTAAGTGGTGCTGGTATACAGTAGCACTTACATGGCTACACCTTGGAAGAATTTTTACTTTATCTTATCAAAGAGATTCTGCTACTACTTGACTACTTTTACTGCATAAAAGATCACATAGATTCCATTTCATCCTTCTTGAATAATTAAAAATGTACAAAAATTATGAATCATATATAAAATACGTCTATGAAACTATATACAAAAATACACCTGTAAAGCAAAATTTGATTACTAACTGTTGTCTCGCTCTCTAAAAATTATGAATCTATTCTCCCTTCAGCTATGGGTAAATAGTTGGGCAGACTGGGCTCTTTAACCTAGGTTAGGCAACCAGTCTTGGAGAAAGAAAACTCTGAATTCAAGCCTGTTAAATTCTTCTGGAGGTGGGTGGTCACTACTAGAATAGGCTCAGTCCTACTTAGTGATCTATTTCACTAATTGAATTGAAATTGTGTTGTAAGGGAAAATATTTTCCCCTACATGAAGTTGGACGAGTCCAACAAAACACACAAATAATACGGACCCTGGCCTACTTATTATCTATTAGATAATAAGTAGGCCATGTACGGACTAAAGTGTCCTACAAAGAATTTAATTACTTTTGTGGAAAAGTTGCATGTTGGACTCTATTTTATTGATATCTTTTATACCAAAGGTAATAAACCTTTCTTCCAGATTTCAATGTTGTTATTTGATAACTCAGACACAACATTTTGATCTCATCTTCGTCGCCAAAATGTCTGAATTATCAAATAACAGTATTGAAATGTGTAAGAAAGGTTAATATTGGTTTATTACCTTTGGTATAAAAGATATAAATAAAATAGTCCAACTTTTTGTAGAGGAAATATGTTCCCTTTCAACACAATTTCAATTCAATTAGTGAAATAGATCACTAAGTAGAACTGAGCCTATTCTAGTAGTGACCACCCACCTCCAGAAGAATTTAACAGGTTTGAATTCAGAGTTTTCTTTCTCCAAGACTGGTTGCCTAACCTAGGTTAAAGAGCCCAGTCTGCCCTAATATTTACCCATAGCCGAAGGGAGAATAGTTGGATTCATACCTTTCCAAAGGGTATTAGTGCTATATGAACTGTAGTTTCTTCCAGGATTTGAACTCAGGTTGACGAGTCCATTTCCTATGACTCTAACCATTACACCACACACCTCCACAGATACAACAAAACAAGATTTGGTATTAAATAACCCACAGGAATTGATGTGCCATTAAACAAAATGACCTCAGATGACTCTTGTATAGCCCTGTGATTGGACCCAAAAGTGGTCATGGGACTATATGCGGGCAAATCGTGAATGATCCCATGGAATCTCCATTGTTCCCAGTGACAAGCCATTTGCCGTTGGCATTCAACACACACAGTTTCCATGTCAAGTTTTGTTTTGGAATCAGTGCAATTCAAAGCATAGGGACAAACTCTGTCGCAGATTGGCATCTACCTAAAGAGTCTCTTCTTCTTCTCACATGGCCATTTCTATGTAGCCATAAGCAGAGTTGGAAATCCTCAAAGGTTAGGAATTCTCAACATAAGGTCAAATAAGAATGAGTACAAATAAATCACAAGCGGTGTAGCCTATCTTTTTCATGATTAAAATACTTGACAGATTTTCACAGTGATATGCATGTTATAGTACTATCAAATATATGCACCCTCCAGGTGCAAGTATTTAAGTTTTAATGTAATAAGATATTATATTATATTAGAAAAGCTAATGAAACTAAATAAGAATACAGATAAAAAGATTTGAAATAGAGGAAGGTATAATCGAATAATAAAACAACTAAAACTTACTCTTCCTGTTTTTCATTGCTAAATTTTCCTAATTTAGCTATTTAGTTAAAATATGTAGTAAAGAATAAAATTACAGTTATTTCTTCTTGTTAATTGATTTCTTTTAAGATTTATCCCTGAGATTTTTGCTCATATCTATTAAAATAAAACCAAATAATTAGATATCAATAATACTAAGCACATATTTATTAAAATCAAATTTTTAATATCAATATACAAATTAGCCTTCCCGTTCACACTGTAAACTGCTATTTTTTGTATATATAAATACAATTGCATGTTATTAGTATGTAGATATGTCCAACATATCTAACACCGGTTTTGACTAGGAGTCCAGTGAGCTTCAGCCGCTGGACATTACAAGTTAATAGCGTCGATCCCAGGGAGCTATCCCCCCAGGTAATACCTGTCCCCCTTGGGGGCAGGGCTGGGTTTATTGCCCAGTGCCTGAGGCGCCCCCCTTGTGGGGAATGCCAAGGGGATTGACGCAATTTTTGCTCTTTCCCACCCATGAGCTTCAGCTTGTGGGTGGGCCCACGTTATAACGAGGCCTTGTGCCCAGCCCATACAAGTGAGGTATGAGGCAAATACATTTAACTCCGGTTTTGACTGGGGGGGTCCAGTGGCTTTGGTCCTGGACCTTACAAGCTAACAGCGTTGATCCCAGGGGGCCATCCCACCAAGCAACACCTGCCCCCTTGATTTAAAGGGGCAGGTGTTTATTGCCCAGTGCCTGAGGTGCTCCCCTTGAGGGGCAATGCTGATGGGATCAACGCATTTTTTGCACCCACCACCCATGTGTCTTGGCTTGTGAGTGGTCCCACATTAATAGGGCCTTGTGCCTAACCAGTACATGTGGGGTACGTGGTAAAATATCTAGTATGTAGATATGGTCAAAAGTATTAATAATGTAGAACAATTTTATTAATAATTGAGGTTTAAATAAAATTAAAATCATGGTGAATGTGATATAAATAACTAAAGGAATTGTGACTTAAGTAGTAATATAGTTTCGGTTACAGACAGAAAAAACACACAATCTCTATTATAAGATATATATATATATTCTTATTTATTTACTAAACCCTCTGCATGGGCAGGATGTGACACAAGGTCAATTTCTTAAAGAGTTTAACAGATTTGAATTTAGAGTTTTCCTTCTCCTAGACTGGTTGCCTTGTCAAGGTTAAAGAGCATGTTAGATATAAATAAATGATAGGTTTTAATGTTTAGCTCAGCCTCGGAATCACAAGGTTCTGGGTTTGATACCAGTCCTCCCTAACTCAGCATGGGTAGTACTGCTCTGCAGTAAAGTGGAGAGCTGAAGGTAGGTGTGGCTCTCCACCTCAGATGTAAAAGCACTCTCCTTGGTTTAGCACTGATACCAACAATAGGTCACTCTGCTTACTTTACAATAAAGATGAGGACAACAGTCCGCAAAAGCAAAATAATAAGACTTAGTAAGTCATATTTTCATCAATAAATCTCTCATCAAACTCAGATACAAATATTATTATATTTTCCAATAGATTTCTATAGTAAAATGATTTTCTAATGGATTTCTATAGTAAAATGATTTTCCAATGGATTTCTATAGTAAAATGATTTTCCAATGGATTTCTATAATATTTTCATATTAGCTCAGTGGTGCTGATAGCTTTTTAATTTAATGCGTCCTGGATTTAATTTGAATGAGTCCCCGGGAAATTTGATGGATCCTGACTAAAGTTTCTTGATAAATTGCAGAGTTTTTATCTATGAACAACTAAAGCCATCTAACCCCTACCTTGTACCCCATACAGTATAATTCGTTTTCAAGAAAATATTGAAATGTATTTACAGTTAGCTGGAAATGGTGGGGAAAGAAAAATGAAAACATTGGGACGAATGGATACAATTTTTCTGCTTCCTTTTAGATTTTTGTGTGCCAGTGACGCATGACGCGTACCTATCAGCATCTCTGTTAGCTGCAAATATAGGGCACCCAGTAATGATCAAATTCATTTCTCAGTTGTAGTTGTCCTGTGAGACTTGCTTGCCGATCATCATATCATAACTAGGTTCACATTCAAATTGATTCAGTATCCTTGGTATGACATTAAACTGCATCTGATTTTGGGGAATGTGGAGTACCCCTTTATCGCCATTACTCCCAGGTCTACACTGACCTTGGATGGTAGTACCTATTAGGACCCTATCTATGGGTTAAATAGATTTTTTAAAATGCGTATTAAAATTTTTTTTTTTAAATTGAATACCCAACAAGAATGAATAAAATAAAATGACTTCAGCATAAAATAACCCATCATGGTTTGACATTGGTAATGACATTAAACTGTATTTAATGGTGAAGTTCTACTTCTTTGGGAATGTGGAGTACTCCTTTATCAACATTACTCCCAGGTCCACGCTGACCCGGGGTGGTAGTACCTATTAGGGCCCTATCTATGAGTTAAATAGATCAAAAACTGAGTATTAAAAATGAGTTTAAAAATAAATTGAATACCCAACAAGAATGAATAAAACAAACGTCTTCAGCATAAAATAACCTAACAAGGGTTGACATGCAGTAAAAACCAACCAACCAACAAGTATGAATAAAACAAATGTCTTCAGCATAAAATAACCCAACAAGGGTTGACATACTGTAAAAACCAACCAACCAACAAGTATGAATAAAACAAATGTCTTCAGCATAAAATAACCCAACAAGGGTTGACATACTGTAAAAACCAACCAACCACAAGTATGAATAAAACAAACGTCTTCAGCATAAAATAACCCAACAAGGGTTGACATACTGTAAAAACCAACCAACAAGTATGAATAAAACAAATGTCTTCAGCATAAAATAACCCAACAAGGGTTGACATACTGTAAAAACCAACCAACAACAAGTATGAATAAAACAAACGTCTTCAGCATAAAATAACCCAACAAGGGTTGACATACTGTAAAACCAACCAACCAACAAGTATGAATAAAACAAACGTCTTCAGCATAAATAACCAACAAGGGTTGACATTGTAAAAACCAACCAACAACAAGTATGAATAAACAAACGTCTTCAGCATAAAATAACCCAACAAGGGTTGACATACTGTAAAACCAACCAACCAACAAGTATGAATAAAACAAACGTCTTCAGCATAAAATAACCCAACAAGGGTTGACATGCAGTAAAAACCAACCAACCAACAAGTATGAATAAAACAAACGTCTTCAGCATAAAATAACCCAACAAGGGTTGACATGCAGTAAAAACCAACCAACCAACAAGTATGAATAAAACAAACGTCTTCAGCATAAAATAAAACAAGGGGTTGCAGTAAAAACCAACCAACCAACAAGTATGAATAAAACAAACGTCTTCAGAAACCCAACTCTTCAGCATAAAATAACCAACAAGGGTTGACATACTGTAAAAACCAACCAACCAACAAGTGAATAAAACAAACGTCTTCAGCATAAAATAACCCAACAAGGGTTGACATACTGTAAAAACCAACCAACCAACAAGTATGAATAAAACAAATCAGTGACCAACAAACGTCTTCAGCATAAAATAACCCAACAAGGGTTGACATGCAGTAAAAACCAACCAACCAACAAGTATGAATAAAACAAACGTCTTCAGCATAAAATAACCCAACAAGGGTTGACATACTGTAAAAACCAACCAACAAGTATGAATAAAACAAACGTCTTCAGCATAAAATAACCCAACAAGGGTTGACATGCAGTAAAAACCAACCAACCAACAAGTATGAATAAAACAAACGTCTTCAGCATAAAATAACCCAACAAGGGTTGACATGCAGTAAAAACCAACCAACCAACAAGTATGAATAAAACAAACGTCTTCAGCATAAAATAACCCAACAAGGGTTGACATGCAGTAAAAACCAACCAACCAACAAGTATGAATAAAACAAACGTCTTCAGCATAAAATAACCCAACAAGGGTTGACATGCAGTAACCAACAATGTATGGTCTTCAGCATAAAATAACCCAACAAGGGTTGACATGTAAAAACCAACCAACCAACAAGTATGAATAAAACAAACGTCTTCAGCATAAAATAACCCAACAAGGGTTGACATGCGAGTCATTGTCCAGTTTTATAATCCATGTCAACTTTGATGTTCTTAACATGACCGACACTTTCTCTTAATCCTAATGACCATTTGAATGAAAAGAAAAAAAAATGTCATGTGGACAGTTCATTGACTGATTTCCAGGCTTGAACCTTTAAGTCCAAAGTTAATAAGTGTCTTACTCTATCTTATTGAAACCTGTTCAATTCAGTTTATTATATATGTTAAGATTCTTGTGGCTATTTTTAGGTTTCCAGGTGAGAGCACTTTACAGTGAATATCCCTTGTAGCATTAAGTAGGATCCATTTTAAGCAGAATCCTTGGTTGTTCATCTGTGTTAAGTAGAATCCTTGGTTGTTTCTCTGTGTTAAGCAGAATCCTTGGTTGGTCCTCTGTGTTAAGCAGAATCCTTGGTTGTTCCTCTGTGTTAAGCAGAATCCTTGGTTGGTCCTCTGTGTTAAGCAGAATCCTTGGTTGTTGATCCGTTTGTCCATGTTAAGCACGAGCAACTGAAAGCCTTTCAAGATTGGCCATTAAATAGTTTACCAACCACAAAGTTGAACATGTTGATTGGCTAATTGAATCCATGTCACCACGAAGAGCCTATAAATTTAAGTGGTGGGCTCCAGCACACCTTATATAGAAAAATATTCCAACAATATAAACTAGCAGTAATTACGCATAGATACTGATAGATAAGCATCCTGTGTCCCAGATGCATAAAAATCTAAAGGGATGCAGTAAAATTGTATCCATGCATCTTAGGGATGCGCTGAGGAATCCCAGTACATTTCACACAACCAGCATGTAACAGTTCAGGGATGTCAGTTCTCTGCTTTGTTTATTTGTAATTTTAATTTGTTACATCCTTACTCTTTATTTGTCATTTTGTAATCCTTTACCTATACTGGCCACCTGATTTTGCTTAGGATGACTTTGAATATATACACACATGCACATATATAAATGCCAACTGCTCCTCTGCAGCGGGGTAAGACCCCCCCCCCCAATGGGATACCTGTTGGTCATGAGCAGCAACCTATAATGCCTGAGGATTAAATCCTGGTGACTAACTGCTCTGTGATCTGGGTACTAACTGGTCACGTAACCTGCAATACTCTACTTCAACCCTTACTTGGGCTAGACAGTTGGTTGAAGAGGTCCAATCTGATTAATTGGCTAGTCATGTCCAACATGTCCAACCCTAGCAACTATACAATTAAGTCCCAACCATATACTTCAAATAGCTCTTATGGCAAAACCCAACCCTTTTTAAAGGGTTGACATGCCGTAAAATCCAACAAACTAAAACCTTTTTATCTTAAAGGTGCTAGAAGGCGATGGCCAAGGGTCAATACATATGAAGTTATTTCTGCTAATCTATACATATATAAAGGGCAGTTGTGTGTGTGTGTGTATGTATGTATGTATGTATAAAACTACAAAAATAAAACAATTAACAACAGAGTAAATATATATATATATATATACACATTCACTATCACCAGAACTTGCTTTTTGTGCAAAAATAATGATCTTATTTATATTTGGAAAAAAATTCCTGATGCCCCACCAGATCTTTTTTCACTTGGGGATTTTTATGGGGCATCCAACAAGGATCCAACTCATGATTAGTTATAATGGATCTGCAAGTGTAACTTTTTTTTACCCACCCCTCTTTACCCAGGTGACGCCGGGTAGCTGCTTCTAGTTTATTAATACATAAAGTTAATGAAAATTATTTGAACCAATTTGATATATATAGGAAGTTAATGAAAATTATTTCTGCCAGTTTATAAAACCAAACAAAAATATTTACATACAAAATATTCACTTACAAATAATATATATACAAAAAAAGATATCTCACAAGGGTTGATATGCCATTAAACAAAATAACCTACCAACATTCTAAAGAATGTTAAAAGGTTCAACATCTGAATTTTGACTATCACCACCAAAATGAGAATACCACTTTGAGTAAATCAGACTATAATAATGATAATTCTTCATCTCAGATGTTCAGACCGATATAATGTTAGTAACTAAAAATAATTGGTTAGCTTTGGTAAACATCTCATATAAAATGTTCACTTGGAAAATGCTAAGATAATTGATGTTTTCTGTCTGAAAGATGGTTAGATCCCCCCCATGCCACACTGAAACTAGAGATAATAGTTTGGGTGAGAACTGAATGACATTGGCCATTTTTATCTTTTAGTTCTTAGTTGTGGTTTTCTTTTCTGAAATGTGAACATGGAAACGGTTCCAAAACAAGATTTAAAAATCTTAGAGGATTTCTGAAGAGCTTAGTAATTATCATTTGCATGATGCGTGCCAACCGAATACATTTTCAGGACCGAGAAGAAGATATTGAAGTAGGACAGAATTATATCGGGGGAAAGTAGAGTGTGAGTGTTCAAGGAGAATTAAACACTAATCATACAGTGCAGTTTCAACAGGTTACTGAGTGCTTCAACAATATACATTTCCTAAGCTTTCCAGGAGATTTGATGCTCATGTCTTTTTTTTTTTTTTTTTTTTTTTTTTTTTTTACAACTGCTGATGATGATGATTTATGATGGACTTGTATTCTATTCTCTTGCCTGTTGGAATTTCATTGATGAAATAGTGTTATATACTGGACCCGTCAAGGAACACAAACACTTTTATTTATAAAAATATAAGATTATATCTTTATTTCCTCGGTTGTG
This sequence comes from Doryteuthis pealeii, assembly GCA_023376005.1. NCBI lineage: Eukaryota > Metazoa > Mollusca > Cephalopoda > Myopsida > Loliginidae > Doryteuthis > Doryteuthis pealeii. Next base: position 71,586,600 of record CM042154.1, on the reverse strand, counting down.
TGCAGACTGAGAGTCGTTAGCAGGGGTTACGCATACATGGAGCCTTCAGGAGTTCTCGGCAAAGTAATCTCGAACCTGATCTCCGCCTGCTAACTTGATTTCCATGGACTTGTTTTATTATAGTCCAACTAATAGTGTCACGCCTCTTTGATCATGACACCTACGTAGTTTTTCTGTAGACACACCTCTTCGCCAACACAGCCTGTTTTCCTTGGTTATGGGCTACGCCTACAGATTTTCTGCGCCTACACAGTGTCAAATGTACACCTGCATATTTAGATGCCAAAGTTCAGTTCAATGCCATATTCTGTTTTTGTTTCCAGGCCCGCACTTGACACCCACACACTTCCTGTGTGCAGCCCAGTCTCCAGGTGCAAACCGATTGACCAGGCAATATATTACAATAGGATTTCTTTTAAAGTATAAAACATTTTGATAACCCTAATCAGAGCTTTACCATCTGATGCAGTAGGCTTAGCTCTTTGCTTTGAAAAACATAAGGTTCAAGGTCATCACTGCTTGAACCGTGATTTTTTTTCATCTAGCAAGGTGAGGGTTAAGCTTTCATGTATGTATTTACGCAATTCCTCTGCTACAAGTATAAAAGCTGAACAGTGAAGAAGTCTATCCCCTTTTCACAAGGGTTAGACCAATGCCACAAGTATAGAATTTTGTATTAGGCAATCAGAATTCAGTTGTATTTTAAGTTGAATCTGATCTGAGCATCAGTTTTGGTAGGTAGTTTATATATAGGTTTGGGTTGTCCCACGATGTACTTTGGCCAAGCTCATTCCTTGGATTCTGATTGGCTGCTGGTATTAGGCAATCAGAATTCAGTTGCATTTTAAGTTGAATCTGATCTGAGCATCAGTTTTGGTAGGTAGTTTATATATAGGTTTGGGTTGTTCCACTATGTACTTTGGCCAAGCTCATTCCTTGGATTCTGATTGGCTGCTGGTATTAGGCAATCAGAATTCAGTTGCATTTTAAGTTGAATCTGATCTGAGCATCAGTTTTGGTAGGTAGTTTATATATAGGTTTGGGTTGTTCCACTATGTTTTGGCCAAGCTCATTCCTTGGATTCTGATTGGCTGCTGGTTTTTAGTGCAGACACTTTGATCAATAGATACCTAACACAAGACTATGTTCTGGAAGTTAGTACAGGGTATGTATTTGGTTACAGCCTATCAACCCTTATCTGGGAACTGGATGCAACCAAACAATTAGAAATCAATAATACTAAGCAAATATTCATTAAAATCAAATTTTTAATATCAATATGCAAATTAGCGTTCTCGTTAACACTGTAAACTGCTATTTTGTTGTATATCTAAATACAATTGCATGTTATTAGTATGTTGATATGGCCAACTGTATTAATAATATAAAACAATTTTGTTAATAATTGAGGTTTAAATAAAAATCAAATCATGGAGAATGTGACGTAAATAACTAAGGGGAATTGTGACTTGAGTAGTAATATAGTTTCGGTTACAGGCAGACACACAATTTCTATTATAATAAGATTTGTTTAATCTTGCAATAAAACCTTAAAAACAAGATTCTATATTTCACTTTCTTCTTTATCCTGAAAACGTATTTGTTTGGCACGCCTTCTGCAAATTAGAATTGCTAAGCTCTTTAGAAATCCTCCAAGATTTTTAAATCTTCTTTTGGAACCAGTTTCATGTTCACATATCGAAATGAAAATCACAACCAATAACTAAAAGATAAAAATGTCCAGTGTTATTTAGTCCTCGCCAAAACTATTATCTCTAATTGTGGATTAGTCAGTAGAGGCTAACTGTCTTTTCAGACAGAAAAATTGTTACTGATTTTGATTCAGATTTTGATCCTGTCAATCCTTTGAGTCACTATTCAATCATGAAATGTGTTTCAATAACATCAAATATTTTCAATTCATTTTGCCCTTAGAATGTTTGGACAGATTGCAAAGAACACAAAACTAAAACCGTGTGTTTCATAAAAGGGACAACTGTCTTTTATTTAAACTTAATTATTTCACTCTTCATTTACTTTATCTTTTTTTCTCTCTCTTTGCTTCTTTCCTTTCCTTCTTTCACTTTGCACTTCTTTTCTCTTCAATTCCTTCCTTCTTTTCTTTCACTCTTCAGTTCCTTCCTCCATTTCTTTCTTTTCATTCTTTCTTTCTTTCTTTCACTTCTTTTCTCTCTTTTACTCTGCACTTCTTAAAAACCTATTTCAAACATATCTTCATCAACAGATGAATAATTACCAAAGATTTCGTGAAAATTTGACTATTATTTGATTTTTCATAGAATTTTTTAAAAAGCCGGTAGTCATAACTTGTTTTTGGCTACTTTAAATTTCAATTGATTTAATGGTGCGAAAATATAAACATTGTTTTCGTTCATAATTTTCATTATTTCCATAAGCTGAAAAATTTTTTTTTAAATGTTTCTTCTTTTGAATGGTCCAAAAATTTTGAAGATAATAATAACCTTTATTCAAATTTCATTGTGTTAAATATAGCGGGGCGGGGGGGGGGAATTAATGCAGCAAATGACATACCTTGTATTTTACACCAATGCTCAGCAAGTGTCATGTTGTAAATAGAATATTGTTGTCTACCAAAAGTTTCACTGAAAAGCGAATGGTTCGGTTTCCAATCCAATTAGCAATTTGAAAATAATAATAGTGTGTGGGTTTTTTTTATATACCCTTTTTTTTAATGGCTAAGAATTTGCAAATTAATATTTTAAAAAGTAACTTGAGAATGTTTTGAAGGATTTTTCTAAAACTTTTTCATACATAAGACAATTTTAAATTCAGTTTTTAATTGCTGGTTGAGTTAGAAATAAAATGTAACATTGTAATTTATTTCTTTCTGAGCCCTAAAACAAAAGTAACAAAGAAACTAACTAAACATTAGCTTATTTGTAGGTGGAATATTTTGCATATTAATTCAAATTTCGTTATTCTATGAATAGCTTCTTTCAAAAAAGTTTTGAATTTCACTGATTAAAAATGGATATATTTAGTTATATTTTATTCTAAGAAATATGAAAATAATAGTATGTGGGTATCCACTTTTTTTTATATCCCTTTTTTCTTTTCTTTTTTTTTTTCAATCGCTTGAATGATTTTTTTCTAAAACTTTTTCGTACGTAAGACAATTTTAAATTCAGTTTTTGTAATTTTTTTTTTTTTTTTGAACCCTAAAACAAAAGTAACAAAGAAGCTAATAACTAAACATTAGCTTATTTTTAGGTGGAATATTTCACATATTAATTAAGATTTCTTTATTTTATAAATAGTTTCTTTCAAAAAAGTTTTGAGTTTCACTGATTAAAAGTGGATATATTTTATTCTAAGAAATATGAAAGTATTCGTAAAAAAATATTGATAAGGTTTTCATTTAATTGTCGTTTGTATGTATATGTAATTTTTTTCATATTACAATTTCATTTTCTTTTGTACATTTAAAAAGATACACTTGGTTTGAAAAGTTTTTTTTTTCTCCCCCCCCCCGCCAAAAAAAAATTAACAGTTCGTACTAAATTACAAAACAATCACAATACATTCAACAATGTTGACATTTTAGTTGAAATAGAGCAATGTTTACTGAATGACTGCTGATATAGGTAGCAGGCAAGCTCCTGCTGATACACCAGCAGCAGGAGCAGCTATACAATGCTTTCTGAAAATCATTTGATTTTTGTTTAATTAATTCAAAATTAATTAAATAAACCAAAAAACGCATTAATCTGTGGTAGATTCACAAGCTAGGCAATATCCAGTAAAGATCAATAACCAAATTTGGTGTGTTTCTTAGTTAGAAGGATATTAATCTCTATGCAAGATTTCGAATCTAAGTGACTCCTCTTTTTGGAGCTATAGGTCGACACGTACATACCAAACTTCCTTTTATTTATATATATATATATATATATATATATATATATATATATAGGCTATGCAGCAGAGATTCGGCTTGAGCAGGTGTATTTTCAAGAAGTGCTAGTAGAAGTACAAAAAGGGATGCCCTTTTCAAAGATAAATAAATAGATAAAAAAGAAGGCAATGTATTGTGTTAACCACTTTTGGAGCCTTTGTTTTGATGACACTACATGACTGACCAGCTAAATCTTTGGCCAGTATATATATATATATATATATATATATATATATCATCACGAGTACTAACCATTGCCTCTTGCCCTAGACTATGCAGCAGAGATTTGGCTTGAGCAGGTGTATTTACTAGAAATATTAGTAAAGTCCAAAAAGGAGTGTCCTTTTCAAAAGTAAAAATAAAAAAGAGTGTGTGCTATGATAACCACTTTAGGAGCCTCTGTTTCAATGAATCTACAAGACTGACTGGCCAGTTAGATTTTCGGCCAGCATATGTACATCTTGCTCACCAAGAGATGCAAGCCAGTGTTTACATTATATGTGAACATAGGGCTTTGAAATACCACCAAATATAAACATAGCTCCCTTGCCTGCAACTGAGCCTGGCACATCAAATAAACCAAAAAACGCATTAATCTGTGGTAGATTCACAAGCTAGGCAATATCCAGAAACCAAACCAGCCATTCCTGCCATCATCCAGAACAACACTAAAAAGAAAGAAAAGAAAAAAGAAAATTGTACTTGTACATCGGATTATCCAAAGTCATTTCCACAATATTATTGTTTAATCACAAAATTCTTTTTCTTGTATTTGTTTTCTTACAAAATTTAGTATTAAATTTCTAAGCTAGATGGGAAATACACAAGAATTTGGCATGTTGTCTTGAACAAATCTTGGAAGCACATGGTGTAATGGTTAGAGTCATAGGAAATGGACTCATTGACCCGAGTTCAAATCCTGGACAAAGCTACAGTTCACATAGTGCTAATACTCTTGGGAAAGGTATGAATCCAACTACTCTCCCTCCGGCTATGGGTAGGGCAGACTGGGCTCTTTAACCTTGGTTAGGCAACCAGTCTAGAAGGAAAACTCTGAATTCAAACCTGTTTAAATTCACTTGGGGTGGTCACTACTAGAATAGGCTCAGTCCTAATTAGTGATCTATTTAGTTTAAATAAATAATATGGTTTTGTGGTTGATGAATGTCTTGGCAACAAGACTGACCTAGAAGAAGAAATGAATCAAGGACGACCAACCAGCAAGAACAGAGACGTTAGAACAGACGCTAGAAGAAGAACGTAAGATACCAAAGATGAGCAGAAGAATAATAGAAGTAAAGAAAAGAGTATACAACAGAAACACTCTGAATTCAAACCTGTTAATCTTGGGGTGGTCACTACTAGAATAGGCTCAGTCCTAATTAGTGATCTATTTCACTAATTGAATTGAAATTATGTTTAAAGGGAAGGTATTTTCCCCTACAAGAAGTTGGACTCGTCCAACGAAACACATAATATGAACTACACAGTTGAGTAGTAGTTAGTTGCTACAGAGAATTTAATTAATGAGTGGAAAATCTGCATGTTGGACTATTTTATTTATATCTTTTATACCAAAGATAATAAACCAATGTTAACCTTTCTTCCAGATTTCAATACTGTTATTTGATTACTCAGTTTCTAATTAGTGATCTATTTCACTAATAATTTTAAAGCAGCTGTACAACCACTTGTTCCCCCCCCTCCTATCACACAAACTACCCGAGTAAGACAAATGAGGAAACTGCTGGAGAAGCAATGATAAACTCATAAGGGACGTTCTTCTGTGGACACCTACACCTGAAAACACTAGTGTAGGTCGACCAATAAAAACCTTCATCAATCAGCGCCATGCAGATTCTGGACGTTGTACAGAGGACCTGCCAGAGTCAATGGATAATAGGGACAGGTGGCAAGAGAGTCATGTGTAGCAAGATTAGGTTTGGCAAGGACTACTAATGGAAGGGGGAGGAAGAAAGAAATAAATGAGAGAGTAAAGGTTTAAAAAATAGTGATGAGCACAAAAACAGGATGAGCGATGATTTGACCGGAGCGTGACCTCTCGAATGGAGAATTGAGTGTCAACCGGAAGTCGGGTGTTGACCGGAACCGGAAGTCACGTGGTGACGTGGAACAATGAAAAAGGTACCGACCTCTTTTTGCTTTCGGACGTGTAGGGGAACGGACAGGCCTTTGGTGCCTAGTATGGAGTCACAGTAATCAAGTAGTGTTCTCTCTCTCTTTCTCTCTGCCTTTCCTCCTCTCTGATACGAACCCACGAGACGAGCACGATAATAAAGGCTAGCAGTTGTGACTACATATTTCTCGCGTTGTAATTTTTATCAACAAGATGACCGCAACATGCAGAACACCATTTTAGCACTGTGAATTTGGAGGCATGTGGACGAGACCCGCTATACAATATATACCGCCGCCGCCACGTTACTTATATATGTTTGGGTACTGTGAAAATACGACAACGTTACACATGATTATCTGTGCTGTCAGCATGACCTGATGATCATAAATGCATTATATAGACTTTTCTGCTTGTCTATGGAAACATTAATCATATTGGAGAGTTTAACTTGCAGGATCACAAGTCAACTGAAGTCCTTTCAAATCACTCTTGTAAACAGGAAAAAGAAAAAAACATTGAAAAATAGAGAAAGAACACAGTGATGCAGACAAGAAATAAAACTGAAATACTGGGCCAGTTTAGATCAGTCGGTAGAGTGTCCAGCTGGGAACTTCAAGGTTCCTGATTCAATACCGACCCTCGTCAACTCAGCGTATGAGTAGCACAGGGATCTGTGTGGTAAAGTGAAGAGCTGCCTGTAGGTGTGGCACCCCACCTCAGATTCTAAAAAACAATCTCCTTGGTCTAGTGCTAGTGAAAAGGGGATAGACTTCCTCACTGTCTGGCTGATACCAACTATAGGCCATCCGACAACTTTAGTTACTTGCTTACCAATAGTAAAGTAAGCGAAGTCTGTAAAGTGGCCTATTGCCAGTATAAGCCAGACAGGGAGTCTATCCCTTTTTCACTAGTGCTAGACCAGGATAATTGTTTTAGCATCTGAGGTAGAACACTACACCTACCATCGGCTCCACACTTTACCACACAGATCCAAGTTGTGCTATTCATGTGCTGAATTAGTGAGGGCCGGTATCGAACCTGGAACCATGTGGTTCCTAGGCAGACACTCTACTGACTGAACTAAACTGGCCCATATAGAGAAAAAGAAAAAAATGTGAAAAAGCTCAGAAGATAGATTAAATAGTGGAGTCTACCTAGTGATTACCTGTGAAAATAATCATGTGTATATTTTAATTTCTAAAATGACAGAACTATGAAATTTTTCCTTTATAGTGATGTTATATATTATGTATTTTCTCTTGATCATCTTTATTCTTATGTAGCTGGGTGTTCTTCTCTAGTGTCTGGAAGTTCGTCTTGGAGATTTTGTGTCTGATCTTCCATTGGGGATCTCTCATCTATCAGAAGCCTTGGGTCATTAGTAGTTTTTGGATAAATAACCCAAGACTTAGATTTTCATTATATTATATTTTATTTAGAAATCCCCATCCAGACTAACTGCGCAGAGTGTGAGCATGCTGAGCGTGACTTGCTACCTCCGTGGCTTGGCCAGTACTGACTTAACTCTTTCAAATCAAAACCGGAAGTGGCCTTTGGTTCTCATTTCTCTACTAATTCTTACGGTATCTACCGGAAAAGGGGTTACCACGAGTTTAACATGTGCCAATCAATCTTCCATAATAACGTCACATACTCCCACTCAAAAAACTGCGAGCCGTAATTTCTAACAGCCATCTTGATTTCTACACTAACCCTACACAATTGTTAGGGTACTAACAATTATGTAACAGTGATATCAAGTTGTGTTCTATATATATAAGTATATAATGAAAGCAAAAGTATAAGTAATTGTCAAAACTAATTCCCCACCTACCAAATAGAAATTTAAAAAAATCTTTTTTTCCTATCCAATTGTTTTTTGTGCCAGAGCTATTTTGGTTGTGAAACTGAAGAAATGAAGTTGTTGCATAGCCTTCTTTACCGGCACTAAATATCTATATGTTATATACTTCTCTTACTTCTTATTCTGGTCGTCTACTCTTCTGGCCGGCTTGGTTCTTCTATCATCTATCTTGGTCTGGTCTTGTCGTTGTGTTTCTTGGGGACTTCGGGTCTGGTTTCTGTTGGGATCGTTCCTTATCAGAAGCCCTGTGTCATTGTTAGCTTTTAGTAATAACCACAAGACTTCGATTTACGATGATGTTACTTTATTCGTAGATCCCCCAGACCAGACATCTGCGCAGTGAGACTCACATCTTGCTAGCTTCGCTTCTAAGTTCTAACTCTGAGTTGCTTACTCCTTAAACCGGAAGGGGCTTCTATCGCCTTCCTGTTCTCATGATCATCCCAGAACGCAAGGTCAGAGTGAGGTCAAACGCTGTCACTCACTCTCAAGGCCATCAGCTGCACTAATATGATTTCTACACTATTGTCATAAACATTAGGTATCTAATGATTATGTAACATCGTGTTGGGTAGAAGACAACACATGATAGTGCCAGTGTAAAAGAAGATAGATTACACCCAACAAGAATTTGGGTACTCCAAGAAAAATTTGATGTAGTATCCTGGATAACCATTCTTCTTGACATGTTCATATAAAGTTTTCTAGTGCAAGATGATGATCTGTGATCTTCACTATATTATATATATAAAGTAAAGTAAAGTCAACGGGGCGGCCTAATGTCGGTATCAGCCAATCAGTGAGGGAGTCTATCCCCTTTTCAATAGCGCTAGACCAAGGAGATTGTTTTAGCATCTGAGGTGGAGCGTCCACACCTACCATCAGCTCCTTACTTTACTGCACAGATCCCTGTGCTACTCATACGCTGAGTGGGCGGGGACCGGTATCGACCTAGAACCTTGTGGTTTCTAGCGAACGCTCTACCGACTGAGCTAACCCGGCCCCTGCTGATAGCTTTTTGATTTTACATATTTGAATGAGTCCCCGTAAAAATTTATGGGTCCCAACTAAAGTCGCCTAACTCCTACTTTGTAACATATCCTGTGTAATTTATTTCTAAGAAACTATTGAAATATACTTACAGTTAGCTTGAAATGGTGAGGGAAGAAAAAGAAAAACACTGGGATGCATGGATATGATTTTACTGCATCCTTTTAGATTTTGTGCGTCAGGGATGCAGGACACATACCTATCTGCATCTCTGTATATATATAGTTATATATAGTTAAAAGTACAGTTTATTACATATAATATCCATATATATATATATATATATATATATATATAATATTTTTATTTGTTTGAATTTTTGAGATGAGGCTTGATGATTTGTATTATTTAGACACATGGCACAACATATATAGGGATTGAGTTAATACAGTTCTAAGTGACATCCATCTGTAGGTTGCAGGTTCAATCCTAACCTCTGGTGATAACTTAGAATACTTAACATAGCTTAACACTTGTACCCGGTCATGGTTAGCAGAATGAGAACAATCTTCCCCAGTGGATTAAATAAAGGGTTTGGTTCAAAGTGCCATGAAGGTTCCCAATTATGACGAGAAACACCTGAAGAAGGCCAGAGTCCACATCAGCCGAAACATTGTGTATATAACAATAAAGATGAGGACAAAAATCCAAATAATATAAATGATTTTTCTTTTTATGATAGATTGATTCCAACTGGCGTCCTCATATTCATAGTTTATTATATCTATATATTAATACTCGTGTTCCTTAATTTTATGACCATTATCATCTTGCAACACCCTCTGGATAAAAATGAGACTGTTCAAATGAGTGTCATCACCTCAGCTAAATAATGGACCATTCTGTTTTTATTAATAAGAAAGAAAGGAAAGTAAAAAGACATTCTACACAGAAAAAGTATAAGAAGAAAGAAAGAGTAGGGGAAATCTAGAGAGAGGGGATGAGTGAGCTGAAGCAATAATGCTAATCTGTTTCAATCGAACATAATGAAAGGATGGGAAAAAAAGAGTGAAAGAGAGTTAAATCAAGATTATTATACTTTTTACATATTGAATTATTTTACAATAAGTAGACATATCAAACATTGTAATAATTGAATTATCATACTGTAGTATATCCACAGGCCCTGCTAGTAGAAAATATTTCAATAAATATTATATATTAACTATTGTTTACTTTTGTTTTAAATTAAATTTAGGTATCATAAAAACAAAATACCATCTTGAAAACTACTCTGTAATGCTGTGTCTTTCTGAAGATAATTTACAATAATTAGTTTACTGAAAGAGTAAAGGGTTAAATTGATTGAAGATTATTTTGTACAGTTTAATTAATGGAAGGGTTAATTGCAAAACAATTAAATTCCATTTTAATCTTTAAAAAAGACAAAAAGAGAAGAAAAAAAAATATTTCATATTATTAAATGCGTTAAGACTTAAAACTTAGAAATCAATTGGGATTTTATAATTCCTAAATCTGCACATGAGTGAAGAGTGAAAAACAGACATTTATTCACACACAGGGGTGGATCAATAAGTTCATAGCATGATACAGATTATTTGTTGAATTTTGATTTGAAATTTTCCACAGTTCCTGCTAGTATTACATTATTACATACAATATATTGAAATAAACGGTTTTTTTTTTTGGGGGGGGGGTTATATTCTGGTTGATTCCAATTGGTGTCCTCGTATTCATTATTCATTTCTTCATTTTAATTGACAGAATTTAATTTTTACTAATTAGGCCTCGCATGATTTGTCTTCTTTTTTCTTTTAATTTAAAAAATTTTTTTTTATCTTATTTTAAAAAAATCTCTTTAGTTTTCTCTTTTGACAATACAACTCTGACTTCACTTCCTTGTCACTGAAGAGAGGCAAACATTAGCCTCTCTTCAGCCCCATGAGAGGGTTTGAGAGGCAAACATTATTCCAGTCATGAGGAAGTGAAATCTGTAGTGAAGAAGTGGCTCAAAGAACAGTCAACAGAATTTTATGGGGCTGGGATACATGCTCTCATTTGAAAGTGGAACATTGCTATTATGGAAAATGGTGACTATGTGGAGAAGTAGGGATGTAATCTACAGAGGATCAGCTTCATTTTGATGTATAATACATGTTCCTGTGTTGGTAATTATATCTGTCCTAAACAAAATGGCATTACTTTTTGATTCACCTCGTATTATACACTGATGTTCTTGGACAATTCTTGGTTATTATGATCATTACATTTCAATTATTGAATGAGGGTAAGCTGCCCCACTAATGGGGCCACCTGTTTGGCTATGGGTGGTAACCCATGATGCTTAAGGATGGAACCTGGTGGCTGAGCAGTCCATGACATGCAACACTCCACTTTAGCCCTTGCTTAGGTTAGATGAACAGTCGGAGAGGCCCCCTCCAATCAATCAGCTGGTCAAATCCATCCCTAACACCTATATGATTGTCCCAATCTGATTGCCCTTATGGCAAGCCCCAACCCTTTTTATCATATATTGCTAAAAGGCAGTGGTTGGGGTTCTTATTGCTCTGAGTATGACGTTAAACTCTATCTGATGGTGAGGTTCCAGTTCTGGAGCTCGGGGAGTGTGGAGTACTCATTGATCCCAATTACTCCCAGGTCCACTCTGACCCAGAGTAAGGGTCCCATCTATGGGTTAAATAGAATAAAATGACTTCTTAAAAATGTGTTTAAAAAATTGAGCTTTAAAAAAATTGAGTACCTATTAAAAATAAATAAAACAAAACGTCTTTGGCATAAAATGACCCAATGGGTTGACATGCTGTAAAACCCAACCAACCAATGTTCTGGTGCCTACTTAATAACCTTCTGGAATTTTTTTTTTATCCAAACTCTTTATTAAATCTACAAAGATAAATTGTTTTTATTCCATTGTTCATGGTTGTATATATGTAACCAGAGCCTTGAAATGACTTTTTAAAAAATAAAAAAAGAAGGAAAAACAAGAATTCCTTAACTCTCATAGATTCCTCCTCCTCGTCCAAAACATTGTGTTCTGGGTATGATGTTAAACTGCATCAAATGGTGAAGTTTCAATTTTGGAGCTCTGGGAGTGTGGAGTACCCCTTCATTATCATTACTCAGAGTGGTAGTACCTGTTAGGGCCCCATCTATGACTTAAATAGAAAAAAAATGAGTTTAAAAAAATGTTTTTTAAATTGAATACCCATCAAGAATGAATAAACAAAACATCTTCGGCATAAAATAACCCAACAAGGGTGGTAGTACCTATTAGGGTCCCATCTATGGGTTAAATAGAAAAAAAAATGTGTCTGAAAAGAAACTGAGTTTTAAAAATTGAATACACATCAAAATGGATTAACAAAACGTCTTCAGCATAAAATAACCCAACAAGGATTGACATGCCGTAAAATCCAACCAACCAAAACATTCTATATTCTGGTTATTTTCCTGTGGGTTGTAAAGTAAAATAAAGTCGTCGGGGTGGCCTAAAGTCGGTATCAGCCAATCAGCGAAGGAGTCTATCCCCTTTTCACTAGTGCTAGATTTAATATTCAACTACAACTAGTGATTTGTTTCTCTTGTGTTGACCCAGTTTGCTTAGAGATGTCTTTACCTTTAAAAGAAAATTGTATCAATATGGAACAGCACTGTAATTTTCTTTCTGATTATTGATTTTGTCAGCTGAGCTTCAGGTTGTCGACAGTAGGAATAATTTTAGCTTTACTGAATCATCATTACTAGACTTCTTTGTATTTATATCTAGAACTTATTTCCATTATCGTAAGTAGTAAAAATCTCCAGAGTAGCCTCTTGTCAGTATCAGCCAAACAGTGAGGGAGTCTATCTCCTCTTCACTAGTGCTAGGCCGGGAAGATTGTTTTAATGAGGTAGAGAGCCACGCCTACCGTCAGCTCCTAGATGCTTTACTGCACAGATCAGATTACCCAAGCTGTGCTTTTATTTTTTATTTTTTTATTTTGGTGGGGTGGGGAGTTGCTGAGGTGGAGAGCTACACCTACTGTCAGCTCCTTGATGCATTACTGCACAGATCAGATTATCAAAGCTGTGCTTTTGTTTTTTGGGGGTTTTTTTTGGGGGGAGGTGCTGAGGTGGAGAGCCATAACTACCCTCAGCTTCTAGATGCTTTATCACATAGATCAGATTACCCAAGTTGTGCTACTCATGTGCTGAATCAGCAAGAACCAGTATTGAACCCAGAACCTTACAATTCCTAGGTGAATGCTCTACCAACAGAGCTAAAACTGGTCTATTATTGTAAGAAATACAAATCATGTGTAAGTAGTAAAGTCAGCAGAGTGGCCTTTTGTTAGTATCATCCAAACAGCGAGGGAGTCTATCCCTTTTTGCTCTTGCCATACCAGGGAGATTGTTTTGCTGAGGTGTAGAGGTACACCTACCATTGTCTCCTTGATGCTTTACCACACAGATCAGATTACCTTAAGTTGTGCTACTTATGTGCTGAATAAGTACTTATATAAGTATATTATATAAGTACTAATAATTAATACAAGTACTTGTATCAAACCCGAAACCTTATGATTCCTAGGCGAATGTTCTACCAACTGAGTTAAAATCAGTATATTATTATAGAACCACAAGGTTCCTGGTTTGATACTGGCCCTTGCCAACTCAGTGTATGAGTAGCATGGGTATTTGTGCATGTTGGATTTTGTGTAAAGTATTCAACTCTGTTACAAGATGAATGCCAAACTAAAACTAGAGTTTGGTAGGTGGCTTATATGGAACTTTGGATTGTTCCATTATGAACTCAGGCAAGTTCACTTCCTGAGTTCTGATGGCTGTTGGATTTCAGGGTGAGTAAGAACATGGATAAGTACCCACTCTTCAGCCATCACTTTGCATTATGCTAGCAGCATGCAAGGACTGTATTTAAGTTACAGCTTGCCTGTTGTTCTCGTCTACTAACTCGACGGTAGTTAGAACCCCACTGCGATGGTGAGTATCATATTGTTTCTATATCTGGAGGATAACTTCTACAGTGCAGTAAAATGAGGAGTTGATGGAAAATGTGGCGCTCCACCTCAGATGCTAAAAAACAATCTCCTTGGTCTAGTGCTCATAAAAAGGGGATAGACTCCCTCCTTGTTTGGCTGATACCGACTTTAGGCCAATCCGTCAACTTACTATTACTGAGTACTAAGTTTTATCCTCATGAGTTGCTTCATATTCATGGCCTTGCGCTAAATTAAGTTTAGTGAATGACTATTCTCAAGTTCATAGTGACTCTTGTAAAACTTTTATTGTAGTGGCTTGAATGCAAAAACAAAAACTGGCGTGTTCTTAAAAAATGTTGGTGCTTGTACAGAATAGCCCACTTAAAAAAAATGTCTTTATTACTTCTGCAGTAATGTACAAAAAAGTTACACATAGATTCAGCATCCAGATAAGACTAAGTTTACGCCATTTGGTTCATTGTTTTACTAAACAGTTAAATTCTAAAATTACATCTTCAACTATCTAAAAATTCAGCCATATTTATTTAAGCTTTCTTTCCCCCAACCAATATGAATGTGTGAAGTTGTGACTGATAGTCTATTTGTAATTTTGGGATTTAACTAACTTTTCAGTAAAAAAAAAAAACAAGCAAATGGCCAACATTTATTTTGGATAGTGAATGTAAGAATTAGGTTCACCATCCAGATAGAGTAATTTTCTGCTATTTGGTTCATTGTTTTACTAAACAATTAAGTTCTAAAAATTACATCTTTAATGATATATAATTCAGCCATAAACCATATTTATTTAGTGTTTCTCTCCCTCAACTAATATGAAGGTTTCAAGTTATGGCTGATGGCCTATTTGAAATTTTGGGTTTCAACTAACTTTTCAGTAAAAAAAAAAAAAAAGCAAATGGCTGAAACTTACTCTTATCTAAATAGTGAATGTAAGAATTACATTTCTATATCTTTCTTTTGTATCTTTTTTCTTCTTTTTCTTTTTTTGTTGTTGTACATTACTGCAGACTTAATGAAAATTTTTATGTGTAGGTTTTTCTGTAGAAACACCAAAATGTGTTAAGATGAATTGTTGGTGTAATTAAGAAACAAGATCTTGTTTTTTATTTCTGTCTGAATTCATCTTCATTATTAAGGAAACAGTCATTATGAAGGAATGATTGAAAATTCTCTTACCAAATAGACTTAAGCCAGGTTTGCCAAGAAACCTTTTTACATCTGGTGTTTTTTTTTATAGACAAACGATCTAATTTTGCTTAAGTGTAGCCCTAAACATTATTCTCTCTTTCTTGTAATTGAGATATATATATATATATATATATATAAGAGATTGTAATGGCTATCATCTTGGAAAAATAGAATTGCCAGTCAAATTTTCATTTAGCTGCTCATATCTCATTAATGCCTTGAGAAATATGTGAATCCAATTTTTCCTCTGTTTTATTATATCCCTATATGATAAAGATTGGCTGACTTAGCATATCTGTAATCCATTCCACTATAAATATCTACTTATCCAGGTGGTGCCAGTAAACCAAATGATTCACAAAAGAAATACTTCTAAAATCTTGTTCAAAACAGAGCAAAGATTCTGAAAAGGCGAATTCACATTGGAAGAGTTATCAAACTACAAGTGGTCCGATACTAATCCGATAGTCCAAAAGTTTTCTCACTCCTGTATATTGCTTTAACTTACATTATTTTTTTTTTAATAATATAATACACAAGGTGGTCCGAAAGTCTTTTCACCCCTACATATTGTTTTAACTTTAATTATTTTTTGTTTTAATAATATATTTTTTAAAAAGTAAAAGTTGGACGAGTGGCCTATTGTCGGCATTAGTGAAGAAGTCTATCCCCTTTTTCCTAGCACTAGTCCTGAGAGATTATTTTTGCTGAATTGGAGTGCTACACATACTACCAGCTCCCATTTTACCACACAGATAAAGATTACCCAATCTGTGTTTCTAATTGCTGAGTTGGCGGAACTGATATTGAACAGCAGAGACCTTGCAATCTTAAGCAGGTGCTCTTCTGACTTGAGCTAAACCTGACCCATAATAATATATGAATTATGTAATTATTTGATGAGTATATATTGTGTATATAAAGTATGTAATTATTTGATGTAGTAATATATTATGTATATAAATTATGTAATATTTGATGTAGTAATATATTATGTATATAAATTATGTAATTATTTGATGTAATATTTTACTTCTAAAAAAAAAAATCTTGAAAAATTAAATCAATTTCTAGAATTTCCCATATTATGTAACTATTTTACTTTAAAAAAATATGTTGGGATGACAAGACTTTCGGACCACCCTATAGCAAGTTAATTTGGATGTCTTTTCTTCTGCTCAAGATTTTAAAAAGTTTCTGCAATCTTGTGCAATAAGAAAAAAAAAAAAGGATGTTATGCTTGTTCAATTATACGGTGAGTCAAAAGTAATGCCATTTTGTTTAGTATAATTACCAACACAGTAACATGTATCATACATCAAAATGAAAGCTGGTCCGTGTGGATCACATCCCTACTTCTTCACTAGTCCCCGTTTCTCTCAATAGCAATGTTCCACCTTCGAATGAGAGCATATATCCCTGCTCCGTAAATTCTGTTGACTGTTTCTTTTGAGCCACTTCTTCTACAGATTTCACTTCTCGTCACTGGAATAATGTTTGCCTCTCAATCCCTCTCTCAGGGGCTGAAAGAGATGATAGTCTGAAGGTGCTAAAAGCTGGTGTGTGGATGATGCGGTAAAGTTGTCCACCGGAATGAGATGATTTTCCCCCTTGTCCTGATGCTTGTATGTGGTCGAGCATTGTCATGCAGGAGGAGGACATTGTTGATTGGCAAGTGGGTCTTACTTGTCAGATTCTTGCTCTGATCTCGTTAGAGTCTCAATGTGGGCCTTATTTTTTCATTTATTTTTTTTTTTAAATCACATGAAAATAAAGAAAATGGCCATTACTTTTTGACTACTCTTCGTGTATGTATATATATATATATATATATATGTGTGTGTGTGTGTGGTATATAAAAATAATGAAGTCAGCATTCATATGCCCCACATAAAATTATCATGCGTTTCTGTTTTGCAATATAAATTTCATTTTTGGTAATAACTTCTTTGAGTGAGAGGTCGGTCTGATTTTTCAAGTGTCTGTCCGCATTCTGGTCAGATATATAATATATGATATATATATATAACTTATTGGTAAACCCGTGTAAGTAAAAACCGCGGCAAATAGTTTGATAGTAAAAAATATAACTGAGCCAAAACTCACCTAATAATAATAAGTTTAATTTATATTTGTGAAGATAATTAAAAATAAATTTACTGATAACAGCATGGAATTTGTTTTTTCCATTTATATTTTAGAGTATAGTAGACCATTAACATTTCTTTTCAGAGTAGCTGGATGCAGTGCAAGGTCTATTTTTTTTAACATGGGATTAAATGGGGCATCCAACGAGGATTTCAACTCCGATTCAGTAATAATGGATCTGCAGGATTACTTTTAAAAAATCCCCCTCTACCCGGCGATGCGGGTAGCCACTGCTAGTCACTCTAAGTCAAAGAAATTT
>CM042154.1:71388282-71568932 GCA_023376005.1 Doryteuthis pealeii | reverse complement strand
CGTAAAAATATATTATTAAAACAAAAAATAATTTAAGTAAAACAATATGTAGGGGTGAAAAGACTTCGGACCACCGTGGTAATATATTATTTAAAACAAAAATAATGTAAGTTAAAGCAATTACAGAGTGAGAAAACTTTGGACTATCGGATTAGTAATCGGACCAACCTTGTAGTTTTGATAACTCTCCAATGTGAATTCGCTTTTCAGAATCTTTGCTCTGTTGAACAAGATTTTAGAAGTATTTCTTTTGTGAAATCATTTGGTACTGCACCACCTGGATAAGTTAAGATATTTATAGTGGAATACAAAAAAAAAAAAAAAAAAAAAAAAAAAAAAAAAAAAAAAAAAAAAAAAAACAAAAAAAAAAAAAAAAAAAAAAAAAAAAAAAAAGAAAAAAAAAACAAAGGATACAGATATTGCTAAGTCAGCCAATCTTTATCAATAGGATATATAAAAACAGAGGAAAATTGGATTCACATATTTCTCCAAGGCATTAATGAGGATATGAGCAGCTCAAAGAAATTTAGACTGGCAATTCTATTTTTCCAAGATGATAGCCATTTACAATCTCTTACTATATACTATATATATATATATATCTCAAATTACAAGAACAGAGAGAATAATGTTTAGGGCTACACTTTAAGCCAAAAATTAGATCGTTTGTCTATAAAAAAAAAACACCAGATGTAAAAAGGTTTCTGGCAAACCTGGCTTAAGCTATTTGGTAAGAGAATTTTCAATCATTCCTTCATAAAATGACGTGTTTCCTTAATAATTGAAGATGAATTCAGACAGAAATTAAGAAAACAAGATCTTTGTTTCTTAATTACACCAACAATTCATCTAACACATTTTTGGTGTATCTGACAGAAAACCTACACATAAAAATTTCATAAGTCTGCCAGTAATGTACAATAACAAAAAAAGAAAAAGAAGAAAAAGATACAAAAGAAAAGATATAGAAAATGTAATTCTACATTCACTATGTAGAAAGAGTAATTTCAGCCATTTGCTTTTTTTTTACTGAAAAGTTTAGTTGAAACCCAAAATTTCAAATAGGCCATCAGCCATAACTTGAAACCTTCATATTAGTTGAGGGGAGAGAAAACCTAAATAAAATATGGTTATGGCTGATTTATATATCATTAAAGATGTTAATTTAGAACGTTAATGTTTAGTAAAACAATGAACCAATAGCAGAAAATACTCTTATCGGGATGTGAACCTAATTCTTACATTCACTATTCCAAATAAATGGTTGGCCATTGTGCTTATTTTTTTTTTTACTGATAAAGTTAGTTAAATCCCAAAATTACAAATAGACTATCAGTTCACAACTGCACACATTCATATGGTGGGGAAAAGAAAGCTTTAAATAAAAATGGCTGAATTTTTAGATAGCTTGAAGATGTAATTTTTAGAATTTAAAACTGTTAGGTAAAACAATGAACAAATGGCGTAAACTTAGTCTTATTGGATGCTAATCTATGTGTAATTTTTTGTACATTATCTCAGAAGTAATAAAGAACTTTTTTTAATGGCTTATTCGTACAAGCACCAACATTTTTAAGAACACGCCAGTTTTTGTTTTTGCATCAACCACTACAATAAAAGTTTTACAAGATCACTATGAACTTGAGAATAGTCATCACTAAACTTAATTAGCGAAACAAGCCATGAATATAAGCAACTCATGAGGATAAAAACTAGTACTTCGAAATAGAAGTGAACGATTGGCCTAAAGCGGTATGTCACCAAACAAGGAGGAGTCTATCCCCTTTTTATGAGCACTAGACCAAGTAGATTGTTTTTAGCATCTGAGGTGGAGCCGCCACATTTTCATCAACTCCTCATTTACTTGCACGTAGAAGTTATCAACTCCAGATATAGAAACAATATGATACTCACCATCGCAGTGGGCGTTCCTAACTACCGTCGATTAGTAGACGAGAAAAACAAGCAGCAAGCTGTACTTAAATACAGTCCTTGCAGCTGCTAGCATAATGCAAATGATGGCTGAAGAGTTGGTACCTTATCCATGTCTTACTCACCCTGAAATCCAACAGGGGGGGGGCCATTTTCAAAGGGGAACCAGGAGTGAAAACTTGCCTGAGTTCATAAATGGAACAATCCAAATTCCATATAAGCCACCTACCAAACGTCTAGTTTTAGTTGGCATTCATCTTGTAACAGAGTTGAATACTTTACACAAATCCAACATGCACAAATACCATGCTACTCTACACTGAGTGGCAGGGCCAGTATCAAAACAGGAACCTGTGGTTATATAATAAATATGATTTAACTCAGTTGGTAGAACAATCTTCGCCTAGGAATTCATAAAGTTTCGGGTTGATACAAGTACTTGTATTAATTATTAGTACTTATATCATATACTTATATAAGTACTTATTCAGCAATAAGTAGCACAACTTAAGGGTATCTGACGGTGGTAAAGCATCAAGGAGACAATGGTAGTGTACCTCTACACCTCCAGCAAAACATCTCCCCTGGTATGCAAGAGCCAAAAAGGATAGACTCCTCCGCGTTGGATGATACTAAACAAAAGGCCCACTCTGCTGACTTTACTACTTACCACATGATTTGTATTTTCTTACCAATAATAGACCAGTTTAGCTCTGTGTAGAGCATGCACCTAGGACATTGTAAGTCTGGCCGTTCAATACTGGTCTTGCTGATTCAGCACATGAGTAGCACAACTGGGGGTAATCTGATCTATGTTGAAAAAGCCATCTAGAAGCTGAGGGTAGTATGGCTCTCCACCTCAAGCACCTCCCCCAAAAAAAACCCCAAAAACAAAAGCACAGCTTTGATAATTGATCTGTGCAGTAAATGCATCAAGGAGCTGACAGTAGGTGTAGCTCTCCACCTAGCAACTCCCCACCCCACCAAATAAAAAAATAAAAAAATACAAAGCACAGCTTGGGTAATCTGAATCTGTGCAGTTAAAGCATCTAGGAGCTGACGGTAGGCGTGGCTCCTACCTCATTAAACAATTCTTCCGCCTAGCCTAGTGAAGAGGGAGATAGACTCCCTTCATGTTGGCGATACGACAAGAGGCTACTCTGAGATTTTTACTACTTACGTAATTGAAATAAGTCTAGATATAAATACAAAAGAAGTCTTATAATTGATGACTTCAGTAAAGCTAAAATTATTCCTACTGTCGACAACCTGAAGCTCAGCTGACCAAATCAATAATAAAAGAAAATTTACAGTGCCTGTCATATTGATACAATTTCTTTTAAGGTAAAGACATCTCTAAAGACAATTGGGTCAACACAAGAGAAACAAATCACTAGTTGTAGTTGAATATTAAATCTACACTAGTGAAAAGGGGATAGGACTCCATTCGCTGAATTGGCTGATACCAACTTAGGCCACCCGACGACTTATTTTTACTTTACCAAAACCTCACAGGAAAATAACCACGATGATATAGAAGTTTTGGTTGTTGATTTTGACGGCATGTCAATACACTTGTTGGGTTATTTTATTTGCTGAAGACGTTTTGTAACCATTTTTGATGTGTATTCAATTTTTAAGCGTGGCCGACTGGAGAAACTCGGCTCTCCGAAGACTCAGTTTCTTTTTCAGACACATTTTTTCTATTTAACCCATAGATGGGACCCTAATGTACACCACCCTTGTTGGGTTATTTTTATGCCGAAGATGTTTGTTTTATTTCATTCGTTTGATGGAATTCAATTTAAACAAACATTTTTTAAACTCATTTTTCTCTTTTGAAGTCATAGATGGGGCCCTAACAGGTACTACCATCTGTAGTAATGATAATGAAGGAACTCCACACTCCCCAGAGCTCCAAATTAAACTCACCATTTGGATGCAGTTTAACATCATACTCCAGAACACAATGTTTGGGACAAGTGAGGAGGAATCATGAGAGATAAGGAATTCTTGTTTTCCTTCTTTTTTTATTTTTAAAAAGATTTCCAAGGGCTCTGGTTACATATATAAACATTGAAACAATGGGATAAAAACAATTTATCTTTGTTAGGTTTAATAAGAGTTTGCGATAAAAAAAATAATTCCAGAAGGTTATTAAGTAGGCGACCATGAACATTGGTTGGTTGTTGGTTGGGGTTTTACCAGCATGTCAACCCATGGTCATTTTATGCCAAGACGTTTTGTTTTATTTATTTTTAATGGGTCACTCAATTTTTTTAAATGCTCAATTTTTTAAACAACATTTTTAAGAAGTCATTTTTATTCTATTTAACCCATAGATGACCCTACTTGGGTCAGAGTGACCTGGAGTTAATTGTGATCAATGATAACTCCACCACTCCCCGAAGCTCCAGAACTGAAGCCTCACATCAGATCGAGTTTAACGTTCATACTCAGAGCAATAAGAACCCCCAACCACTGCCGTTTAGCACATATATGATAAAAAGGGTTGGGGCTTGCCATAAGGGCAATTCAGATGGACCAGTCAATTAGGTGTTAGGGATGGATTTGACCAGCTGATTGATTGGAGGGGCCTCTCCGACTGTTTCATCTAACCTAACAAGGGCTAAAGTGGAGTGTTGCATGTCATGGGACTGCTCAGCCACCAGGGTTCATCCTTAAGCATCATGGGTTACCACCCATAGCCAAACAGGTGGCCCATTTAGTGGGGCAGCTTACCCCTATTTCAATAATGTGAATGGAAAATATCATAATAACCAGAATTGTCCAGAACATCAGTGTATAATACGAGGGTGGAATCAAAAAGTAATCCATTTTTGTTTAGTTGAAGCAGATATAATTACAACACAGGAACATGTATTATACATCAAAATGAAGCTGATCCTCTGTAGATTGACACCCGACTCTCCACAAATAGTCACCAATTTCCCATAATAGCAATGTTCACTTTCAAATGAGAGCATGTATCCCAGCCATAAATTTCTGTTGGACTGTTCTTGGAGCCAGCTTCTTCACTACAGATTTCACTTCTCATGACTGGAATAATGTTTGCCTCTCAAACACCTCTCTCCATGCGGCTGAAAGGAGAGGCTAAGTGTTTGCCTCTCTTCATGACAAGGAAGTGAAGTCAGAGTGTGTATTGTCAAAAGAGAAAACTAAAGAGATTTTTAAAAAAGATAAAAAAAATTTTTTAAATTAAAAGAAAAAGAAGACAAATCATGCGAGGCCTAATTAGTAAAAATTAAATTCTGTCAATTAAAATGAAGAAATGACATAATGAATACGAGGACACGCAATTGGAATCAACCAGAATATAACCCCCCCCCAAAAAAAAAACGTTTATTTCAATATATTGATGTTAATAAATGTAATACTAGCAGGAACTGTGGAAAATTTCAAATCAAAATTCACAAATAATCTGTATCCATGCATTGAACGTTATTGATCCACCCCTGTGGTGTGAAAAATGTGTTTTTCACTCTTCACTCATGGCAGAGTTTTAGGAATTATAAAATCCCAATTGATTTCTAAGTTTTAAGTCTTAACGCATTTAAAATACTAAATATTTTTTTTTCTTCTCTTTTTTCTTTTTAAAGATAACATGGAATTTAATTGTTTTGCAATTAACCCTCCATTAATTAAGACTGTACAAATAATCTTCAATCAATTTTAACCCTTTACTCTTTCATAAACTAATTGATTGTAAATATCTTCAGAAAGACAACAGCATACAGAGTAGTGTTTCAAGATGGTATTTTGTTTTTATGATTACCTAAATTTAATTTAATAACAAAAGTAAAACAATAGTTAATAGTAAATATTTATTGAAAATTTTTCTTACTAGCAGGGCCTGGAATAACTACAGATGATAATTCAATTTTTTACAATGTTTGATATGTCTTACTTATTGTAAAATTAATTTCCAATATGTAAAAAGTATAATAGATCTTGATTTAACTCTCTTCACTCTTTTTTTTCCATCTTTTCATTGATGTTCGATTGAAACAGATAGCATTATTGCTTCAAGCTCACTCATCCCCTCTCTCTAAGTTCCCCTACTCTTTCTTCTTCTATATTTTTCTGTGTAGAATGCTTTTTACTTTCCCTTCTTGCTTATTAATAAAAAACAGAATGGTCCATTATTTAGCTTGAGGTGATGGACACTCATTGAACAGTCTCATTTTTATCCAGAGGTGTTGCCAGATGATAATGGTCATTAAAATTAAGGAACACGAGTATTAATATATAGAATATAATAAACTATTGAATATGACGGACGCCAGTTGGAATCAAATCTATCATAAAAAAAAAATCATTTATATTATTTTGGATTTCTTGTCCTCATCTTTATTGTATATACACAATGTTTCACCTGATGGGACTCTGGCCTTCTTCAGGTGTTTCTCGCATAATTGGGGAACCTTCATGCACTTTAACCAAAAACCCTTTATTTAATCCACTGGGGAGATCTGTTTCTGCATTTGCTAACCATGACCGGGTACAAGTGTTAAGCTATGTTAAGATTCTAAGTATCACCAGAGGTTAGGATTGACCTGCAACCTACAGATGATCACTTTAGAACTGTATTAAACTCAATCCTTATATATGTGTGCCATGTGTCTAAATAATACAAATCATCAAGCCTCATCTCAAAAATTTCAAACAAATAAAAATATATATATATATATATATATATAAATATATGGAATTATATGTAAAAAACTGTACTTTTAACTATAGTATAAACTTAGTTAATATATACAGAGATGCAGATAGGTATGTGTCCTGCACCCTGACGCACAAAAATCTAAAAGGATGCAGAAAATCATATCCATGCTCCCAGTGGTTTTTCTTTTTCTTCCCTCACCATTTCAAGCTAACTGTAAGTATATTTCAGATAGTTCGCTTAGAAATAAATTACACAATAGGTACAAAGTAGGAGTTAGGCGACTTTAGTTGGGACCCATTAAAATTTTTACGGGGATTCATTCAAGATATGTAAATTCAAAAAGCTATCAGCAGGGGCCGTAGCTCAGTCGCGTAGAGCGTTCGCTAGAAACCACAAGCGTTCCTAGGTCGATACCGGTCCCCGCCCACTCAGCGATGAGTACGCACAGGATCTGTGCAGTAAAGTTAAGGAGCTGATGGTAGGTGTGACGCTCCACCTCAGATGCTAAAACAATCTCCTTGGTCTAGCGCTATGAGAAAGGGGATAGACTCCCTCACTGATTGGCCGATACCGACATTAGGCCGCCCCGTTGACTTTACTTTACTTTATAATACCACAAACATGCCGTTCATCGTACCATTCGTAGCTTTCATATAGTGAAGATCACAGATCGATCATCTGCACTAGAAAACTTCTAATGAATATGTCAAGAAGAATGGTTATCCAGGATACTACATCAAATTTTCTTTGAGTACCCAAATCTTGTGGGGTTAATCTATCTTCTTTTTACACTGGCACTATCATTGTTGTCTTCTAACCCCAACACGATGTTACATAATCATTAGATACCTAATGTTTATGACCAATAGTGTAGAAATCATATTAGTGCAGCTGATGGGCTTTGAGAGGAGTGACAGCGTTTGACCTCACTCTGACCTTGCGTTCTGGGATGATCATGAGAACAGGGTAAGGCGATAGAAGCCGCCTTTCGGTTTAAGGAGTAAGCAACTCAGAGTTAGAACTTAGAAGCGAAAGCTAGCAAGATGTGAGTTCACTGCGCAGAGTCTGGTCTGGGGATCTACGAATAAAGTACATCATCGTTAATCGAAAGTCTTGGGTTATTACAAAAAGCTAACAATGACACAGGCTTCTGAAGGACATCCCCAACAGGAAACCAGACCCGAAGTCCCAAGAAACACAAACGACAAAGACCAGACCAAGATAGATGATAGAAGAAACCAAGCCGGCCAGACAGAGTAAGACGACCAGAATAAGAAGTAGAGAAGTATATAACAGGTATAGCATATTTAGTGCCGGTAAAGAAGGCTATGCAACAAACTTCATTCTCAGTTTCACAACCAAAATAGCTCTGGGCCACAAAAACAATTGGATAGGAAAAAAGATTTTTTTAAATTTCTATTTGGTAGGTGGGAATAGTTTTGACAATACTTATACTTTGCTTTCATTATATACTTATATAAGAACACACTTGATATCACTGTTACATAATGTTAGTACCCTAACAATTGTGTACGGGTTAGTGGAGAAATCAAAATGGCTGTTAAAATTACGGCTCGCAGTTTTTTGATGGAGTATGTGACGAGTTATTATGAAGATTGATTGGCACATGATATAAAACCGTGGAACCCTTTTCGGTATGATCCGTAAGATAGTAAGAGGGGTAAATGATGAACCAAGGCCACTGCCGTTTTGATTTTGAAAGAGTTAAGTCAGTACTGGCCAAAGCCACGGAGGTAGCAAGTCACGCTCAGGGCATTGCTCACACTCGCGGCAAGTTAGTCGATGGATTTCTAAATAAAATATAATATAATGAAAATATAAGTCTTGGGTTATTATCCAAAAAACTACTAATGACCAAGGCTTCTGATAGATGAGAGAGTCCCCAATGGAAATCAACACAAAATCTCCAAACGAACTTCCAGACACTAGAAGAACACCCAGTACATAAGAATAAAGATGTATCAAAAGAAAATACATAATTATAACATCACTATAAAGAAAAAATTCATATTCTGTCATTTTAGAAAATTTAGCAAATACACTGATTATTTTCACTCAGGTAATCACTAGGTTTAGACTCCACTATTTAATCTAATCTTCTGAGCTTTTTCACATTTTTCTTGTTCTCTATATGGGCCAGTTTAGTTCAGTCGTAGAGTGTCTGCCTAGGAACCCACATGGTTCCAGGTTCGATACGGCCCTCACTAATTCAGCACATAATAAGCACAACTTGGATCTGTGTGCGTAAAGTGTGGAGCGATTGGATAGCGTGTAGTGTTCTACCTCAGATGCTAAACAATATCCTGTCTAGCACTAGTGAAAAGGGATAGACTCCCTGTCTGGCTTATTACTGGCAATAGGCCACTTACAGACTCGTTACTTTACTATTGTTAAGCAAGTAACTAAAGTTGTCGGATGCGCCTATAGTTGGTTATCAGCCAGACCAGTGAGGAAGTCTATCCCCTTTTCACTAGCACTAGACCAAGGAGAGTTGTTTTTTTTAGAATTCTGAGGTGTGGGCTGCCAACACCTACAGGCACTCTTCACTCTTACCACACAGGATCCCTGTGCTACCATACGCTGAGGTGACGAGGTCGGTATTTGAATCAGGAACCTTGAGGTTCCCAGCTGGACACTCACCGACTGATCTAAACTGGCCAGTATTTCAGTTTTATTTCTTGTCTGATCCACTTGTGTTCTTTCTCTATTTTTCAATGTTTTTTTCCTTTTTCCTGTTTACAAGAGTGATTTGAAAGCGCTTCAGTGACTTGTGATCCTGCAAATTAAACTCTCCAAATATGATTAATGTTTCCATAGACAAGCAGAAAAGTCTATATAATGCATTTATTGATCATCATTTCAGGTCATGCTGACAGCACAAGACTAATCATGTTAACGTTGTTCGCTATTTTCACAGTACCCAACATTATATAAGAACGTTGCGGCGGCGTTAATATTGTATAGCGGGTCTCGTCCACATTGCCTCCAAATTCACAGTCTTAAAATTGTGTTCTGCATGTTGCGGTCATCTGTTGATAAAAATTACAACGCGAGGAAATATGTAGTCACAACTGCTAGCCTTTATTATCGTGCTCGTTCTTCTGGGTTCGTATCAGAGAGGAGGAAAGCACGAGAGAAGAGAGAGAGAACACTACTTGATTACTGTGACTCCATACTAGCACCAAAGTGCCCGTCCGTTCCTACACGTCGAAAGCAAAAAGAGGTCGGTACCTTTTTTCATTGTTCCACGCCACCACGTGATTCCGGTTCCGGTCAACACCCGACTTCCGGTTGCAGCTCAATTCTCCTTCGAGAGGTCACGCTCGTCAAATTCCATCGCTCATCCGTTTTGTGCTCATCACTATTTTTTAAACTTTACTCGTCTCATTATTTCTTTCTTCCTCCCCCTTTCCATTAGTAGTCCTTGCCAAACCTAATCTTCTACACATGACTCTCTGCACCTGTCCCTATTATCCATTGACTCTGCAGGTCCTCTGTAACAACGTCCAGAATCTGCATGGCGCTGATTGATGAAGGTTTTTATTGGGTCGGACCTACACTAGTGTTTTCAGGTGTAGGTGTCCACAGAAGAACGTCCCTTATGAGTTTATCATTGCTTCTCCAGCAGTTTCCTCATTTGTCTTACTCGGTAGTTTGTGTGATAGGAGGGGGGGAAACAATGGTTGTACAGCTGCTTTAAAATATTAGTGAAATAGATCACGTAATTAGAAAACTAGTAATCAAATAACAGTATTGAAATCTTAAGAAAGGTTAACATTGGTTTATATCTTTGGTAAAAAGATTATAATAAAATAGTTTAACAGTTGCCAACATGCGATTTTCCACTCATTAATTAAAATTCTCTGTAGCAACTTAATACTACTCAACTGTGTAGTTCATATTATGGTTTTCGTTGACGAGTCCAACTTCTTGTCAGGGGAAAATACCTCCCTTTAAACATAATTTCAATTCAATTAGTGAAATAGATCACTAATTTAGGACTGAGCCTTTCTTCAGTAGTGACCACCCCAAGATTAACAGGTTTGAATTCAGAGTGTTTCTGTTGTATACTCTTTTTCTTTACTTCTATATTCTTCTGCTATCTTTGGTATCTTACGTTCTTCTTCTAGCGTCTGTTCTAACGTCTCTGTTTCTTGCTGGTTGTCGTCCTTGATTCATTTCTTCTTCTAGGCCAGTCTGTTGCCAAACATTCATCAACACAAAACCATATATTTTTAACTAAAATAGATCACTAATTAGGATCTGAGCCTATTCTAGTAGGAGCCACCCCAAGTGAATTTAACAGGTTTGAATTCAGAGTTTCCTTCTAGACTGGTTGCCTAACCAAGGTTAAAGAGCCCAGTCTGCCCTACCCATAGCCGGAGGAGAGTAGTTGGATTCATACCTTTCCCAAGAGTATTAGCATCTGTGAACTGTAAGCTTTGTCCAGGATTTGAACTCGGGTCAATGAGTCCATTTCCTATGACTCTAACCATACACCATGGGCTTCCAAGATTTGTTCAAGACAACATGCCAAATTCGTGTGTATTTCCCATCTAGCTTAGAAATTTTAATACTAAATTTTGTAAGAAACAAATAACAGAAAAAGAATTTTGTGATTAAACAATAATATGTGAAATGACTTTGGGATAATCCGATGCTACAAGTACAATTTTCTTTTCGTTCTTTTCTTTCTTTCTTAGTGTGTTCTGGATGAGGCAGGAATGGTGGTTTGGTTTCTGGATATTTGCGCCTAAGCTTGTGAATCTACCACAGATTAATGCGTTTTTTGGTTTATTTGATGTGCCAGGCTCAGTTGCAGGCAATTGGAGCTATGTTTATATTGGTGGTATTTCAAAGCCATGTCCATATAAATGTAACACTGGCTTGCATCTCTTGGTGAGCAAGATGTACATATGCTGGCCGAAAAATCTAACTGGCCAGTCAGTCTTGTAAGATTCATTGGAAACAGAGGCTCCTAAAGTGGTTATCATAGCACAACACTCTTTTTATTTTTACTTTGAAAAGGACACTCCTTTTTGGACTTTACTAATATTTCTAGTAAATACAACCTGCTCAAGCCAAATTCTCTGCTGCATAGTCTAGGGCAAAGCAATGGTTAGTAGTCGTCGTGATTGATATATATATATATATATATAATATATATTATACTGGCAAAGATTTAGCTGGTCAGTCATGTGTGTCATCAAAACAAAGGCTCCAAACAGCTGTTTAAACACAATACATTGCCTTTCTTTTATCTTTTATTTGATTATTCTTTGAAAAGGGCACTCCCTGTTTTGTACTTCTACTAGCACTTCTTGAAAATTACACCTGCTCAAGCCGAATCTCTGCTGCATAGTCCTACTAATATATATATTATAAATATATATAATATATATATATAAATAAAAGGAAGTTTGGTATTACCGTGTTGGGTTGGGTTTGACCTATAGCTTCCAAAAAGAGGAGGTCACTTAGATTCGAAACTTGCAATAGAGATAATATCCTTCTAACTAAAGAAACACACCAAATTTGGTTATTGATCTGACTGGATATTGCCTAGCTTGGGCAAATCTACACAGATTAATGCGTTTTTTTTTGTTGTAGTTTAATTATATTTGAATTAATTATAACAAAAATCAAATTGATTTCAGAAAGCATTGATACGCTGCTCCTGCTGCTGGTGTATCAGCAGGAAGCTTGCCTGCTACCCTATATCAGGCAGTCATTCAGTAAAACATGCCTCTATTTCAACTAAAAAGTCAACATTGTTGAAGTATGTTGATTGTTTTGTAATTTAGTACGAACTGTTAATTTTTTTTGGCGGGGGGGGAGATAAAACGAAAACTTTTCAAATCCAAGTGGTTCTTTTTAATGTACAAGAAGAAAATCGAGATTGTAATATGAAAAAAAATTACACTTATACATACAACGACAATTACAATGAAAACTTATCAATATTTTTTTACTGAATACTTTACATAATTTCTTAATTAGCATTTTCTTTATTTAAAATAGTTTCTTCAAAAAAAGTTTTGAGCTTTCACTTGATTAAAAGTGGATATATTTTATTCTAAGAAAACTATGAAAGTATTCGTAAAAAAATATGATAAGGTTTCATTTAATTGTCGTTTTGTATGATAATATGTAATTTTTTTCATATTACAATTTCATTTCTTTTGTACATTTAAAAGAACACTTGGTTGAAAAGTTTTTTTTTCTCCCCCCTCCGCCCAAAAAAAAATTAACAGTTCGTACTAAATTACCAAAAACAATCACAATACATTCAACAATTGTTGACATTTAGTTGATAATCAAGAGGCAATGTTTACTGAATGACTGCTTGATATAGGATAGCAGGCAAGCTCCGCTGATACACCAGCAGCAGGAAGCGCATACAATGCTTTCTAAAATCATCTTGATTTTTGTT
This sequence comes from Doryteuthis pealeii, assembly GCA_023376005.1. Classification (NCBI taxonomy): domain Eukaryota; kingdom Metazoa; phylum Mollusca; class Cephalopoda; order Myopsida; family Loliginidae; genus Doryteuthis; species Doryteuthis pealeii. Next base: position 71,555,853 of record CM042154.1, on the reverse strand, counting down.
AATTAATCAAAAATTAATTAAATAAACCAAAAAAACGCATTAATCTGTGATAGATTCACAAAGCTAGGCAATATCCAGTAAAGATCAATAACCAAACTTTGCGTGTGTTTCTTAGTAGAAAGGATATTATCTCTTATGCAAGATTTCGAATCTATGTGACTCCTCTTTTTGGACTATAAGGTCACACGTACATACCAAATAACTTCCTATTTATATATATATATATATATGTATATATATATATATATATAGGCTATGCAGCAAAAGAATTCGCTTTGATGCAGTGTATTTTCAAGGAAGGCTAGTAGAAGTTACAAAAAGGGATTGCCCGTTGCAAGATAAATAAATAGATAAAAAAAGAAGGCAATGTATTGTGTTAACCACTTTTGGAGCCTTGTTTTATGACACTACGATGGACTACCAAGCTCTAAATCTTTAGCCAGTATTATATAATATAGATAATATATCATAATCATCACGAGGTTACTACCATGCCTCTTGCCCTAGACTATCAGCAGAGATTTGCTTGAGCAGGTGTATTTACTAGAAATATTAGTAAACTCCAAAAAGGCAGTTCCTTTTCAAAAGTAAAAATAATAAAAGAGTGCCTGTGCTATGATAACCAGGCTTTAGGAGCGCCTGATTTCAAATGAATCGACAAGACTGACTGCGCCAGTTAGATTTTCGGCCACCCATCTAAGTACATCTTGTCACCCTACAGAAGCAAGCCAGGTTTAAACATATAGTGAACGATAGGGCCTGGATAATACCACCAAATATAAACATAGCTCCTCTTGCCTGCAACGAGCCTGGCACCATCAAATAAACCAAAAAACGCATAATCTGTGTAGATTCACAAGCTAGGCAATATCCATGAACCAAAACCAGCCATCCTGCCATCATCCAAGAAACAACACTAGAAAAAGAAAAAAAGAAAAAAAAGAAAATTGTACTTGTACATCGGATTATCCCAAATCATTCCACAATATTATTGTTCTAATCACAAAAATTCTTTTTCTATGTATTTGTTTTCTACAAAATTTAGTATTTAATTTCTAAGCTAGATGGGAAATAACAAAGAATTTGGCAGTGTTGTCTGAACAAATCTTGGAAGCACATGTGTAATGTGTTAGGTCAAGAAATGGACTCATTGACCGAGTTCAAAAATCCTTGGACAAGCTACAGTTCACATAGTGCTAAATACTCTTGCAAAGTCATTGAATCCAACCGCTCCCTCCGGCTTATGGGTATAGCAGACTGCGGCTCTTAACCTTGGTTAGGCAACAGTCTAGAAGGAAAACTCTGAATTTCAAACCCGTTTAAATTCACTGGGTGTCACTACTAGAATAGGCTCAGTTCCTATAGTGATCTATTTTAGTTTAATAAATATGATGGTTTTGTGGTTGATGAAGTGTCCTTTTGGCAACAAGACTGGCTCTAGAAGAAGAAATGAATCAAGGACGGACCAACCAGACAAGAACAGAGACGTTTAGAACAGACGCTATTTTGAAGAAGGAACGGTAAGATACCAAAGATGAGCAGAAGAATAACTAGAAGTAAAGAAAAAAGATGTATACAACAGAAACACTCTAATTCAAACCTGTTTCAAATCTTGGGTCCTACTTAGAAATAGGCTCAGTTCCAATTAGTGATCTATTCACTAATTGAATAAATTATGTTTAAAGGGAAGGTATTTTCCCCTACAAGAGTTGGACTCTCGTCCAACGAAACACATAATATGAACTACACAGTTTGAGTGAGTAGTTTAGTTGCTAACAGAGAATTTAGTAATGAGTGGAAAATCTGCTCAATGTTGACTATTTTATTTATTCTTTATACCAAAGTAATAAACCAATGTTAACCTTTCTTCCAATGTTCATACTGCTTATTGATTACTCAGTTTCTAATTAGTATCTATTTCACTAATAATTAAAGCAGCTGCTACGAACCACGTTGTTCCCCCCCCTTCCTATCACACAAACTACCCGAGTAAGACCAAAATGAGGAAAACTGCTGGAGAAGCCAATATAAAACTTAGGACGTTCTTCTGGTGGACACCTACACCTGAAAACACTAGTGTAGGTCGACCAAATAAAACCTTCATCAATCAGCCGCCATCAGGATTCTGGACGTTGTACCAGAGGACCTGCCAGAGTCAATGGATAATAAGGACAGTGGCAAAGAGAAGTCATTGGTAGCTAAGATTAGGTTTGGCAAGACTACTAATGAAGGGGAGAAGAAAGAAATAAATGAGAGAGTAAAGGTTTTAAAAATAGTGATGAGGCACAGAAAACAGATCTGGTACACGCACATGAGCATGATTTGACCGGAGCGAACCTCTCGAATGGAGAATGAGTGTCAACCGAAGTCGGGTGTTGACCGGAACCGGAAGCACGTGGTGACGTGGAACAATGAAAAAAGGTTTACCGACCTCTTTTTGCTTCGGGACGTGAAGCGAACGGACGGCCTTTGGCCTAGTATGGAGTCCAAGCTAATCAAGTAGTGTTCTCTCTCGCTTCTCTCTGCTTTCCTCCTCTCTGATACGAACCCACGAGACGAGCACGATAATAAAAGGCTAGCAGTATGTGACTACATATTCCTCGCGTTTGTTAATTTATTCAACAAGATGACCGACCAACATGCAGAACACCATTTTTAGCACTGTGAATTGGAGGCATGTGGACGAGGACCCGCTATACAATTATTTATACCGCCGCCGCCACGTTACTTATATATGTTGGTACTGTGAAAACGAAACGTACACATTGATTATCTGTGCTGTCAGCATGACCTGATAATTAGGTATCATAAAATGCGGCCAATTATAAAGACTTTTCTGCCTTGTCTATGGAAACATTATCATACTTGGAGAGTAACTTCGCAGGATCACGAAGTCAAACTGAAATCCTTTTCAAATCACTCTTGTAAACAGGAAAGAAAAAAACATTGAAAATAGAGAAAGAACACAGTGATGCAGACAAGAAATAAAACTGAAATACTGGGCCAGTTTTTAGATCAGTCCGGTAGAGTGTCCAGCTGGGAACCTCAAGGTTCCTGATTCAATACCGACCCTCGTCAACGGGCAGTATGAGTAGCACAGGATCTGTGTGGTAAAGTGAAGAGCGTTGCCTGTAGGTGTGGCACCCCACCTCAGATTCTAAAAAACAATCTCCTTGGTCTAGTGCTAGTGAAAAGGGGATAGACTTCCTCACTGTCTGGCTGATAAACCAACGCTATAGGCCATCCGACAACTTTAGTTACTTGCTTACCAATAGTAAAGTAACGAAGTCTGTTAAAGTGGCCTATTGCCAGTATAAGCCAGACAGGGAGTCTATCCCTTTTTCACTAGTGCTAGACCAGGATAATTGTTTTAGCATCTGAGTAGAACACTACACCTACCATCGGCTCCACACTTTACCACACAGATCCAAGTTTGTGCTATTCATGTGCTGAATTAGTGAGGCCGGTATCGAAACCTGGAACCATGTGGTTCCTAGGCAGACACCTCTACCGACTGAACTAAAACTGGCCCATATAGAGAAAAAGAAAAAAATGTGAAAAAGCTCAGAAGATAGATTAAATAGTGGAGTTCTACTAGTGATTACCTGTGAAAATAATCATGTGTATATTTTAATTTCTAAAATGACAGAACTATGAAATTTTTCCTTTATAGTGATGTTATATATTATGTATTTTCTTTTGATCATCTTTATTCTTATGTAGCTGGGGGTTCTTCAGTGTCTGGAAGTTCGTCTTGGAGATTTTGTGTCTGATCTTCCATTGGGGATCTCTCATCTATCAGAAGCCTTGGTCATTAGTAGTTTTTGGATAAATAACCCAAGACTTAGATTTTCATTATATATATTTATTTAGAAATCCCCATCCAGACTAACTGCGCAGAGTGTGAGCATGCTGAGCGTGACTTGCTACCTCCGTGGCTTGGCCAGTACTGACTTAACTCTTTCAAATCAAAACCGGAAGTGGCCTTTTGTTCTCATTTCTCTACTAATTCTTACGGTATCTACCGGAAAAGGGGTTACCACGAGTTTAACATGTGCCAATCAATCTTCCATAATAACGTCACATACTCCCACTCAAAAAACTGCGAGCCGTAATTTCTAACAGCCATCTTGATTTCTACACTAACCCTACACAATTGTTAGGGTACTAACAATTATGTAACAGTGATATCAAGTTGTGTTCTATATATAAGTATATAATGAAAGCAAAAGTATAAGTAATTGTCAAAACTAATTCCCCACCTACCAAATAGAAATTTAAAAAAATCTTTTTTTCCTATCCAATTGTTTTTTGTGCCAGAGCTATTTTGGTTGTGAAACTGAAGAAATGAAGTTGTTGCATAGCCTTCTTTACCGGCACTAAATATCTATATGTTATATACTTCTCTTACTTCTTATTCTGGTCGTCTACTCTTCTGGCCGGCTTGGTTCTTCTATCATCTATCTTGGTCTGGTCTTGTCGTTGTGTTTCTTGGGGACTTCGGGTCTGGTTTCTGTTGGGGATCGTTCCTTATCAGAAGCCCTGTGTCATTGTTAGCTTTTAGTAATAACCACAAGACTTCGATTTACGATGATGTTACTTTATTCGTAGATCCCCCAGACCAGACATCTGCGCAGTGAGACTCACATCTTGCTAGCTTCGCTTCTAAGTTCTAACTCTGAGTTGCTTACTCCTTAAACCGGAAGGGGCTTCTATCGCCTTCCTGTTCTCATGATCATCCCCAGAACGCAAGGTCAGAGTGAGGTCAAACGCTGTCACTCACTCTCAAGGCCATCAGCTGCACTAATATGATTTCTACACTATTGTCATAAACATTAGGTATCTAATGATTATGTAACATCGTGTTGGGGTAGAAGACAACACATGATAGTGCCAGTGTAAAAGAAGATAGATTACACCCAACAAGAATTTGGGTACTCCAAGAAAAATTTGATGTAGTATCCTGGATAACCATTCTTCTTGACATGTTCATATAAAGTTTTCTAGTGCAAGATGATGATCTGTGATCTTCACTATATATATATATATAAAGTAAAGTAAAGTCAACGGGGCGGCCTAATGTCGGTATCAGCCAATCAGTGAGGGAGTCTATCCCCTTTTCAATAGCGCTAGACCAAGGAGATTGTTTTAGCATCTGAGGTGGAGCGTCCACACCTACCATCAGCTCCTTACTTTACTGCACAGATCCCTGTGCTACTCATACGCTGAGTGGGCGGGGACCGGTATCGACCTAGGAACCTTGTGGTTTCTAGCCGAACGCTCTACCGACTGAGCTAACCCGGCCCCTGCTGATAGCTTTTTGATTTTACATATTTGAATGAGTCCCCGTAAAAATTTATGGGTCCCAACTAAAGTCGCCTAACTCCTACTTTGTAACATATCCTGTGTAATTTATTTCTAAGAAACTATTGAAATATACTTACAGTTAGCTTGAAATGGTGAGGGAAGAAAAAGAAAAACACTGGGATGCATGGATATGATTTTACTGCATCCTTTTAGATTTTTGTGCGTCAGGGATGCAGGACACATACCTATCTGCATCTCTGTATATATATAGTTATATATAGTTAAAAGTACAGTTTTATTACATATAATATCCATATATATATATATATATATATATATATATATATTTTTATTTGTTTGAATTTTTGAGATGAGGCTTGATGATTTGTATTATTTAGACACATGGCACAAACTATATAGGGATTGAGTTAATACAGTTCTAAGTGACATCCATCTGTAGGTTGCAGGTTCAATCCTAACCTCTGGTGATAACTTAGAATACTTAACATAGCTTAACACTTGTACCCGGTCATGGTTAGCAGAATGAGAACAATCTTCCCAGTGGATTAAATAAAGGGTTTGGTTCAAAGTGCCATGAAGGTTCCCAATTATGACGAGAAACACCTGAAGAAGGCCAGAGTCCACATCAGCCGAAACATTGTGTATATAACAATAAAGATGAGGACAAAAATCCAAATAATATAAATGATTTTTCTTTTATGATAGATTGATTCCAACTGGCGTCCTCATATTCATAGTTTATTATATCTATATATTAATACTCGTGTTCCTTAATTTTATGACCATTATCATCTTGCAACACCCTCTGGATAAAAATGAGACTGTTCAAATGAGTGTCATCACCTCAGCTAAATAATGGACCATTCTGTTTTTATTAATAAGAAAGAAAGGAAAGTAAAAGACATTCTACACAGAAAAAGTATAAGAAGAAAGAAAGAGTAGGGGAAATCTAGAGAGAGGGGATGAGTGAGCTGAAGCAATAATGCTAATCTGTTTCAATCGAACATAATGAAAGGATGGGAAAAAAAAGAGTGAAAGAGAGTTAAATCAAGATTATTATACTTTTTACATATTGAATTATTTTACAATAAGTAGACATATCAAACATTGTAATAATTGAATTATCATACTGTAGTATATCCACAGGCCCTGCTAGTAGAAAATATTTCAATAAATATTATATATTAACTATTGTTTACTTTTGTTTTAAATTAAATTTAGGTATCATAAAAACAAAATACCATCTTGAAAACTACTCTGTAATGCTGTGTCTTTCTGAAGATAATTTACAATAATTAGTTTACTGAAAGAGTAAAGGGTTAAATTGATTGAAGATTATTTTGTACAGTTTAATTAATGGAAGGGTTAATTGCAAAACAATTAAATTCCATTTTAATCTTTAAAAAAGACAAAAAAGAAGAAAAAAAATATTTCATATTATTAAATGCGTTAAGACTTAAAACTTAGAAATCAATTGGGATTTTATAATTCCTAAATCTGCACATGAGTGAAGAGTGAAAAACAGACATTTATTCACACACAGGGGTGGATCAATAAGTTCATAGCATGATACAGATTATTTGTTGAATTTTGATTTGAAATTTTCCACAGTTCCTGCTAGTATTACATTATTACATACAATATATTGAAATAAACGGTTTTTTTTTGGGGGGGGGTTATATTCTGGTTGATTCCAATTGGTGTCCTCGTATTCATTATTCATTTCTTCATTTTAATTGACAGAATTTAATTTTTACTAATTAGGCCTCGCATGATTTGTCTTCTTTTTTCTTTTAATTTAAAAAATTTTTTTTTATCTTATTTTAAAAAAATCTCTTTAGTTTTCTCTTTTGACAATACAACTCTGACTTCACTTCCTTGTCACTGAAGAGAGGCAAACATTAGCCTCTCTTCAGCCCCATGAGAGAGGGTTTGAGAGGCAAACATTATTCCAGTCATGAGGAAGTGAAATCTGTAGTGAAGAAGTGGCTCAAAGAACAGTCAACAGAATTTTATGGGGCTGGGATACATGCTCTCATTTGAAAGTGGAACATTGCTATTATGGGAAATGGTGACTATGTGGAGAAGTAGGGATGTAATCTACAGAGGATCAGCTTCATTTTGATGTATAATACATGTTCCTGTGTTGGTAATTATATCTGTCCTAACAAAAATGGCATTACTTTTTGATTCACCCTCGTATTATACACTGATGTTCTTGGACAATTCTTGGTTATTATGATCATTACATTTCAATTGAATGAGGGGTAAGCTGCCCCACTAATGGGGCCACCTGTTTGGCTATGGGTGGTAACCCATGATGCTTAAGGATGGAACCCTGGTGGCTGAGCAGTCCATGACATGCAACACTCCACTTTAGCCCTTGCTTAGGTTAGATGAACAGTCGGAGAGGCCCCCTCCAATCAATCAGCTGGTCAAATCCATCCCTAACACCTATATGATTGTCCCAATCTGATTGCCCTTATGGCAAGCCCCAACCCTTTTTATCATATATGTGCTAAAAGGCAGTGGTTGGGGTTCTTATTGCTCTGAGTATGACGTTAAACTCTATCTGATGGTGAGGTTCCAGTTCTGGAGCTCGGGGAGTGTGGAGTACTCATTGATCACAATTACTCCCAGGTCCACTCTGACCCAGAGTAAGGGTCCCATCTATGGGTTAAATAGAATAAAATGACTTCTTAAAAATGTGTTTAAAAAATTGAGCTTTAAAAAAATTGAGTACCCATTAAAAATAAATAAAACAAAACGTCTTTGGCATAAAATGACCCAATGGGTTGACATGCTGTAAAACCCAACCAACCAACCAACCAATGTTCTGGTGCCTACTTAATAACCTTCTGGAATTTTTTTTTTATCCAAACTCTTTATTAAACCTACAAAGATAAATTGTTTTTATTCCATTGTTCATGGTTTTATATATGTAACCAGAGCCTTGAAACTACTTTTTAAAAAATAAAAAAAGAAGGAAAAACAAGAATTCCTTATCTCTCATAGATTCCTCCTCCTTGTCCAAAACATTGTGTTCTGGGTATGATGTTAAACTGCATCAAATGGTGAAGTTTCAATTTTGGAGCTCTGGGGAGTGTGGAGTACCCCTTCATTATCATTACTCAGAGTGGTAGTACCTGTTAGGGCCCCATCTATGACTTAAATAGAAAAAAATGAGTTTAAAAAAATGTTTGTTTAAATTGAATACCCATCAAGAATGAATAAAACAAAACATCTTCGGCATAAAATAACCCAACAAGGGTGGTAGTACCTATTAGGGTCCCATCTATGGGTTAAATAGAAAAAAAAAATGTGTCTGAAAAGAAACTGAGTTTTTAAAAATTGAATACACATCAAAAATGGATTAACAAAACGTCTTCAGCATAAAATAACCCAACAAGGATTGACATGCCGTAAAATCCAACCAACCAAAACATTCTATATTCTGGTTATTTTCCTGTGGGTTGTAAAGTAAAATAAAGTCGTCGGGGTGGCCTAAAGTTGGTATCAGCCAATCAGCGAAGGAGTCTATCCCCTTTTCACTAGTGCTAGATTTAATATTCAACTACAACTAGTGATTTGTTTCTCTTGTGTTGACCCAATTTGCTTAGAGATGTCTTTACCTTTAAAAGAAAATTGTATCAATATGGAACAGCACTGTAATTTTCTTTCTGATTATTGATTTTGTCAGCTGAGCTTCAGGTTGTCGACAGTAGGAATAATTTTAGCTTTACTGAATCATCATTACTAGACTTCTTTGTATTTATATCTAGAACTTATTTCCATTATCGTAAGTAGTAAAATCTCCAGAGTAGCCTCTTGTCAGTATCAGCCAAACAGTGAGGGAGTCTATCTCCTCTTCACTAGTGCTAGGCCGGGAAGATTGTTTTAATGAGGTAGAGAGCCACGCCTACCGTCAGCTCCTAGATGCTTTACTGCACAGATCAGATTACCCAAGCTGTGCTTTTATTTTTTATTTTTTTATTTTGGTGTGGTGGGGAGTTGCTGAGGTGGAGAGCTACACCTACTGTCAGCTCCTTGATGCATTACTGCACAGATCAGATTATCAAAGCTGTGCTTTTGTTTTTTTTGGGGGGGGTGCTGAGGTGGAGAGCCATAACTACCCTCAGCTTCTAGATGCTTTATCACATAGATCAGATTACCCAAGTTGTGCTACTCATGTGCTGAATCAGCAAGAACCAGTATTGAACCCAGAACCTTACAATTCCTAGGTGAATGCTCTACCAACAGAGCTAAAACTGGTCTATTATTGTAAGAAATACAAATCATGTGGTAAGTAGTAAAGTCAGCAGAGTGGCCTTTTGTTAGTATCATCCAAACAGCGAGGGAGTCTATCCCCTTTTTGCTCTTGCCATACCAGGGAGATTGTTTTGCTGAGGTGTAGAGGTACACCTACCATTGTCTCCTTGATGCTTTACCACACAGATCAGATTACCCTTAAGTTGTGCTACTTATGTGCTGAATAAGTACTTATATAAGTATATTATATAAGTACTAATAATTAATACAAGTACTTGTATCAAACCCGAAACCTTATGATTCCTAGGCGAATGTTCTACCAACTGAGTTAAAATCAGTATATTATTATAGAACCACAAGGTTCCTGGTTTGATACTGGCCCTTGCCAACTCAGTGTATGAGTAGCATGGGTATTTGTGCATGTTGGATTTTGTGTAAAGTATTCAACTCTGTTACAAGATGAATGCCAAACTAAAACTAGAGTTTGGTAGGTGGCTTATATGGAACTTTGGATTGTTCCATTATGAACTCAGGCAAGTTCACTTCCTGAGTTCTGATGGCTGTTGGATTTCAGGGTGAGTAAGAACATGGATAAGTACCCACTCTTCAGCCATCACTTTGCATTATGCTAGCAGCATGCAAGGACTGTATTTAAGTTACAGCTTGCCTGTTGTTCTCGTCTACTAACTCAACGGTAGTTAGAACCCCACTGCGATGGTGAGTATCATATTGTTTCTATATCTGGAGGATAACTTCTACAGTGCAGTAAAATGAGGAGTTGATGGAAGATGTGGCGCTCCACCTCGGATGCTAAAAACAATCTCCTTGGTTTAGTGCTCATAAAAAGGGGATAGACTCCCTCCTTGTTTGGCTGATACCGACTTTAGGCCAATCCGTCAACTTACTATTACTGAGTACTAAGTTTTATCCTCATGAGTTGCTTCATATTCATGGCCTTGCGCTAAATTAAGTTTAGTGAATGACTATTCTCACGTTCATAGTGACTCTTGTAAAACTTTTATTGTAGTGGCTTGAATGCAAAAACAAAAACTGGCGTGTTCTTAAAAAATGTTGGTGCTTGTACAGAATAGCCCACTTAAAAAAAATGTTCTTTATTACTTCTGCAGTAATGTACAAAAAAAGTTACACATAGATTCAGCATCCAGATAAGACTAAGTTTACGCCATTTGGTTCATTGTTTTACTAAACAGTTAAATTCTAAAATTACATCTTCAACTATCTAAAAATTCAGCCATATTTATTTAAGCTTTCTTTCCCCCAACCAATATGAATGTGTGAAGTTGTGACTGATAGTCTATTTATAATTTTGGGATTTAACTAACTTTTCAGTAAAAAAAAAAAAACAAGCAAATGGCCAACATTTATTTGGATAGTGAATGTAAGAATTAGGTTCACCATCCAGATAAGAGTAATTTTTTGCTATTTGGTTCATTGTTTTACTAAACAATTAAGTTCTAAAATTACATCTTTAATGATATATAATTCAGCCATAAACCATATTTATTTAGTGTTTCTCTCCCTCAACTAATATGAAGGTTCAAGTTATGGCTGATGGCCTATTTGAAATTTTGGGTTTCAACTAACTTTTCAGTAAAAAAAAAAAAAAAGCAAATGGCTGAAACTTACTCTTATCTAAATAGTGAATGTAAGAATTACATTTCTATATCTTTCTTTTGTATCTTTTTTTTTTCTTTTTCTTTTTTTGTTATTGTACATTACTGCAGACTTAATGAAAATTTTTATGTGTAGGTTTTTCTGTAGAAACACCAAAATGTGTTAAGATGAATTGTTGGTGTAATTAAGAAACAAGATCTTGTTTTTTATTTCTGTCTGAATTCATCTTCATTATTAAGGAAACAGTCATTTATGAAGGAATGATTGAAAATTCTCTTACCAAATAGACTTAAGCCAGGTTTGCCAAGAAACCTTTTTACATCTGGTGTTTTTTTTTTATAGACAAACGATCTAATTTTGCTTAAGTGTAGCCCTAAACATTATTCTCTCTTTCTTGTAATTGATATATATATATATATATATATATATAAGAGATTGTAATGGCTATCATCTTGGAAAATAGAATTGCCAGTCTAAATTTCATTTGAAGCTGCTCATATCTCATTAATGCCTTGGAGAAATATGTGAATCCAATTTTTCCTCTGTTTTATTATATCCCTATTGATTGATAAAGATTGGCTGACTTAGCATATCTGTAATCCATTCCACTATAAATATCTTACTTATCCAGGTGGTGCCAGTAAACCAAATGATTCACAAAAGAAATACTTCTAAAATCTTGTTCAAAACAGAGCAAAGATTCTGAAAAGGCGAATTCACATTGGAAGAGTTATCAAACTACAAGGTGGTCCGATACTAATCCGATAGTCCAAAAGTTTTCTCACTCCTGTATATTGCTTTAACTTACATTATTTTTTGTTTTAATAATATAATACACAAGGTGGTCCGAAAGTCTTTTCACCCCTACATATTGTTTTAACTTTAATTATTTTTTGTTTTAATAATATATTTTTTAAAAAGTAAAAGTTGGACGAGTGGCCTATTGTCGGCATTAGTGAAGAAGTCTATCCCCTTTTTCCTAGCACTAGTCCTGAGAGATTATTTTTGCTGAATTGGAGTGCTACACATACTACCAGCTCCCCATTTTACCACACAGATAAGATTACCCAATCTGTGTTACTAATGTGCTGAGTTGGCGGGAACTGATATTGAACCAGAGACCTTGCAATTCTTAAGCAGGTGCTCTTCTGATTGAGCTAAACCTGACCCATAATAATATATGAATTATGTAATTATTTGATGTAGTAATATATTATGTAATATAAAGTATGTAATTATTTGATGTAGTAATATATTATGTAATATAAATTATGTAATTATTTGATGTAGTAATATATTATGTAATATAAATTATGTAATTATTTGATGTAATATTTTAACTTCTAAAAAAAAAAAAATCTTGAAAAATTAAATCAATTTCTAGAATTTCCCATATTATGTAACTATTTTACTTTAAAAAAATATGTTGGGATGACAAGACTTTTCGGACCACCCTATAGCAAGTTAATTTGGATGTCTTTTCTTCTGCTCAAGATTTTAAAAAGTTTCTGCAATCTTGTGCAATAAGAAAAAAAAGGATGTTATGCTTGTTCAATTATACGGGTGAGTCAAAAAGTAATGCCATTTTGTTTAGTATAATTACCAACACAGTAACATGTATCATACATCAAAATGAAGCTGGTCCGCTGTGGATCACATCCCTACTTCTTCACATAGTCCCCGTTTCTCTCAATAGCAATGTTCCACCTTCGAATGAGAGCATATATCCCTGCTCCGTAAAATTCTGTTGACTGTTCTTTGAGCCACTTCTTCTACAGATTTCACTTCCTCGTCACTGGAATAATGTTTGCCTCTCAATCCCTCTCTCATGGGGCTGAAGAGATGATAGTCTGATGGTGCTAAAGCTGGTGTTGTGGATGATGCGGTAAAGTTGTCCACCGGAATGAGATGATTTTCCCCCTTGTCCTGATGCTTGTATGTGGTCGAGCATTGTCATGCAGAGGAGGACATTGTTGATTGGCAAGTGGGGTCTTACTTGTCAGATTCTTGCTCTGAATCTCGTTAGAGTCTCAATGTGGGCCTTATTTTTATTTTTAAATCACATGAAATAAAGAAAATGGCATTACTTTTTGACTACTCTCGTGTGTGTATATATATATATATATATATATATGTGTGTGTGTGGTATATAAAAATAATGAAGTCAAGCATTCATATGCCCCACATAAATTATCATGCGTTTCTGTTTTGCAATATAAATTCCATTTTTGGTAATAACTTCTTTTGATGTGAGAGGTCGGTCTGATTTTCAAAGTGTCTGTCCCATTCTGTCAGATATATATATATATATATATATATATAAACTTATTGGTAAACCCGTGCTAAGAAAAAACCCGGCAAATAGTTTGATAGTAAAAAATATACTACCAAACCTCACCTATAATAATAAAGATTTTATTTATATTTGTGAAGATAATTAAAAAATAAAATTTAAATGATAACAGCATGGAATTTTTTTTCCATTTAATATTTTAGATAGTAGACATTAACATTTCTTTTCAGAGTAGCTGGATCAGTGCAAGGTCTTTTTTTTTACATGGGGATTTAAATGGGGCATCCAACGAGGATTCAACTCACGATTCAGTAATAATGGATCTGCAGGATTAACTTTTTAAAAAATCCCCCTCTACCCAGGCGATGCCGGGTAGCCACTGCTAGTCTACTCTAAGTCAAAGAAATTTCTCTCCAGAAACCTACTCAGCCAATTCTCTAAGTAAATAATTGATGTGTAGCTTTATTCAATCTTTTTTTTTTTTTTTTTTTTTTAACTTTTATCATTATAGATAATGGCCTTATTCTCTTAGTAACATTCTCTTGCTCCAAAAATATTAAACTTGTTAATGCAAAAAATGACTAAAAGCTAACACAAAGTATTAGTGAAAGGGATAAAAGCTAAAAGCTTGCATATGTATCTCAGTGGTGTTAAGATAGAAGTATAATTATTGTTACTAGCAGGACCTGTGGATATACAAGTGTATGATAATTTAATTATTACAAGGTTTGATATGTTTACTCAAGAGCTATTGCAAATGGTTCAATATGTATAATAATCTTGATATGGCTATGCCGACATTTTTTGGGAGAATATGTGCCTAATTTGAAAATTAATTAGTTGATAATTAATGAATTAGGCCTAAGAACCATAAGATTCCAGGTTCAATACTGGCCTTGCCAACTCAATGCATAAGTAGCACAGCTTGGATCTGTGCAGTAAAGTGGGTAGCTGATGGTAGATATGGTGCTCCACTTCAGATGCAAAAACAGTCTCCTTGGTTTAGCACTAGCGAAAAGGGGGTAGGCTCCCTTGCAGTCCGGCTGATACCGATAATACGCCACTCCACCGACTTTACTTATATGAATAACTAGTTGGATTATGAAATCTCATAACTGAAATATTTTTCTTTTATATAATTGTATGTCATGTAAAACTTTAAAGTTATATCAGTTTGAAATACAGAAATTAGATGTCAACGATTTCATATTTATTTACTTGAAAAGATAATAGTATAATTACTCAGAATTATTCTGATAAAACTGCTTGTATGTCTTGTTTATTTCATTTTTCAAAGTACACAGCTGTTTCATTTTCTGATAAAGAAAAAAACAGTAACAAACAAGATGAGGATAGTCCAAAAAGTCATCATCATCATGTCGCACAATTAACATAGATATCCATGACAATCTCTCGCCAACCTTCTCTATCACTCATTGTCCCCGGGAGGTCCTCTGCACAGCATCCAGTATCCATTCAGAGTTGGTCAATGTCGGTCCTTGCTTGACGGCCTACATTGGCATGCCCATGTGCTGGTTTCCACAGGAGAATGTTGCTATGAGTTTGTCCTTGCTTCTCCAGCATGTCTTGTTCGTTTCACTCGGATGTTTTGTGAGATAGGGGGCAAGTGGCAGTACACTGCTTCCTTGTTGGCTGTTGTTTCCATGATTGTTCGCACGCAGCATTCTTGTGCGTCTCCTATCTAGCTTATTCTCCAGGTGCCTCGTTAGGGTCCTAGTGGTTAAAAAAAAAAAAGTCTAAAACGTAAAGCATTCAATATTGTTAGGATGTAGTGTAGCGGGGAATTTGGGGATTGAAAAGAAAATGGCAATCGAATTTCTGGAGAAAGAGAAAAAAAGAGATAAGAACAAAGAGAGGTTAAAGTTTGAAAACGGTAAACACTCAACAGGGGTGGGAGGGTCACCCAACTTCCGCTACCCCGGAAAAACTAGAACTTCCAGTTTTATTTTTAACCAGTTTAGGAAAAGGAAAACTCTGAATTAAACCTGTTAAACTCCGTTTAAGGAATTGACCTTGTGTCAAATCCTGTTCGTGCGGAGGGGTTGGTAAATATATATAACAGTTATCATTGTAGGGAATGGACTCATTCGAACCCCAGATGAGGCTATTTGCATTTAACTTTGCACTAATGCTTTTAGAAAAGGCATGAATCCAACTCCCCTACCCCCCCCCCTAGGTATGGGTAAATAGTAAGGAAGCCTGGGCTCTTTGGCCTTGGTAGGGC
The DNA here is from genome assembly GCA_023376005.1 of Doryteuthis pealeii. Taxonomy (NCBI): domain Eukaryota; kingdom Metazoa; phylum Mollusca; class Cephalopoda; order Myopsida; family Loliginidae; genus Doryteuthis; species Doryteuthis pealeii. Next base: position 71,540,083 of record CM042154.1, on the reverse strand, counting down.
AACCAGTTTAGGAGAAAGAAAATTCTGAATTCAAACCTGTTAAACTCCACTTAAGAAATTGACTTTGTATCACACCCTGCTCATGCGAAGGAGTTGCTAAATCTATTAATAATGGACATTAGGTGTATTTCTGTCTGTAACCAAAACTACATCACAGCTTATGTCACAGTATTCTCAATAAGTCTATAATGAGTATTTAATTTATTGTCAAAACTATTAATACACAGAATAAAAACAACCCTGTTTTTTACTCTCACTATTTTTGTTTTTAGTAACAAGAACTTAGCAAAAAAGTTTACAAATAAATAAATATGATTTTGTGTAAAATTTGTGTGTAAAAAATATTCAAAATAATTATTTAATTAGTAATTAATAGATGCACACAACATTTTAGGGATATTTCATTTCAAATTGTTTTTTTTGTTTTTTTGTTTTTTGTTTTTTACTCTTTTAATAAATTTGATGATTTTACTTACTTATGATACAAACCCTCTGACTTTGAATTTTTAACTCCCACCCGACTCAGGCAATATCTTTAAAAAATTAATTTTTACACCGCCTGGACGATGATTTTTTTCTATGTATAATCGATAAATGAGATTGTTAATAGTATAATTGTAAAATATATTATTGTATACAGTAGTTATGTTATTTTCCATGTTATTATATCTATTATATCTATATTCTTATTTCTTTCAGCCCATGATTGCCTTGCCTGTATGCAGGATGGCTCAGAAATGGTTAAAGTACGTTCCAACAGCCGACAATATTTTCGGATGTATTCCCTTAGCAAAGACATGACAGAGATCCGATGGCAACCAACTTCAAAGAAGCCAAACAAAGCCAGAAGTAATTTACAATTTATTTGTTTACATTTAATTTTTTACAATTCAGTTTTCTATCATTTATTTGTTTACATTTAATCTTAGATTTATTTTATTTCAAAACTTAAAATGTTTATTTGTTTTTGTTTACCGTATTTGACAGCATATAAGACACACTTTTTTCCAAAATTTTGACTCAAAAAATTGCCCTGCATCTTATACATCATAAGTGAAGTTTGAGACCTCCCATAGGCCTAGGTTAATCTCTATGATGCTCACTAACCCAGCTTATGCTCAGTATTTTTACCTACTTTTTTTTTGTTGCTTGTACTGCCAAATTGCTTTTATATAGCTATGTTTCTGCTTGTGTAATGCACAGCTAGACTGTTTTCAGCAATATATGCTTAAATACAGTAAAAAAAATTTTCCTGAATCTGACCTGCTGAAATGGGGGTGCGTCTAATATGCCCATGCATCTTATATGCCGTCAAATATGGTATTTATTTTTTTAAAGCTATGCAAAATATCAATATTCCATTTCACAATTTTTTTCCAGGTTTATGATTTTTGTTCAAGATGGTTTTGATTTTAGTGTGAATACAGAAACACAGAATTTTGCATATATATATATATAAATAATGTAATTTAATTTATTGTGTACAGTGCTCAGGTGCACCACAACTCATCAAAGTCTCATGTCAGGTACACAGAATAATGCTGTGCCAGGAACAGTTCACAGTAGTAATATGGATGTATGTGTGTGCATGTGTATGTGGAGTGTGGCATCAGGTATAGTGTTGGCAGAGTACAGGAAGCATGGAGGCTTTGAAAGTTTCAGTGCTCCGGCAGCCTACAACAGACGCAGGCAGTTTATTCCATATATATATATAGTTGTAGAAAAAAGTTTTTCTCTCTACCATGGTTTCAGTGTTCAAGTACACCTTCTTCCAGAGAACTAAAAATTATAGGTAGCTACATTTTATATATACTAGTCTGGTTTGGAATTATTTTTATTATCCTTTTTCTGTCTTTTAATTAGTTTGTATAAATTTTAGTTTCCAAGTCTAGACTTTTTTCCTTTGAAATCAAAAATTTGTTTTTCATATAAACTTACATGTCTCCTTTATTCAGGCCAAAGTAATTTGTCATTATCTACAACTCCCTCCTCTTTTTTCCTTTATTCATTTTGTTCATATCTTATTTGTGTATACTACTGGAGTTAAAGTCTTCTTGTACCTTGAACACCAAAACTGTGATAGAGAGAAAAACTTTTTTTCTACAACTATATTTTACTAAATATATTGAGCGCTTTTTTGGATTAACTACTAATGCTACTACAATGAAAACATTGTAGCAACTTTTGATGAATATATATATATATATATTAGTTATAACATACTATACAATTAAAAGGTGATCGTTACTATTGGTTTCAAAGCAACATATTAGCTGCTTATTCTCAAGACAAAGCGCCCTGAAAAAGATGATAGCAAGTTTTTATTAATACATATCTAATTATATATCTAGTGGTGAGCTGTTGTATTTATCCTTGCAATTCCCCTCTCCTAACATTCAACTATGACGCAAAGAAAGGCGCTGTTCTCCAGTCCACCCACATATGATACACCTGCAGATGTTAGATTTATTTTATTTCAAAACTTAGAATATTTATTTATTTTTGTTCATTTTTATTTTTAAAATTTTTTTTTAAGCTATGCAAAATATCAATAGTCCATTTCACAAATTTTTTACATGTTCATGATTTTGTCCAAGATTGAAAAAGAAAAAAAAAGTTAAAAACAACAAAAAAATGAAGGAAATGCAGAAAAAGGAAAGAAATACAAAATTGTGTGTGTGTATATATATATATATATATATATATATATATATATATATATTTAGATAATTATTTCTTGAGTACTTTTTATTGATCCACCTTAATTAATCATGTCAATTTAATTACCTTACTTTTAATTTATTTTTTTTAGTTTATTATCAAGAAAGTAATTTGAATATTTTTTTTTTCATTGAGTTTTGCTATAAAAATATTAATCATTTTTCATAATTAATAATCATAAATATAAAGACACAATTCTGTATGCTTGTCTTAATTCCTGACTAATGAAAAATCATTTCTTCTCAATATTTGATACATTTTTTTAGTAAAATCATTAGCAATGCATTTATATTATACAGGGGAGAGTAAAAAAAACAAACTATTTGCACCAGCAGTATATGGAAGGGGTACAAAAATAGAAAAAAGGCTTACTTGATGAGGGAAAGTAAAATATCCACGTGGCTTTAATATACCTTGGCAGAGTATAAGACATGTTTCTCCTGTTCAAAGAACATAGGTAAAGAAGTCGAGAAACCATTTCTGTTATTGTCATGTGACATCCCATGAGGCCCCCAATGGACATGTCCATTCTCAAAGGGATATAATTATTTATTGTGTCCTTATATAGATCTCTATGAATAGTTGGATTCATACCTTTCCCGAGGGTACTAGTGCTATGTGAAATGTAAATGGCCACATCTACAATTTGAACTTATCTCACCGTATGCCTCCAACATAGAACAGTGATACTGATAGCTTTTTGATTTAGTGCATCCTGGGATGCATATATTTGCTTTGAATGAGTCCACGGGCAAAATTAATGAGTCCCAACTAAAGTTTCTTAATAGATTGTATGGTTTTTATTTATGATCTGGTGAAACAACTAAAGCCGTCTAACTCCTACCTTGTAACCTGTCCTGTGTAATTCATTTCTAAGAAACTATTGAAGTTAGCTTGAAATGGTGAGGGAAGAAAAAAGAAAAACACTGGGATGCGTGGATATGATTTTACTGCATCCTTTTAGATTTTTATACATCAAGGACGCATGATGCATACCTATCAGCATCTCTGATAGAGTAATAACTCTTTTGCTAAAGACATTCACATTTTTTCTTTGTTCTGAAGTACCAGAAAATATAAACAACAATGAAAATACCATGTGACATTTCAATTTATTCTAATATTGAAGAAATAGTATAAGAATAAAAGATTACTATCCAAAAAGGAAACAAAAAAAGAAAAGGAACACTTTACTAAAATGCTTAGGGAAACTTTTTAAAGATCTTTCATTATCATGTCACGCTAGCAGCATGAATATCCATGACAATCTCTTGCCAGCCGTCCCTATCATTCATTGCCCCTCAGAGGTCCTCTGCGCATAATCTAGTATCTGCGCAGAGTTGGTCTTTATACGTCTTTGCTGGACAGCGTGCCACAGAATATCACTTATGAGTTCATCCTTGCTTCTCCAGCAGTGCCCAGCGTGTCTTGTTCACCTCACATAGATGGTTTGTGTGATATGGGGCAGGTGGCCGTACAGCTGTTTTCTCATGGGGTGTTGTTTCCACGTCTTGTTTAAGATTACGCACTGCATTCTTGTGCAGCTCCCATCTAGCTTATTCTTCAGGCACTTTGTTAGGGTCCAAGTAGTGCAGCCGTACAGTAGCACTGATACAACCATGGCTATAAATTGGACCTAAATAATCTTTTATATCAGAATTTTTCATTCTTCTTACAAATAACACTAAGATTACAATAGAATTGATATTAGAAATTTTGAGCATTTTTATTGACACATTGTATTGTTGCCAAAAGTGCACAGAGGGTACCTACTGATGCTTTTAGTGTTTTAACAGCTGCCAGACATACAAATATATGGATTTACTTCCAGGATATCACCTTTTTAAGTGTCTGTTGTGCAAAGTAAGCTAAGACCAAACTTGAAAACCAGAGAATGCATATGAAGCAATTGTGCAATCCATTACTGCATAGTCTTCCCACACAGTTAACCTCCTCAGTACACACATACTTGGTTATCTTATGACATTTGTGGCACAGCACTTATCATTGTAGAACAAAATAATTAATAACCACATAAATGATGAAGAATTACAAAAAGAATAGACAGAAAAATTGCAACTGCAGAAGCCCTGAAATATGCCTCATAAAAGGAAAATGTTTGACCAAAGATGTACTCTACTAGCATTGGTAACATCTACACAAAAGCCAAACATAATTAGATATTACGTCGGTTGTACAAGACCAGAATTTAAAACTAGACTTGCTAATCGCAAGCAATCATTTTCAAATATTAAGCAAAAAAAAAAAAAATGTTACAACACTAGCTATCTATGTTTGGGACTTAAAGAATCAAAATATAACACCAGTTTATTAAATGGGAAATCTTTTTTTTTTTAAATCAAATATTCCTAGAACTTTACTTTCTTGCAAAAAAAAAAAATGTTACAACACTAGCTATCTATGTTTGGGACTTAAAGAATCAAAATATAACACCAGTTATTAAATGGGAAATCTTTTTTTTTTAAATCAAATATTCCTAGAACTTTACATGATCCATATTTTTTGTGCTTACAAGAAAAGTTGGCAATTATTAGATTCCAAGATAAGAAAAACTTTCTTAATAGCAGAAATGAATCCCTAGGGAAATGCAGGCATACATTTGATAACTTGCTTATGTATTATTAAGAATAATTAACCCCCACCCACCCTTCTCTCCTATTTAAATTCAAATCCTGAATGAGGCTATTTGCATTTGTGGAAGGTAGGTATTTACCAAACACATTTGCCATGGGTAGGATGGGACACAATATCACAAGTATGGGGCATCCAACTAGGATCAAACCCACTATTCAGTAGCAATAGATCTGCGAGACTAGCTTGCTAACCATTACACCATAATGGGATACCCATGCATTTGCAAGAGGTATAAATACCACTATTCTCCCATAAACTGTAAAAATGAGTTTAGAATAGAATTGAGTTGGGTTTTTTTTAAATTGAATACCCTACAAGAATGATTGAAACAAAAACCTCTTTGGCATAAAATAATCCAATGGTTGACATACCATAAAATCCAACCAACCAGCCAGGTTATGAGATTAAGTTTGGTTTGGTTTGTTTTACGGCATATCAACCTCAGTGGGTCATTTAATGCCGACAAAGTTTTGAAATAAATTCATTCTTAATGGATATTCAATTTTTTTATATACACATTTTTCTATTTAACCCATAGATGGGACCCTAACGGGTACTACCACTCCGGGTCAGAGTGGACCAGGGAGCAATGGTGATGAAGGGGTGCTCCACATTCCCCAAACCACCAGAACTGGAACCTCACCATCAGATAGAGTTTAACGTCATACTCAGGACATGAAGACCCTCAGCCACCACCTTCTAGCACCCACATGATAAAAAGGGGTTGGGGCTTGCCATAAGGGCAGTGGGGTTGGGGCAATCATATAGGGGCTAGGGCTTGACATGACCAGCTGATTGATCAGAGGGGGTCTCTCCAACCTACCGTCTAGTCTAAGTAAGGGTCTAAGTGGAGTGTTGCATGTCATGGATTATGGTCATAATGTGTTGATGTTGTAATTCAGGAACTCACTGTAATAGCCCCACAGTGTCAATGAAACATTAATTTCTGTGATCACTGACAATCCCTCTTTGCCAATTTCCAATGCAGATTGGTTCTTTCATAATTTTCTTTTGTACAAAGATGAACACAATATGGCACAAGGTTATTTTCTAAGCAGGGTTAAGCAAGTTTAAATTCAGTTTACCTTCTAGACTACTACCAAGGTTAAAGAGCCCAGATTGCCCTACATATGTATTTACCAACCCTTCCGCACGAGCAGGATGCGACACAAGGTCAATTTCTTAAGCGGAGTTCAGCAGGCTTGAATTTAGAGTTTTCCTTCTCCTAGACCGGTTGCCTAACCAAGGTTAAAGAGCCCAGTCTGCCCTACTATTTATCCATAGCTGGAGGGAGAGTAGGATTTCCCAAAGGTATTAGCGTTAAGTGAAATGCAATTAGCACGTCCAGGATTTGAACTCGGGCTACGAGTCCATTTCCCATGACTTTAACCATTACACCACGCGCTTCCTACACCAGATTGCCCTACATAACTGGAGGGGGAATAGTTGGATGCCTACTTTTTAACACCCATCCAAGATTTGAACCCAGTTTGCCATGTCCATTTTCTATAACGATAACCATTACACAACAAATGCCTCCTTAATTGCTTTCATAGACCCCATGAAAGAGGGTTTGAGAGGCAGGAATACATGCTCTCATCTGAAGGTGAAACATTGCTTTTGAGAGAAGCGGTGACTATGTGGAGAAGTAGGGATGTAATCCACAGAGGACCAGCTTCATTTTGATGTATGATATATGTTCCTGTGTTGGTAATTATACCTGTCCTAAACAAAATGGCATTACTTTTTGACTCGTCCTCGTAGATTCTCTTGAATTATCAACTGCAACAGCTGCTTGTACTACTACTACAATACCAATCTGCATGTGGAGCTGTAATGCAGTGGATAGGTAGTGATTGTTAGTCATTGTCTGGAAGCTGAACCCCTGTCTGTGCCCCAGGAATGCAGCCACAGGCTAGACAAGCCTTATTCAAATTAATCAATATTATATTTGGGTCTTTTTTTCTTTTTTTTCTTTTTTTTTTTTTATTTTTCTTTTGCTATTTTAGCAAAGAAAGAAAGAAAGACTGTCTAATGTTCTTTTGTTAGTACCAAATTGGTGATATTCATTACTACTAGGTATGGCAGCACCTCCCCTTTTCATTAAATCTTTATAAAAAAAAATTATAAATTGTGACTAATTTTAATTTTTTTTCTTAAGAACCGAGCCTAAACTTACATATGAAAAAAAATTTCTATGAATTTCTTAATTATAACATTAACATAAATCACATTAAAAAGAGCACATCTTCAAAAGAGAAGAAAAAAAAACACAGCAAAAATAAGCCATTTTGATAGACACAGATTTTAATCTATAAATTTTTACATGTGATTTTTTTTATCCTTCCTCTTCATAATACAGCAAAAATTATGTTAAGTTTCATTTATCTTTTCCGAATTTTGTTGAATTTTCCTAGACATTCAAAAAGTTATAATGCTATCATCATATGTTGGCTCTTAGTACAGTAGTAAGTCAAGTATATATAATATCTACTATCACCTAATTATATATATGACTATTATCTAATACTAGTGTCATTAGTCTGATATGTTGAAACTTGAATATTGCTAAACAAGAATGTTTTTGTTTTACTCTTTAACCTTAAATATTTTAATATAAGAAAATTTTCAGTATGTATTAATCAACCCTTCCGCCACAGGCAGGATATGACACAAGGTCAATTTTTAAGTGGAGTTTAACAGGTTTGAATTCAGAGTTTTCATACTCCTAGACCAGTTGCAAGGTTAAAAAGTCCAGTCTGCCCTACTATTTACCCATAATTGGATTCATACTTTTCCCAAGGGTATTAGCAGTATGTGAAATGCAAACAGCCTCATCCAGAATTTGAACTCTGGTATTTGTGTCCATTTCCTACGATGATAACCATTACATCACCAGCACCTCGAGAAAATTTTAAGTAGATAAGAAAAATACATTATATTGAGAATTTGGATGACTGAACAATTTTTTGTTCAAATACAGACCCACAAAATAATAATTCAGTTGTCAATTGGACTGGAAATTGCTTTATTCTTTATATTTGAGATGACAGATGACTTATATTTACTAATAATGATTTGTATTATAATGTACTAATTTCTATATGTTTATTTTATGGAGGCACATGGGCTAATGGTTAGAATTTGTTGGATAAGCAACACCAGATAATCAGGATTTACATTTTTACGTTTCCTCTTGGATGATTTGGACAGTCTCATTTTTAACCAGTTTAAAACTGGTCAAAAATGAGACCGTCCAAATCATCTTTAACGGTTGAACAAATAAGGAACACAAGTATTGATATATAAATGATAATAGTAATGTTATTAATTGTAATATAGGTGAAAGTTAGTGTGTTCTCTCTTTTCTCCTTTTTTTTTTTTTAATAGGACCATTTGATATTTCTATTCCATTCCATAAATCTATACATATATAAAGGGTAGTTGTGTGTATGTATGTCTAGATGAAATCTAGACATATATAAAGGGCAGTTGTGTGTATGTATGTCCGGAAGAAATCTAGACATATAATGAAATTGACTTGTCCACCTGCGTTCAAATCCTGGGCAAGGCTGTTTGCATTTTAGCCCTAATTCCCTTGGGAAATGTATGAATCCACCTACTCTCTCTCCAGCTATGAGTAAGTAGTAAGGTAGACTGGGCTCTTTAACATTAGTTAGGTAACCAGTCTAGGACAAGGAAATATCTCAATTCAAACCTGCTAAACTCCATTTAAGAAATTGATCTTGTGTTGCATCCTGCTCATGCAGAGGGGTTGGTAAATATATATATATGTTTATTTTAAAAGAGTAAAAATGTCTAATAATATCAAATTTTTATTCATTCAGTACTGTTAAAACTACCAAACATAGAGATAAAAAACAATTTCCAGTTCAATTTACAACATAATATCTTTCTGATTGTTCGGATTTCCAAAGAGTAATAATTATTAATATTAAATATTAATAATATTAACTGCTAGTTATACAGTAGTTTTTTTTTTCTTATATATTTGTAAATATATATATATATGAGTATGAAAAGGTGGAATGAAAATATCACACAATGCTGTTATAGAAGAAAACAATTTATAATATAATCATAGCTGATACTGATCAATATTTCGATTTTACAAAAATCATCATCAGAGCTCATTCACTCCGTAGTTGTTTGGGTCGGAGAAGAATGTCAAATCTGATGATGATTTTTGTAAAATCGAAATATTGATCAGTATCAGCTATGATTATATTATAAATTGTTTTCTCTTTAACAGCATTGTGTGATGTTTTCATTCCACCTTTTCATACTCATATTGTCGGATTCATTTCCTTTCTTTTAACTATATATATATATATATAAAGTTCCTTAGTATATAAAGTTATTTGCATCATTTAAAAGCCGCTTATGGTGCTTGTTAAGCAAATTTATATATTTACCCAACCTCTCCTCCACAGGCAGGAACAAAAAAAATGTTATATGGTCCCCGGGGTTCTATATTACTCCCAGATGAGAACCACTTATTTAGAGGCTAAGATTTCTAATTTCATTTAAAATTACTGTTAACTAAAGAGAGAGCAACACGTGACATTAGCAAGTTTCAAGGAATGTTTGTTAATCTTCTTTGTACATTGGCAGATACAAAAATTTTCCTCCTGGGGGCAACCAGACTCTTAAATAATCAGAGCAAGCTACCATCGTTACCAAACTTAGATTTTAATCATTCAGGTGATAAATATCTTGAGCCACTCAACTGTGACAGCCAAACAGTTGTAATACAGAGGATTAAGTGCATATATTTAGCATCAATAATCCATATTTTTTGTTCGTTAGCCACAAATAAAACATGTCTGCTGATCTGATGTAATTCTGTTTAGTCTGCATTTAGACAGCAAAGTCAGTAGGGTAGAACTTTAATAGATCCTGCCCTGTAGGCTGGGGGTGGTAGTATACACCGACTGCACTTCTACAGAGGGTAAAAATCCCCCCAATGGAACTACCTGTTGTCTATAAGTGGTGACCTGTGATGATTAATGACTAAGGACCTGTCTGTACCCAGTATCAGCTAGCATCCATGACAAGGGAAAAAATTGCCTCATTTGGTTGACAACTTTACGGTGTTCTCCATACTCACTAGATTTAGCACCTTCAGACTATCATATCTTTAGCCCCATGAAAGAGGGTTTGAGAGGCAAACTTTATTCCAGTGATGTGGAAGTGAAATCTGTAGTGAAGAAATCACTCAAAAAATGAGCAGTCCATGACATGCAACAGTTCCCTTTGGCCCTTACTTAGTCTACTTGACAGGCAGTCAGCTGGTCACACAAAGCCCTAGCACCTATATGATTGTCCCAACTGTATTATCCTTATGCCAAACCCTAAGCCCTTTTTATCATATATGTGCTAGAAGGTTTTAACTGAGGGCCTTACTGTCCTGGAGATGACGTTAAACTGCATCTAATGGTGAGGTTCCAATTCTGGAGCTTTGGGGAGTGCGAGTGGTATGGGGCGAAACAAGGAAAATACAATAATAAACAAAATAATTTTGGTATCAATATAATACGAGGGTGAGTCAAAAAGTAATACCAATTTGTTTAGGACAGGTATAATTACCAACACAACATATATCATACATCAAAATAGTCAGTGTTTCTCTCAATAGCAATGTGTATCACCTTCGAATGAGAGCATATATACCTGCCCTGTAAAATTCTGTTGACTGTTTTTGAGTGATTTCTTCACTACAGATTTCACTTCCACATCACTGGAATAAAGTTTGCCTCTCAAACCCTCTTTCATGGGGCTAAAGATATGATAGTCTGAAGGTGCTAAATCTAGTGAGTATGGAGGACACCGTAAAGTTGTCCACCCAAATGAGGCAATTTTTTCCCTTGTCCTGATGCTTGTGAGTGGTCAAGCATTGTCATGCAGAAGGAGAACATTGTCAATTGCAAGTTTGGTCTTACTCATCAGATTATTGCTCTGAGCCTCATTAGGGTCACAATGTAGGCCTTAGTTTTTTTTTTTTTTTTAAATTTCACATGAAATAAAGAAAATAGCATTACTTTTTGAATCACCCTCGTAACATGAACACTTATAAAGATTCTTTCTAATTAGTGATGCATTCCAAAAACAAGACACCTTTTAGAGAATAAAACACTTTCCAACCTAGTTTTGGCATATGCTCTCATTTTGATCACTTTAATTTCTCGAGGGAGGTAACAATTAAATTCTAATTATAAAGTACTTCACTTTATCTATATACTTCATCATTGTCAAATCATGCTGACTGTACAGATTCCCTTAACTCTCTCTAACCATCTGTATCTATCGATCATTGCACCTGACAAGTCCTCAGCATGGTATCCAGTGTCTGCACATAGCTATTGTATGTAAGTTTTTGCTGGTTGACCAACATTGGTGTGTCCATGTGTAGAAGTCCATAGGAGAATGTCACTTATGAGCTCATCCTTACATCTCCAGCAGTATCCAGCATGTCTTGTTCATCTTAATTAAATGGTAATATTTGTTACATTAGTATATATGCCTGTGTATGTGTGTGTATATATATATATAAATGCTTATGTGTGAGCATATATGTGTGTATATATATATGTGTGTGTGTGTGTGTGTGTGCAAATATTTATGTGTGTATGTATACATATATAGATAGATATATAAGTAATATATATATTTTTATGTTTTTTTATGTTGAAGTTGGGCATTATTATGAAGCATTTAAAAATAAATGAAGGAACTCTGTTATGGAGTACTGGATTCACTTATTTTTTATTATTTGTTATCATAAATTTTTGGGATCGTTAGATTCCCTTTTTCAAATGAATGTCGCTCCTGTTCAACGGATCCTTTGTCTTTATTGTTATTGACAGCAACATATATAGATATGCATGTGTATGTGTGTGCATGGCTCTATATATGTGTGTGTGTGTGTGTATCTAAGTCTTGGTGTGATAATCATGCAGGCGAGAAACTGACATTTACCAAGTACCACTGACTTTATGTCTATGCTACCCTAACTTAGATATATATGCTATATCACTGATATTGAGCACTTTTTATTTATAAATATATCAAACTATATTATCAACATATGTATATATATATATATATGTATATGTGAGTATGTGTATATGTATATGTATGTGTATTATATGTATATATTGTATATATGTATATATATATATATATATATATTGTATATATATATAAAGGGAATGACTTATCAGTAAAAAATATTGGGTTAATCTCAATATTTGGTTAATACAAGTATCATTTGGTTAAGTCAGTGTTATAACAAATAAAAGTGCTTAATACATTAGTAGAGCGGATTTAGTATTGCAGTGTGTATAGATGTAACAATGATTATATACAGAGATAGCACATGATTTTAGGATTGATAATAATTATTACTACACTGATTTAATTTATTCAGTAGAGTATCCAGCTCGGAACCACAAGGTTCCGGGTTCAATACCAGCCATCGCCAACTCAGCATATGAGTAGCACAGGGATCTGTGCGGTAAAGTGGGGAGTTGATGGTAGGTATGACACTCCACCTCAGATGCAAAAACAATCTCCCTGGTCTAGTGCTAATGAAAAGGGGATAGACTCCCTCACTGTCTGGCTGATACCGACAATAGGCCACACTGTCAATTTTTTTTTTTTTTTATTGCTACACCAACATCTTCCCAGTAATACATCTCATTCATAACTGTTTAGAAAAGCCCTGTCAGCTGGGGCTTTAGAATACACCGACTGCACCTCTGCAGAGGGGTAAGACCCTCCTAAAGGGGCCACCTGCTGGCCGTGGGTGGCAACCCGTGATGCTTAAAGATAGAATCCTGGTGGCTGAGCAGTCCATGATATGCAACACTCCACTTTGGTCCTTACTTATATCGCAATGAATTTTATTTACACACCATATAAGAATGGGAAAAATATTTCCTCATACAAAAATAAATAATTATACTGACAATTACACAGAAGAATGAAATATAACTAAAAGTGTTCAAAAGATACAATAATACATTAACTTATTATTATAAATTATTCTTATTTTTCATTATTATAAATTATTCTTATTTTATTATTATGAATTATTCTTATTTTTATTATTATAAATTATTCTTATTTTTATTATTATAAATTATTCTTACTTAGGCGATCAGCTTTGGTCAATCGGCTGGCTATGTAAAGCCCTTGCACTTATATGATTGCCCAATCTTACTGCACGTATGGCAAGCTTCAACCCTTTTCATCATATATGTGCTAGAAGGTGGTGGCTGAGGGTCTTCATGTCCTGGGTATGACGTTAAACTGCATCTAACTGATCATGAAATTCCAGTTCTGGAGAATGTGGAGCACCCCTTCATCATCATTGCTCCCATATCCACTCTGACCTGGAGTAGTAGTACCTGTTAGGGTCCCATCTATTTTATCCATTAATAATGGAGATTCGGTCTCTATTTTCTGTAACCAGAACTATGTCACTACTTACATCACATTATGCAAAATCGTCATAACATAGAATAAATGCACTCAAAATTTGAGCATGCAACCTTATTGTTTTAATAAATACATGCCCAGTATTATATATTAATATATAGTTTGTTTTAATATATATGTAATTTCAGTGTAATTATAATTATGTGAAAATAATTATTGGTTAATAAAAAAAAAATTTTATTTATTTTATTTATGTAAAAAATTGTAATCATAAACACACAATTTTTCATATATATATATATATATATATATATATATAAAGTTATCAGAACTAAGTTTCCATTTCAAATTGTTTTACTCCTTTAATAGATTTAATGATTTTACTTATGATACAAAAAAATTTGTTTACGAAAAAAAATTGAGTTTAAAAATTTTTATCCCTACGATTCTTTCAAAACTTTGCCAGCATTAATTGACCCATCGTAGTTGATATGCCATAAAACAAAGCAAACAAACTGTTTATAGATTTTATTTGATCTGTTCAATGATAATTGTAATATTTTTGTATAAGTTTAAGTTTCATAAATGTAATAACTATTCGATTTGTGTGATAGGAGGTAATTGGCTATATAGCTGCTGTTTTGTGGGGAGCTGTTTCCAGGATTTGTTAAAAAAACATTGGTGAGGGCTGGTATCGAACCTGGAACCTTATGATTCCTAGGTAAATGTTCTACCGACTGAGGGTTGTATTACCTGTATATTTAATCTTGAGTAATTTGAAACACATTGGCTGTGTTACACTTTTACTTTATGTCAGTGTCAGCAAGTTTCTGAAATCTTTATAGCACATTCAGAATATGAACAGATATACATATATATATATATATATATATATATATATATATATATATATATATTCAGTAATATAACTAAAAGGGTACAAAGAATTTGTAATAGCCCACTTGTTGGTTGTGACATGATACAGTGGAACACAGGAACATACAGTATTGACCGTATGGTGCCAACCATTTATTTTTATAGACAAAATAACTTACTGGTGACAGCAACATATGTGGTAATGTATATGTTTATCGGAAATCACTAGTCAGTTTACACACTGTTGGTTTTGCGATAATAAAGGTAGAATAACTATAGAATCACATGATCTTGATGTAGGAACAACTACTGGCATTCGTTATTACATATATATATATATATATATATATACACCAGCTAACATTGGTCTTGGTTAGTAATGGACTTGGTGCAAGAAGGTGAAAACCATTCATCAACTATGACAATAAAAATCACTATAATGACACTTCTCTTAAAACTGAAATATGGTATAAATTATATATCCCACTAAATTTTGCAATTTTTGACCAGCTTTCATGAATAAGAGAACTCTGCTAATAAATTTCATTGTCATCAGCAATTTTTTACTCTTCTAAACATTTAGCTACATAAGGAAGGTTGAGAGAAATATCTCCTATAGATGAAATAGGACATCTCTTATTGCTTATATTCAAAACAGATTACACTATATACGGAGGCACATTTAGTGTAATGGTTATCATAGGAAATGAAATCTGTGTCCTGAGTTCAAATACAGGATTAGGCATGAAACCATCTGTTCTTGTCCCTCCAGCCATGGGTACATGGTAGGGCAGACTAGATTCTTTAGCCATGGTAAATCCCTCAGTCTCAGATAAGGAAAACTCTGAATTCAAACCAGCTTTACTCTGCTTAAAAATTGACCGTGTGTTGCACCCTGCCTGTGGAAGAGGGGTTGGGTAAATATATAAATTTGCTTAACAACCACCATAAGCGGCTTTTAAATGATGCAAATGACTTTCTATACCAAGGAATTTATATATATTTATTTACAAATATATAAGAAATAAACCCTACTCTATAAATAGCATTTAATATACCTGGAATTATTACTCTTTGGAAATCAGAACAATCAGAATGATATTATGTTGCAAATTGAATTGGAAATTGTTTCTTATCTCTATGTTTGGTAGTTTTAACAGTACTGAATGAATAAAAATTTAGATATTATTAGACATTTTTATTCTTTTAAAATAAACATATATTCTTTACTCTTCTAAACATTCAGCTACATGAGGAACGTTGAGACAAATATCTCCTATAGATGTTATATTTGTATATCATCTATAGGAATATTCTATATCATGTATACATACAAATTTACCAACCCCTCCGCACCAGCAGGATGTGACACAAGGTCACTTTCTTAAGCAGAGTTTGACAGGTTTGAATTCAGAGTTTTCCTTCTCCTAGAGTGGTTGCCTAACCAAGGTTAAAGAGGCCTGTCTGCCCTACTATTTACCCATAGATTGAGGGAGAGTAATTGGATTCATATCTTTCCCAAGGGTAATGCAAACAGCCTCATCCAGGATTTGAGTCTAGGAGAAGGAAAATTCTGAATTCAAACCTGTTAAACTCCTACCTCAATAACCATTACATTATGGACACCCCTTGTATTTAGCTACAATTTGTGGTAATTTCTTTTATATATATATATATATATATATATATACATATTTACCAACCCCTCCGCACGAGCAGGATACGACACAAGGTCAATTTCTTAAGCGGAGTTTAACAGGTTTGAATTCAGACTTTTCCTTCTCCTAGACCGGTTACCTAACCAAGGTTAAAGAGCCCAGTCTGCCCTACTATTTACCCATAGCTGGAGGGAGAGTAGAATTCATACCTTTCCCAAGGGTATATATATATATGTGTGTGTATATAAAAGAAAAAGCTCTCATTT
This sequence comes from Doryteuthis pealeii, assembly GCA_023376005.1. Classification (NCBI taxonomy): domain Eukaryota; kingdom Metazoa; phylum Mollusca; class Cephalopoda; order Myopsida; family Loliginidae; genus Doryteuthis; species Doryteuthis pealeii. Next base: position 71,523,444 of record CM042154.1, on the reverse strand, counting down.
TCTTAATGTTTTTGTACATGATAGTTGCTTTTTTTTCTTCTTTACACATTGTTTCTATCAGGGAATATGTAGCACTCTAGCAAAAGATAAGAAATTGCTTTGGAAGATTTCACTTGTAAAACTATTGAATAAAGATGATGATCTTGTTCGGTATCATATTGTCTATTGAGTCTCTCTTTTGACAGTTACATTGATGCTGTTAGATTTTTGTCATTGTAATCATTTATAGATATGTCTGTATAAATGGTGATTACAGCATAGAGAAATATTAGTGAGAATTAACTGTAGGATAAGGTAGACATTTTGACTGTTTAGACACTATATCTGTCAACTAACTATGATAGCTTGGCTGATGAATGACACATGTCAACTTTAATGTATTCACTTTTCTACCTTAGATATTTGAACCCTTATAAAATGCTATCTCTGGTTTTGTTAGAGTTGCCATTGAAAATTTATTTAGGTCTAACTTTATTATTTGCTCTACTTAGGTATTGAGCACTTTTTACTTTTAGATAATCCTAGCAGTTTATATATATATATATTTTTTATTTATATATATATATATATATTTTTTTCTTTTGGCCAAGTATTATAGTATTAACCGATTATTTTTGGTTGGTATGACTATCTTTCTTTTTTTTTTTTTTTTTTCCCCAGGTAAAGTTTGGTAGTATATTTTTACAATCAAACTATTTGCTGTTTTTTTTCTTACTGCAAGGGTTTACCAATAAGTTTGGTATATATATATATGTGTATATATATATATATATATATATATATATATATATATATATATATTTACCAAACCCCTCCATACAAGCAGGATGCAACACAAGGTCAATTTCTTAAGCAGAGTTTAACAGGTTTGAATTAAGTTTTCCTTCTCCTAGACTGGTTACCTTGCCAGGCTTAAAGAACCCAGTCCACCCTACTATTTACCCATAGTTGGAGAGAGAGTAGATTAACCATTTCATCCAATTTAGCCGGTGGCTCACTGAAGGCTGAGTGACAGCAAGTCTCCTCAGATCTCCAGGACTCTTTTAAGTATTCTAGCCAATTTCAACAATGCTGTCATCTGGATGGTCTCGATTTTTCCTCTGATTTCCAGTTCATTCAGACTCTTTTCCAGACCCCTGAGAATTGTTCCAAGGGCACCAATTACAATTGGTACTGCCTTGACCTTCATGTTCCACAGTTTCCTCAGTTCTTTGTATTATTATTATTATTATGCACCTGATAATGACTAAAAATTGGATTAGCCAAAAGATTTACAACATCAAGAATATAAAGATGTTCAATTGGCTGAACAATTTCCGGTATATTAGAACTGTAATTACTGCTTTTAATTATTAGTACTTAGGTCTGATTTTTTTTTTTTTTGTCTTGGTGCCATTTATTTTTATTTTTGATTAATGGATTCCGATTAGTGACTGTTAATTGGGAATATTGTTTAAACATGAAGATTTGAATCATTATTGTCTTTTCCATGTGGAATTTAGGTTAATTAAGTCCAAGTAGATCTCACTTTCTTACAAGATAACTTGAAGGCATGTTCATCTCTGCCCAATACACAAAATTTAATTCTCACTAATTAGTTTTCCAAGTTAGCTTAACATACAAGCATCTTATTTACCTTAGTTTAAAAAAAAAAAAAGATGTATTTACCTTTCTGTGTGACTATCCAACTTCAAACAGAATTTTTCATGATACACTCAAGCTTTCTTCAGGTATCTATTATAGTCAGACTGGAAATTTCAAATGGAAATGTTGTATTATATGGATTATTCGGACTATTGTCCTCATCTTTGTTATATACACAACGTTTCAGTGATGTGCCCTCCAGCCTTCTTCAGGTGTTTCTTGTCGAACTTGGGAACCCTCTCGAACTCAGAAACCTTTTTTAGGTATTATTATAGTCCGATTCTGGGAATTTCAAACAGAAATATTGTATTATATGGATTATTTGGACTATTGTCCTCATCTTTATTGTTATATAGACAATGTTTCAGCAATGTGCACTCTGGCCTTCTTCAGATGTTTCTTGTCAAACTTGGGAGCCTTTATGTTGTAATCGGGTCCAGTTGAACACATGGCACAATGGATATAAGGGTTGAGTTAATAGAGTTCTAAGTAACATCATAATCTCTAGGTTGCAGGTTCAATCCTGGCCAAAGATGATAACAGAATACTTAACATAGTTTAACCCTTGTACACAGTCATGGTTAATGGAATGAGAAGTCATTGAATAAAGGGTTCGGTTTGAAGTCCTGTGAAGGCTCCCGACTTCAAAGAGAAGGTTTAGTATATTTCTTTTTTATAAAATGATGTTTTGTTCTTCCAACTTCTTATAGACGTTTTCTTTATTTATTAATGTTTTGGGTATATGTCTGCTTGACAGACAGCCAGACATATTAAGGCTATAAACCCAACAACTCTATTTCTATCCACTCACAGAATTTGTAAGCAAGAATTTTTTTTCTTCTTTCATGAGAGAGCTTTATGAGAGAATAATGCCAAGAAAAAGGAATGGTTAATGTTTTTTTGCAGATTTTCATGAGTCATTTTGAATTGATCAAAGTTTTTGAATAGTTTTTTTTTTTTTTTTTTCTTTCTTTTAATTATATTCCTCAACAACTCCAAAGATAAAAACAGAGCCGACAATTTAAGAGTTGCTAGACTTTTTTCTTTTTTTAATGGTTCCTTGCAATAATAGTCTTTGAATTATGGTAGTTAACTTATCAAAGGAAAATTGCGATTAATCACCTCAGAATAAAGTCTTTAGTGATTTTTAGAGGAAAATTTTCCAATTTTTTTATTTTTTTTTTATTTTTTTTTTTTATATAAGTCACTAGTCTGTTAACAGTCCAGTAAAAAAAAATAAATAAATAAAATAAAGTGACTGAATTAAATTTTTTTTCTTTTTTCTTGTAATACATTTCTTGGGTGTTAACTGACCTAAAAAAAAAAGCTGGTGAAATTTGGCTCAGGACCGCCCTCAGTGTTCATGCCTGAAGTCATCCTGGTGCAACACTATGAATCCAAGAGGTCCAGAATAAATCATAGGCAACAAGCATCTCCAGTGACAGCCTTCACATGCGACATCTGTGGTCGAGGCTGTTTTTCGAAAAATTGGACTTCACAGTCACAGGCGGCACTGTCACTTCAAGGGCACAAGAATTCTATAATCTTCCAAGACGGCAATACCGATATAAGAGAAAATTATATAACAAATAAGAAAGTAATCTAGTTTGTTTCATTCATTAATTTTTTTTTTCTTTAAAATGTTCCTTCAAATATTAATTGAAATAAAATCATATTTATTCATTATATATATATATATATATATATATAAGTTAGTTAGTGAATATGATGATATATCGAAATATTGATCAGTATCAGCTATGATTATATATATATATTATTATCATATATATATATATATATATATATATAGTAGGATGTATGAAAATGTAAATAATACAAATTATCAAGCCTCATCTCAAAAATTCATACAAATTTTCAAATATCTAAATTTCTGGCTTTAGCGCTTCTTTCTTAGGTCTCTTCACCCTTTTCTTAAGTTTAATTGATCTTAAAGATATGATCAATGAATTGGTTGGGTTCCTGTTGTACCAGCAGTTCATTATGATATTAACATTTCTATTTATGAAGGGATGAAGGATTCTAATTAGTTCAAACTCACTTACTATGACATAGGGGATTTAGTTTGTGTGTCTGTAAGATATGAATAAATAGGTTCTCATCTAGGACTTAAATAAATTTAAAAAATTGGGTTTAAAAAATTGGGTTTAAAAGAAAGAATTTTTAATACCTATCAAGAAGGAATAAAACAAAATGTCTTCAGCATAAAATAACCCGATAAGGGTTTACATGCTTAAAATGTTTAAATCCAACCAACCAACAACTGTTAGACTTTCTACCAAGGGTCACATAATAATATCTATCTAATATGGCTGACAGATCTGGGGATGAGATGTTTTGCCAAAAGAAACAGCACAGATGTTAAGAATTTACTCACTCCATCATTTTAAATGCAACAGTCACACAAGCACATAAGTTCACTCAATGGTATTTCATTGTCAACTCAGTAACCCCATTGGAGAATGTACGTTAATGTATATATATTCTCAACCCCTACACCACGAAAAAAGGGCAGTCCCTGTGGTGTAGTGGCTAACATGCTTGTAGTAACTGTGAACTCCAGTTACACTGTTATGTTCACTTTTAGACTAATACTCTTGGGAAAGGTATGAACTCCCTCATCTCATATATTTTCCCAACCCCTACACCATGAACAGAGAGTAGTCCCGTGGTGTGGTGGCTAACATGCTAGACTGCAACATAGTAGCGAGTGAGTGAGTTTAGACTCAAGTCACACTATTACATTTACTTTTAGACTTATACTCTTGGAAAAGGTGTTAACCCCATCACCCGAGCTATGGGTTAAATAGTACCACTACTGTTCTTCTACAAGGATGGCTTTGGAATTAAATAACCTGTGAATGTTGACATTCCATTAAACAAAAGAAATCAAACTTACCAAAGCTAGAGAGCCCAGTCTGTCCTACTACACCACAACTACTGTCAGCTCTTCACTTTACCACACAGATTAGATTACCCAATCTGTGCTACTCATGCAATGAGTTGGTGGGGACCGGTATTGAACCAAGAACCTTGTGATTTCTAGGTGGGTGCTCTACCGACTGAGCTAAACTGGCCCCTCAGCAAAAAGTGAAATGAAATCTCTTTTGGATCATTTGGATTATTCAGACTATTGTCCTCATCTGGCCTTCTTCAGGTATTTCTTGTCGGACTCAGGAACCCCTCCTTGAACTTGGGAACCTTCTCTTCGATCTCTGGAACATTGTACAGATAACAATAAAGATGAGGACAATAGTCCGAATAATCCAACCTCACCTGAAAAATGACAAGAAACCCCTGAAGAAAACTAGAAGGCACATCGTCCAAAACATTGTGTAGATAACAATAAAGATGAAATGAATGAAATTTATTGTGTACAGTGCTCAGGTGCACCACAACTCATCAAAGTCTCATGTCAAGTACACAGAATAATGTAGTGTCAGGAACATGAACAGTTTACAGTAGTAATATGCATGTATGTGTGCGCATATGTATGTGGAGAGTGGCATCAGGTATAGTGTCGGCGGACTACAGGAAGCATGGAGGCTTTGAAAGATTCAGTGCTTTGGCAGCCTACAACAGACGCGGGCAGTTTATTCCATGTCTCCGCAATTCTGAGCGTGAAAAAATGTTTCTGAAAGTCATGTGAGCAGTGCTGTTTTCTGATGAGGACAATAGTCAGAATAATCCAAATAATTCAGCCTCACCTGAAAAATGACAAGAAACCCCTGAAGAAAACCAGAAGGCACATTGTCCAAAACGTTGTGTAGGTAACAATAAAGATGAGGACAATAGTCCAAATAATCCAGCCTCACCTGAAAAATAACAAGAAACCCCTGAAGAAAACCAGAAGGCACATCGTCCAAAATGTTGTATAGATAACAATAAAGATGAGGACAATAGTCTGAATAATCCAAATAATCAAGCCTCATCTCAAAAATTCAGATTAATAGAAAACAGTTTCATCTGAAATTTGAAGTTGCTTTGTGAATTCTATTTTCTTTGGTAATGTTATGCTACTCATGCCTCTTTTGTGTTTGAGATATCAGACAATTTTAAGATTAAAAAAAAAATGAAAGTAACTTTTACAAACATATATCTAAGATAATCAATATTTGATATTTTTTTTTTTTTTAATCAAGTTTGATTTTTGTTTATATCTTGTTAATTCACATCATCCTCTAAATATAACTTTTATTTGCTAATCAATACTGGATTATATTTACTTAGCTTAACTTTCAAATAATTGGTACTTGAAATTGGAAACCATGAGTAGTACAATTTGAGTGTAGATATAATAGGTCATTTTTGCTGTCTAATTTAAAAGTTCAAAAATATATATCTGTATATGGGGTGGGGGTAGAGGCACCTTATGTGGTGTAAAGGTTAGCAAGCAAGATTCACAGACTATTGTTAGTAAGTTTGATTCTAACTAAGCGCCACATAATCTGGCCTTGTGCCATATCGAAGCTAAGCTTAGTAAATAACTATATATGTATATGGGAGTAAAATATGGAAATAAATCTGACAATATGTAGAAATTAGAAAAACAAAATATTCCAAAAAGATGAATTTATTCTTGATGATGAAGTTGACGTTAAAACGTTTAGGTTTTTTAATAAGCCTTCATTAGGACATTAAGATAGAAAGATGGATATTTTTTTTTTTTTTTTTTAAATAATGAAGACTCACCGGTTTGCCATACCATCTCTCGAGCTTGTTGAATTTTCTCAATGGTGGTGGAGGTTGACAGGCATCCTGCTCCCTCTTTGTGTGTTACACTTGTCCGGCGAGTTTTAACCTTCTCTATCCACTCATATACACTTTGATATGGTAGTGCACTGTCTCTGTATTGTGCTAAAGCCTCCAATAAGTTTCAGCACCTGACACTCCTTCTGACCAGAGATTGTCCTGGGCATGATGTTAAAATGCATCCAATGTTACAGTTTCCATTTTGAGGAGTGTGGAGTGCCCCATCATCAATATTACTCCCAGGTCCACTCTGACCCTAGAGGGGAAGTATCTGTTAGGGTCTCATCTATAGGGGAAAAAATTGAGATTTAAAAAAATTTTGAATACCCATCAAGCATTAATATATCAAAATGTCTTTAGCATAGAATAACCCAACAAGGGTTGACATGCCATAAAATCTAACAAAACAAACCAAATTGACCAAACAAATCAGGTCACTCTCTCTCTCTCTCTCTCGTTCACCTTTTCCTTCTTTTGCTTCCTTGCTTTTAAAACCTTTGCGTTCTGCTTTATTCTTTTTCTTATATTGTCTTCTTTTTTTTATTGTTCTTCTCTCTCTTTCTCTCTCTCTCTCTCTCTCTCTCTCTCTCCTCATTGTTCTCTCTTTCTCACATTGTTTTCTCAATTTTTTCATCATTCTTCTTTCTCTCTCTCTCTCTCTCTCTCTCTCTCTCTCTTTTTTTTTCTTCGTACTTCTTTTTCTCTTTCTTTTTTTCGTCGTCGTACTTCTTTTTCTCTCTCTTTTTTTCTTACTTCTTTTCTCTCTCTTTTTCATCGTCTTCTTTTTCTCTCTCTTTTTTTCATCGTACTTCTTTTTCTCTCTCTTTTTTCATCGTACTTTTTTTCTCTCTCTTTTTTTTCATCGTCTCTTCTTTTTCTCATCGTACTTCTTTTTATCGTTTTCGTTCTTCTTTCTCTCTCTTTTTTTCATCGTTTTTCTTTCTCTCTCTTTTTTTTATCGTTCTTTTTTCTCTCTTTTTTTCATCGTTCTTCTTTCTCTCTCTTTTTTTCATCGTTCTTCTTTCTCTCTCTTTTTTTATCGTTCTCTCTTTCTCTCTCTCTCTTTTTTCATCGTTCTTCTTTCTCTCTCTTTTTTTCATCGTTCTTCTTCTTCTCTTCTTCATCGTTCTTCTTTCTCTCTCTTTTTTCATCGTTCTTCTTTCTCTCTCTTTGTTTCATCGTTCTTCTTTCTCTCTCTTTTTTTTCATCGTTCTTCTTCTCTCTCTCTTTTTTTCATCGTTCTTTCTTTCTCTCTCTTTTTTTCATCGTTTTCTTTCTCTCTCTTGTTTCATCGTTCTTCTTTCTCTCTCTTTGTTTCATCGTTCTTCTTTCTCTCTCTTCTCTTCTTCTCTCTTCTTTTTTCATCGTTCTTCTTTCTCTCTCTTTGTTTCATCGTTCTTCTTCTTTCTCTCTCTTTGTTTCATTGTTCTTTTCTCACTCTCTCTCTTTTCGTCATCATTTTCTCACACTCTCTCTGTCTTTTCGTCATCGTTCTTTTCTCACTCTCTCTCTCTCTTTTCATCGTTCTTTTCTCACTCTCTTTTCGTCATCGTTCTTTTCTCACTCTCTCTCTCTCTTTTCGTCATCGTTCTTTTCACTCTCTCTCTCTCTCTTTCTTCATCGTTCTTTTCTCACTCTCTCTCTCTCTTTTCTTCATCGTTCTTTCTCTCACTCTCTCTCTCTCTTTCTTCATCGTTCTTTTCTCACTCTCTCTCTCTCTTTTCTTCATCGTTCTTTTCTCACTCTCTCTCTCTCTTTTCTTCATCGTTCTTTTTCTCACTCTCTCTCTCTCTTTTTCTTCATCGTTCTTTTCTCACTCTCTCTCTCTCTCTTCTTCTTCATCGTTCTTTTCTCACTCTCTCTCTCTCTTTTCTTCATCGTTCTTTTCTCACTCTCTCCCTCTCTTTTCTTCATCGTTCTTTTCTCACACTCTCTCTCTCTCTCTCTCTCTCTCTTCTTCATCCTCTCTCTCTTTTCTTCATCGTTCTTTTCTCTCCCACTCTTTCTCCCCATTCTTCTTTCTCCTCTCTCTCTCTCCCTCATCATTCGTCTCTCTCTTTTATTCTGTTCTTCTCTCTCTCTCTCTCATCATTCCTCCTCCCCCTCTTCTCTCTCAATCCCTTTGCTCTTCACTTTCCTTCAATTTTCCCCCATTTTTCTCCTTCATTGTCACTGCTATTTACCAATCAACTGTGCTAATATCTCGGATAATTCAACCTGAATATTCTTCTTAATGTCCGGCTGCCATTCAATTGGATTTCCCTGTTTCTCCTTTTTCCAACAATGTTCATTGGCAGCCAGTGCATTGTAGATTGCAAATGATCAGTGAGCCAGCACACAGGATTGTCCCCAGGCCAAAATTGGGTGATGGCTGGTGGCTGTCAGCACTGGAGACAGATAGGACATTTAAATGCCCTTATTATGCTGCTATGTTTGAGCATGTGTGCATTTATGCTAGTAAACAGTTGATTAACAATAAATCTAATACAACCTTGGTTCTATTTCAAATGTATAGATCAAACTTTAATGTGAATGCTTTATCGTTTTACTAGAAGCAGCTACTCAGCATCATCTCGGTAGAGGGTTGGTGCAAAAAAAGATAATCTCACAGATCCATTATTATTGAATCACGAGTTGGGTCGTTGTGAGTTATTCAATGCCAAAGTCATCCTTGTAGAAGAACAGTAGTGGTATTATTTGTCTGAATTTTTTAGATGAGGCTTGATAATTTGTATTTAGATTTTTCAAACTCTTCTCATCTTTATTGTTATATAGTCAACATTTCAGCTGATGTGCCCTCCTTCTTCAGGTACTCAAGAGTTGGATCGTTGTGAGTTATTCAATGCCAAAGTCATCCTTGTAGAAGAACAGTAGTGGTATTATTTGTCTGAATTTTTAGATGAGGCTTGGTATTTAGATTTTTCAAACTCTTCTCATCTTTATTGTTATATAGTCAACATTTCAGCTGATGTGCCCTCCTTCTTCAGGTACTCAAGAGTTGGATCGTTGTGAGTTATTCAATGCCAAAGTCATCCTTGTAGAAGAACAGTAGTGGTATTATTTGTCTGAATTTTTTAGATGAGGCTTGATAATTTGTACTTAGATTTTTCAAACTCTTCTCATCTTTATTGTTATATAGTCAACATTTCAGCTGATGTGCCCTCCTTCTTCAGGTACTTCTTGTCGAACTCAGGGAATCTTCATGGATTTCTGAACCGAGCCATTTATTTAATTCATTTTTATCAACAGTTTTAAGAAGATTTCAAGGTTCTAACACACATGTTGATAAAAACGAATTAAAAAAGAATTTCATACTTCACATTGCTGTCAGTTATATGAGGTATTCTCAATCCTCAGGCGAGTCCTGTCAGCTGGGGCTTTAGAATACACAGACTGCACCTCTGCAGAGAGGCGACCTGTTGGCCATGAATGGTATTTTTTTACCTGTATGATTGGATATTTCAAAGTTAACTATCTATTCACTTCAGAACTCCTTATATTCGGATAAAGTCTGATTATTATTATTGTAAGCTGAGTCCTTCTGCTCAATTATAATGAACTAACCGTCAGTTTTTTGTACTTTGATCTCAGTGATGGGAAAGACGCTGTGAGCAGTTTAAAGTACCATCAGCATTGCAGTCCTGGAAAACTATATAGTTCTTGTGCCCCTGAAGTTACAGCAACTACTATGACTGTGAAGTCGAATGTTCGAAAAACATTTTCGACCACATATGTCGCATGTGAAGGCTGTCCTTGAAGATGTACCGGTGCTTTGTTGCCGCCACTTTTTTCTGGACCTCTTGGCTTCAGGGTGTTGCCCCAGGGTGACTTGGCACAACACCATAAAGTTTAAAGTAGGCAAAGAGTTAACAGCAAAAATTGCCAAAATTAATTTTTTGAAAATTTGTGCTAGATTAATTCAGGTTTCATTTAAAAAGAAAAAAAAATTTCTGAGCGTGGTAGATGAGTTTCCACTTATAAAATAAAGTCATGAGAAGTTCAGGATCTGAAAAAATGTATATAATTTGAGTAGGAATATTTATAAAATCTTTTTTTAAAAACTCACAATTTCCATGAACTTTATAGTCTAGTAAATGTTCTCCTACTGAACTACTTAAGCAAAACAGTGTATCTGTACTCATAGCTAACATCCTTTATCTAACTTCCTTGAGGTTTATAGGTTAACTCACAAACTACATAATTATCAAAGTGGTACAGGCGGAGGTAAAATAAAAATGGAGCATTGAACAAAGTAATTAGTGAAAAGAATTAATTAGGAAAATTAATTAAGAGGGGTAAGTTAAATTAGGGCTTGAAAATTAACTTAGGTTTAATTTTGTAATATAGAGCAAAGTAAGCATTATGAGTTGAAAAAGACTGACCGGTCTGCTAAATGATTTATTGATTTTAACGGCATGCCAACCCATCTTGGGTTTTCTTGCAAATTGAACTTTCTTAAAATTTATAGAATAACATTCTTTCTTCTTTTTGGGCAGGGGGGAGGGTGTTAGGATTTTTTTGGTCATCCTTAGACTTCAAGCAAGAGCACTGTCCAGCGGAAATCCCCTGCATTAAGCAGAGCATGATCCTTAGTGAAGAAAACATTGGTTGCTCCTTGGTATCCCCTAGTGTCGGGTATGATCCTTTGGTTGTTCCTTGGTGTCCCTTAGTATTGCAGGTCCATTCATCAATGTCGAATAAAGTGCAAATGAACGGCTGTCAATATTGAATAGTTAACTAACCACATATTCAGGCTGTTGATTGGCTTGGGTTTAAACCATGTGACCTTGCTTAGTCTATAAGTTTAAGTGATGGATTACACCATGCCTTATATATATATATATATATATATATATATATACTTGCGTGGTGTAATGGTTAGCAAACTAGATTAGCAGACCATTGTTTGTGAGTTTGATTCTCACTGGGTGCCCCACACTTCTGGCCTTGTGTCGTATCTAAGCTACGCTTAGTAAATAACTATATACAGAAAATATTTCAACAGGGGGCGGGGTCTTAGTTTTTTGCATAATCTGAATCTTCATTATTTGATAATTTGAAGAAATCAATAAGAATTATAAATGGTGAATTTTATTCCAAAACTCAACTGGTGCATTTAAAGTCTGACCTCTTGAAAAAGTTTAAAATTGGAAATGTATTGTTTTTTGTTTTCTTACTTTGGGGACTTGTTGGCAAATCTTCATGCCAAAAATTGGCAATAAGCCCTTTCATTTTAACACTTATTAGGCACTAGAAGTGGCTAGGCTAAAACCAGCGTCGCCTGGGTAGAGGGTGATTTTTTTAAGTTAGTCCCACAGATCCATTATTACTGAATCGTGAGTTGAATGCCCCCATTTAAATCCCTATGTAAAAAAATAGACCTTGCATTGATCCAGCTACTCTGAAAATAAATTTTAATGTGCTATGTAAAATATTAATTGAAAAAAAAAATCCATGCTGTTATCATTTAGATTTTTTTTTTTTTACTCAAAAACCCAAGCCCTGGCAATATTTAATGTGTATATATATTTACTTTGTCGTCAATTGTTTAATTTTCAAAGTTTCCTCAGGACATACAGATTCACACAACTGCCCTTTATATATGTATAGATAAACAAAACAAACAGAATGCCCATTTAGGGCTGGTTTCGCGCAGGATGATAACATACAGGAGATTTAGGAACAAGCGTATTAATATTATATACTAATAGTATCTATATCATAGTTCTCACATGAGTTATGTGGAGTAATGGTTATCATCTTAGGAAATGGATACAGCAACCCAAATTCAAACCCCCGGAGGAAGCTGTTTGCTTTTCAGTATTCAATGCTTAAGTATTTTTGAAAGGAGCCATGATATTTTGTATAATGGCCCTTCCACGCTGGAGACTATTGGTCTAATCTGAATCAAAATTCAATGTATTCTACACACTGTTGACAGGATGGAAAGATGTAAAACTCTTACAATCTTATGGGCCATCCTTTAGCAAAGAGCGCTTGTCCAGCAGAAATCCTTGGTAATCCTCTGGTAAAGAATCCTTTTGTAAGTTAGTTCGTCTCCAAGAAAAAAAAGAGGGGTGAGTTCAAGTCTCACTGACAGCTTATCCTGCTGGTATATTTTTGTCTCTACTGTTATATTTTGACTTAATGTTTTTACATTTAGTGTTCTACCTTCACACTGTTTGTTTGTTGTTGTTTTTTTGGGGGGGGGGGTATCTTTTATTTATTTATTTATTTTATTTTATTTTATTAACGTTTCAAACAAATGAACAGATTGACAAGCAATGAAGATCAAAATCAATATGCAACTCATTTCCTCTTGTATAAATAGTTTAACTGATTATGAAAAAAAGTTTTCAAAACTGAAAGTTATATATTACAATTCCTCGTGTTTGTCCAGGTGTGCTATTAAGTGTTCTGAGTAAAATTAGCTGTAAGGTACTTCTTAAATACTTTATCATAATGGTGTGTGTACACACACATATGTATATGTATATATTACACACAATATTTATACAATAAATTTAATTAAGCCCAAGATTTATTTCTCTATTTCTAGATATGAGGAAGATTTCTATAAACCAATAAACAGAATTCTATCCCAGTTGCTTGAAAGATTGACTTCTAAAAAAGATATTCTAGGATTTAAAGCTCGGGAATTAATGGAAGAAAAAATAGAAGCAGTGAAAATACAGTGAACTGATAAGATCTTAGAACATTTCTTTTGTAAATTTCAAATATATTTTACACACACACACACACACACACACACACAAACTCTAAGTGGTGTTATAAATATCTTTGCTGGATTTATAATTACTTATTCTACACAGGTTTTATCCATGCATCTATTTTGTGGGAAAAGAATATTCTAATTTTACTATTACTATTCTATTAATTCTTTAAACTTATTTCAGTCTGGGCACTATTTTACTATAGGGTATTATCTATCTATCTATCTATACATACATACATATATATATATATATATATATATATATATATATATATATATATATATATATATACTATAGGGGATTATCTATCTATATCATATATATATATATATATATATATATATATATATATATATATTACTATAGGGGATTATCTATCTATCTATCTATATATATATATATATATATATATATATATATATATATAGGGAGAATATGTGCTTAATTGAAGTCATACCTAATTTTGAAAATTTATTAGTTGATAATTAATGATTTAGGCGGGCATATCTGTTCAAATGTAAGGCTAAACAAATCGAGAAAATGTCAGTCTTTGTCGGCTAAGGCCATATCAAATACATTGTTTGTTTACTTTCATATATATATATAACCCCATCTGATTTTGAATCTTCAAAGAAAATCTAATTACTTTTACAAGCATAATTTGTACGCTACCCACGAATTGTGTAATGATATCCATGCTATTAGTATGATATGATGAAAAAGATGAACGCAGATATTCAGCTAAGCAATTTAAACTTTAAAATTCTTAAATGACATTTTTCTTTTCTTTTCCAGTTCCAATCAGTTGTATGAAGGAAGTGCGACTGGGAATGACCACCGAAGCACTACGGAATCGGGAGATCATGGAATTCTATCCGGAGGAGTGTGCCTTCTCTATTATATTTGGGGATAACTTTGAGACGATGGATCTCATTGCAACATCAGCCGATGAAGCTAATATCTGGGTTACTGGATTAACTTGCCTCATGAATGCAAATGCCGGTTCCAAGGGATGCAAATGTAAGTTTATATTTCTATGCTCTTGTACAGGGGTGCTACCCCCCTCCACACACACACACACACACACTTTTTCAACTTACAAGCTACTTTTGAAATGATCAAGTCAAAATGATCTACCTGTATCAATAACTGCTATTCGTTATAAAAATGGATCTTTACAATCATTTTAAATAGGTAAAACAATTCACACTTACTTGTAATATCAATGTTTTAAGTGTCAGTGTATTAATATGGTTTAAATCATTTATAAATATGAGGGAGTCAAAAAGTAATGCCATTTTGTTAAGGACTGGTATAATTACCAACACAGGAACATGTATCATACATCAAAATGAAGCTAGTCCTCTGTGGATTACATCCCTACTTCTCCACATAGTCACTGCTTCTCTCAATAGCAATGTTCCACCTTTGAATTAGAGCATGTATCCCTGCCTTGTAAAATTCTGTTGACTGTTCTTTGAGCCACTTCTTCACTACAGATTTCACTTCCTCGTCACTGGAATAATGTTTGCTTCTCAAACCCTCTTTCATGTGTCCGAAGAGATGATAGTCAAATTGAGTTAATTTGCTGATAGATGGGTCTCTAAAAGGTACTATCCCTCTGGGTAAAAGTGTACCTTGAAGTAAGAGCAATGAGGAGATAACTCCACACTCCCCAGAGCTCTAGAATTTGAGACTCGACACTGAATGCAATTTAGTGTCAAAGGAAGAGAGAGAGAGAGGAAAATTGATGACTGTTTATTTATTACAAGATTTCAGGGGACACAAGACCTAAATTTGATCACTCCATCTTCTATTTCCTCAATACTCATGTGGTGGTTTTTGCTTTATCTAAATTACATTGTAGATATTGTGCTGAGGTGCTTGTAGTGTAATGGTTATTGTTGTAAGAAATGGACACAGCAAACCGAGTTCAAATCTCGGACAAGGCTGTTTGCAAATCATATAATCACTGTTGTCAACTTTAATGTATTCACTTCTATCAGAGAATGTGTAGCACTCTAGCAAAAGATAAGAAATTGCTTTGGAAGATTTCACTTGTAAAACTATTGAATAAAGATGATGATCTTGTTCGGTATCATATTGTCTATTGAGTCTCTCTTTTGACAGTTACATTGATGCTTTATTTATTTCACTCCATTCAAGTTTTTAGCACCCACCTTAACCAGTGGTTCTCTGGAGGCTGAGTGACAGCAAGTCTCCTCAGGTCTCCAGGACTCTTTTGAGTATTCTAGTCAATCTTAACAATGCTGTAGTCTGGATGGTCTCAATTCTTCCTCTGATTTCCAGTTTATCCAGACTTTTTTCCAGACCCCTGGGGACAGTTCCAAGGGCACCAATTACAATTGGCACGATATTTACCTTCATGTTTTGTTTTCTGGCAAGGTCCAAGTATTTGTCTTTCTTTTTGCCTTGTTTCACTCGATTCACTTGTAAAACTATTGAATAAAGATGATGATCTTGTTTGGTATCATATTGTCTATTGAGTCTCTCTTTTGACAGTTACATTGATGCTGTTAGATTTTTGTCATTGTAATCATTTATAGATATGTCTGTATAAATGGTGATTACAGCATAGAGAAATATTAGTGAGAATTAACTGTAGGATAAGGTAGACATTTTGACTGTTTAGACACTATATCTGTCAACTAACAACTATGATAGCTTGGCTGATGAATGACACATGTCAACTAACAACTATGATAGCTTGGCTGATGAATGACACATGTCAACTAACAACTATGATAGCTTGGCTGATGAATGACACATGTCAACTAACAACACATGTCAACTAACAACTATGATAGCTTGGCTGATGAATGACACATGTCAACTAACAACTATGATAGCTTGGCTGATGAATGACACATGTCAACTAACAACTATGATAGCTTGGCTGATGAATGACACATGTCAACTAACAACTATGATAGCTTGGCTGATGAATGACACATGTCAACTAACAACTATGAGCTTGGCTGATGAATGACACATGTCAACTAACAACTATGATAGCTTGGCTGATGAATGACACATGTCAACTAACAACTATGATAGCTGGCTGATGAATGACACATGTCAACTAACAACTATGATAGCTTGCTGATGAATGACACATGTCAACTAACAACTATGATAGCTTGGCTGATGAATGACACATGTCAACTAACAACTATGATAGCTTGGCTGATGAATGACACATGTCAACTAACAACTATGATAGCTTGGCTGATGAATGACACATGTCAACTAACAACTATGATAGCTTGGCTGATGAATGACACATGTCAACTAACAACTATGATAGCTTGGCTGATGAATGACACATGTCAACTAACAACTATGATAGCTTGGCTGATGAATGACACATGTCAACTAACAACTATGATAGCTTGGCTGATGAATGACACATGTCAACTAACAACTATGATAGCTTGGCTGATGAATGACACATGTCAACTAACAACTATGATAGCTTGGCTGATGAATGACACATGTCAACTTTAATGTATTCACTTTTCTACCTTAGATATTTGAACCCTTATAAAATGCTATCTCTGGTTTTGTTAGAGTTGCCATTGAAAATTTTTACGATTTTTGTCGCCATTTTGAGGCTGCAGGTGAGAGCACTTTACAGTGGAGATCCCCTGTGTTAAGCAGAGGCTGATCCTTAGTGAAGAATCCGTTGGTTTTCCCTCAGTGTTCCTTAGTGTTGGGTAGAATCCTTTGGTTGTGCAGAGTCCTTGGCTGCAGATCCATTCAACCATGTCGAATACGTGCAAATGAACGACTTTCAAGATCAGCGATTAGATAATTAACTAACCACATATTCGAGTCATTGATTGGCTGGCTTTAATCCATGTGCCCATGCAGAGTCTATGAGTTTAAGTGGTGGACTCAAGCACACCTTATATCTCTAAAATATTCCAACATATAAGACTACTGCTATATAAGACTGCTCAAAGCATGTGCTGTAATGGTTACTGTCGTAGGAAATGAACATGGCGAACAGAGTTCAAATTCTGGACGAAGATTTGGCATTTCACATAATGCTAATATCCTTGGGAAGGGTATGAATCCAACTCCCTCTGTCTATGGGTAAATAATAGGGCAGACTGTTTTTTTTTTACCTTGGTATGGCAACCAGTCTAGAAGGAAAACTGAATTTAAACAAAAAGAGGTCTCTTCTGATTAGTCAAAACTACTATGAGAGATCCTCCTCCTCCTCCTAATACCCTTGGGAAAGGTATGAATCCAATTCTCCCTCCAGCTATGGGCAAATAGCAGGGCATACTGGGTTCTTTAACCATGGCTAAGTAACCAATCTAGGAGATGGAAAACTCTGAATTCAAACCTATTTTGATTTTTTTTTTCTTTGGTGAATTTAATCATTGTCAACCAACCCAGCCTTGGAAAGATAAATAATCAGTCCATTTTGCAAAGGCAATTTATTTTTTCATATAGAAATTTGCAGGTGTCTAATGTTGTGTGCGGTCTTAAACAAATCATGGAAACAATAAAAACAGCTGTACGGTCATTTGCTCCTTGAAGTGAAATGAGTGATGTTCTGTGGAAACCTGCAAATGTGTATGCCAGTGTAGGCCACCCATCTTCATAGGTTGTTTTTTTTTTTAATGGAGGCGTATGGTGTAATGGTTAGAGTTGTAGAAAATGGACGACTTTACTTACTTTTATACTATACAATTAAAAGGTGTTTGTTATCATTGGTTTCAAAGCAACATATTGGCTGCTTATCCTTTTTTTTTTTAAATTTTCTTTCTTTCTTTTTTTTTTTTCTTTTTTTTTAAATATGATCTCCTTGGTCTAGGGCTAGTGAAAAGGGGATAGATTCCCTCGCTGATTGGCTGATACCGACTTTAGGCCACCCCGATGACTTTTACTTACTTTTATACTATACAATTAAAAGGTGTTTGTTACCATTGGTTTCAAAGCAACATATTGGCTGCTTATCCTTTTTTTTTTTCTTTTTTTTAATTTTTCTTTCTTTCTTTCTTTCTTTTTTTTTCTTTTTTTTTTTTTTATATAAATTTTTGCATGTTCAGTCAATAAATAGATGCTCTCGTCTATCAAGTGGCCCTGACCAATTTGTTTGAAGAAGACCATTAGTAGAACATATACATCCAAATTTGTTAATGAATAGCTGGCCAGAAGTAGACATTTTATGTGATACAATTTATAATCAAATTTGGTGTAGCAGAAAATGAATGTTATGCATGAATCTTTACTAAATTTATAACATCAGTCATGTCATTCACATTAATGTATGCTCTCAGTATCAAAACAGTTACCTCCCTTGAAAAAAATCCATGGAAAACTGAACACTGGCCTTTATAGATAATTCTGTAGGCAAGTCAAGTAATTGGGTGAAGAAATAATTAAAGATAAAGGATTTTTTTATTCTGGCTGATGTGTAAATGAATTGTAACATTTGTTTGTTTTTGTGTTTTTTTGCTGATGAATTCTTCCCAAAGATTTAGGTTGTTTTTTTTTCTTTCTTTTCTTTTTCTTTTCTCTTTTCTTTCTTCTTTCTTTTCTTTCTTTCCTTTTTTCTTTTCTCTTTTCTTTGTTCTCTTTTCTTCTGCTTTTCTTTCTTTCTTTCTCACTTTTCTTTTTTCTCTCTCTCTCTCTCTCTTTTCTTTTTTCTTTCTCTTTTCTTTGTTCTCTTTTCTTCTGCTTTTCTTTCTTTCTTTCTCTCTTTTCTTTTTTTCCCTCTTTTCTTTCTTTCTTTTTTCTTTCCTTTTTTCTTTCTCTTTTCTTTGTTCTCTTTTCTTTGTTCTCTTTTCTTCTGCTTTTCTTTCTTTCTCTCTTTTCTTTTTTTCTTTCTCTCTTTTCTTTTTTTCTTTCTCTCTTTTCTTTTTTCTTTCTCTTTTCTTTGTTCTCTTTTCTTCTGCTTTTCTTTCTTTCTATCTCTTCTTTCTATCTCTTCTTTCTTTCTCTTCTTTCTATCTCTTCTTTCTTTCTCTTCTTTCTTTTTTTCTCTTCTTTCTTTTTTTCTCTTCTTTCTTTTTTTCTCTTCTTTCTTTCTTTCTCTTTTTTCTTTCTTTCTCTTTTTTTCTTTTTTTCTCTCTTTCTCTTTTTTCTCTTTTCTTTCTCTTTTCTCTTTTCTTTCTCTCTCTTTATTTCTCTTTTTTCTCTTTTCTTTCTCTCTCTTTATTTCTCTTTTTTCTTTGTACCTATTTTCTTTTTTCCACAAATATGTTTATCTTTGTTTGTAGGTGTGTCTACTCCATACACTTATTTTATCTATCATCTTTTACATAATTATTAAATGTCGATTTATCTAATTCTATAAATGAACCATGAATTTATTCAGATATTGATTTTTATTCAAAATATTAATGAATTTATTCAAATTTTTCAAGTAGATGAACAAAAAACTAACATCATTATAAATTGTCTGTATTCTATTGTTCTAATTCTGTCATGAATTTATTAATTTTAAACATTAAGTATCTCTTCCATGCTGTAGTCATATCAGTACTGCTGTATAGCTACACTACCTGGACCCTAACGAGGCGCCTCGAGAATAAGCTAGATGGGAGCTGCACAAGAATGCTGCGAGCAGTTCTGAACAAGTCGTGGACACAGCATCCCACAAGGGAGCAGCTGTATGGTCACCTGCCCCCTATCTCACAGACCATCCGAGTGAGACGGACTAGGCATGCAGGGCACTGCTGGAGAAGCAAGGACGAACTCATAAGTGATGTTCTCCTGTGGAAGCCAACACATGGACATGCCAGTGTGGGGTCGCCCAGCAAGGACCTATATCGACCAGCTATGTAAAGATGCTGGCTGCAGCGAAGAAGAACTCCCTGGGGCGATGAATGATAGGGAAGGTTGGCGAGAGATTGTCATAGATATCCGTGCTGCCTGCACGACATGATGATGATGATATAAACATCTAGATTCAACAATAGTTTTTTTGGGGTTTTTTAATAATTTTATAGAATATTTTTTACTAGCAGGACCTTTCTATATACCACAGTATGATAATTTAATTATCACAATGTTTGATATATTTTCTTAAGAGCTAATGCAAAAAAGTTCAATATCTAGTATAATAATTTTGATTTAACTCTCTTTCACTTTTTTTTTTCTTTCTTTCCTTTTAATCTTTTCATTGTGTTTGATTGAAACAGATTAGCATTATTGCTTCCATGCACTCACCCCCTCTTTCTATATTTCCCCATCTCTTTTTTTTTTTCTTTCTTTCTTATTATACTTTTTCTGTGTGGCATGTCCTTTTTCTTCCCATTCTTTATTATAAAAACAGAATGGTCCATTATTTGGCTGGGGGGACAACACTCATCAGTATCAGCCATACAGCAAGGGAGTCTATTCCCTTTTTGCTAGTGATAAACCAGGGAGATTGTTTTTAAGGTAGAGTATCACCTACCATCAGCTCCCCACTTTACCGCACAAATGCTAACTCATGCACTGAGTTGGTGAGGGCCAGTATAGAAACCATAACATTGTGGTTCCTAGGCGGATGCTCTAAAGGATGTAGTGGATAAGCCTAGCTTACTTTTCATAGAGAGTGAACGCGCTGGTCCAGGACTATTTATACACTGCTGTTTTAGAACATCAGGGTGATTACTGAGACTGCGAAGATTACGGAACCATTACGCGAACCATCTACCTCAATGTTTTAGCACTCTGTTGCGAGTTACTCTTGTGCACACTGTATTTGGATGTACTAGTATACTGAATGTTCTATGATCCAGTCTACAACAAAGCGTTAAACTAGTTTAAATAAAAGTTTTCTAAAAGACAGTTGCATCCTTTATCTTTTCAAAAACCCTGTAAAATTAATTTCTATTGCATAGATAATGCAGGTTAATATGAATATGCATAGAATAGGAGTGTTCTGCTATTAACACTTACATTGATTCTGATCTCTTTCTTCTTGATGTTCAGTGCATGTCTCTGTAATAAAATCATTTGCAATGCATATTTATATTGTGCGTATAATTGTTCTATTCTCAGTAATGCTTGCATTGATTCCTTACAACTTATAATGCCTTTCTTTTCAATTTACACAATATACAGGTTTAGACTTGAAACCTTTTCTCAAGTAAATTGGAAAATCCAAAATTTACTCCTCTAAAGTAAATATGTATATTTATGTTATATGAATATTTCTGTGACCTGGGTAATACATCCATCTAATATATATATGTGAATAAAAGGAAATGAATCCGACGGTATGTAGTATAATAAAAAATTGAAAAAACACAGGTTTAAATGAGTTAAGTGGTGAGTTTATTGGCCAACACTGCAGTGTTTCGATCTATTAATTAGATCATCTTCAGGGCTTTTGTTGGTATGTGGAAGGTGATAAAAAAATTTTTATCTCAGAATAAGGAGAAAGGCAAGTAATAGTCCTTGTTTATCGGTCTGTTTAAAATTTGAAGTCTGAGAAAAAAGAACGTTGAAAAAATGAATGGTTTGAAATATGACGTCAAATATTCTTTTTTGCGGTGTGAGTATTAGAATGTGTAAGTGTTTATATATATATATACATAAAAGGAATGACTTACCATGAAAAATATTGGGTAGGTTTCAATATTTGGTTGGTATAAGTGTTACTCGGATAAGTCAGCGTTATAACAAATATAAAGTGCTCAATATGCAAGTAGAGCGGATTTATTATTATAGTGTGTACAGAAATTACCTACTCGAGTTTCACCACAAGGATCTTCAGGGTTAAATCCACTGAATTAATCAAGATATTGATTGATTACAGCTAACTGCGATATTACAACATGAACTCCCGCAGTTAGCTGTAATTAATAAATATCTTGATTAATTCAGTGGATTTAACCCTGAAGATCCTTATGGTGAAACTCGAGTAGGTTATTTCTGTACACACATAATAATAATATATAAGGAGTAACAGATTGGGTAAATCCAACAAAATGTGATCAAAAATTGAGGAAAGACGAATAAAGCACAAACAACTTAATTCAATTGATATTTTCGTTTCACAAAGCTTCGTCAGAAAATTTATTTGAGTCAATGAAACTACCATCTGTTTATATGTTGAAACATCAAAACAAAAATTCCAATCCCCTATCGCAACTGTAAAAAAAACAGACACCAACTAAGTCAACAACGCTTGCTTACTGACAGTTTCTTGCCTATATCATTTTCAATAGGCAAGAAACTGTCAGCAACCAAGTGCTGTTGACTTCATGTCCACGGTATATTATATATATAGCTCTATCACTGATATTGAATACTCTACTAATAATACCGAAAAGAAAAAAAATTAGTCTAACACTAACTCACCAAGTGAGCTAGTAATTATCATATATTACAATTATATATATATATATATATATATATATATTGTTTGGTGGTTGAAAAATGAGGTAACTGATGTTGTTTGTTTACCTTTGATTTATTCTTAATTTTTCAAAATAAGGATCCCTTCATCAGAATATTTCTGAAAGCTAAGCAAAATCTCTGCGCGCGCAAGTCTGTGTGTGTGTTTATGTATATATATGTTTTTGGACTACTTGAATGAAAGCAGGAAAAAGGATCTGGATTTTAATTTGTTCAAATTAAAACATATATATATATATATATATATATATATATATATATATATATATATATTCTTTCTTTTGGAAGTCCGTCACAAACGACGATGATGTCACTCCATATCTTCATTTGTGGACCCTATGGTGGCTCATTAGTCCAATTCTGGACTTGCAGATGCAGTCACACACATTGCAGGGGAAATTCCCTTCTACCTTTGGTTGTTCATGGCGACAAAGACGTTGCCACTCTGCAGTCCTGTTTATCTCATTATTGAGCTGCTATTGATTTTGAGGACCTTCTTTTTTATAGTATATATATATATATATATATGTTATTGATTGTTATAATGATGGTTTGAAATGTCTGAGAATATAATTGATTTTAATTCTCAATAAAAACTAAAAATGAATGATTATGACGTATGTCTGGAAATTAACCAGCCATTTATTAATTTAAAAAAATAGCTTTCCTAGGTCAGTAGCATCTTCGTACCATTCAAAATACTCCATGGAATCTCACACACTTATCTAACATTCCTTCTACTTACCATAGTAAGCGAATTCAAACTTCAATACTGCTATCATGGTCACTTTCCGACTAATACCCTTTGGAATGGTAGGAACCCCCTGATCCCCCTCCCCAGATATAGGTTAGATAGTACCACTACTGTACTTCTACAGGGATGGGTTTGGCATTAAATAACCCATGAAGGTTGATATGCCATTAAACAAAGAAACCAAACCAAACCCTTCTACTTTTCAAAATATTCCACAAAGTCTTCTTTCAGGATCACCATCAGCTGCCTCAACACATTCCCCTTAATCTCACCCATGGCATTTGACAGCAATTTTAACTTTAGGAAATGCCAGCTATTATACAGAACGAAATCTGGACTGTAGAGGAATACTGACAAAATTTTGCCTTAAAGAAAAAACCCGAGCATAAGATTTAAATAATCTGGCCAATCATTGATAAAATGACTATCACATAATATACAATCTCCTTGGTTGTGTATTTCATTGCCAATTGGGTTATACCCATGGGAAAGTGTCTGTTTACACATGCAGAGTATGGTCTCCTTTCTGATTGGTTGCCAAGTTTTATCAAGGCGAGGAGCTCACTGAATATATATATATATATATATATATATATATATATATACACACACACACACACACACATATATATATATATATATATATATATATATATATATATATAATTCAATATAGAATGAATAAGAAAAGTATTGGCATATGAAGGTGCTCAATGCTAAAGTAGCAGAGCAGATTTAAAATCAAATATTAGATATTATTGATTTAATATCCCGTAACTAAAGTTTCATGCTTACTTGCAATCATCAGACGGTCAAAATGTTAAGATTTTAAAAAACGGTGGCTAAACAAGTCACCGTTTTTAAAAATCTTAACATTTTGACCGTCTGATGATTGCAAGTAAGCATGAAACTTTAGTTATGGGATATTAAATCAATAATATATATATTTCTTTTATTTTTATTTCTAAACTCTGACTGTATAAAAAAAACTCCCGGATTTATAATTTTTAACTACACAATACAAACTTTTGCCTGGAAATAAAAAAAAGAAGGAAAAGACCAAATCATCTGCACCTCCTGAAAAAAAATCAGATGGTACCATAAAAATGTCTAAAAGAAAAAATACTGTAAGAATTGCCTAAGTTAAATATAATAAAGTGCTCAATAAAAAAAAGTAGAGCTAATAAATAATAATAATAAAGTAAGCCTAATGAGTCAGATAATATCTACCTAGGTTTCTCCTAACGGATCATCAGTAATAAATCTGATAATATGTATAAAATAGAAAAACAAAATATTCCCAAAAAGATGAATACAACTACCTCCTAATTCCTGTTATGAAAAAATGTCCATCCTTGTCTAGACAACATTCTTTCCATCTTAAAATTCCTGATGAAGGTTTATCAAAAAACGAAACATTATAACATCGATTTCACCATCAAGAATAAATTCATCTTTTTGGAATATTTTTGTTTTTCTATTTTCTACTCCTACATACACACACACACACACATACACATATATATATATATATATATATAATATATATATATATATATATATATAGAGAGAGAGAGAGAGAGAGAGAGAGAGACTAAAACAAATTAAAATCTCACCTTACTATAATTTCATTACAATAAGTTTTATGTATCAACTATGGAATAGAAAACACAATCATAAGATGAAACTTTATTAGAATAAAGTTTCATCTGATGATTGTGTTTTCTATTACATGATTGATAAAGAAAACTATAATAAGAAGGTGAGATTTTAATTACTTTTAGTTTTTATACTGCTCAGTTTTTTCTTTTGAATGATTGTTTATTCATCTCTGTTATATATATATATATTATATATATATATACACACAAGGTGTGTCATAAAATAATCAAGATTGAAGTTGTATTACCAAGATAGAAATAAACAATGAAAGGAACTTTAATTTTTTCAGAATACAAGGTGTGTCATAAAAGTGCCGAGTTTGAAGCTGTATTTACCGAGATAGAAATGAACAATGAATGGAAGGTTAATTTTTTTCAGAATACCAGGTGTGACAAAAAGTACAAAAAAATCTCGATACTTTATTGACACAACTTGTATATACAGTGTTAAACAAGATGGATATATATATATATATATATATATATATATATATATATATATATAAAAGTAATTGGTAATTTGCTTGAAGCATTGTTAAGTATGTTATAAAATAATAAAATTCGAAGGCAATACAATGCGTAAAAAATAAAGACAAAAAGATGTTTTATATGTCTAATCGATTTCAAAGCAAAGCTTTATCATCAGAGTGTAATTTCAGTGTATATATATATATATATATATATATATATTTATTTATCTATATATTTATTGTTATATATATATATATATATATATATATATTTATTTATCTATATATTTATTGTTCAATATTATATATATATATATATATATATATTTATTTATCTATATATTTATTGTTCAATATTATATATATATATATATATATATATATATATATATATATATATTTATTCTTCAACACCGTATACATTGAAGAAAAAATGCTACCCAAATATACGCACACACACACGCATATATATATTTTTTATTTTTTTATTTTACTTTATTTTCAAAAGTTTGCGGTAGTCTATATATTTATCTGTTTTTCATGTGTTAGATCAGATCCCTTGAACATATGGCCTGTAAATTATTTATCTATGACACTTCCATGTGAGAGATTTCACAAAAATATTTGCCTCATTTTTAATGTTGACCATATTTAGAGGTGCATATGTTTGTGACTAGTTTTTCTCAACAATAAAAATAAATCCTCATCACTCTCAAGATTTAAAAATTAACACTTACAACCTGTGGACAACTACACATAGACACACCAGTGTTTATTTATTTATTTGTTTAATATACCTCCTTGGGCATCTCCCCTCTTTTTCTATCTTCTCACAAGAGTGGTAGTACCTGTTAGGGTCCCATCTATGGGTTAAATAGAATAAAATGTGTTCTAAAATAAATGTGTTTAAAAAAGAAATTGAGTTTTAAAAAAATGAAGAAACCCATCAAGAATGAATAAAACAAAACGTCTTCAGCATAAAATGACCCAGTGGGTTGAGATGCCATAAAAGCCAGCCAACCAACCATCTCCTGACATTAACCTTTAAAGAAAAAGAGAAAAAAATATATTTTTAAAGAATATATACAAAAATAATACAATAAAGCAAACACATCCTCATAAGTGATCTTCTCCTGTGGACACCTATACATAGACACACTAGTGTAGTCTGTCCAATAAAAACCTATGTCAGTCAGTCAGTTCTGTGCAGATACTGGATGCCGTGCAGAAGACCTGCCAGGGTAATGACTGATAAGGACATGTGGCAAGAGAGAGTCATTGCTATCCCTGCAACCTGATGATGATGATTTATATATATAGATCAAATTCTGTAATTCATCTGATAGTTCCCAAAAATTCCCTCTTAAATCATTATTTTTTTTTAATTTTCTGAAATCGTCCAAATTAATCTTGAATTTGAAGCCAATCATATAAAGGTCCTAGTTGCTGCAAAATGTTGCCCAAAATCAACTTCAGTATAAATTGACGGGGATCAAATGAACGCAATAAGAACTCTAAGTAACCTTAGTTGTAAATCTGACATTTATTAGAAGAAAAAAAAGTTCTACTTTGTTTTGTTTTTTTTTTGTTCACATTGATGTTTTGTATGAGATCAGATCATCCCAGGTATTTACTGTCACATGTCCTTTCATTTTGATGAATAAACTCCTTAGTAGTAGCCTATTAGCTTTATTGTAGTAGTTTAGAAATAAACTGGTGGAAATAATAAACACTCCTCTCCACTTTGCTTTTGAGCCACTGTGTCTATTCTCCTCGAACATAATGATCCTTTTGTGTATTTGAGTTTGAGATCCCCTCTATTAGATCTTGTGTCTGTATACAAGTTAAAGAATTCAGTCAAAGCAACAACAACAACAACAAAATAAAAAAATAACAAATTGGTATTACAACTTCTCTGAGCAATACTGAAATAAAACTACACACATACAAGGTGTGTTCAAAATCTTTCGAGACTGAAGCTCTGTTTGCCAAGACAGAAAGGAACAATGAATGAAACATTGATTTTCTTCATAGTAAAATAAAGCTGACAGGGTGGACTATTGTTGGTATCAGTTGGACAGCGCGGGAGTCTACCCCCTTTTCGCTAGCGCTAGACCAGGAAGATTGTCTTTGCATCTGAGGTGGAGCACCACGCCTTCGATCAGTTCCAATGTTTGGTACACAGATCAGATTACCAATTCTGTGCTACTCATGCACTGAGTTGGTGCGGACCGGCATCGAACCTGGAACCTTGCAATTCCTTGGCAGGTGCTCTACTGACTGAGCTCAACCGAAATACAAATGTTTGTTTTTCGATGAGAAAAAATTTGTTTTAAAGAATAGAGATTATATTGAAAAATAAAGCAATTTTTTTTCTTTTGTGAAATGCGACCGAGGTGGGGGTGACCTAGTAAAAAAATATTTCCACAATATATTTTAGGCAAAACTATTTTAAACATAAATTCATCTAAAGGTTGAATAAGTATGAAAATTTTCGTGAAAATTTGACGATTGATTTTTCATAGAATTTTTATTTTTTTTATGTAGTAATAATGACTATAAATCAAATACTCATTGATAAAAATAAGTAAAGTCGTCAGCGTGGTCTAATGTTGGTATCAGCCAGACAGTGAGGGAGTCTATCCCCTTTTCATTAGCGCTAGGAGATTATTTTAGCATCTGAGGTGGAGTGCCACACCTACCATAAGCTCCTCACTTTACCACACAGATCCCTATGCTACTCATACGCTGTTGAGTTGGCGAGGGCCAGTATCAAACCAGGAACCTTGTGATTCCTAGCCGAACACTCTACCGACTGAGCTAGGCTGGGATGTAAGTCATGACATAGTTTCAGTTACAGATAAATAGAGACTGGATCTCTATTATTAATAGATTTGTACAATTTTTTCTGTCACTGTTAAACTTTTCAAAATTTGTGGCATGTTTTTGTCAATTTTTGTGTTTACATCAAGTGTAAAAACAGAAGCCATTGTTTAACAGGAAAGACGACTGACCAATCATTTTGGTTTTATCTATTTCCTATTCGTTTCTGAGGCACTGATTGGTTGAAGTTGGCCATCATCTAGCCACTCTGAATGTCATAAAAAAAAACACTTTGTTGATAATATACATTTATAAGCGCTGTACATAAGTGGTGTTATTTTCCTGTCTAGAGAAGCAGTTATGAGCATGTATCTATGTACAACCATGATAAGACTGTCTATCCTTACTTTAAACTTATAAGCTTAATGTGCATCTATATATCAATGAATGTATGTGTGTATGTATATATACATGTATTTATATGAATTTCTTAGATGAGAACCTGGCATTGCCCGGGATAAAAATAAAATAAAGTACCACAATAAGACTGTCTATCCTTATTTGTTGTGGCTTACTTGCATCTATATATCTTTTAATGTGTGTGTGTGTACTTGTATGTATATGAATTTTTTTAGATGAATCAATTGTAAATTGTTATTGTTAACCAATGGAATAAATAAATAGTAAAGCACATTTTTGTTAAGGAAAAATTAATTTTATTTAATTTCTCAGTGATGCTGATAGCTTTTTAATTTAGTGCATCCTGGGACACACGGATTTGATTTGAATAAGTCCCCGGAAAATTTTATGGATCCCAACTAAAGTTTCTTAATGAATTGTAGAGTTTTTATCTATGAACAGCTAAAGCCATACAGTGTAATTCGTTTCCAAGAAAACATTGAAATGTATTTACAGTTAGCTGGAAATGGTGGGGGAAGAAATAAAAAACACTTGGACTAATGGATACAATATTTCTGGGTCCTTTTAAATTTTATACGTCACCTATCAGCATCTCTGATTTCTATACAAAAGAGTTTTATTAATTTTCTTACAAATGTCCCACTCCCTCAGTCCCTTTTATTTTAGAAGTGGCTCCCCAGTGTTGCCAGGGTAGAGGGGGAAACCTGGTGTATGATTTATTTACATTTAAGATTTACAAATGCTGAACATTTTTAAGTAGAATTTCAATGCTATTTCTATGTATATCATAATTTTTAAATATCTTCCAATATAAATCAAATCTTCATAATTTTTGCACAAATGAGTGCATTATGCAGTTTAAAATTGACTTGACGCAAACGTCTCTGCTTATTTGTTGATCAAAGAAAAGTTTTTTTTTAAATACTTTCTCTCTTTTTTATATTTTTAGCGAAATATTTTTTTTAACCCTTTCTGGTAAGAATGCCTATCTGTGGAAGAAATTATGTTGAAAGTGATGAGATGGAAAAAAAAGGAGGGGGGGTGGAATGTATCAAATTCAATATGCATCTAAAAATTGAAAAACAGTTTTGTGCAATTGCGTTGCGCATATTTTCATTTATTTTTCAGGAAGAATGGAAATCTTTTCCCTCTAACATTTTTTTCTTGTCATCCTGTTAACTAAATTGAGTGAAAAATTTTCAAAATTCTTAAATATACATTTACTGGTTAAAAAGACACCTGCTCTCACTGCACAACTAATTAGCATGTGGGCATGATATACATGCATATTAACAGACATATACATGTGTGTGTGTGTGTATATATATATATATATATATATATATATATATATATATAAATAGAAAAAAAAAAGATTCCGAAAAAAAGATTAATTTATTCTTGGAAGTGAAGTCAATAAATCTTTTTTGGAATATATTGTTTTTCTATTTTCTACATATTGTCAAATTTCCATATTTTTCTCCTATGTATATATATATATATATATATATATATATATACATATATGTATATGTATATAATGTGTATGTATATATTTTGTGTGTGTGTATATATATATAAAGGTAGTGTGGATATGGAGTCAACGGTACCTGTTTTCCTAAATGCTGTTGACTCATATATGCTCTATCAATGATATTGAGTATTCTTATGAATATAGCAAACTATATTATCTATCTGGTTTAGCTCAGTTGGTTGAGCATCCAACTAGGAACCACAAGGTTCCAGGTTCGATACCAGCCCTCACCAACTCAGCGTATGAGTAGCACAGGGAGCTGTGTGGTAAAGTAAGGAGCTGATGGTAGGTATGGCACTCCTTGGTCTAGCATTAGTGAATAGACTCCCTCGCTATGTGACTGATACTGACTTTATGCCAACTGGACGACTTTGTGTGTGTGTGTGTGTGTGTGTGTGTGATATATATATATATATATATATATATATATATATATAAAATCTTCTGCTAGTATTAGCTGAAGAAACTGGTATTTGTCTGGTGCAAATAATATACTAAAGAACATTTTATTAAACAAAAATTCAATTTGTTCTATTTTGAATCTTGTCTTTTTTTTTTTTTTATTTTTATTTTTTTTTTTTTTTTTTTCAAGCTTGTACCCCATAAATATCAATCCTATCTGCATTCTAGGTAAATTTGACCTTCCTGATCACTTTTATAGTTAAAATGTTCTGAACGTCTCCAAGGGGCAGCTGGAGGGGGTCCACTGTCCACCCCTCCCCCCACACACACACTCTTTTTCTGATGTCTTTAAAACATTTTTCAAGGTCAAGGTAGTTCACATGCTAAATTTCATCAAAATTGGCCCCATTAATGAACGAGTCTGCAAGAACTAGTCCTTTCTGTTTACTAATCCTCCCAAAAGGGCACATTTGAGGAAGGGGGGGAGGTTCTGACCAACAAATATCATTAAAACACCCCTTGTGTGCCAAATCTCATCAAGATCGGACTGTTAGCCCAGGTAACAAACAAGCAAAAGAAGATTGTGTGTTTATGTATATAGTAACTTACAAAGCTCAGCTTAGATGTGACACAAGGCCAGATGTATGGGGCCCAATGAGAATCAAACTCACTAACAATGGTCTGCAAATCTAGCTTGTTGACTATTACACCACATGAGGTGCCCTGTGTGTTTGTGTGTGTGTACATATATTATATATATATATATATATATATATATATATATGTAACTCAGTCAGTAGAGTGTCCGACTAGGAACCACAAGGTCTGGGTTCAAAACTGGCCCTCACCAACTCAGCATATGATCTGTGGGCTCAAGTGAGGAGCTGATGGTAGGTGTGGTGCTCCACCTCAGATGCTAAAACAATCTCCTTGATCTAGCGCAATGGAAAAGGGGATAGACTCCCTCGCTATCTGGCTGTTACCAACATTAGGACACCCCGACGACTTAAGTATTTTTTTAATATATATATAAGTATAATACTTGGGCTGTATTGACCAAGACCGAAATCAACAATGAATAAAAATTTTTTTTTTTTTTTTTTCAAAATAAATCATTTGGCATTCAACACACCTATTCCATTGAGTTTTTCATTGTTTGGAGCACCTCTGAAACTCTTTTGTCAAATGTTTCTATGCTTCAGTCTGGTTTTGCAACAACCATCCCTCATTATTGTATTCTTTTTTCATGTTTTCATATTAACTGTTTGCTCAGACTTTTAGATGTGATGTATGTATTTACCCAACCCCTCAACCATGAGCAGAATGTAAGACAAGGTTAATTTTAATCAGAGTACAACTGGTTTGAATTCAGAGTTTTCCTTCTCCTAGACTAGTTACTATACCAAGATTAAAGGATCCAGTCTGCCCTACTATTTACACATAGCTGGAGAGAGATTTAGTTGGATTCATACTATTTCAAATGTTATTCAGCACATGCCATAAAAATACTGGAAAAAATACTAAAATAAGAATTCCAGATTATAATTTTAATGAAGAAACTACAAAGTTTACCTATATATATTTATATCACACTAAAAAGCATCTGGTGGTGAGGCTCCAATTCCGGAGCTGTGGGGTGTGTGGAGTACCCCTTCATTGTCATTACTCACAGTGCACTCTGACTGGAGTGTTAGTACCTGTTAGTCCCATCTATGGATCAAATAGATCTGTTTGAAAATGGATGGTTTGGTGAACACCGGTATTGAACCCTGGCATATCCATGTGTATGTGCTCACAGTAACATCACTTGCTTCTTCAGCAGTGTCCAGCATGTCTTATTAATCTTATGTGGATGGTTTGGTGAACACCGGTGTAAGATTCAAAGTTATAACAAAGTCATAACTAGTTGAAACATAACAAACTCCAACATGTTTGTGAGACAAAACATTTTATATAGATAACAGCACATGGAAATGATACATAAAATACAAGATAGTGTACATAAACATATATACATCAAAGACTGGAGCGTCCGTACATAGACATCACTTACTAAGAGGTGGGGGGCTGAGCCTCGCTGAGAAAGGGGTAGACAGTAGGCCCATGTGCTCGTTAAGGAGATGTAGCTAAAAGAGGAAGTAGCGTTTTGAATGAACGTGCTTAACTACCAGAGGTCCCCCTAGTGGGAACAAACAGCAACGCAGCGAGGAGATAATTCTTCTGGCAAAAGGAAGATAATTCCCTACACCGGTATTGAACCCAGAACCTTGCTAACAACCAGGCAAATAATCATAAGGAGAATGTACAGTGTGCTTCTTTTGTCAAAAATATGAATTTGAGATTTATTTTGTTGACAAAGGAACAGTTACAACCATTTTGGTTTCATGCGTCAACAATCATCAGGTGAACTGCATCGAAAAAAATTACAAAAAAATCAATAGACATAGGATGTATATGATTGGATGAAATGTTAAGCGTATGTATGTGGTGATGTTTTGAATGTATATGAGTGTTTATGAACAGTGTAAAGTTATCTATACGGGATAACGGTTCTCACACACATTACATTGTTCTATGAATGTGTAACATTTGATCAATGCGGACGTGTGAGCGTTTGTATTCTCGTGCATATGTGTGCGTGGTGTGTGTATTTTTTGGTATGAGCAGATATCAGCATGGGGTGTGTGTGGGGTTGGTGGTGGTGGGGGAATGGATACTATCATCAATTTGGGTGCGGGGCGATTCAATGAAGGAGGTTAAATAATTTTAAGATTTCAAATATTGTATACTATGGATTGTGACTGTTCCTTTTGTTTATCAATGCTTTGAATTCCTAAGAGGATTATGAATGGATTCATTTTCTGTTTATTATTTATTTCTTTAAAGCCTTAAAAGGAGATCCTACAAGTGTGGATAATCAGAAACGATAAACTAACAGTCATTTAATTGCTCTGAGATAATGACACCTAATCTGTATCAATTAGTTCTTTATGGAGGTCTCTGCTATATAATGAAATGATTGATCATCTACCACATAAAGTGACATATATTAGTTTGAACACCTTATGGTTTTAATTAAACATGATGTGATGATTAAGATATGAGTTCAAGAGAAATTGACCTGACAATACTGACTGAATCTCAGGAGTGGTAAATAGCAAACAGTATGTTCAATCCCAAAGGAAGCTAGTATTAGGTCATTAAACCACTTTAGGCCAATAGGAAACATTTAAGAGAAAATCCTGTTCAATATACTCCAAGATAGACAGAATATTTTTTAATATTAAATAGAATTATTCCTCTGAATTTTTTTTAGATGAAACTTGATAATTTGTATTATTCAGACTATTGTCCTCATCTTTATTGTTATCTGTACAACATTTCGGATGATGTGCCCTCCAGCTTCTTCCTGATTGAAAGGTTCCTGAATAACAAGAAATACCTGATCTATATCTATAAATAAAAGTAAAAAGTAAAGTCATAGGGGTGGCCTAAAGTCTGTATCAGCCAAACAGTGAGGGAGTCTATCCCTTTTCACTAGTGCTAGACCAAGGAGATTGTTTTTGCGTCTGAGGTGGAGCGCCACACCTACCATCAGCTCCTTACTTACTGCACAGATCCCTGTGCTAATCATACGCTGAATTGGCGAGGGCCACATAAACTAGGAACCTTGTGGTTTCTAGCCGAACGCTCTACTGACTGAGAAATACATTATTAAAAATTCTTTTTCTATATGTTTGTTTTATTATCTTTTGTTCTTCATAGATTCTTGTTTTTAAGATTTTCATTTTATTATTCTTCTTGTTTGTATTTTTTCTTTTATTGTTTTATCTTTTAATCATTTATTCTTAAATTAATTTTTAAATATATCATTGATTTATACCCTTATTATATTATATATATAAATATATATAACCTATCACCCATTATCAAAAATAGATTCAAATTTTTAGTTTTTAATTTAAACTCACTTAAAGGACACCTTTGGGGGGGTCATTAAGCTTGGTGTTCAAATTTATAGAATTTAAAGTGTGATTAATTGCAAATAAAGGTAAGTACTCTATGATTAACAATTTAAATCATCTTGATCCAAAAATTATATTGATAAGGGTGAGCACAAACTCTGACCTCACTATTATTATTATTAAATAGCAAATTGAACTGGATTTATATTAAAGAGGTAAAAAGTTTTTTTTTTTTAACCATCTCTCAGGACAAAAATAGGGTGTGGATTTTATTGAACTTAAGTCTTTGCTTGTTTTCACCAATTTTCCATTATAAAAGGATGTGTGCTCAGTCATTATACATACATACATACAAACTTTCTTTTATATATATATATATATACACACACACACACACACACACAGATGCTGATAGGTACGTGTCCTGCATTCCCAGCACATAAAAATGTAAAAGGATGCAGTAAAATCATATCTATGCATCCCAGTGTTTTTCTTTTTTCTTCCCTCACCATTTCAAGCTAACTGTAAATACATTTCAATAGTTTCTTAGAAATGAATTACACGGATAGGTTACAAAGTAGGAGTAAGACGGTTTTAGTTGTTTCCCCAAATTATAAATAAAAGCCCTACAATTTATTAAGAAACTTTAGTTTGGACCCATCAGATTTCCCGGGGACTCGTTCAAAACAAATATGTGCGTCCAGGAATGTACTTAATCAAAAAGCTATCAGCATCACTGTGTGTGTGTGTGTGTGTGTATATAATATATATATATATATTCTAGGCTACAATATTAGTCATATGTACTATATAATAATAGACAACACTGTACTCAGAGACAACAATCTTTAACATATTAGCCCCTATTCAAGCATCCATTCTTTCATGCTGTGTCAGCCATGTTGTTTTCCAAAGATGAATGTTATTGATATATTTTTTGCATATAAATCTTACAAATGTGCCAGTGTTTATCCCCTCCTCTCAGTGACAGGATGTAACACAAGATTGCTTTAACAGCTGGGCAAATAGAAAAAAAAACTGTCTTCGTCCTATTGGCATTCCAACTTATGGGAGCGCCTTAGGTGTCAAGTATGTCAGAGATTAATTGGATGAGAAAATTTCCAGAATTTTTTAAATCAGTCAACAGAATTTTACATTTGATTGAAAAGTTTGCTATGCCATCTTTGGTTTGGTTTCTTTGTTTAATGTCATATCAACCTTTGTGGGTTATTTAATACCAAAGCCATCCTTGTAGAAGAAGAGTAATGGTACTATTTAACCCATAGCTGAATTAGCCATCTTTGTTTACTGCTCAAGTTTTTAATAATGTGGCTGAGCACTTCCTCACTCAGAATATCTTTTAGAAATCTGCCACAGAATGCGGATATAAACATTCAAATATAATTTGATAATATAATGATTCATCAAATATCCTTTTTAAAAAACCCTTTTGTCTGCCTATAATTATTTTAATATAAATTATATCTTTTTAAAAACCCTTTTGTCTGCCTATAATAAGTTTGTGTATATAAACAGTTCAAATATAATTTTATAATATAATGATTCATCAAATATCCTTTTTAAAAAACCCTTTTGTCTGCCTATAATAAGTTTGTGTATATAAACAGTTCAAATATAATTTGATAATATAATAATTCATCAATTATAATTTTTAAAACCCTTATTATCTGCCTATATCAGTTGTTTCCCCACAGCTATATTAAGTCTTCCTATCTAATACAAATAATTTACACAGAGCTCTATAGTTTCAAGTACTTCTAAGACTGATCCTTATCATCATCAAGTCATGCCAACAGCATGGATCTCCAGGACTCTTCCTTGCCGCCTGTCCCTATCATCCATCGCTTCTTGCAGGTCCATCATGTATGTATTTACCAACCCCTCTGCACGAGCTGAATGTGGCACAAGGTCAATTTCGGAAGTGTAGTTTAACAGGTTTGAATTCAGAGTTTTCCTTCTCTTAGTTGCCTAACCAAGGTTGAAGAGCCCAGTTTACCCTTAGCTGGTTGGATTCATACCTTTCCCAAGGGTATTAGTGCTATGTGAAATGTAAATAGCCTCATCCAGAATTTTAACTCGTTTCATCGTGCCCATTTCCTACGATGATATCCATTACACCACATTCCTCCAGGTTCACCATGCAGCATTTGGTATCTGCGCAGAGCTAATCGATGTAGGTTTTTGCTGGACGACCCACACTAATGTGTCTGTGGCCAAGTGCTCACAGTAGAACCTACATCAATTACTTCTTCATGGATACTGGCTGCTGTGTGGAGGACCTTCCTGGAGTGTTGATTGATAGGGATGGGTGGCAAGGAAGAGTCATGGAGATCCGTGCTATTGACATGACTTGATGATATATGGACAAAAAAATTAACAAACACGCTTCTGTGACTCATGTCTTGCTAAATATATTTACCAACCCCTCTACACAAGCAGGATGTGACACAAGACCAATTTCTTAAGCTGAGTATATACCAA
Source organism: Doryteuthis pealeii (assembly GCA_023376005.1). Classification (NCBI taxonomy): domain Eukaryota; kingdom Metazoa; phylum Mollusca; class Cephalopoda; order Myopsida; family Loliginidae; genus Doryteuthis; species Doryteuthis pealeii. The sequence continues at coordinate 71,486,369 of CM042154.1, read as the reverse complement.
TTTGAATTGAGAGTTTCCTGCTCCTAGACTGGTCACTTAGCCATGGTTAAAGAGCCCAGTTTTCTTTATTTATCCATAGCTGGAGGGTGAGTAGTTGGGTGCATACCTTACATGTACAACATCAGAGATTTCAGTCAAATACTAAATACCCTTCATTCTCAGTTGCGAAAACCTTGTCTATAACCTTTGATAAAATATGCCTACAAGTTATATATATATATATATATATATATATATATATATATATATATATATATATATATATAGCATCCAATTGGTGCTTTAACCTTTCTGTTGCTGTGGCATCAGTAAATAATACAAAAGTGCTCAATATATTAAAAAATAGAGCAGTAATAATAATAATATTAGTAGAGAAAAGAGTTAAGGGTCTACCATGGTTTCAATCCAAATGATTTCATCAGGACCCTACCCTACAATATATATATATATATATATATAAACTGTCACTCAAGCGTTTGCACTGTAGTAGCATTAGTAATTAATCCAAAAAGTGCTCAATACATTTCACAAAACATAGAGCATTAAAAGTTGTAGAAAAAGTTTTCTCTCCACTGCGTTTTCAGTTTTCATGACACACAAGTAAATTGGGTGGACTACTACATTTTATATATACTTACCTGAAGGCAAGTATACATATAAATGGAAGCGCGTGGTGTAATGGTTAAAGTCATGGGAAATGGACTCGTCACCCAAGTTCAAATCCTAGACAAGGATGTTTGCATTTCACATAGCACTAATACCCTTGAGAAAGGTATGAATCCTACTTTCCCTCCAACTATGGATAAATAGTAGGGCAGACAGGCTCTTTAACCTTTGTTAGGCAACCAGTCTAGAAGGAAAACTCTGAATTCAAACCTGTTGAACTTCGCTTAAGAAATTGACCTTGTGTCACATCCTGCTCGTGTGGAGGGGTTGGTATATATGTATATATATATACTTGCCTGAAGGAAAGTGGGCGGTTTTGGGCTGCTTTATTAACCTTTCTGTCTTTTTATTGTTGTGTTGACTTTAGTTTATAAATTTAGTCATTTTTTTTTTTTTTTCAGTCAATGTCTTTTCTTTAAAGATAATCTTGCTGTCTGTGGATGTAGAATAAACATCATACTCACCTCCATGAAAAGGTTGTTACTAGCGTCCAGTAACCAGACAAAAAGAGAAGAGAATGTAACTGAATACGCACTAAATCATTGAACATCGTCAAATGTTCAGTTCATATAGATGAAAGTGTTCACTTTAAAACCAACAACCAATCAGGATTCAGGAAGTGAGCATAACCCAAATACACAAGTGGAATAGTCCGCTCTACTATTTAAATAACCTAGCAAGTCTGGATCTTTACAACATACTCAGCTTGCAACACAGCTGGATGATAATCACTACATGAATCTCTGCAGTGAATTGTAAAAATTGCAGTAGTTTTTTTTTTTTTTTTTTTGGGGGGGGGGGGGTCTGCCTCTGTGTTTTTCTCTGGCATCTCCTTCCTCTATCTACTTGAGAATGAAGCTGTAACCAATATAAATTCTCATTCAATTAATTGTTGGTAACATGTAACATGTTTACTTGGATTGAAGTTTCTGAGCTGCATGCCTTTTCCAAGGTCGTTAATGCTTCATGGATTTAAAACTGATGAGACAAAATTGTCTCTTAAACTGTGCATCCAATTATTCTCCCTCCAGCAAATAGTAGGGCAGACTTGGCTCTTTAAATCTTTGACTACTTTAATCTGCTCACAGCAGCTCTCTATACCACACACAATCTAAATACAAAAACTGATGGTTAGTTCATTATAATTGAGCAGAAGGATTCAGATTACAATAATAATAGGACTTTATTTGAATAGAATGAGTTCTGAGGTGAATAGATAGTGAAATTTGAAATATCCCATCATACAGGTAAAAAAATACCAAGAAAATTTGGTACAGCCATGGGGGGAAATTTTGTATACAAAGAGTTAACTTTGGTTAAGCAACCAGTCTAGAAGAAGGAAAACCCTGAATTCAAACCTGTTAAACTGTGCTTAAAAAACTGACCTAGATATAGTGGAAGGGGTGGGTAAATACATAAGTTAAATTTCATTATCAATTTTATTTTATTGCATTTTATTAAAATATCAGCTTTTAGAAGTGTCTATGAAAATAATATCTGATTAAATAAAATGGGAATCTTACAGATCTGTAGCTATGCCAGTACTATGGTATGGTTTTACCACTAGGATTTTAATTTTATTATTATTTTATTATTTTTATAATATATAATTTTTATTTTATTATTATTTTATTATTTTTATTATAATATTATATAATTTTTATTATTTTATTTTTTTTACCTAATACCTATTTGTTTTAATTATTATTTCATTATTTTATTTCATTATTTTTTTTATCTTTTTTTTTACCTATGCCAGTACTATGGTACGGTTTCACCACTAGGATTTTAATTTTTATTATGCCTGGAGAAAAAGTTTGGAAAATTACCTTGTCTCAAATCTTGCCCACAGCAGACACACAAGGTTAATTATAGTTTAAATTTAAGAGAATGTGCATCCAAACTCTTGTTTATTTTATTTCTCTGAATTTTTGAGACGAGGCTTTATGATTAGTATTATTTGGACTATTGTCCTCATCTTCATTGTTATCTGTACAACGTTTCGGCCGATGTACCCTCCAGCCTTCTTCAGGTTCCCAAGTTCGAGAAGGTCTTGTTTATTTGTTTAAAGATTTGTTTATTTTTAATGATAGTCTCAAGTGTCAATGTTTATAAGTAAGACATAATTCTGGTACTTTGAGATTATAGATTACAAGTGAGAACTAAATCGTGACTATTGACATATGCTGTTTCTCATAATGAACGAGGAGGACAAAATAAGTATTTTAACTCTTTCGCATATATTTTTTTTTTGTTTTTGAATTCTTTTTGAGCAGGCAAATTATTTTCTATACATTATATATTTCCTGGATTCAATACTGGCCCTCACCAACTCAGTATATGAGTAGTACAGGGATCTGTGCGGTAAAGTGAGGAGATGATGGTAGGTGTGATGTTCCACCTTGGACGCCAAAATAATCTCCTTGGTCTAGCACGAGTGAAAAGGGGATAGACTCCCTTACTGTCTGGCTTATACTGACTTTAGGTCACCTTGACAACTTTACTTTTTTTTATTTATAGTCACATAATCAGATTCGTATAAAAATCAGATATTTTATGATTACTTTCTTTTGATAATCAATATGTCAAGATTGTGGAAACTTCACAAGATATTTTGTTGGTTTTACTGTTAGTCTACATTTTGATCTGCGATTATGTTATACACATTGGAGTGTTTAATGTTGTTGTAGTTGTATTTTTAGTTGTTAGTGTTGTAACATCTCTTGGTTTGTATAAAAGGATATCAAGTTTCAGCTTATAATCTGTTGTCAATATTGCATGGATGAAAAAGATTATGTCCAAGCTGGAGAGCTGAAAATATTTTATCACCGACACACACTCTTCAATATGGCTGCCATCACAGAGATATCGATTATGTTGTGTATGGCTTGGAATTTATACGTACATCTCCTTTACCATAATTGGTTCTCTTCTGTTAAATGGTCCTGAAAGTTGAATGAGTTTCCTCATTTTTACATATATTTCCTTTATATATATATATATATATATATATATATATATATATATATAGTTTTCAATCTTTGATTCACGTTAATGTTTTAAGTCTTCCTTTTGGTTCCATTCATTTGTTCTTTCTCTCTTTTTGAATTACTCCAATTTTTATTTCCTTTATCGCTGTTTTCTCCTGCATTTTCAATCTCCTTTTTGTCCTCCTCTATTTTTGTCCTTTCTTTCTTGGCTCTCACATAGTCTTTTTACTGGATTTATAACATAGTCTGGTTAACATGCCAAAAAAATCCAACCAGTCAAACCAGATAATTAACAAAATTAAGGAGACTGTAACAAGGCAGCTGATGACAATACCAAAAGAAAAATATTATAGACTATTTTGAAAATGGCATGAGATTACAAGGAGGTTACTTTGACGAGGACTAAGGCTTTCTCCCCCCCGCCTTTAATAATATTAAATTAGTTAGATACTTTCCAGACATACCTTGAGTAATTAAAACATTGTTGATTAACATTAATCTTTTTTAGAAATCTTTGGATGACATTAGGAATTTTCCGATATTCCATGAATTGTCAGGTTCCAATGACAGAAAGTGAATTGCAAAACCCAGACAATCAATGTTTACATTGATTGATTCTTAACACCACCACCACCCCACCTCCTATAATGGCCTCCTCTTACCACTCCCATTTCCTATGATCTCCTCCTCTTACCGCTTCCATTTCCTATGATTTCCTCCTCTTACCACTTCCACTCCCTAGGATTTCCTCCTCTTACCACTTCCCCTCCCTATGATCTCCTCATAGTGCTCCCACTCCCTTTCATCTCTTTTTACCACTCCTACCTTGTATATGTTGTGTGTTTTATATATATATATATATATATATATATATATATGTGTGTGTGTGTTGTGGAGTCTACATATGCTTCTTTGTTGGTATATCTGATGAGTCTAATTTTCAGTGTATATATTATATCTGTATAAATATTGGATTTAGTGCAAGACATGAGTAATATGCGAAATAAATGAGAAACTGAATTGGATTTTATGTAATAAGTTCCATTTTATATATTATAGACATATATATATATATAATCTCATGTCATTTTCAAAATAGTCTACAATATTTTTCTTTTGGGATTGTCATCATATGTGTGTGTGTGTGTGTGTGTATATATATATATATATATATATGTATATATATATATATATATAATATAGACACAGAAAATTAGACTCATCAAATATATATATATATACTGAAAATTAGACTCATCAAAAAAAAATATATATATATATATATATATATATATATATATATATTTTTAGTTTATATTTATTTACACTGGAACAATAAACTAAAATATTTATTTATTTATCTATTAATGCTCTATCACAGATATTGAGCACTCTTCTAATAACACTGTATGTTGGATTACTACCGCTTTTTCAAGTATAATAGTGCCAATACACTGATATATATATATATATATATATATATATATATATATATATATATATTACTGCCAAAAGAATGGTTTTGATGTTTTGTAAGATGCAATCAAATTATGTATCATGTTTTTTCCTTTACTTATGTTGTTGTTGTTATAATTGTTGTTGTCACCATTTTTGAGAATTAAGTATACCATGTTGCCCTTGATTCTGACATTAATAATATTTTATATTCCTTCATTCCTTTTTCCACCCTGTCAGCTGGGGCAGAAGAATACACCGACTACATCTCTGCAGTCTTTTTTTTTTTTACCCTTTTTATGATTTGGATTATTTGGATTATTCGGACTATTGTCCTCATGTTTATGGTTATCTGTACAATGTTTCGGCTGATATGCCCTCCAGCCTTCTTCAGGTATTTCTTGCTGTACTCTGGAACATTCTTGTCGGAATTGGGAGCCATCACGGAACTTTGAACCCATACTTTTATTCAATTCGCGGGGGTATCCTGTTCTCATTCTGCTAACCATAGCTGGGTACAAGTGTTATCATATGTGTGCTAGAAGGTGGTGAGGTTCCAATTATGGAGCTCTGGGGAGTGTGAAGTACCCGTTCATAGCCATTACTCCCAAGTCCACCTGTTAGGGTCCCATCTATGAATTAAATAGATAAAAAAATGAGTTTACAAAAAACGTGTTTAAAAAAAGAATTGATTTCGAAAACAAATTGAATACCAAAGAATGAATAAAACAAAACATCTTCAGCATAAAATAACCCAAACATTGACAAGTCGTAAAATTCAACCAACCAACCATTCACGCCTTCCTGAGGAGTAGGGAATCTCTGGCATAGTGTCTAACATAATGGACTGCAATATCATAATAAGTGAGTTCAAACTCCAGTCATGCTATTTTGTTCCCTTTTGGACTAATACTCTTGGGAAAGGTATGACCAGGGAGATTGTTGTTTTTTTATTTAGGTGGAGCACCACACCTAACATCAGCTCCCAAATGCTTTACCACATGGATCAGATTATCCAAGCCGTGCTGCACATGCACCGAGTTGGCGGGGACTGGTATCAAACCCAAAACCTTGCAATTCCAAGGCTGATGCTCTACCGACTGAGCTAAACTGGTCCCTGTTTAAAAATTAAGAAACAGCTTAAGAAACAACTACAGAAAAATATAAATATGAATGTACAATGAATGTGATTCCCTAACCTCAATGAAATAACCCTAGACAGGTTGACATGCCATTAAAATTAATCAATCAGATTTATTTACATCTGTTAAACAAGAACTATTGTTCATTAATTTTTATCTATAGCAGTGGTTCTCAACCTTTTCTTTTTTACTTATGGCCCCTTTGATTTCTATTTTATTCTGGTGGACCCCTCATAGCCATTTGATGTTTTAAAGTCCTATTGTATTTTTATAGTTAAATATTTTTTGCTTGCCTGTGTGGAATAAATATTAAACTGGTAGGAGAATCCCAATTACCACTAAATTGGTAAGACAAGGTAACAAGGAAGCCGTAACTCAATACAGATCTTACCTTGTTGCAAGCCTACTGCAGAATGCCAGAGTATTTATCAAGCATCATAACACCACATAACCCAAGCAGCCAATCAGTACTCAAGGAATGGAATCACCCAAATGCATGAATGGAATATTCCTGAGTTCCATAAATGCCAGCTGCTTTGGGCACTAGTTCAGTAGTGCTTAGATTAGGTGTAGGATTGTCATAGAGAGACTGGTAGGTTTTGGTGTTTGTAGTGCAAATTGGTTTTATGGTGAATGGAAAATTGTAGTATTGGGTCACGAATGGAAATAGTTTAGTTAAAAGTTAGATAAGAAATGATCAACCTTCCCCTTCCCTTTTTTTTTGGCCTTGTACCTTATTTTTGTATATATTTTTACAAAATAAATAATTAGATGTTATTGTTGTTCAAACCAACTAACTCATCTGACAACACAGTTGGATTATAATCACTCCACAAATCTCTACAAAAAAATGTTTAATAATCATCCAGAGGCCATATAGCCCCCATTTGAGAACCACTGATCTAGAGTGTCACTAAAAATTACCATTTGTCAATCTATGTTCCCATGACAACAATGTGTTAGAAAATCCCTGTCTTATTTTGATATTTTGTGCATGTTTTTTTTTTTTTTTCTTATTTTCATTTAGCATCTTCCTTTCTCTAAATTTATTCATAATAATGATGGGTAATAAAGAATCTATTTTAATATTTTATACTTGAATAGATATTGTTGTGAGCATAATGATGTTATCATGGTAATGAAGGTTGTTTTTAGTATCAATTTGGGATTTGATGAGAGATGCCTAAAAAAAAAAAAAAGAAAAGTCTGACCAAATTTAACCAAAACAGTCTGATCTTCTGACTCTTGAGTGAATCAATTCTTCTATTGTCTGGGCCAATAATAAGAATCATTTCTTTTGATACTTTCATAGTCAGCCATTTTTTTTTTTTCTTATCACAATTAGACAATACAAATTAAGGAACCTCTTGAAAGAAATTTGAAAAAATTACACTGTCTCAAAATATATAGATCACAATGCAACACACACACACACACACACACACACACACATATATATATTATATATATATATATATATATATACTATAGTGTGGGATGGTCACTGTTTCAGCTTTTGCTAGAATGGCATACCAAAGGCAGTATTATTGGTAGAGTGCTCAATATAAAATAGAGCTGTTATATAATAAAATAAATATATAAAGGTTTTACATATTTATTTATTAGGTGACAAAGGAACATTCACAACCATATTGGCTTCATGTGAGGCAATCATCAGGTGAAGATGTTTCAAATGCAAGGAAAATTTCAAAAATATTCAGAAAATTCAATAGACATAGGATGTGTATGATTGGATAAAGTGATGTGCGTATGTATGTGGTGGTAATTTGAATGTATGTGAGTGTATATATATAATTGTAGAAAAAAGTTTTTCTTTCAACCACAATTTTGGTGTTCAAGGTACACCTTCTTTGCGAGAACTAAAAATTATAGGTAGCTACATTTTATATATACTTGTTGGGTTTGGAATTATCTTTATTACCCTTTTTCTGTCTTTTAATTCGTTTGTATGAATTTTAGTTGGCGACTGGTATCAAACCCAGAACCTTGCAATTCCTAGGCTGATGCTCTACCAACTGAGCTAAGCTGGTTCCTGTTTAAAAATTATTCAATAGGACTGATAGCAAAACCAAACAAAAACATCTTAGGTAGCTACATTTTATATATACTTGGAATTATTTTTATTACCCTTTCTATTATTAGTTTTCTAAGCCTAGACGTTTTCCTTTGAAATCAAAAATTTGTTTTTCATATAAACTTACATTTGATGAACATATGAAATCATTTTGTGGCAAGAGAAATCATGCACAGGGTAGCTCAAAGCGTGCACGAATATGTCTGGCATGCAAAATGAGATCAGGGTGGAGTGTAGCAGACGATTAGGGAGATTGAACTCACATCTTCCTGATCGTGAGTTGTGGCTTGACATCGGACTACCTCGTTTTGCGCATGTAAATTACTACACTGTGCAATTGACTCGGATGTAGGATTTTAGTATGATTATTTAAGGCCTGCCTTAACACACCGGAGGAAGTTGCATTCCAGTCTTGCTGGCGAGGGCCCTGACATACAACAAGGAACATGAGGCGAGCGAGCAAGATTTGGCGAAGGACTGCTAGAAAAGATTGTTGCAGGTGACAAGGACTTGATCAGGAGAAGCTGGGAGAACGTCTTTTTTTTTTTCGGTGGAGAGATCCGGCTGTCTAACCCAACTGATTTTCTATTCATTTATTATACATATGAACATTGATTTCCAAGATTTTATCTCCCATGCATTAATACCTGTTTTTCAGGTGCAAATTTAGATATATGCACTCAGAGAGATATGCAATACCTGACCTAAAATCATAGCACCTATGGAAATCTTAGTTATTTTGAAGACCATTTATACATATATACAGGGACATTTGTATGTTTGTATGCATGTCCAGATGAAACTAAGAAAATACAACAATTAACGACAAAGTAAATATATATACACGTTAAATATCCCAGGTTTGTTGAGAAATTTATCGACAATAGTAGACTTTATTTTCACCCCTACCTATAGGTTAAATAGTACCACTACTGTTCTTCTACAAGGATGGATTTGGTGTTAAATAACCCATGAAGGTGAATATGCCATTAAACAAAGAAACCAAGCCTCACTTAACTGACACTATAAATTAAACCACTCACCTCATAAGCTTCCACTTGCCACAAAGATTTCACTTAGAATTTATAATGTATATAATATATAAGTATTTTGTTTTTGTTTTTTTTGTTTTTTTGTGGAGGCCTAATGGTCTGAAAGAAAAGTCATTAATTGATTTTGGAATGGTCATATTGAATAGCTTTATGGAATTGGATAAATGAAGTTGATAAGCAAATTTTGTTCAATAGTCTCTCTCTCTCTCTCTCTCTCTCTCTCTCTCTCTCTCTCTCTCTCTCCAGGTGTGATTTAATTATGGATTGATTACTTATGATTTCCATTGCCTGTTATAAAACTTGTGAAGATTATAGATATGAAATTAATTTAATCTGAATATCATCACCTATTAACATCACAGGAATAATTTGGTATTTATGGCTTTGTGTAATCTATAAATGGTACTTTTATTCTTTTGTGTCTGTTAGTTTATCTTGCACAACATTCTGGATATAGAATGGAGGCGTGTGGCATAATGGTTAGAGTCATGGGAAATGAACTCATCAATCCGAGTTCAAATCCTAGACAAGGCTGTTTGCATTTCACATAGCATTAATACCCTTGGGAAAGGTATGAATCATTATATTTTCCCTCCAGCTATGGGTAAAATAGTAAGGCAGACTGGGCTCTTTAACCTTGGACAGGTAACCAGTCTAGGGGAAGGAAAACTCTGAATTTGGAAACCTGAGGTCAGTCGTTGATTGGGTTTGTGGCATTCTTTGTGCACCAATTCTTTCCTATAGATTGTACCAAAAAGCATGGATGGTCCAACATAAACCTTCACCACTATAAACAAAACACTGTGTAGGTTGTTCATTAGATGAACCCTCATGCGCCGAAATCGACAAGTGAGTCCATTTTCATTTACATGGAGATACGTGGTGTAATGGTTAGTTGTAGGAAATGAACTCATCGTCCCAAGTTCAAATCTTGGATAAGGCTGTTTGTATTTCACATAGCGCTAAAACCCTTGTGAAAGGCCGCCTTGTCTGCTGGGGTGTTAGAATGCACCGACTGCACCTTTGCAGAGGGGTAAGACTCCCCTAATGGGGCCACCTGTTGGCCGTGGGTGGCAACCCGTGAAGCTTAAGGATAGAACCCAGGTGGCTGAGCAGTCCCTGACTTGCAATATTCCACTTTAGGCTTTTCTTGAGCCAGAGGGGCGGTCGGAGAGGCCCCCTCCAATCAATTGGCTGGCCACGTCAAGCCCTAGCACCTATATGATTGCCCCAACCCTATTGCCCGTATGGCAACCCCCAATTTTTCTTATCATATGGGTGCTAGAAGGCAGTGGCTGAGGGTCTACATGTCCTGGGAATGACGTTAAACTCATGTGTGTATGTGTAAGTCTGTGTGTGTGTGTCTGTCCAACAATGTCTTAGTATCATTCTAGGCTTGGCCTACCTTTATATAATATATATATATATATATATATTATATATATTTGGGCTGCATTTTTTCTTTAATTCTGTGTCATCATATTTTTTTTTATTGCCTTGCACTTCTTCAAATCATACCTTTGGGATCAATTTTCTGTTTAGTTAGGTTTGGTGTGTGTAGAAGCTGCTGTGCTTGCACATTCCTGTGTTTTTGCCAAAGAAAATGACAAGATTTATTGAGGGTGGCTTAGTAATTATTTTTGAAATTGGCACTGACTGACTCACCCTGATGCTGTCTACATATCTAGACATTATTGCTTTATTGTCTAAGTTGCTCAGATGATGGACACACATCTTGACTTAAATTTCAAGATTAAAAGATTTGGTCTTGATACTTTTTCATCATACCTTTTTTTTTAGAAAGACAAATATATATATATATAAAATAGAAAAAAAGTATTCCAAAAAGATAAATTTATCAAAGATGATGAAGTCGACTTTAGGGTGTTTCAGTATTTATTAAACCTTCATCAGGACTTTAGAATGAAAAACACTGATGGAAATCTTTTATTTTGTTATATAATTGATAGGTAGCCTATTAATTATGTATGGTAAGTGTAGTTTAGATTTAAAATAATGGTTTTATGGAAAAACACAGGAAAGATGATTGACACTTTTTAACCCTGTGCTGACCTCTCCTACAGTTCACAGTACGAGCCATGTGAAAGTAGCTAGGAAAGTCAGATTTTGCTGAGTGCTGGGACAAGTAAGATGTATGGTGTTTTTCATACCAATAGCCAAATTCAATGTGTTTTTTGACTTGATCTTGGATACTTATAAGATATGAGCTTGATAATTTAAAAAAAAATGAAAGTCTTGTGTCATTAATTAAAAACAAAGTAACAACATGGTACGTCCAAGTATCAAGCCAGAAAGAATCTCAGATCCAAAAGAAACCAGGTTAGAACCAGCCAAGTTCCAAGATAGAAGATGGCAGAGAATCAACAGATAGCGACTCAGAGACAATAGAAGAGTATACAACCACAGGTATACTCATTACAATAAACAATATATGGGTATATTATCCAAGATGAATATACAACACTTTTAGACAATACTTTTTAAAAATTCTAATGCTGATAAAAATCAAAACATTCTAACATCAACTTTACCATCTATAATCAATTTATCTTTTTGGAAAACTTTGTTCTTTTCTATTTTCTACCTTCTTTATATATTTCTGTATTTTCCACCTACAAACGCACACACACACACACACATATATATACATATATATATATATATATATATAATGCTTTTCTACTGTAATTTTCTCCATCCTTTCACCAATTTTGAATGAGTCAGAGATGACCTAAATCTGTTGTCTATTTTACCCCAACTGTCTGGAGACATGGTGATGGCCCTAGTGTTTTTTTTAGGAGGTTTTTTTTTTGGGGGGGGGCTAAGAGCAACTGTGGTAACCCTCCCCTAATTTATTCCCCTACTCTTTTTCTCCACGCTCTTCATCCCTAACCTTGACCTTTGAGGGCGGCAGATATTAATTGCTACAGAAAGTGTTGAATCACCAATTGTGGATAGATAGACTTTTTTTGATTTTGAATCGAGACACTTCTCTTACCCAGACAGTTTCATACAATATATCAGGCATGAACAAACACATACACATGCAAAATCAATACAAGAAACCAATTTTCTTGTCTGAATTTTGTTAAATGAGGTGCTTTAATCATTGGTATGTGGATCGCTTAAGCTCAGACACTGAATGTGACATATATAAGATGGGTGGGTGGGGGATTGCACATGCTTCCTGAGGAAAAAAAACATATATCCAGGACACAGGAGACATGCAAAAAAAACTGGAAGGATTCACAACCAAAACATTGAGAAATAACTCTTAACCAATCACATTTAATGATTAAGATACTATTTATTGTTATTACCATCTCTTTGGCATTAAGTTTCTCTGTCTGTCTGTCTCTCTCTCTCTCTCTCTCTCTCTTATTCTTTTTTTCTCTCTCTCTCTCTTGTTCTTTTTTTATCTCTCTCTCTCTCTCTCTCGTTCTTTTTTTTCTCTCTCTCTCTCACTCTTGTTCTTTTTTTCTCTCTCACTCTTGTTCTTTTTTTCTCTCTCACTCTTGTTCTTTTTTTCTCTCTCACTCTTGTTCTTTTTTCTCTCTCACTCTTGTTCTTTTTTTCTCTCTCTCTCTTATTCTTTTTTTCTCTCTCTCTCGCTCTTATTCTTTTTTCTCTCTCTCTCGCTCTTATTCTTTTTTCTCTCTTGCTCTTATTCTTTTCTCTTTCTCTCTCTTGCTCTTATTCTTTTCTTTCTCTCTCTCGCTCTTATTCTTTTCTCTCTCTCTCTCATTATTTCCTTCTCTCTCTCTCTCTCTCTCTCTCTCTCTCTTATTATTTCCTTCTCTCTCTCTCTCTCTGTTTTATTCTTTCTTTTTCACTGTCTCTTTCTTATTATCTCTCTCTCTCTCTCTCTCTCTCTCTCTCTCTCTCTCTCTCTCTCTCTCTCTCTCTCTCTCTCTGAAAAGAGGTACAAATTCCACAGTATCAAAATAAGAAAAATAACTTTTCCTGTCTGTACTGATAAAGCGTAGAGAGCATAAACAATCAAAAATTGTAAATTTTGGATTTATTTTATTGCACTTGTCTGATATTTATTTTGAGCTTGGATCAAATGACTAACAAATATCAATAATCAATTCAACTCATAAACCAGAAGTCTAATATTTTCTGTAATTATTTTATTTATTTTTGTATATCTGAAAGATATATATATATATATATCCTGAAATATGTGTTATATATCTCTAAGAAATAAAGATTTACATAGTATATGGTTGGAATAATATGCATAATGATTTTAACAAAACTGGGTTTAATAAATAATTATTTGCTGTAACTGATTTCTAATACTATCATGTTATTCTCAAACATATTAAAAGCAATCATATACATAATTTTATATATGATTTTATATCAATTAAAATAACATTAAAATAAGTGTAATATTTTAATATTCATTCTTACTTTCGTTAGTCTTTCTTATTTTATATAATATTTTTTACATTAAAACTTAAATACTTTTTCTAGTATATATATATATATATATATATATATATGGGAGTAAATATGGAAATTAAATCCGACAATATAAAGAAAATTTGAAAAAACAAGTGTTCCGAAAATGGGATGAATTTAATTATCGATGTGTAAAACATTTCGGTTACATTGAACCTTTATCAGGATGTCTCTTGGGGTGAAGAAAATGATGGATGTTTTTATATATGACAGGAGATGAAAATCTTTTTAGTTATGTAACTGTATTTGATCAGCATTTTATTTTTGAAAGGCAAGTCGCGATCTACTCACGTGAAGGTGTCATGATGCGTGACGCAACTCAAAGAAATGCAAAAGACGAGAAAAATATAAAAACATATAAAAACATCCATCATTTTCTTCACCCCAAGAGACATCCTGATGAAGGTTCAATGTAACCGAAATGTTTTAAACATCGATAATTAAATTCATCCCATTTTCGGAACACATGTTTTTTCAAATTTTCTTTTTATATATATATATATATATATATATATATATATAAAATCATTTAGTAAAAACCATATGAAAGTGTTGTATAGCCATATATACCCAACAAAAGAGGAGACTCGGGTGACAGAGATTTGAGACTTACTTGTTCTTCATTTCTTCTTGCTACATCTAGTCGCCATGTTTCCTCCATCTTTAGCCGTCATATTGTCTAGTCTTCTAACTGTTTCTTCTAAGTGCTTCCCTTTAAGGGCTAACTTTTTAGTAATGTAATAAATCAACTCACAAGACTTTTAATTTCTTGATCAATAATTATTTTTCTTGCCCATGTTCTTCCGTGTGGAGAATTAACAACCTCAGAAGAGAGATAGGCATCCTCTCTGCTCAACATCAGGTTGAAACTGAATCTAACTAGTTACGTTTTTCTCATGACGTGCGAGATTCTCGCCTCTCTAGGGGTCAGTTGGAGTTATCCAATGGAAATCTACCCGCCTCCGCTTTTAACTCCAACGAACCTATTTCAAACTAACTACAGAATCTTGTCAACAACTCATGACGCCACATAATATGTAACAAAAGTTGAACTCTTTGAGTTTTATTTTTTATGTATGTTTTGAATATTGCATTTCAAAAGGACTGCTATCTTTGTTATATTCTTGATCTGCTGCAGGACTTTATAGACACCCTTTATAAAGAATAAAAGACAATAAATGTTAAGATTCTTGTAGCCATTTTATTCATTTCTATTATATATAATCCCTTATTCAATTTTTAATACAGCCCCTTTTTTCATTTTTATATGTGACCCATTTTTTATTTTATTTTCAATATATGAGCCCTTTTTCAGTTTATTTTTAATATATGAGCCCTTTTTCAGTTTATTTTTAATATATGAGCCCTTTTTCAGTTTTTTAAATATATGAGCCCTTTTTTAGTTTATTTTTATTATGAGCCCTTTTTCAGTTTTTTTTATATATGAGCCCTTTTTCAGTTTTTTTTTTTATATATGAGCCCTTTTTCAGTTTTTTTTTATATATGAGCCTTTTTCAGTTTTTTTTTTATATATGAGCCTTTTTCCTTTTTTTTTTATATATGAGCCCTTTTTCCGTTTTTTTTTATATATGAGCCCTTTTTCAGTTTTTTTTAATATATGAGCCCTTTGTCAATTTTTTTTTTATATATGAGCCCTTTGTCAATTTTTTTTTATATATGAGCCCTTTTTCAATTTTACAGTGGAGATCTCTTGCGTTCCTTAGTGTTAGGTAGAATCCTTGTGTTCATTAGTGTTACACAGAATCCTTGGTTGTTTTTTAGTGAAGAAACTTTGTTAAGCAGAGTCCTTGGTTGTTGATCCGTTTGTCTGTGCTGAATACGAGCAACTGAACGGCTTTCAAAATCGGCGATTAAATGATTAACTAACAACATATTCAAGTGTGTTGATTGGCTGGCTTTAATCCATGCGCCCACACAGAGTCTATAAGTTTAAGTGGTGGACTCCAGCACACCTTATATTGCAAAATATTCCAGCAATAAAATATATTGAAAAATCATTTTTATTCATATTTAGATATAGATAAGAGATTTATTTTTAACTTTTTAAATCCCAGGCAATGCCAGGTAGCTCTACTAGTGATATACATATATATATATATATATATATATATATGGGTTGTGAGGGCCAGTATCGAACTAGGAACTTTCAGGTTCCCAGCCAAACTCTCTACTGAACTCAGCATATGAGTAGCACAGGGATCTGTGTGGTAAAATGAGGAGCTGATGGTAGGAGTGTTGATCTGCCTCAGACACTAAAAAACAATCACCTTGGTCTAGCACTAGTGAAAAGGAGATAGACTCCCTCACTGTCTGGTTGATACCAACTTTAGGCCACCTCAACGACTTTACTTACTATATATATATATATATATATATATATATATATATATATAATCTGTGTAAGCAGCCATTTTGAGTCTATTATTGAACAATGACCTTTTTCCCAATTCCTTCCATGGTGACTATCATTCTGACAGATTCTGCCATCTCTTACCAGAGGATCCACCATCTCATCTCTCCATGTTCTCTCAAGTGGTTTTCTATCATATTTGGTATTCTTTGGACATTCTCATACTAAACTTTTTACAAGATTTTTTTTTTTTACTTTTTCATCCTTCCTTCTAGATATCCTTTTTTTTTTTCTTTTTGGGTATTTTTTGTTGTTTGTTTGTTTTATAACTTCTATATCTCTAAACTTGGTCTGCTCTCCAATATATATTGATCGCTTTTTTTATGTCTTAGTCATTTCTACCATTGCTCATTCTATTGATCTCTTTCTGTGACGCTGAATTTGTTTTCTAGTGATTTTTATTAATTCCCATGTTTGATATTCACTATATGCATTATAGAGGTGCGTGGTCTAATGGTTAGAGTCGTAGGAAATGGACTTGTCGACTCGAGTTCAATTCCTGGATGAAGCTGTTTGCATTTCAGATGGTGCTAATACCCTTGGGAAAGGTATGAATCTAATTCTCCCTCCAGCTATGGGTAAACAGCAGGTCAGACTGGGCTCTTTAACTATGGCTAGGTAAACAGTCTAGGAGAAGGAAAACTCTGACTTCAAACCTGTTAAACTCTGCTTAAGAAATTGACCTTGTGTTGCAACTTTCTTGTGTGGAGGGGTTAGTGTATATATATATATATATATAAAAATGGAAAAGGAATTGAATCCGACAATATGAGGAAAAATGAGTAAAGAAAAGTAAATGGATAAAATGAATTTAATCGATCACTTACACATGTGTTTCGGTCAGTTTATGTGTGTGAAAATATTTCGCACACATACAATATATATATATATATGCATTATAGCTGGTATTATACAGTGATTGTATAGTTTTGTCTGTTTTTGAAAAGGTTGGTGAGAGATTGTCACGGATATCCATGCTGACTGCACGACATGATGATGATGATTATTGTTGGAGACTTACTCTAGATGAGAAGAGGTCCCTTTCCTCAAACCTTAACAACTTTCTTGGGGTCAAATAAGTATGCATACCAAATTCAATAGGTCAACATCATTAGTCTAGAGACAAAATATTCCCAATTACTAAGAAATGAATTCTAAAAGATTTTATTATAATATGAGAATACATAAGACGACCCCAGTCCGTGATGAAGGTTGTAAGTGGTTGTGATTCTTTGTTCAGGAGGATTGAGTGGTAACCATCCATAGCAACCAGGATGGTCTTCTTTGTGTTTGGTGGTACCTGTAATGTGAGTTGGAATGGTGAGCTAGTATGGTGTATCTCCCATTTGCATTGCGAGTTTAAATGTTTTTTTACTGTTCTTCTTGGCCTACCATTTTTCTTAGTGGTGATGACCATAGGGCTACACTAATCGATAGGGGTACCAGTTAGTACAGGAGTAATGATACCTCTTTTAGTAGTATGGTATTGGAATGGTGTTATGTCTGGTTTTAGGGGTTGAACCTTCCTTGAGGTAAATGTGGGCTGGAGGGCTAGACATTGCAGGAAATTTTCCGCTATTATTGAACAAACCAGTCTAACAGCAGAGCACTTTTCCTCTGAGAAATTTAAGCACTACAACTGACCAATAGGGATGATTGACAAGAGATTGTCATGTATATCCAGATGATGAAAGTATACAATTACTGTACTATGCAGTGATTGTATACTTTAGTCATTATATATATCTATTTTTATCAAACGTCTTTCAATCCATTGTTATATATATTTTTATTTCATTTTAAAGATCTATGTCTAATTTTATAATGTATTCTAAGTAGTTGTATTCTTTAACATATTCCAAAATTTCTCTTTATTACATATATATATATATATATATATATATATATATATATATACCCACACCCCTTCACAAGTAGGATTTGACACAAAGTCTGTTTCTTAAGCAGAGTTTGAATTCAGTTTTCCTTCTTCTAGACTGTTGCCTAACCAAGATTAAAGAGCCCAGTATATCCTACTACTGGAAAGAGAATAGTTGGATTCATACCTTTCCCAAGAGTATTGCACTATGTGAAATGCAAATAGCCTCATCCAGGATTTGAACTTTTGTTGCCATATTCATTTCCTACAACGATAACCATTACAACACAAGTTTCCATTCTCTTTATTATTATTGATTGTTTTTGGAATGTATTTTGATATTCTCCTGATTCAGTTTGTTTAGGATTACTTCTGACTCATTTGATCACTCTGTTGTCATCAAATCTAAAATGGTTAAAATATTCTCCATTTATATTTACTCCCATTCTTTACCCGTTCATTTTCCTGGATATATTGTTTCATAATTAAACTTCATACTGTTTTACTTTAATAACCTTTATACTGACTACAATATCCAATATCTATTCTACAGGTTATTCACACACAAAGGTTATTGAACAAAACAAAATTGCCACTACTTTATCTATAAACAGTCAGTGTACAAGGGCAATAACTCTTACATACAAAAAATAATTAATCTATTTCCTTTCTCAGTTTATTTACAAAATTTAATTGCAAATTCTTAAAGAAAACAGACAATCCTAAAAATCAATTATGCTCAAATAAATAAAATCTTAGCTGGTTCAAAATATCAACTTCAGTTTGGATATTTCTGAATTTCCAGCTATGGGTTAAATAGTACCACTACTGCTCTTCTACATGGGTGGCTTTGGCATTAAATCACCCACAAAGGTGGATATGCCATTAAACAAAGAAACCAAACAGATTTTCAAATGTGAATGTCAGCTTACAAGCTTTAAGAGTTTATTAATAGGTATAAATTACCCCTAAATATTTTTATATTAAAACTGAAATAAATAAGGGGGAATCTCCATGGCGTAGTAGCTAACGTTGCTGAACTGAGACATTGTAGTAAGCAACTTTGAACCCCAGACATACTATTACATTGATTTTCAGACTAATAACCTTGGGAAAAGTATGAACCTCCTCAAACCTGCTCTACCTCAGCTATGGGTTAAATATTACCACTGCTGATCTTCTACAAGGGTGGCTTTGGCATTAAATAACCCACGAAGGCTGATATGCCATTAGACAAAGATACTACAAGAATTAGCAAGGTGTTAACTCATATCTGACACCTGTATTCTTATAAAGCATTAGGTTATCCAAATTAGGGTAACCTAACACAGAATATTCAGCTGGGAAAAAGACAAGTCAATTAATACAATATAACATTTAATTGTACAACATACAAAGAGGGAACCAACTTCCCATCCCATACCACAAAAAGTCACAAGGTGTTCGAGGAACATGAAGATTGGTTTAAACAACAAAGAAATGGAAACCACTTAGTATTTTTCAGGAGGTCTGGGAATAAAGGCAGCCACTATTAGTAGCTGCTGAGGAGTGAGCGACTATGTCTGTCGCTTCCAACGTCGTGTTTGTAAAAGAGGGTGATTCTAGGGTTCTCCCCGTCATGTGACCAAAACGGATACATGACAAGGGAAAACCCTTCCTTAATATAAAAAGGGAGACAATTCTGTTTTGTCTCCCAACGAAATACTAAACCAAACTATTTTTGAATTGATTGTATGAGACATGATCTTGGTTTGGTTGATCAGTTTGAAGCTTAAATAAAGTGAATCTTAAGCATAAACGTGGTTGATCCAACTAAATGAATAATCTATCCAGGCTCTTGAATAATCCAAGAGTAATAAAAAGTAACAAGCAGAGCTACCTAGTGTTGGCCGGGATATAAAAATAAAAATAAAAAATCTCTTATCTATATTTATATATAAATCAATAACAATTATTTTTGTATGTAATGGATTTATTATATTTTGTTCTTTATTTATTCTTGTTTTTAAGTTGTTTATTATTATTATTATTATTATATTGTTTGCTTTTTCTTTTTCTTTTATCTGGAACGATTCATTTTAAAATGGGTGAAATAAGAATTTGTCGGATAAGCGACACCAGATAATCATGATTTACATTTTTGCTTTGTGTAATGACAAATGATAACACTGATAGACTTAGAATAATTGGTACACTTACCGAGAGTTTATATAGTCTAGTATTCACTAGAGAGTTCTCCAAAAGGGAAGGTAATCATAAAATAGGGGAGGTAACTCTCAATTACTTATTACAGACAGTCTCATTTTTGACCAGAGGATGTTGCATAGTCATATTTTGTAGGAACTTGTGTATTATTAATAAAAAGTAATAAATGTTTGTGTATACACCAATGTGATTTGTTATATAAATGATGTGTCTCTTTGTTTATGAATATATAATCCATTCTACAAGTGTTTTTATCTTTTTCTTTTATCATTTCAGCTCCTGAGGCCTTGGATGAATTGCATCAAATGAGAGACTCATATCCTTTTTTTTTTTATAATTGTTTGTATTTTAACTTTGCTTCAGACTTTTGTTCTAATCAAACTATAAGATTCTCAAGTTTAACATTTCATGCCTTAACCTAAAACTCAGGCTGAAACATAGGCTAATGTTTATTTCTGTTTGTTTGTTTCTTTTGTTTTGTTTCATCGCATACCAACCTCAGTGTGTCATTTAATGCTGTCTATGTTTTGGATTTGTAGCAATAGTTTGGTAAAAAAAACAAATGTATATACTTATAGATTTTAACTATTGTTCAATTACTTATATTTTTTAGTAGAATCCCACTTCTTTTAGGAAATGTAAAATCCTGGATGGTCTTTTTTGTGAAAAAAGTTTTGAAAAACTTTCTTTTAAATTAATGTAAAAGGGTAATCCCAAAGATAAGGTCTCCAAAATATTTAGAAATCCTGGAAACGTTTGTTAATGATGTTTACATAATTTAAAATTTTGAACATACATCTTTTTTTCTACAGAATGACCATTTCAGTTAATATATTTTAGTAGATGCTTTTTGTACACCCATGTCATACCAGCTTGATGCCATGTCATTAAGGAAGCGTTGAATTTTGTTATTGCTGCAAACTCCCTATACTACTTGCGGACGTTTTTGATATCCATGCATGACTTGCCATACATTTCCGTTAATTGGCAATGAATTTCAATCAGCTTCACGCCTTTTGCGTTTGTGTAAACTTCACACTTGACTATAGTGTCAATTGGGAGCTCCATCAGAAATGACTGCCAAGCCAAGACTGAGTGTGGCAGAGAGGCATACACAGTCAGATGCAAACACAACAGTATTACTAATGGCTGCACAAACAGTTTCCTTGCATTCCAACGCTTTGGAGACCTTACTTCGGCGATTACCTTCAATTGGGAGCTCCATCAGAAATGACTGCCAAGCCAAGACAAGAGTGTGGCAGAGAGGACATACACAGAGCCAGACCTTACTTCTGAGATTACCTTCATATAAAGTTGTTAATTTGTATGTAGACTGTAGAATCAGATGCATCTCAGCTGATACATTTCTATGAATTAAACCTTTATGTAATGTAGTTTGAAGTTGTGTTCTTAAATTACAAAGTGGTTTTATAAATTATCTAATGGGATTTTGGCAAACTGAATTAAAATGCATTTAATATTTAGAATTCTTTAATCCTCTTTACAGTGTTTTAGTGTGTGCACAACTACACAAAATTAAATTTAGTGCAAAGTTAAAAATAAAGAAATTAATACTTGAAGGTTATATATGACTTTCTATCTAAGATGTTTGATATCTTTAACTCTTAACATCCTGTTGAGAATTTTCTAAGTCTATAAGGATTTATCACAAAATGGCTAAAAATGGCCTTTTCATTTAAAGTTACCTGTTATTACCCTTAAAATATAGACTTCTAAACATGTTTAATATTAAATTTAAACAAAGGCTATTGTTTGGGGTGGATTAGGAAAACAAATGTAACTTCTGTTCGGGTGGAATGAGGTGGTATAGGATGTTAAGAGTTAAATATAACTGTTATGCAATAGGACTTTACTTTTATATGAGGAATGGCCAATTGCAATTTTGCTTCTTTGGGCTTGGCCTAATCACCAAAACTTTATCGGTAAAAACTTTTTTTAAAACTAAAACTCATTTATTTAATTATCTAAAAAAAACTTATGAATTAATATATAATATATATATATATAATATTATTTGTATTTGAAGGCAATTACAATGCGTATAACGTATAGCTGCATCCACAACATATACATAGATGGAATTTGATATTTATAATTGAAATAATCACGACAAGCAAACTCGGCAAATACTGCATGTGACGTGTGGAACACTGTACAGCTGTTTCGACCTTATTAGGTCTATTCAGCGTTCTCCAGTTTGAGTTTGTCGGGGGAGATCATAGGTATCCACTGCTGATGAGATCTAATAAGGTTGAAACAGCTGTACAGTGTTCCACATGTTGCATGCGGTATTTGCCGAGTTTGCTTGTCGTGATTATTTCAATTATAATTATCAAATTCCATCTATGTATATGTTGTGGATGCAGCTATATGTTATACGCATTGTAATTGCCTTTAAATACAAATAATAATATACTTTACTTAACAATGCTTAAAAGCAAATTATCAAATAAATAAGTAAGATAAACCAATGATATGTAATGATTTAGACCTAATGTGATCAAAGATTTTGCAAGTATTTATCATCATCATTATGCTAACAACATGGATCTTCATGACTCTTCCTCACTATCTTTCCCTATTTGCCATTGCTCCTGGAAGGTCTGTTACGATTTTTAGGCTTCAAGTGAGAGCACTTTACAGTGGAGATCCCTTGTGTTAAGCAGAGGCTGATCCTTAGTGAAGAACCTTTGGTTGTTCCTTGGTGTCCCTTAAGTGTGGGTAAGATCCTTTGGTTGTTCCTTGGTGTCCCTTAGTGTTGGGTAAGATCCTTTGGTTGTTCCTTGGTGTCCCTTAGTGTTGGGTAAGATCCTTTGGTGTTCCTTGGTGTCCTTAGTGTTGGGTAAGATCCTTTGGTTGTTCCTTGGTGTCCCTTAGTGTTTGGTAAGATCCTTTGGTTGTTCCTTGGTGTCCCTTAGTGTTGGGTAAGATCCTTTGGTTGTTCCTTGGTGTCCCTTAGTGTTGGGTAAGATCCTTTGGTTGTTCCTTGGTGTCCTTAGTGTTGGGTAAGATCCTTTGGTTGTTCCTTGGTGTCCCTTAGTGTTGGGTAAGATCCTTTTTGTTCCTTGGTGTCCTTAGTGTTGGGTAAGATCCTTTGGTTGTTCCTTGGTGTCCCTTAGTGTTGGGTAAGATCCTTTGTTGTTCCTTGGTGTCCCTTAGTGTTGGGTAAGATCCTTTGGTTGTTCCTTGGTGTCCCTTAGTGTTGGGTAAGATCCTTTGGTTGTTCCTTGGTGTCCCTTAGTGTTGGGTAAGATCCTTTGGTTGTTCCTTGGTGTCCTTAGTGTTGGGTAAGATCCTTTGGTTGTTCCTTGGTGTCCTTAGTGTTGGGTAAGATCCTTTGGTTGTTCCTTGGTGTCCCTTAGTGTTGGGTAAGATCCTTTGGTTGTTCCTTGGTGTCCCTTAGTGTTGGTAAGATCCTTGGTTGTTCCTTGGTGTCCCTTAGTGTTGGGTAAGATCCTTTGGTTGTTCCTTGGTGTCCCTTAGTGTTGGTAAGATCCTTTGGTTGTTCCTTGGTGTCCTTAGTGTTGGGTAAGATCCTTTGGTTGTTCCTTGGTGTCCCTTAGTGTTGGTTAGAATCCTTAGGATGTTTCTCAGTGTCCCTTAGTGTTGGGTAAAATCCTTGCATTGAGCAAAATCTTTGTTTGCTGGTTCGTTCATCAGTGGCGCATGCATGCAAATGAACGGCTTTCTAGATCGGCAATTAAATAGTTAATTAACCACATATTCAAGCTGTTCATTGGCTGGCTTTAATCCATACACCAATGCCGAGTCTATAAGTTTAAGTGGCAGTTTCCAGCACACCTTATGTACAAAAATATTCCAACAAGGTCTTCTACACAGCATCCAGTATCCATGCAGAACTGATCAATGTAAGTTTTTGCTGACCGATCCACATTGGTATATCCAATGGCATATAAACCTTTGTGGGTTATCTAATGTTGAAGTCATCCTTGCAGAAGACTAGTAGTGATACTATTTATCCCATAGCTGGGAATATGAGGGGTATTAGTCCAAAAGTGAACATAATAGCACAACTGGGGTTTGAACTTGCTTAGTACAATGTTGCAGTCTAGCACACTAGCAACTACGCCACAGGATCTACTGTGGATAATGAAGTCCTATATGAATTTTATCTCTAATGATTGAAAGTTTTCAAAGGACTCTCTGTTTTATGGTTGGAATTATGCTGTTTATGAAGCAAAGTTAGCTCAGTCGGTAGAGCGTTCGGCTAGAAACCACAAGGTTCCTAGTTCGATACCGGTCCTTGCCAACTCAGCGTATGAGTAGCACAGGGATCTGTGCGGTAAAGTAAGGAGCTGATGTTATGTGTGGCGCTCCACCCCAGACACCAAAACAATCTCCTTGGTCTAGCGCTATTGAAAAGGGGATAGACTCCCTCGCTGACTGGCTGATACCGACTTTAGACCGCCCCGACGACTTTACTTACTTTATTATATATATATATATATATATATATATATATATATATATATCTTTTGAATTCCAACCGTCACATTTCTTAATACCGATCCCCTTCCGTTTAAATTGTTTCGTCTTGTTGCCAACATCTCAAAAATTCGCTACATTTGGTTGACAAAAGATATACATATGAGACATGACCGACATATATATGGCACAAATGCCCACGTTGGTGAATATTGCAACGTCTTTCGTTTTTTGCAGTATTAAGGTTTTTTGTTTTGAAAACTCATTTGACTTTCCTCTCCGACCCAAACAACTACGGGAGTGAATGAGCTCTGATGATGATTTTTGTAAAATCGAAATATTGATCAGTATCAGCTATGATTATATTATAAATTGTTTTCTTCTTTAACAGCATTGTGTGATGTTTTCATTCCACCTTTTCTTACTCATATATATATATATATATATATATATATATATATATATATATATATATAGGGTGTTCATAAAGTCTTGCATCAGTTTTTAAATTGAAAATTTAATAACTCACGTTGAACAAATGATAGAATCATTTATTAGAAACTTTATGAAAGTTCAACTCTTGTAGTTTTATTTTTTATGTATGTCTTGATCATTGTATTTGAACAAGACTGCCATCTTTGTTGTTACATTTTAAATCTGTTGTAGGACTTTATAGACACCACCGTATATAAGGGCCGGGGTTGCTCAGTCGGTAGAGCGTCAGCCAAGTAACCACGAAGTTCCAGGTTTGATACCGGCCCTTGCTAACTCAGCGTATGAATAGCACAGGGATCTGTGCAGTAAAGTAAGTAGCTGATGGTAGGTGTGGCGCTCCGCCTCAGATGCAAAAAACTGATAAGATAATGGCTGAGTCGGTCCTCTTTCATTCATTTTATCTTGCTTGTCTAAAGCTTTCCATTTGGCTAATATATATATATTATATATATATATATATCTTGTACACTATTCAATAATGTAGAAGAAAAGTGGTTTGGCCACAAAACAGATACAGCTTTTTCTTTCCTCGATCTAGGACGATGTTCTTGATACTAAAAATTAAATATCAGTGTGTATCAAAAATATTTGTGGCTTTTATCATTTAAGTTATCTAAAAAGGAGCAATCTTTTTTTTTTTTTTAAGTGAATTTTCCAAAAATTATTCTCAATATAAAGGGCCAGGTTAACTCAGTGGGTAGAGCATTCGGCTAGAAACCACAAGGTTTCTAGTTCAATACCGGCCCTCGCCAACTCAGCGTATGAGTAGCACAGAGATCTGTGCGGTAAAGCAAGGAGCTGATGGTAGGTGTGGCACTCCACCTCAGACACAAAAACAATCTCCTTGGTCTAGTGCTAGGGAAAAGGGGATAGACTCCTTCGCTGATTGGTTGATGCCGACTTTAGGCCACCCTGACGACGACTTTATTAATTATGTATACGTTTTTTGTTGTTGTTCTTTTTCCTTAGAATCATGGATTGAAGGAAGTTTTAGAAATGAAAAGTCACGTTGGATGTCAGGTTGACCCTCAGTAAATTTAAATGAGCCCCCAACCTTTCATGAATACACATGCACATATTTATTTGAGTTTGCTTCCTGTAGTTCAAGTTACTCCTGGCTAAATCCAGAAGTAAACAATTCATGTTGTTTCTTAATAGAAAAGGGAAAAGTCAATTTTGATGCTGACAATTCTGATATTCCAAAGAGAGGCCATTAAGTACTTCCCTTAAGAAAAAAAAACTAAACGACATCTAGTCAATAAGCACCATGCCTACAGGGTTGTTATTAACTATATATATATATATATATATATATATATATAATGTTGAAAAAAAATTATTTATTGGAATGCCGACACGTTTTGACCAAGAGTTTGTCCATATATACATGGTATTCTATTTATTATTATTTTAAATGCAAAATAAAATAATAATAATAATAATGATAGAAAAAGTATTAAAAAAATTTTAAGTATACAAATAAGCAGTCATCATCAGGGCAAGATATTTTGATATTTGAAAATAAAACGGTAAGAATACAGAGAATTTGGATGTGTTAGTTGAAACACGTGTTTGCAATGACTGCTGGAAATTTTATTTTCTTAGTTGCAGTAACTTTAGCTCCATCTCCAAACTTAAATATTGTCTCAGTAGAAAAATATTCAACTAAGTATTTGCTTTGATCAGACAAAGCAGCAATAAAAACGCCCAGACATATTTTACCGGTGACACTTTTCGTACAGGCACTATCCAATATGCCCATTCCAAAAGTCTCTTTAACCAACCCAGTAGCATGGAGTTCTGTGATAAATAGTGTTATGTGAATCTCTTGTATTTTATTTTTATTTTCTCGACATTGTCTGCAGTCTTTTAGAAAGTGTTTTGTAGAGTCGCAATTAAAGCCTCTCATAATTTGTCCATCTTTGCCGATTGGATTGTAACCAATATTGGCTTCATAATTTCGACTGGAATTTTTTCCGACCCTCTCTATGATTTACTCATTGACACCAACCTCTTGTTTGAAATGTATTATCATTTTCTGTTACAAAAACTGGTTCATTTTTAACACTTGGTTCTCCGATCAGGCTATTAGTTGCAGCAGGATCCGAAAAAATCTTTTTAATTGTACATTTCATATTTTCATAAGTCATAGACACACACATAGCACAAGCTAGTCGCTCGTTCTCATCAGACATATTTGCTGCTGTTAATAGAAAAAAGGTGCGTATACCTTCCAGTAATTGAAGCTTATAACTACTCTGTTTGTGATTTAAGTATTCAAATTTTATCAAAAAGTCGATCATACTTACTTTGGAAGGACACCTGTAATCATAAAATTCCTTAAAGGCCAAATAAACTCGAATATTTTCGTCCTTTAAAAATAGTGTATCCAGTTTGTCTGTTATTTGCTGCACCCCATTTTCCTGACCAATTTCCTCAGGTTGTAGGTCTCTAACACAATCCCTTGTTCATCCAGTTAAATTGAGAAAAACTGCTGGGCCCTGTTTATTTCTAGGCAAGTCTGTATACATTTGCCATACTGTTAAGTCGTGCTTCCATTCTCCATAGAAATCCTTGTTTTCCAAAATTGGTGGCAATTTTAAAGCCTGTTGATTCACCATCTTGAGACGCAGTATAGGTGGCAATGTGTAAAACACAAAACAATATAAATTATCCCACAAGTGGGTCTCGATCTGCTACTGTCAATAGGCAGTCTAATGGCAGTCACTCTAATGGTGGACGATTGTCGTATATGTAGTCTGTTGCCAATTAACTTTCTAACTCTTTTGCTAAAGAGTTCCTTCAACTGAAACAGTCCAAGGGAGATAACTCATAATCAACAGGGATGGTTGGCGAGAAATTGTCATTGATATTTGTGCTGCCAGCATGACATGATGATATCTTACTAAACGCCATAAGCCTGATATTTTGCTAAACCCCATAAGCCCGATATATTTTGGGCTGGGCATTATTTTACTATATACACAGTATACCTAATATTTTCAGACTCAGGGAGATCACTATTAATCAAAGGCTGAATATAATAACCATTCACATTAACATGGGGATGTCTCTATCCTAGAACCAAGTTTAAATATGTTTCATATTATATCATTCTTGTAAATTTTGTGCGCACATTTACACATTATTGGAGGTCCCAGGGCCAGATATTTTAAAGAGTTAAAAGAAAGTCTCTTTTTTTTTCTGCCTGCTTTAATTAATGAGTTTAAATACCAATGAACAAAACCACTTTGTTGCTGGATAATTTTATTGAATAACTTTCTATTTAGCAAATTTTATATTTTTTTAAATAAAATATCACCCTCTATTTTGTAAGTACTTATTTGAATAATTATCTGTTGTATTTTTTTTTTTAAGTAGGGGAAAATAGGAAGGAAGAAATTGCACTTGTCTTTTTAATATATCATCAAAAAGCTGAATAATTAGACAGGAGGGTCAGTCAGCAATTACAAGTGTTTGATGTTGAACAACCAATTCAGTGCATCCATTAATATGCATCTTTACAAACTTTCTTCTTCCTTTTAACTCTTTACAATCAAATAAGGCTGATAGTGTAGTAGTGCTGCTGATTCACAGAATAAATTCCTTCTTTGTGGGTTTTGCTATGATTCGCCGGCAATCAGTTTCGTTCGATATTCATTTACAGAAAGTTATTTTTTTTCTTGTGATATAATTCTTTTTTTTTTTTTTTGTCATGATTTTTATTTATTTTTTTTGTGATTTGTTTTTTGTTATAATTCTTTTCATTTTTTTTTTTTTGTGTTTTTTTTTCTTGTGATATTTTTTTTTTTTTCATTTTTTTTTTCAATATTTTAATGAAATATTTTTATGATTTTTTTTTTTTGTGGAAAATATTTTTTTGTTATTATATAAAATATTTTAATCATTGAAAGATCTGGAGTAGATTGAAGAATACTGTCAGATTATTTAAAAATTATTTTGATTTATCATTTCAATTTTTCCCCAAGAAATAAGTCTTGGAAAGATTGATATCTTAATATCTTATATACAGAATGTCCATAAATTCCATGTGCACTTTAAAGAATTTATTTATTTAAAGTGTACACAGACTTTGTGGACACTCTGTATAAAATTGGTTTGCTAGAATGGAAATTTAGAATCAGTATTTTTTTCTTTATCTTGTGTATTTTTATGATATATATGCATGCACATATGGGAGAAATCAATATTTCATATCTATTATATATATATATAAGGGCCAACTTGGCTCAGTTGGTAGAGCATTCAGCTTGGAACCACAAGGTTCTGGGTTCTAAAGTGGAGAGCTGATGGTAGGTGTGGCGCTCTGCCTCAGATGCCAAAAACAATCTCTCTGGTGTAGCGCTAGTGAAAAGGGGATAAACTCCCTCACTGTCTGGCTGATACTGACAATAGGCCACCACGTCGACTTTACTTACTTATATATATATATATATATATATATACACATGAGGGTGTTTCAAAAAGTAATGCCATTTTGTTTAGGACAGGTATAATTACCAACACAGGAACATGTATCATACATCAAAATGATCCTCTGTGGATCACATCCCTAATTCTCCACATAGTCACCATTTCTCTCAATAGCAATGTTCCACCTTCGAATGAGAGCATGTATCCCTGCCCTATAAAATTCTGTTGACTGTTCTTTGAGCCACTTTTTCACTACAGATGTCACTTCCTCATCACTGGAATAATGTTTGCCTCTCTTCGGCTCCATGAAAGAGGATTTGATTAAAGCCACTTAGTGTCTACAAAAGAAATAGTTTTAAAAATTTTTAAAAAACAACCTCTTGACATTTATGCTAAACAGTTGTAGAAGAACAATAGTTGGTTAAGTATATCATCTCCTTGTACAGAATAACAGAATAACAGAATAAATATAAGAACGATTCACATTGTCTTGTGTATGACATTAAACTGTATCTAGTGGTGATGTTCCAATTCTAGAGCTCTGGAGAGTGTGAAATACTCCTTTATTACCATTACTCCTATGTCCACTGACCTGGACTGGTACTACATGTTAGGGTCCCATCTATTGGTTAAAAAGATTTTGAAAAATGAGTTTAGAAAAAATGTGTTAAAAAATTTGAATACTCAACAAGAATGAATAAAAAAAAAAACGTCTTCAGCATAAAATAACCCAACAAGGGTTGACATGTTGTAAAATCCAATCAACCAACAATTCACTGGTGCTAAACTAGGGATATTGTTTTTGCTTCTGAGATGGAGTGCCAATTCATTATCAGCTCCCCGCTTTGCAGCACAGATCGAAGCTGTGCTACTCATGCACTGAGTTGGCAAGGGCTGGTATTGTAACCTTGTGGTTCCTAGATAGATGCCTATATTAATGAAATAGATCACAAATAGAAACTGAGCCTATTCTAGTAGTGACCACCTCAAGCGGAGTTTAACGAGTTTGAATTCAGAGTTTTTCCATCTCCTAGACTGGTTGTCTAACCAAGGTTAAAGAGCCCAGTCTACCCTAGTATTTACCCATAGCTGGAGGGAGAGTAGTATTCATACCTTTCCCAAGGGAATTAGTGCTATGGGAACTGTAGCTTCATCCAGGATTTGAACTTGGTTCGGCGAGTCCATTTCCTACGACTCTAACCATTACACCACGTCCTCCAACTCAATGTCTGAACTAAACTGGCCAACTATTCAAATATTGATCACTTTGAAGTGCAGTCATAGTAGTACGATAATTAATAATGATCTTATATACATTTTTAAACAAATCAACTATTTTTGTCTCATTCTTAAATCCTTATTTTAGAAGATCTTTACAGCAAGTAACAAGAATCTAAAAATATATTTTATAATACAATATTACAGAACATTAATTCCCAAAGTCTCAGCACATTTTTATATTTATACAGAAAATTAATTGTTTCTTTTGTTGATAATAAATAAGTAATGTTTACCAGTCTTTAACTTGTTGGAGGTGCATGGTGTAATGGTTAGAGTTGTACGAAATGGACTCATTGAACCAAGTTCAAATCCTGAACGAAGCTACAGTTCACATAGCACTAATACCCTTGGGAAAGGTATGAATCCAACTACTCTCACTCCAACTATGGGTAAATAGTAGGGCAGACTGGGCTCTTTAACCTTGGTTAGGCGACCAGTCTAGGAGAAGGAAAACTCTGAATTCAAACCTGTTAAACTCCACTTGGGGTGGTCACTACTAGAATAGGCTCAGTCCTAATTAGTGATCTATTTCACTAATTTAACTGGGAAGATATTTTTAAGAATTTGTGTTTTTAGTGAAACTCCCATATTGTCATTTATATATTAATACTCGTGTTCCTTATTTGTACAACTGTTATCTTCCAACACCCTCTAGTTAAAAATGAGACTGTCCAAATCGTTCAAGATGAAATGCAAAAACGTAAATCCTGATTATCTAGTGTTGATTATTCACCAAATTCTTATTTTTTATGAGTGCCGTCACTTCAGCTAAATAATGGACCATTCTGTTTTTATTATAAAGGAAAGGGAAGAAAAAGAGCATGCTACTCAGAAAAAATATAATAAGAATGAAAAAGAGTATTTTTACATATTTGACTATTTTTCAATAGCTTCTAAGTAAACATATCAAACATTGTAATAATTAGATTATCATACTATGGTATATTAACAGGTCCTGCTAGTTGATAATAATCTACAAAGCTTCAACCAAAAAAAATTGAATAATATTTCACAGAATTATGGATTTCTCTCATGGGATTTTTTTTTATTAAGTCCATGAATTATTATTATAAAAGTTTGTTGCATAGTGCCAAATTCAAGTTGTAGTATAAGTCAGTAGTAGTAGTAGTCGTCATTAGTTCAGGAACAACAACAAGTCGTAGAGTCAAAAGGGGGCTGTTTATTTCTTTCTAGGCTCGTGGGTTCTTTTCAGAGAGAAGGAGAGAGAGGGTAAGGTCAAATTATTCTATTGTAAATCATGTTCAGTACTACACACCATGGGGACCTCTATGAAAGCCCAGCCTAAAAAGGCAGATTTTTCTCTCCTTCCATTTCTCGTCCTGGGGGTGGGAGGGTCACCCACTTCCCCTTCCGGTCAAAACCCAGAACTTCTGTTTTTTATTTTTAAATCTAGTTCTGAGGTCATTCGTTGGTCAATTGCTGGCACCCCGTTGAGTGTTTACCTTTCTAAATTTTAACCTTTGTTCTTATTTCTTTTTCTTCTCTTTCTCCAGAAACCGAACACCATTTTCCTTTCAATCCCCAAATTCCCCGTAGACCATAATAATTACACTACAAGTTATTGAGTATGGACTGCTCGTTTTTGTAGGCTGTAAACGCACTTTGTCCAGTGAGTTAATATGTATACTGAATGTATATTTTAATATTTAAATATCTCTGAAGATAAATCAAATCTATAATTTTTGCACAAAAAGCTGTATGTGTATATATATTTACTTTGACATTAATTGTTTTATTTTCATAGTTTCATCTGGACATACACACACCAACTGCCCTTTATATATGTATAGATTACATTTTCTATCACATTTAATACTGAAATTATTTGATCCTACATGCCACTTATAGTATTCTAATATGGATTTTTTTTTTAGCATGTTTACATGTTGTAATAAACAGGGTTATTTGCAACGTATGGTGACGAGGAAAAGAACAGACACGGAATTTGAGTTTCAAAATTGTATTCGAAAAAGGAACATGAAAAGCGAGGAAAAGATAGAAATGAAAATTAAAGGATAATTTTGGTGATAGTTGTGTCTTGAATAAAAAAATCAGTGAATGTCCGGTGGCCGAATCAGTTGTAGTGTAGGTGGAGAAGTGGGCAGATGAACCAGTGGTAGTGGTTAGGTGTTGATTAGGTGGGCAAGTGTTGTGTTTTTAGTAGTCGTTAGCGGTTGTATCGTGTATTAGTCAGCGTACGATATGGTATCACTGAATGATGTGGAATTGTTCATTTGTTGACTGCCTGTGAGGTCAGATTTGGGTAGAGGTAGGTGAGGGTGTAAATCGGCTGCCTGTGATGTAAATTTCGTTTGCTGGTGTCGGCCCCGTTGATGTGTTTGACTCTGACGCCTGGATCTCTCTGGCTTGTCGGCTTTTCAAAGCCGATTTTATATAGGCCTGTGATCCAAAATCGGCTCACAGAAGCCTTTTTTGTTTTTTGGGGGGAGAGCTTTCGATTGGATGAAAATGTGAGTTTATTTACAAAATTATTTTCTTTTATTTTTTGGGCAAGAAGTTTTCCAACCGGAACTTCAATTTGGAGCCTATGCGCAAAAACGTGTTACATTGGTCACTTCTTTTTAGGCTACCATGGAGTAAACTTCCGGTTGGTGTCACAACTTATGTTTTGTCTGTTGTCGAGTATGTGTATCTTTTTTATTGCTGTGTGTGCGCAAATTGAATTGGTAATTAGTGAATTGAGAGATATCTATTATTGTTTATGTAACAATGTTTTTTGCTGTTGTTTTTTTTTTTTGTTTTTTTTTTTGTTCTGTTGTGATCCTTAACTATCTTATGTGGCTTCAAGAGATGTTTGACTCAGCTGATCCAGATAAAAGTGGTGTCCTTAATGAAAACGCTGTCATCCAATTGATGAAGAAGCTGAACTGCAACATTCATACAGAGAAAATCCAGCAAAAGTTAAAAGTAAGTACTTTCTTTATTATGTATGAACAAATCTTCCCTACAATCTTTGATAGGCATGCAAATAAAGTCATTGTATAATACAAGTAAATAATTTGAGAATTAACTGTTTGAATATAGACTGACGGAAAATAAAATTGCAACATCCCGGATATGTGAATTACAGTCAAGTCACACTGAAAGCATCGGTTCTCAGAACGAATCTAATACCATAGCACCTACATGTAAAATAAGCACACCACAGTAGAAAATGTCTGAGATTAGTGTGCAAACTGTTGCTCAACGGCGAGGCTGTTCCTGTTTCTTTTCTGTCAGTAAAGGCTCTAGTATTTCAATTGTTTATAAAAAAAAGTTTTAATGTAATGAAATATATTAAATTAGAAAGACTAACAAAATTAAATAAGAATGCATATAAAAAGATTGTACTTATTTTAATTATATTTTAATTGGTTTCTATATAAAATCATTTACAGGATTAATTTTAATAATAAAAAGAATAAAACAATGATATTAGAGATAACACCTAGTAATTATTTATTAAACCTGGTTTTGTTAAAACCAGTATGCAAAATTAGCAGCAATGAGCCCAATTCAATACTTAGTTGGGGGACTACTTAAGAAATATTGTAAGCAACCTGACACCCATGCGCCATATCAAAACAAAGCTGAATATGTTTCAACTTAGACAAGATTAAACATACAGCTAATATGGTTGGATTTTAGTCATTTAGCTCAGTCAGTAGAGGATCCAAACCACAAGGTACCAGGTTTAATACCAGCAATTGTCAACTCAGCGCATGAGTAGCTCAGCTTGGATCTGTTTGGTAAAGTTGGGGTGCTGATGGTAGGTGTGGCATTCCACTTCAGATGCAAAAACAATCTTCCTAGTCCAGTGCTAGTGAAAAGAGGATAGACTCCCTCGCTCTCCAGCTTATACCTTCATTAGGCCATTTTACCAACTTTATAAGAATAAAAATAAAAATTCTCACTGGATACCCTATACTTATGAGTTTGAGCCAAGCTAAACTTAATATATATGTGTGTGTGTGTGTATATATATATATATATATATATATATATATATATATATATATATACATATATATATGGTAGGTGTGGCGCTCTATGTCAGATGTAAAACACTCTGTTTTAGCGATAATGAAAAAAGGACAGACTCCCTTGCTGTCTGGCTGATTCCATTAATAGGCCACTTCACCTACTTTATTCTTATCCACATAAACAAGGGTTTGTTCTTATTATTGATTATAGATTACAGCATTGATTATTGATTTGAGTATTACAGTAAATGATCAATAAATGCATAAATTTCGAAACAAGTGATTTATTAATAAAAATTAGACTATCGAACACATACTGTACCCAGGTAAAAATGAGTATCATCCTTTAGTACATTGTAATTTTATTTTTTCATCAGTGTATATTCACACAAAGGTAATGAGTACAAACTCTCATGTGGGTAATAATTCCATATCAAATTATCCATGCCATCTCCTAAAAATTGTCATGGATTTATGCCACATCAGGATATTGGTCTTGCTATGAAAAAAACCGGAAATCATTAATAACTTAAAATTGGTTAGCTTATGACTTTTTTATAGCATTTTTGGGTTTCTTGTGCTAAAATGCTTTTATAAACCAATTTTTAGGAGTAGGGAAGCTCTAGAACTCATTTTACAGACAAACCTCTTCAAATTTGTCAAGTTAAAAATTGATATAATTCAGCCAATTTTTGGAATCGGAAGCTCAAATTTTGGGGATTTTCTTACTTTAACATAGTCCACACCTGTACATAATTTCAGAAGAATTGAAGTGGGTGGGTGACAATTTTACTTTTTTCTGGATGATTTGACGTGGAATTACCCATGTATTTTATCTACTGACAAATTAATCTACTGAAAGGAAGGTGAAATTTAAATAACATAAGGAAATATACAGGTGTACAGGTTCCAAAATAAGGGGTGTATCAAGTGTACACGAACACTATGCACATGTTGGACCAAGGTCAAAATCAGCAGCATCCTTCAGGGTATTGCAATTTTATTTTTTGTCAGTGTATTTTCTGTTTATTATTTCTATTCATTATTACCAGTTCTTTGTTTATTTCTACTAGCAAATATATGCACCCTCTGGGTGCAAGTATTTAAGTTTTAATGTAATAAAATATTGTATTAAATTAGAAAGGCTAATGAAACTAAATAAGAATGCAGATAAAAAGTTTTGAAACAGAGGGAGTATAATCGAAAAATAGAACAACTGAAACTTACTCTTCCGTCAATCTCGTCTTTCATTGTTATTTTTTCTCATTTAAGTATTTAGTTAAAAGAGGAAGTATAGAATAAAATGACAGTTATTTGTTTTTGTTAATGGATTTCATTTAAGATTCATTGAAGGGATTTTGCTTATATTCATTAAAATAAGACCAAACAGTTAGAAATCAATAATACTAATCACATATTTATTAAAATCACCTTTTTAATATCAATATGCAAATTAGCCTTCCCATTCACATTGTAAACCGCTATTTTGTTGTATATATAAATATAATTGCATGTTGTTAGTATGTAGATAAGGTTAACAGTATTAATAAAGTAAAACAATTTTATTAATAAATGAGGTTTGAATAAAAAATAAAATCATTGAGAATGTGACGTTAATAGCTAACGGAATTGTGACTTAAGTAATAATATAGTTTCGGTTACAGACAGAAAAACACGCAATCTCCATTATAATAAGATTTTGTTGAGAAATTCATAAACTGTTATATCCAGTCATTAGTTTTTATTTATTAATTATATACAGAGCAATATTTAACTTTTAAAGAAAGAAAAACTTAACAAGTGTGATAAGACTGAAAGGCAGCCCTATGAACAAGCGGATTCCCAGCCCCCACAAACAAAGCGCATCAGGATATGTTTGGCCTGTGGCGAGCGGCTACGGATACTCAAACTCGCTACCTCCTCGTAGCTGAGGTATTGTTAGTAGAGACCCAAATAAAGTATATCCGAATTTGCATAAGCGCATTCGAACGACAGAAATAAAGACGGACTGTCGCTGACAGGGCGAGTGAGGAAGAAAGTGTTTGGACGTCAATTGAAATCTGACGACTGCTATTTGATGTGAGAGTGGCATGTTCAGTTGGGAAAGGAATTGCATTTCGTTTGCTGGAGAGACTTTCAAAGGATTGATATTACTTTGAATTTTTGGACCCTTTCAATATTTAACTTTCAAAGAAAGAAAAACTTAACAAGCCGTCATTATACTATAATCATTTATTTCGACCGGAAACTCAAAATGAGTCTAGCCTCTTCAGATAGACTTTACAATTTTAGATAGGTTGTAAAATCTATCTGAAGAGGCTAGACTCATTTTGAGTTTCTGGTCAAAATAAATTATTATAGTATAATGACAGTTTGTTAAGTTTTTCTTTCTTTGAAAGTTAAATATTGCTCTGTATATAATTAATTTATATTGGTTATTATACATTGAGTTCTCTTAGGGATTTATAAATTTATAAAAAATCCTTGTATGAATAAATATGTTTACACCTACAAGAGCATATAGTATGGCTGTACAGTGAGATTTCATTGATCCCAAATAGAATCATCTCTTACTTACCAGTCATTTGGATTATCTTACATATATATATATATATATATGTGTGTGTGTGTGTGTGAAATATCAAGGTATTCAAAGGATGATTTTATTATAGTTATAAGTATTAGCCAATGTTAAAACTTTTGATTTGTATATTAAACCATCATCAGTTCATCATTAATATGTGATATCACTTTTGAATAATATTGAATATGAACATGGGGAAAAAAAGACAGTTTAGCATTCTATAGCAAAACTGTTATGTAATTTGTATTTGAAATTATCTAAAATAAAAATTTGTCTGTATACTTATTTGTTAAAATGTTGCTCATGTCATTACTCTTACTTTATATTTACTAGCAAATATATGCACCCTCCGGGTGCAAGTATTTAAGTTTTAATGTAATAAAATATCATGTTAAATTAGAAAGGCTAATGAAACTGAATAAGAATTCAGATAAAAATATTTGGAACAGAGGGGGTATGATTGAAAAATAGAACAACTTTGAAACTAACTCTTCCATCATTTTCCCTTAGTCCCGTCTTTCATTGGTAAATTTTTCCTACTTTAGCTATTTAGTTAAAATAGGAAGTAAAGAATAATATTACAGTTATTTCATCTTGTTAATGGATTTCTTTTAAGATTTATCCCCGAGATTTTTGCTCATATTCATTAATATAAAACCAAACAATTAGAAATCAATAATACTAAGCATATATTTATTAAAATCAAATTTTTAAGATCAATATGCAAATTAGCTTTCCAATTCACACTGTAAACCGCTATTTTGTTGTATATATAAATACAATTGCATGTTATTAGTATGTAGATATGGCCAACAGTCTTAATGATGTAAAACAATTTTATTAATAATTGAGGTTTAAATAAAAATAAAATCATGGAGAATGTGATGTAAATAACAAAGGGAAATATGACTTTAATAGTAATATAGTTTCGGTTACAGACATACAAAACCACAATCTCCATTATAATAAGATGTAGTGTCTAAATTTTGTCCAAAATGTTTAAAATTATAAATATTAAGCATAAAATGTTTACTATTACTATTAATGATGCCTATAATAAAAGTATCCTTTGAATACCTTGTTTCTGTTTTTTTCATATTTTGTATATTTACATAGCATCAGATTTATTTCCATTTTTTCTGATACATGGGTAATTCCATGTCAAATCATCCAGAAAAAAGTAAAATTTTAACCCACGCCCTTCAATGTTTCTGAATTTTTTTCCAGGTGTGGACTATGTTAAAGTTAGACAATCCTCAAAATTTGAACTTCCAATTCCAAAAATTGGTAGAGTTGATTTTTAGTTCTCCAAATTTGGTGTGGTTTGCGAAAAATGGTGATTTTTTTGTAATCTATTTTTGTCTGTTTATTGGAATTTTTGGAATTGGAAGCTCAAATTTTGGGGATTGTCTAACTTTAATATAATCCACACTTGGACAAAATTTCAGAAAAATTGAAGGGGTTGGGTGACATGGCCTGGATGATTTGACATACCCAGATATGAGTCAGAATGTAAGGTTTAGGCGTTTAAGCCAGCTTGTACTGAGTATAAGTGGGTAAAGAAGATGAATCTAACATAGCATAATTTTGGTCAAAGCCATTTCACTACAGCTATCTCCTCAAGCGATAAGAAAACAAAAATTATCAGTCATCAATCAATTGGTTGGTCATATCAAGCCCTAGCACCTATATGATTGTCCCAACCCTATTGCCCTTATGGCAAGCTCCCTTTTTATCATGTATGTGCTAGAAGGCGATGGCTGTGGGTCTTAGTGTCCTGGGAATGATGTTAAACGTATTGAAGTCAGTCAGTTTACTGTTGGTTTGAACAACAACAACTGGCTAAGCACAACTGAAGTAGTGTCCAAGACAGTTGGTATTTATGGGAATCAAGAATAGTCCATTCATGTATTTGGGTGATTCCATTCCCTGAGTTCTGATTGGCTGCTTGTTTTCTATGATGTTGTGGAGTTTCATAAATACCCTGTCATTCTGCAGTAGAGTTGCAGCAAAATAGGATCGTATTCAGTTACGACTACTTGTTGCTGTGTCTTACCAATTCACTGCAGAGTCCTTCTGTTACTAATGCATAAGATTGTTATTGTTTATATAAGGGCAAAGTGACACATTGGAGTTCATCAACTACTGTTCTGATGATTGGTCATATTACCAATAGTATTACCACTCCTACCAATTTGATGTAGAGAAAAGAGTTGCTTTTTCATACTTGGGGGTAGTTCCCGTAGTCTAATGGTTAAAGTACTGGACTATGACGTCATAGTAAGCAAGTTCAAACTCTAGTCATGCTATTATATTCACTTTCAGACTAATACCCTTAGGAAAGTTGTGAAGCCCTCATTCCCCAAGTTATTGGTTAAATAGTACCACTATTGTTCTTCTGCAAGTGTAGGGTGCCCAGCAAGGACCTACATTGACCAGCTATGCGAGGATGCTATTTGCTCAGCAGAGGACCTCCCAGGTGCAATGAATGATAGGGAGGGTTGGCGAGAGATTGTCATGGATATCCATGCTGCAAGCGCGACATGATGATGATGATGATGATTGTTCTTTTACAAGAATGGCTTTGGCATTAAAAAAACTTACAAAGGTTAATATGCCATTAAAGAAAGAAACCAAACTTTCTAACATAGTCTTTGTTTTGGATACATTAATTACAAAAGCAAAGTCCTCCTCAAAGACAAAATCCAACTGACAATTATATTTATCTGTTATGCTTTCTAACATTGTTATATATACTCGCAAATATTCCCAGATATGGGTATAATAGTAAGGGTAGATTGGTCTCTTTACCCTTGGAAAGAAAGTCCGCGTGGCGCAGTGGCTAACATAGTGGACCGCAACATCATAGTACGCAAGTTCGAACTCCAGTCGCAATATTATGTTCATTTTCAGACTGATGCCCCTGAGAAAGACATGAATGCCCACACCCTCCAGCTATAGGTTAAAAAGTGCCACTACTGTTCTGCAAGTATGGTTTTGGCATTATATAACACAAAATTTTAAATACCATTGAACAAAGAAAACTAAACTAAATCAAACTTTAGAATTCGATAAGGTAAGCGGTCTAGGAGAAGGTACAAGTATTTAAGTTTTAATGTAATAGAATATATTAAATTAGAAAAACTAATGAAACTAAATAAGAATGCAGATAAATATTTGAAATGGAGTGGGGTATATTCGAAAAATATAACAACTGAAACTTACTCTTCCATTACTCACGTCTTTCATAGCTAGATTTTCCTAATTTAACTGTTTAGTTAAAATAGGAAGTAAAGAATAAAATTACAGTTATTTCTTCTTGTTAATGGATTTTTTAAAAAGATTTATCCCCAAGATTTTTGCTCATATTCATTAAGATAAAACCAAACAATTAGAGATCAATAATACTAAGCACATATTCATTAAAAATCAAATTTTTAATATCAATATGTAAATTAGCCTTTCCGTTCACACTGTAAATCACTATTTTGTTGTATATATAAATACAACTGCATGTTATTAGTATGTAGATATAGTCGATAGTATTAATAATGTAAAAACAATTTTATTAATAATTGAGGTTTGAATGAAATAAAATCATGGAGAATGTGATGTAAATAACTAAGGGAATTATGACTTGAGTAGTAATATAGTTTCGGTTACAGACAGAAAAACACAATCTCCATTATAATAAGATATAGGGAAGTGTACACATGTGCAGGTTTGAATTCTTATGTTACTATCACATATGAATACACATAAATCATGAATATACAGACATTTAAAGTGACAGAATGGAATTCATATACAATTTTATTACCAATTATATTACTACATCATTTTCAACACAAAGAAAAGAGTTGCTTTCTTACATTTGGGCAGTTTCTTTCAAGCTATAATTTATGGCTGACTCTAACAAAAAACAAAAAAAAAAGGCTAGATGGGAACTGTACTAGGATGCTGCATGCTGGTCAATTTCTTTAGCTGAGTTTAACTGGTTTGAATTAAAAGTATTATTTCTCATAGTCCAGTTGTCATACCAAAGTTAAAGAGCCCAATCTGTCCTACTATTTACCCATAGCTGGAGGAGAATATTTGGATACATACCTTTTCTAAGGGCATTAGTGCTACTAGCAAATATATGCACCCTCCGGGTGCAAGTATTTTAGTTAAATTTTATAAAATATGATATTAAATTAGAAAGGTTAATGAAACTGAATAAGAATGTAGATAAAAAAGATTTTGAACAGAGGGGGTATGATTGAAAAATAGAACAACTTTGAAACTAACTCTTCTATCATTTTCAGTTACTCCCCTCTTTCATTGGTAAATTTTCCTAATTGAACTGTTTAGTTAAAATAGGAATTAAAGAATAATATTACAGTTATTTCTTATTGTTAAGGGATTTCTTTTAAGATTTATTGAAGAGATTTTTGCTCATATTCAATAAGATAAAACCAAACAATTAGAAATCAATAATACTAAGCATATATTTATTAAAATCAATTTTTTAAGATCAATATGCAAATTAGCCTTCCCATTCATACTGTAAACCTCTATTTTGTTGTATATATAAATACACTTGCATGTTATTAGTATGTAGATATGGTCAACAGTGTAAGTAATGTAAAACAATTTTATTAATAATTGAGGTTTAAATAAAAATAAAATAATGGAGAACATGATGTAAATAACTAAAGGAATTATGACTTGTATAGTAATATAGTTTCGGTTACAGACAGACAAACCCACAATCTCCATTATAATAAGATATGAAATGCAAACAGCATAATCCAGGATTTGAACTCTGTTCGCTGTGTCCATTTCTTACAACGATAACCATTACACTACAGACACCTCGAAATGGTCTTTTATACAGAAAACACTTCAAAGGAAATAATTAGCCAACATCATACATAAATTCCATATTAACCAAAATAGAAAAAAAAAAAGTTTTATCTCAAATAAGTAAGGTCATTAAAAAGATTCAAAAGCCTGAAGTCAATTTAATATCAGTGTTACCTTTTGAAAGTAAAGCTACACAATGCAGCTTCTTCATAAAGACCAGTTTTCTATAGAAGAAAAATCTGATCAAAGATGGTGCATACAATATTTCATGTTGTTGTGCTAGAAATTATAAGGCAAGTTGTCTTTTTAAAAAAAAAAAAACAGACTATTGAAGTCAGTCATTCAATATACTGTTGGTTTGAACAACAGCAACTGGCTAAGCACAACTGAACTAGTGCCCAAGACAGCTGGTATTTATGGAAATCAAGAATATTCCATTCATGTATTTGGGTGATTCCGTTCCTTGAGTCCTGATTGGCTGCTTGGTTTCTATGATGTTTTGAGGCTTCATAAATAGCCTGGCATTCTGCAGAAGTATTGCAACAAGGTTAGATCTGTATTGAGTTACAGCTACTTGTTGCCTTGTCTTACGGTAATTGGGACTTTGTATGATTATTCTACACAGACTTCAAGAACACTGAAAAGCCATTATCTGAAGCAAAGCAAGTAAATTAGGTTTAGCAGAGCATGTGTACAGCAGAGGTTATTATAACATATCACATATGTGTAGGTGTACCTATAAATTCTACAGAATGCATACATAATTATAATCATCAGACCACTCTTGCAGCAAGGATTCCCATGACTCTCTCACTATCCTTCCCTATTGGTCAGGTCTTCCACACAGCATCCAGAGTATGCACAGAACTGATTGATGTAGGTTTTTGCTGGTCCACCTACACTGGTGTGTCACACAATCATGTGCATGTGTCCACAGGAGAACATCACTCATGAGTTTGTCCTTGTTTCTCTAGCAGTGTCCAGCTTGTCTTATCAGTCTTATGTGGATGGTTTGTGTGATGAGGGTAATCCACCCTTTTGTGTAGGGTGTTGTTTCCATGGTTTGTTTGATAGCATGCAGCATTCTTGTGCAAATTCCATCAATCTTATTCTCTAGACACTTTGTTAGGGTCCCCATGGTGCAGCCATACAGTAGCACTGATTACAACTACGGCTTGGAAGAATTGTTGCTTTAATGTGTCAGTGTGATCAGATTTCCATATGATTGATAGTCTGTCTATTAAGAAACTTTAGTTGGACCCATAAATTTTCCCAGGGACTCATTCAAAGCAAATATGTGCGTCCCAGGATGCACTAAATTAAAAAACTATTAGCATCACTACTTTTAAAAGAACATATGAAATCTGAAAATTTATGTTTTTGTTTGCAAAATTTTTTAAAGGGAATACTTAGCACCATTTTTCAGGGTATCACACTTTTATTTTCCTTTGGTGTACATTTTAATTTTAAACAGACAGACAGATAACAGATTCCTAATAAAGATGTCTCTTCAGAAACTGAAGAACTAGAATGATTTATAAGCAAGAAATTTCAAGCTAATAAAAGATAAATGCAAATAAATTTGTTTATAAGAAATCCATGCCTTTCCTATGCATGCATTAACATCGCAAGTTTAAAAAAAAGCAAGTAAATTAGGTTTAGCAGAGCATGTGTACAGCAGAGGTTATTATAACATATCACATACATATATATAGAACATATCACATATGTGTAGGTGTATCTATGGAAATTCCACAGAATGCATACATAATTATAATCATCAGACCACACTTGCAGCAAGGATTCCCATTACTCTCT
This sequence comes from Doryteuthis pealeii, assembly GCA_023376005.1. Lineage (NCBI taxonomy): Eukaryota > Metazoa > Mollusca > Cephalopoda > Myopsida > Loliginidae > Doryteuthis > Doryteuthis pealeii. Next base: position 71,442,032 of record CM042154.1, on the reverse strand, counting down.
CACCATCCTTTCCTATCAGGCAGGTCTTCCACACAGCATCCAGAATTTGCATAGAACTGATTGATGTAGATTTTCGCTGATCTGCCTACACAGGTGTCTCCATGTGTATGTGTTCACAGGAGAACGTCACTTATGAGTTTGTCCATGCTTCTCCAGCATGTCTCGTTTGTGTGATGGGAAATAACATTCTAAGATGAATTATCATTAATATTAAGATTTTGTAACTTAATAAGAGTGCATATGTGTCATAGAAGTTATTATCAGAGGGTATATTCATGTGCTCTGAACTTACTATTAACACATAAGGATTATTCAAAAAGATCTCCAGAAACTTATCTTTAGGGAAAAGTAACTATTCTTTATCATTCAAATGATATTCTAATTGTAGAATCAACATATACTCACCTTCACAAGAAGGCTGTAACTAGCATCCAGTTACCGGATAAAAAAAAAGACTGACTGTAACTGAATACATTCCCTGTACTAACTACCAGAACAAATCCATGTGTTTGGTGGCTCAGTGCAGATTCAACTTGCAATACAGCTGGATACTGATCACATGATAAAAACTCTACATGGCGCTGCAAACAGGATCAGAAGTGTATTATTGCTAATATGAAATGCAAAAATTTATATGGTATCAAGTATTCTATTAATGCTATGTGAAATTTAAACAGCCTCATCATGGATTTGAACTCATGTTACCATGTCCATTTCCTATGATGGTAACCATTACACCACACGTCTAATTATATATATATATACATATATATATATGTGTGTGTGAGGAGTAAAGGATTGAGTAAATCAGACAAAATGTTGTTGAAAATAGAGGAAAATGCGGATAAAACAACACAACTAAATTCAAATGATATTTCGCCTCAGTATTTTACGAAGCTTTGTCAAATTTATTCTGAAGACAAAAGGCTCTACAGTCTACTTATCTTTTCAGCATAAAAGTAGACTGTAGAGCCCATTTTGTGTTCAGAATAAATTTGACAAAGCTTTGTAAAATACTGAGGCAAAATATCATTTGAATTTAGTTGTTGTGTTGTTTTATTCGCATTTTCCTCTATTTTCAACCTCGTGTGTGTGTAATAATGCTAATACTCCATTTCAAAACTTCCTTCAGTAATTTTAAGCTTAAAAGATAGAATAAAAACAGAATCCGAACAAAGATATTTACATTAAGAGGCCAGTAGGTAAGATAATTCTAGCCCATCATTGCCAATGCTGTCAGTGTTATCTTGGTGAATTGGGGGTGGGGCAGAAATAAGAGGTGTGTCAAGTGCAATGCCAAGATTAGAAAGGATTTCCTTACCCTATTTGACTTTGATCGTATTTTCTTTGCTTTTGTTTTGCAAATAGAAAAATAATACTGGTTCACTTCACTGTATATTCAGTTGATTTTATCTTGTTCCTTTTATACAGAACATTATCATAAGAAGAAGAAAACCACTCGTATATATGATTTGAAAATAAATGCATAAAATCTAATGCGTATCGTTGTTCACTTTGTACCGATGTCCTTGGGGAGGATGAATTCATTTCCTTCTCTGCTCAGTTAGGGGTTCACTTGCACATTGTTGTGGTAACCACTCTAGGAGAAAGACTTCATGAGCCAGTGTGGTAGGTTAAGACTCATTACTCCCTATAATTTTACAGTGGACTGACAAAAAATAAGTGTTCAGGTATATTATAAAGTGTCTTACCTGACATAGTCATGCCGGGTGTCCAGGAACTTCGGCTTCTGAACCAGTTAGTAAAAATAATTGGGTCTGTACCAGGCAGCCCATTGGGCTACTGAGATATATATATATATATATATATATATATATAGTTAGGGTTTCATGTATGCTTCGCAGATTTGATAACAAGGTTATAAAGAATAAATGTACCGGATTTTTTGTTTGTTTTATTAAGCATGAGAGAATAATAAAACTAATCAAAATCCATTAACTTCAAAAAATGTTTGCATCAAGTCAAAATTAGCTACCATACTTTCTAAACCGAAAACCAACTACTGACAAAATATATAAATATATAAATCTCTGTAAAACTAGTATTAGTTACACAATTGATCCAGACAACACCAGTAAGTTAGTTGTATTTCTTGAATATTAGCCTAGTGGAATTCTTAGTATATATATATATATATATATATATATATATATGGTGTTGATTAAATTTAATTTGTTGATGCCTGTGGTGAATTTTAAGCCAAATTGGAGGGCTTCCAATTCGACTGGGGTTAGAAATATGTCCAAAATGTTTTGGATTATGTCAATGTTGCCAATATCCCTCCATCTGCTATTATCACAAAGTAACTTTAGTTTATTTTTTAGTTTGGAGATATGTGTGTGGTTGATATCAGTAATTTCATTTCCACCTTTTCATACTCATATATATATATATATATATATATATATATATAACACCTTTCATGAGAGTACAGATACTCAGAACTTCGCCAAAATTGTCAATCTAGCTGTAAGTAATCCTGCAATCTTTTACTTGTACTATGCTAGTTATTTTATAATTAAAAACATTTATTTTAATGGATAAACAATGAGATCAATGGCTGCATTTTTCTCTGGTAAAATGTTTCCAGCAGTTTTTCTATATACTAGCAAATATATGCACCCTCCGGGTGCAAGTATTTAAGTTTTAATGTAATAAAATATCGTATTAAATTAGAAAGGCTAATGAAACTAAATAAAAATGCATATAAAAAGATTTGAAACGGGGTATAATCAAAAAATAGAACAACTGAAACTTACTCTTCCATCACTCTTGTCTTTCATTTTTATTTTTTCTAATTTAAGTATTTAGTTAAAAGAGGGAGTACAGAATAAAATGACAGTTATTTTTTCTTGTTAATGGATTTCATTGAAGAGATTTTTGCTTATATTCATTAAAATAAAACCAAACAGAAATCAATAATACTAAGCACATATTTATTAAAATCACATTTTTAATATCAATATGCAAATTAGCCTTCCCGTTCACACTACAAACCGTTATTTTGTTGTATATATAAATATAATTGCATGTTTTTAGTATGTAGATAAGGCTAACAGTATTAATAATGTAAAACAATTTTATTAATAATTGAGGTTTAAATAAAAATAAAATTATGGAGAATGTGATGTCAATAAGTAAGAGAATTGTGACTTGAGTAGGAATATAGTTTCGGTTACAGACAGAAAAACACACAATCGCCATTATAATAAGATATATTTCTTTTTTCTGAATATCTTTTTTCCTGTGGGAATTAATTAAAGGTCACATTCTATTTCTCTGTCTATCTGCCCTAATATTTTTGCATTTCTTTATCCCACTATCGCCTCTTCAAGTCTCTCATTTTCCAGGTGCCACTTCTCTGTACTTCCTCTACAGTCAATACTTCATCCTTTCTGGGCTCCCCTCTTGCACGTCTACCCTATTCTCAAGTGCTCCTCTCTTGCACATCTACCCCATTCCCAAGTGCTCTCCTCTTGCACATCTATCCCATTCCCTAGTGCTCTCCTCTTGCACGTCTACCCCATTCCCAAGTGCTCTCCTCTTGCATGTCTACCCCATTCCCAAGTGCTCTCCTCTTGCACGTCTACCCCATTCCCAAGTGCTCCCCACTTGCACGTCTTTCCCAAGTGCTCCCCCTTGCACGTCTACCCCATTCCCAAGTGCTCCCCCCTTGCACGTCTACCCCCAAGCTCCCCCTTGCACGTCTACCCCATTCCCAAGTGCTCCCCCCTTGCACGTCTACCCCATTCCCAAGTGCTCCCCTCTTGCACATCTACCCAATTTCCACTTTTGCATTTGATTCTCTTTAATTTGTCTCTATTTTTTTCTTAAATCTTTTACTTTTTGTTAATTTTTATTTCAATTTTTCTACTGATTCTTTCTGTTCTTTCTCTTCCTTTTCATAGTTCTTACTTAAACTCTTTGCTGCTCGTATTTTTTAAATATTTTTTTTATTATCTTATCTGTGTGTCCACTTAGTGCATTTCTTCTTCTTTTTTCCTGTCTAATTCTTTCATTTCTATTAGGTAAGTTCTCTGTCCTCTTTTTGAAATTTTTAAAAACAACAACAAAAAAAAACAACACCAGATTGAAATAGTTTTAATAAATGCAAACTTGTTGTTAATCAATATCAAAAGGCATCTGAACAATTGTTTTTTTCAAATGCGATCAAAGTGAGTTTGTGAACAAAACCTTCTACTTGGATACTCTCATTAAAATAAAAGAATTTAATTAGTATAGCTGAGAATCTTGTATATATATATATATATATATATATATATATATATGAGATTTTTATAAAATTATTCCTTTCATTAAAAAAAAAATCCTCTTTTATAATGTGCTTTATTTTTTTTTCTTCTCAATTAATACAGCATTATTTTCATTTGATGTTTTAAAAAGAAGTGTATAGCCAGAAATAGATACGTGTGTGTGTGTACGAGAGGGAGCTAAAAACTTGGCCCAACTGTGAGAAAATTACATTTTTTAATTACGATTAATTTTTTTAAGGTTATTGTGTGTATTGTGCAAATATATATGGGTGCTGTGTGAGTATGTCTTCGCATGTATAAAGATATGTGTGTTGTGCAAATTGTGTGTGTTGGTGTGTGTGTGTGTATATATATATATACACACACACACACACATGGAATAGCATATTTGTGTGTGGGTTGTGCAGATATATATGTGTGTGTGAGTATGTCTTTGCATGTATATAGATGTGTGTGTTGTGCAAATATGTGTTTGCATGTATGTGTGTGTTATGCAAATATATGTGTGTGAGAGTATGTCTTTGCGTGTATATAGATATATGGGTGTGTTGAGCAAATATGTGTTTGTTTGCATATATATGGAATAGCATATTTGTATATATATTGTCACAAAGTGTCTGTCGATTTGTCCAGTCATGTCTTCCAGAGTAGTTAAGATGTGAACTCTCCGAGGAGAAAACAAGTATTTCCAGAGGAAAAAATATGGAATAAAAACTCAGCAAATTGGACAATTTATAAGTGATAAATAATTTTTTTTTTTCTTTTTAGAAACAAACATATACAACAACATAAAAAGTTTACAAACAAATAGTTCACATGTACAAATAAAGGTAATTTTCAACTTTAGTTGTTAAAATTCCTAGCAAATAAGGCAATTAGAGTAACCTCCCTTGACTTTCACTTTGAAATAAGCTGGTAGCTATTTTGAAAGTCTCCGTGCGAAATAAACAAATCTTAGAAACTTTTCGAAAACAATACAACTGCATGCTTTAACACAAAAATATCATAAAATGTGTTCTTAATAAGTTCATTTCAGATAACGCCCACTCACAATTTTATGCTAGGAATTTTAACAACTAAAGGTGAAAATTACCAAAATAAATACCTTTCTTTTACTTTTTAGTTCCGTAAAAAACATATAAGCTCCTTCTTTTTTCTTTTTCACTTTCAATAATTTCTTTCTACAGACTTTCTTCTTTTCTTTATCAGTTCCTTTTTTTTTTTTTTTCTTTTCTTTTCAATAAACTTTCTTCTTCTTTCTATCCAGTTCCATTGTCCAATAATAAACTCTTTACTTTTTTTCCTTCCTTTCAATAATTTCTTTCTTTGTTCCATTGTTTTCCCAATAAACTCTTTCTTTTTCAATCCAACCATCCAATTCTTTACTATCTAACTTTTTCCTCATCCGCCCAGACGACTCTTTTTCCCAACTCTTTCTTTTTTGCCCTTCCAAACTTCACGTCTGCTTCTTTCAATTTTTTCACTCCTAGTTCTGTTTACATCTCGAGTCTAAGGATGGCAATTCTTGTTCGCCCTTTGTTCAAATGAACAGCAGAACAGATGAGTAATGCCCCTGTAAGAATGGTTCAAAGTTATATATACTTTGAATACAAAACTCCGACGAAGGTTAACAGACAAAACATTTAATATAATACAGCACATGGATATGACGTGATACAAAGTACATAGGTAAAAGGGTACATAAACAAAGAGTACATAAATAAAGATGAAGACGCATTCATGAATGGTACAAGATAACATATAAAAGTACAGACATGAGACTAGGGATAGTCCATGCTGTGTGAAGAACTTACAGTAATGTAAGTGGGGCCAAAAGCCCCAACGAGAAGGAGTAGACCGTGTCTACTCCATGTGGCTCGTAGTTACTGGGCAGGAAAAAGAGGGAGAAGCCTTTTGAACCAGCCGCTTAAATACTAATTCCCCTAGCGGGCACCAGCAAACTAAACCAGGCAGACAACTCTCCCAGGCAAATACGAAACTAACGCTACACCCCATTTCACTTAATTTAAATTACATTACAAACAGAACGTGTGTGAATCAACTATTCTTAACTTGTTAAATTCATTCATAAATTTAACAAATTATGACATATGTGTGTGTGTGTGTGTGTGTATATATCTCTCTATATAGATATAAAGGAGTTGCCTAGACTATGTACTCCGAACATCATTAGATACCATAAAAGAAAAAGGTTTCACACTAAGAAAGGCAAGAAGCAGGCGATATCGTACACAAACAGTCACAGATGCAGACTATGCTGATGACCTTGCACTTCTTGCAGATACACACAGCACAGGCTGAGTCACTACTACATAGCTTGGAGGAGGCAGCAAAGAACATCGGCCTCTATGTGAACTGATAAAACTGAGTTCATGAGTTTCAAAAAGAAAGGAGACTTCTCCACACTTGACAGTAAACCTCTTAAGCCAGTAGAACAATTCACATACCTAGGTAGTAATATCTCATCCACAGAGAGCGATATTAATACATGAATAGGAAAGGCATGGTTGGCCACAAACAAATTATCAGTCATTTGGAAATCAGATCTCACTGACAAGCTAAAGCGAAATTCTTCCAGGCTGTGGTTATATCAGTACTGCTGTATGGCTGCACCACTTGGACCCTAACGAAGCATTTTGAGAATAAGCTGGATGGGAGCTGCACAAGAATGCTTCTTTTTTTTTCTTTTCTTTTTTTTCCTTTTTTTTGTTTTTTGTCAACATCAAATAGAATAACAAGATTTCATGAATGAGTTTTTTTTCTTCTGTTTGTTTCTTTCTAGATGTTAACTTTGTAAATCTTTTGATATTATCTTAATTATTAAAATAATAAATTATTAACCACTTGACAAATACAGTCATTATTATGACTAAATATATTTACAGTATTCTTCTATTAGGAGTAAAATAATAGGGTAGATTGGGTTCTCTCACCTTGATTGGCAACCAGTCTAAGAGAAAGATAACCCTGAATTCAAAATTAAAGGCTAGAGTCTTAAGATCAGACTTTAATTTTATACTGGTAACTTTTAAAATGACACTGGTAGCAATTTGCCCTTCCTTTAAATAACACATGGAGTAAGAGAACGTGTTGCGTGGACAACTACTGATCTAACCTGGCCTGGGTCTGTGTTCATTTGGGTAGGTTGATTTTTCGCTTTTATATATTAAATATATATATTATATATTTAGGTAGATTCTAAAAATTCAGCTGTAATTTGCCAATAGGTTTAGATCAGTAGTATTATTTGGATTACTTGGACTATTGTCCTCATCTTTATTTCTATCCATACAACATTTTGGACGATGTGCCCTCTGGCCTTTTTTAGGTATTTTTTGTCAGCCTCGGGAGCTTTCTCAAACTCTTTCTTTTCAAGTCCAACAGGAAATACCTGAAGAAAGCCAGAGGGCACATCGGCTGAAACATTGTACAGATAACAATAAAGATGAGGACAATAGTCCAAATAATACTAATTATCAAGCCTTATCTCAAAAATTCTGAGAAATAGGTTTAGATCATTGTGCAAATTATTTCTCATAAACGTAGTTTTACACTGAAAACAAAACACCCAAACATCCTCTTTTTCTCCCATCATTTTTATGAATGACAACAGTAGAATAGAATATTTTACAAATCAGGATGTTTTTATCAACACATGTCATTCTTTTTTTTTTTTTTTTTTTTTTAGAAAATCCGTGGAGGTTTCTATTCTTTTCTGAGGGGCGCAAAATTAACATTTTGTGGAAGAGGGCAGTCGGACATAGAATCAGAAATGTGTGAACTAAATGTTACTTCAGCTTCATAGAATGCAAAACCGTGGTTCCCAACATTTCAATTATCAAAAACCCCTTTTATTTAAAATGAAAACAAAAAACAGAACCAGAAGATAAATAAAATTAAATATATTTTTCTACAGACCCCAGTCTGACTACTCGACAAAGCTCATTGGCAACAAATAATTTATAGATATTTTTATATATATGTGGCCCCCAGATTGGGAACTCTACCTCCACTCGCTCTCGCACACAAGCATACATACAATAAAATGAAATATATTTTTCCACAGACCCCAGTCTGATTACTGGACAAAGCTCACTGAGAATGAATACTTTATGGATATTTTTATATGTATGTGGCCCCTAGATCAGGAACCCTACCTCCACTCGCTCTCTCACAAACACACACACACATGCATACACATGCACACGAGCACACTGACAAAAAGAATTAGAAGCAAATTGGCCCTAAATCCTGAATAAGCATTTTTAGGCTTTTTTTTTTCTTACTCCATTGGATAAATATACATTAACTGAGTCCAGATGACTAGCTCTGTTCTTGGTGTTTTATAAACCTCAGCTACGACCCTGCTCATCGTTGCTTAACTTTGGTAATCTGACAGGAACCAGTGCTTTCAGCATAACTTGACCGTAAGTCCTCATTCTTTTGTTGCCATTTCCACAATTTAGTCAACTCATCCTGTGGACCCCCCTTCAAGCAAAAGCAACGATACAAAAAGAGTTCAATAGTCTGAAAAACTCCAAGTAGAATTTGTAGTATTTGCTTTTAGATACCAGACGAGCTGTCAACCTGTTTGGTTAATGTTGTAACAGTGCTCCATGATGATCATGATGCTTCTATTTAAGGATGATTGGAGGATTCTAGTGAGCATTTCATCTATTTATAATTTGAATAATTAAAAAATTACATTCAGCACAAGCAAAAATCCCACAAAATTGCATTCAGTTGTAAACTATACTGGAAATTGCTTTATTCGCTAAGATCATTTTAAGTATATTGCTCAAATGAAATGTTTATGATGTTCCATTTTTTTGCTGCGTTATGGTGTTATATATATAAGGGTAAAAGTATTCAACTCAGCAGTATGTAGGGGATCAATCTATTTGGGATCATCAATATCTCCTGTACATCCTCAATGTATGCTCATGTTGATGCAAACATATAGATTTATACTAGGATTTTTACAAATACTAAGAGAGCTCAGTGTATGATAACTAACAAATTAATTATATCAGAGCAAATTATATATATTATATATATATATATATATATATTGTATATGTATAAGTATTAACTTACCGGTAGGTATAAGAACGATCGTTGGAAGCGCACAATATCCAGAGGTTAAGGTTGAGAAAAAACAAATACAAAGTGCTCAATACAATGTAGAGCATAAATTTATTTTAAGAATGGAAAGGAGTAACCTATTCGAGTTTCATCGATTGATTCGTCAGGGTTACTTTAAATTAACTGAGTTTACGATTAATCTTAGGTGTTATAACATGCCCGTATCGTAAACTCGGTTAATTTAAAGTAACCCTGAAGAATCAATCGATATGAAACTCGAGTAGGTTACTCCTTTCCATTCTTAAAATAAATATATATATATATATATATATATATATATATATATATATATATATAGTTGAACATTTTTTTGTCTACAAATTTTGTTCTCATAACCTTCAAAGTACTTGGAAACAAATCAGCTATGGCAAATTCATCAGCCAATTTGAGCTGGATATTGTATCATCCATTCGGCGTCTTGAAATCATTGAGAACCAAATTTGTAGACAAAAAATGTCTGCACTGTTCAACCAAATACATCTGAATTAAGAAATGCTATTCAGTTATATATATATATATATATATATATATATATATATATATATATATAATATCCTTGGGAAAGGTATGCATTCAACTACTCTTCCTCCAACTATAGGTAAATAGTAGGGCAAACTGAGGTCTTTAACCGTGGCTGGGTAACCAGTTTAGGAGAAGGAAAACTCTGAATTCAAATTAGTTAAAAACCGCTTAAGAAATTGACCTTGTGTCACATCCTGCTCATGCGGAGGGGTTGGTAAATATTATATATATATATAATATATATATATATATATATATAATTCCACATAATATAGTTTGAATTGCTGAAGTAAAAGACTAAAAAGTGTTCAATTCTATAATTAGTGAAAACTATAGAACATAAAATGGAAACCTGTTATCACCTACCAGTCATGTGAGCCTGATTTTCATGTCATATTTTCAGGTCTTAAATTGCGTGACAACATGAAACGCAGGCTCACATCATTTTTAGGTGATAACTGCTTTCACACATGTATATATATGTATATATGTGTGTATGTGTATATATATATATAGTGAGTGTGAATAAATAAGATATTTAATGAGAATTTTAGTTATATATATACCATATATAAAACATATATAATGAGAATTATAATTATATATATACACAAATAAATGAAAATAATGAGAATTTTAGTGATATACATATATATTTTAGTTATATATATTATGAGAATTTTAGTTATATATGAATAAATAACAGATAAAATAAAAATGTTATTTGTGAGTGTGTGTATGTATGTATGTATATATATATATATATATATATATAATATCAGAATTTTAGTAATATATAGATGTGTATGGATGATGACAGAAGAACCAAGATATCACTTCAATTTATTAAACCTCTTTTCTTTTCTTTTTTCTCAGCTAATTTCTTTTTCAACATCATTGGTATATTTAAGTAATATAAGTAAAAATAAATCTATTTTTGTTTAGAAGAATTATTCTCAGAATTCAAAACTGGTCACATCTGGAAGAAAATCATAAAAACACTTAAATCTCAAATTTGTACTGACCATTTTTTTTTCTTTACTATTTCTAATATTAATAAATTCATAAGGCATAACTCATAAGTACAGGTAGTTTTTAAAATTTAAGAACTTTATTTTTTGGATATTTATAGAAATTATTTGGTATTTTATATTTGTATATATATATATATATATATATATATATATATATATGTGTATATGAGGTAGGTAGAAGGATGGTGAATAAGAAATAACTCAAAAACAAATCTAAGAGTTGAAATCATCGGTCAAATGATTTTATTGAAAGCAAAATTACGTGCAAGTACAAGTGAATTTGGTGAGGGTGGGGGTGAGTTAGTAGCGGAAGTGAAGGGAAGGAGGATAAGGGCAGACATGAATAAAATGAGGGTAGTATACAGAAAAAAATCATCATTTGACCAATGGTGTCAATATGAATCGGACAAAATGTTTCAACTCTTAGATTTTTTGAGTTATCATTTCTTCACCATCCTTCTACCTAAACTCATACTGTCGGATTCTACTACATCCATCCTATCTCCATATATATATATATATTATATATATATATATATATATAAGGTATCCAAAACTGGTAGTAAGGGATGATTCTACATGGGATCTTCAAAATCTCACTGTATGATTATTGCATGTTTGAGTAGGTGCAAACACAAGGATTTTTATATAAATCCCTAGAGAGAGCTCAATGTATAATAATCTATAATTTAGATTAAATACAGAGCAATATTTACCTTTTGAAAGGAAGGAAAAACTCAATAAACCATCATTCTGTAATAAATTTATTTTGACCAAAACTTAAGTCTTTTAGAAATTTAAATAAATAAATTCCTAAAACTCCTGAGAAGTTTGAACTTTTTCCTTCCTTTCAAAAGGTGTGTATATATATATATATATATATATATATATATATATTTGTTATGGTATACTATACAATTAAAAGGTGTCTGGTCCGTTAGTTTTAAAGCAGCATATTTGCCACTTATTTTATTTAAGACATGCTATTGAAAGGGTTTGAAATAAAGTGGACTGCAAAATAAATATAAATGAAAGCATTTCGCATATATGTAGGTACATCACTAGATATTTATTTTACACAGGCAAATATATATATATATATATATATATATATATATATATATATATAGTATCATCACCTTATTTATCATTGCACTTGATTCAGTAGTGTTTATTAATCATATACTGAACATTAAACCCTGAAAATTTCAAATATGCATGTATCAGGCTATGAATTTATTGATCCACCCTCATTTCTTAATGCTGTTCGTTTTTATTTATTGATCTTTATTGTTTTTTCTTTATTGTTTCTTTATAATTGTCACTTGTTAAATGAATTGATGACTTTAAATATAATTTTTTGTTGACTTTTGTTTTTTATATACACACATGTAGAGTTTATATGTATGTTGGTTGGTTATTTTTGTTTAATGGCATATCAAACCTTCTGGGCTATTTAATGCCAAATCTATATCTATATAATATATATATATATATATATAATATATATATATATATATCAAAGATTTCTGTTTGTTCTTATAGCAATAGAAGCATTAATCTTAAACGTAATAACAAATTTTTTGAATGCGAAGTAATGCAAAATATATGTTGAGAAAACACATTTATTAAATTCTTTGGTGTCAAATACTATATATATATATATATATATATATATATATATATATAATTTTTAAGTGAATAGTTTGTAAATAAATATTTTTATTTGGGTTTTATAAACTGGTAGAAATAATTTTCATTAACTTTGTGTATTAATAAATTGGTAGAAGTAATAAACTGGTGGTTGACCCTTGGCCACCACCTTCTAGCACTTATATGATAAAAAGGGTTGGGTGTTTGCTCTAAGAGTAATTTGAAGAATATGGTCAAGATAATCATATAACTGCTAGGGCTTGACATGGCCAACCAATTGATCGGATGGGGACCTCTCTGAACACCCGCCTTGCCCAAGAATATGCCAAAGTGGAGCGTTATATGACACAGGACCACTTAGTACCTGGTCACAGACTGCTCAGTCACCACGGGTTTTACCGACAGCTAACAGGTGGCCCCATTGTTGAGGGGGTCTTACCCCCTGCAGATGTGCAGTCGGCGTATTCTATTGCCCCAGCTGACAGGGTGCCCCGTGTGTGTGTGTGAATATATATATATATTATATATATATATACATACACACATCATTTTTATCCAATCATATGCATCCCATGTCTATGAATTTTTTGAAATTTTTTGAAATTTTTTTCGATTTTCCTTACATTTGAAACATCTTCACCTGATGAATGCATCGTATATGAAACCAATAGTTGTGAAAGTTCCTTTGTCACCCAATAAATAGATATGTAAAACCTATATATTTATCTTATTATATTATATAACAGCTCTATTTTATATTGAGCACTCTACCAATTAATCTACCTTTGGTACACCATTCCAGCAAAAGCTGAAATAGTGACCATCTCACACTACAGTATATATATATAATATATATATATATATATATGTATGGAGATGCATGGTGTAATAGTTAGTCTTAGAAAAAGCCGATGTTAAAGCATTTCGGTTTTAAACTAAACCATCAACAGGGCTCATGATCATAAATTACAGGAAAAGAAAATTGTGAAAACAAGCAAAAGCTTATGAGCCTTTGTGTATGACGTGATTTATGATTATTAACCCAGTTGTGTCCCGTTGATGGTTTAATTAAAACTGAAACACTTTAGTATTGGCTTTCTAAATGTCAACCTTTGACATATTTTCTTGTTTTTCAAAAAACTTTAATTTTATTCACATTGTTGGATTTATATCCATTTCATTCTTTATATATATATATATATGGCCAGTTTAGCTCAGTCGTAGAGCGTTCAGCTATGAATCACAAGGTTCCTGGTTCGATACCGACCCTCGTCAACTCAGCATATAGTAGCACAGGGATCTGTGCGGTAAAGTGAGGAGCTGATGTAGTGTGGCGCTCCACCTCAGATATTAAAATAATCTTCTTGGTCTAGCGTTAGTGAAAAGGGATAGACTCCTTCGCTGTCTGGCTGATACCGACATTAGGCCGCCCCCAACGACTTTATTTTACTTACATATATCGACACACTCTGATGGTAAATAAAGTGGATTGCAGGTAATAATCACTTGTACAGATCAATACAACTGCAACTTCCAAAATAAGGGAGTTATCAAAGAAGATCAGACGTCATGCACATAACTGTTCCAAGGTCAAAATCAGTGCACACAACACACACACACACACACACCACCCTCCCTTGAACACATTGCAATTTTATTTACCATCAGTATTCACAGAAAGGTAATGAATACACACTCAGATTTTTGCAGTTTTTTTTTGGGGGGGGGTCTGAACACTGACAAATTTAATTATTGACAGGAAGGCACAATTTAAATACCCTGGAAAATAGAAATGCAAAGAAAGAAAGAAAAAGTCTAACTTTCCAAAAACAAAAAAAATGTTTTTCCTTTTTTTGTCAAGTGAGATTTTCTTTCATGTTTCATAGAATTTTATTTTATTATCATTTTTAAAAAGAAATATTTTTTTGCCCCAAAGCATCTGATGAGAACAGATAGAATCTCTTAGATTTAGTTTCCATACATTAAAATTATACTCTACTCCAAGACTCTTGCATTAGGATACCTTGATATACCTTCCAAGCATCCCTGTGATTTCCATTCCTATCTATCTGCATGCTTAAATAAATTAGATTTGTCAGAAAGAAGTTACTTACTGGGGATTTTTTGTTGTTTTTTTTGTTTTGTTTTTTTTTTCCATTTTTATTTTTCTATAACCATTTTAATTTCTCTCTCTAAATTTTTCCCTAAATACTCAGTAAATTTTTTTACATTTTTTTCATTATATTTTTCTATATCCATTTTACTCTTTCTCCTTTGGTGTCTCTCTATTTATTTTTTTTTTTTCCCCTAAATACTGATTAAAATTTCTTTTACCTGTCTGTTCTCCCCCCCCCCCTTGTGCATGCAAGTACCAAAAGAAAAAAATTTTAATCAAGCTTTTGTATTTGTGAAAAGTAAAACTCCAAAACGATTTTGTAAATCTTCTAATTGAATGAACGTCTTACATAATATACTCTCACATCTTTAGCTTTTTTTTTCTCTTTTTTTTTTAAATTTTGACTGATTTAATCTTCTTTTTATATTCAGTATGTGTAAACACAAAAATGCAGGGTGTATAAAGTTGATTTCCCTCCTGAAATGTGTGGGTTTGGCAGGGGAGGGGGTGCGACTCAAAGCCAAAATTTATCAACCCATTTCTTCAAATAAAAATAAACCAGATTAACAATTACCAATATTGTATGTATATATGTATATATATATATATATATAGTATAGTTGTGAATCTTTTAGGGGTCCCATCTATGGATTAAATAGATCTGCTTGAGATCATGTTTTAAATTATGTTGAGTTACATTAACATATTGACTATTAAAACATTGATATTGTGAGGAAGTATTGAAGTTGTAGAAACAATGATACTCACCATCGTGAAGAAAAAGTTCTACTTAGATGCTGTTATTAAAACCAACAGTAGGCTAACTGACTTCAAATATGGCACTGCAGACAGGATCTAAAACTGAAGATTGGGAAGAATATTTTGTCCAAGCAGGATCTCTCCCGACTCAGCTAGAGATATGCTACAACATTCGCAAGCGAGAAGCTGACAAGAGAGAACCTCAAGATGATGGATCGGGCCATGCTTAAAGAGTTGGGAATCACGGCAATGGGAGAAGCCCTGTCTATCCTTAAGCAGGCTAAGGAGACCTCTACCCAGACATATTGACTATTAAAACATTGATATTGTGAGGAAGTATTGAAGTGTTTACTTGTTTAAGATGTTTTTGAAGATAGATTTTTATGCTGTGTTTAATTGTAAACCATAATTTTCGAATCACCTTGGGAATAGAATAACCTACCAGAGTGATAAAACTAATTTTATGTACATTAACATAGTGACTATTAAAACATTGATATTGCAAATATGTATTGAAGTTATAAGATGTAAAGTTCTTATATTAAAGTTGGAAGGCTTAAAGTAACCTTCCAACGTGGGTACATGTGTGTACATGAAATACTCCGACAAAGTTATAAGATAACAGACTTTATTTTGTGAGCACACAGACAAATACATACACAAAACAGATACATAAACGCATTATAAAGGAAGTAGGACGTAGGACTTATGTTGTAAGGAATGTCACTTACTGATAGCTGGTTGGGGGCAAAGCCACAAGCATCTAAACCATGTGAAGTGTTTGCCTGTCCCCAGAGAAAGAGAACTCAAAATTCCGGGCTGCGGCCTAAATACACTAGCCACCTATCGGTGAACAACCACAGCAAGGGAAGATAACCTTATTGACTCATGTCCAGTCAGAATTACCATTTTACTGTCCCAACAAAATATTTACCTGTCTTACAAGATTGAGTTTGTCTGAAGCATAGCATATTCTTGTCTGGACACAAACAAGTGAGACATCACGTCAAGATCACTTGTGATCCCCTGATACTACTCTCTTTCTGTTACTTGTCCTTACTTCATATAATTCTCGCAGCGATCACTCCTTCCCTAGCATCTATGACTCTCGTCTTTGTCTTTCTCATTCGAGCCGGATTCTCTTTATCAGAAGCCCTCTGTCTTACTTGGAGTATTTAGTATCACATAACACAAAACTCCTCTCGATGCTCACCTTAATGATATTTTTATCTGAAATCATCTCTCGCTCATTCCGGCATAGTNAAGAGAGAGATTCCCCCTTATCCCCCTCAGCTATGGTTAAAGAATTCACCTACTATTTCTTACTACAAGGATGGCTTTGGCATTGAATAACCATGAAGGTTGATATACAAATTAATAAAGAAAACATAATCATGCAACAAACACCTTTACCACCATTCTGTTGTTTTGAGTTATTCAAATTTTTTAATTTAATTCTTTCTTTTCCAGATATGCACTAATTTCTGAAATTTCATGCCAGTAAGACTTACAGAATGTTTGTGGAAGCTGAACAAGGGGTAAGTTGGAGCAATTTTTTTTTTTTATTTTAAAATCTAGCATGAAATTCTCATATAATAAGTTTTTTAATGCCACGCTTCCCCACTACTTTAATATAAATAGAAAAACCATAAAATAATTTTCTGAAAATAAGACTGTTAAGTATTTGGCCGCCATCCTTGGCCAGTTGTAAAGAACTTAAGTAAATAAGTAAGTCCTGAGTTATAGAATCCTTTGGTAAGTGAAATAAGTCCTGTGATATAGAATCCTTTGGTAAGTGAATAAGTCCTGTGATATAAGAATCTTAATGGTCCGTCATCCAAGAAAGATCCAAGTAGTAATGATTGGTATGACCAGAAATGGCCAGTATAAATAATGAATATTAGCAGCAGAATACTGCCAGTGGTTGGTCCATAAGGTTGGTCACATGGTTTCAGCAGAGTTTATAATTAGAAGTGCCTTTACCACACGCCTTATATCTTTTAATTCTCAACATAAATCTTTTTGGGATTTTTTCCTATGGGAAAATCCAAGCTTGAGTAATCGTATTTTCCTGGACATCACACCAGACACCAATAAAGTTTTTTTATCTATTATTAGTAATGGTTATAGAATACTTGAAATCATATAACTGTTATTGAGAATTTGAGGTATGAGGGTTATCGTCCTTGTCTAAGAGCCTCTGTTCTATATATATCTATACCAATCACAAGCTAGAATACTTTGGCGGTAAACCCAAGTGGGGAAACTCTTCCTTTGCTGCTCGATCCAGCATCGAAGATGGACGCACAAATTGAAACGTCTCTCATATCGCCAGCCATTACGCAGAGAACTGTGCAGGGGATCCGATAATTCACCCTACCTCAGGAGTCAGCTAAGTTTTAAAATTACATACATTTGTACAGACGCACTAAAAGTTGTAACTTATTGTTATATATTATATATATATATTAATATATATATTCTGAATACAAGTCTTTTATTCCTATTTCAAGTTGTTCGTTTTATTCTAACTCTTGACCTGTCTGTCACCGTTTCGTGGTTAAAATCTTTAAACTGTGAGCGAATTATTTTTTTATAGATTTTAATTGTTTGCTAAGTATTATTATTAACTTACTTGCAAACGCATAAAAAATTGACTTACAGTCAATGTCACAATTGAAGCAGCTGGTGCCCACTAGATCACCGAAGTTCAGCAGTGAATGAGGCCTGTTCAATACCTAGAATGGGTGACCATTTAAGCAACAGCCAGGTACTGTAAGCACCCTGATATCAAAATGACTTGATTGGCATTAAATGACCTAAAAGGGGTTGGTATGCATTAAACAAACTAACTAAGTCTTTCCAAATTGCATCAAAAATGATACTTGAAATATTTCACATGGCCTGTTGGCAGGGCATAGAATAATGCTGACTATCCACCCAGCCAGAGGGTTAAGACCTTCCACAAAAAAGGGGATGTCTTGGGCAAGACACTAAATACATCTGATGGTGAGTTTTGAGAGTGTAGAGTACCTTGTCATTGCCATTACTCCAGGTCCCACTCTGATCCGAAGTGGTAATATCTTGTTAGTGTATCATCTGTGGGTCAAATAGATCTGTTTAAAACTTAATTTGTATTCGATAGCGCAATGTACAAACAACAAAAAAAGCAAACTGTTAAGAAACGACTACCCATACAATGTCAAAGATGAACATACAATACAATAACGCTTTAGGGCATGAAATAACCCTGGACAGATTGGCAATGCCATTTAAAAAATCAATCAGTCAATCATGTGTCACAAATAAATCTCTTGTGTTGATTTCTTTAACTATTACCTAAATTTTTCAATTGAATTATATATTTGGGTTGACGGATAAAACTTAACTATTTGCATACTTTAAACCACTCACAGCAGCTCTCGCCACCAGTGCAGTAGGATCACCATAACAGCTGGAGTGGCTCTCACACAATGTCACTTGTTTTAATGAATTGGCACTTTACTTGAATAGAATGAGATCTGGAAGTGAATAGATTGGTGAATTTTGAAAATTGATTGTGATTGTTTTTAACTAAAAAAGTTACTATGCCACAGAAGCTGAAATTCTGAACTTGCTAATGAACAAAAGTAAATGACCATCTAAACTGTTAATAGCTACATTAAATCATATTCTTTATTCTTTTTTTTTTAAAGTGGAATTTTACGACAAAAAGTTACTATGCCACAGAAGCTGAATTCTGAAAAATTGCTAATGACAAAAAGTAGAATGACCAATTCTTAAACCTGTTAATAGGCTCATTAAATCATATTCTTTATTTCTATTTTTTTTTTAAAAAAGTGGAATTTTTAACCGACAAAAAGTTACTATGCCACAGAAGCTGAATTCTGGAAAATTTGCCTAATGCAAAAGTAGATGACCAATCTAAACTGTTTAATAGGCTACATTAAATCATATTCTTTATTCTATTTTTTTTTAAAAGTGGATTTTACGACAAAAAGTACTATGCCACAGAAGCTGATCTGAAAATTGCTAATGACAAAAGTTAAATGACCAATCTAAAAACTGTTATAGGCGCTACATTAAATCATATTCTTATTCTATTTTTTTTTTTAAAGTGTGAATTTTAGCGACAAAAAGTTAACTATGCACAGAAGCTGAATTCTGAAAATTGCTAATGACAAAAGTAGATGACCAATCTAAACTGTTAAAGGCCTACATTAATCATATTCTTTATTCTTATTTTTTTTTTTAAAAGTTGGAATTTTTAAATACAAAAGTTACTATGCCAGCAGAAGCTGATCCTGGAAAATTGCTGAGATGACAAAGTAAATGACCAATCTAAACTGTTAATTAGGGCTACTCATTAAATCATATTCTTTATTCTATTTTTTTTTTTTAAAAAGTGGAATTTTTACTAACAAAAAGTTACTATGCCACAGAAGCTGAAATTCTGAAAATTGATAAAGACAAAAGTAAATGACCAATCTAAAACTGTTAATAGGCTATCATTATCTATAATTCTTTATTCTATTTTTTTTTTAAAAGTGGAATTTTACTACAAAAAGTTACTATGGCCAACAGAACTGAATTCTGAAATTGCTAATGACAAAGTAAAATGACCAATTAAACTGTTAATAGGCTACATTAAATCATATTCTTTATTCTATTTTTTTTTTTAAAAGTGGAATTTTTTACGACAAAAAGTTACTATGCCACAGAAGCTGAATTCTGAAAATTGCTAATACAAAGTAGATTGAACCAATCTAAAACTGTTTAATAGGGTACATTAAATCATATTCCTTTTATTCTATTTTTTTTTTAAAAGGTAATGGAATTTTTACGACAAAAAGTTTACTATGGCCACAGAAGCTGAATTCTTTTCTGAAAATTGCTAATGAACAAAAAGTAAGATGGACGCAATCTAAACTGTTTAATAGGCTACATTAAATTCATATTTCTTTATTCTATAAATTTTTTTTTAAAAAAGTGGAATTTTTACGAACAAAAGTTAACTATGGGCCACAGAAGCTGAAATTCTGAAATTGCTTAAATGACAAAAGTAGAATGACCATCTAAACTGTTAATAGGCTACATTAAATCATATTCTTTATTCTAATTTTTTTTTAAAACGTGGAATTTTATTACGAGACAAAATTATATGCACAAGAAGCTGAAATTCTGAAAAATTGCTAATGACAAAAGTAGATGAACCAATCAAAAAAAAAAAACTCAAAACTGTTATAGGCTACATTAAATCATATTCTTATTCTTATTTTTTTTTAAAAAGTGGAATTTTTTTACAATACAAAAGTTACTATGCCACAGAAGCTGAATTCTGAAAATTGGTATGACAAAAGTAAATGACCAAATCTAAAACTGTTATAGGCTACATTAAATCATATTCTTTTATTCTATTTTTTTTTTTTAAAGTGAATTTTTTACTACAAAAAAGTTACTATGGCCCACAGAAGCTGAATTTCTGAAAATTGCTAATGACAAAAGTAAATGACCAATCTAAACTGTTAATAGGCTACATTAATATCAATCTTTATTCTTATTTTTTTTTTTTAAAGTGAATTTTTAACGAACAAAAGTTACTATGCCACAGAAGCTGTTCTGGAAAATTTGCTAATGAGCAAAAGTAAGGATGACCAAATAATAAACTGTTAATAGGCTAATTAAATCAATAGTCTTTATTTCTATTTTTTTTTTAAAAAAAGTGAATTTTACGACAAAAAGTTACTATGCCACAGAAGCTGAAATTCTGAAATTGCTAATGACAAAAGTAGATGACCATCTAAAACTGTTAATGAGGCTACATAACATCATATTCTTTTATTTCTTATTTTTTTTAAAAGTGGAATTTTTACTAACAAAAAGTTTTACTATGCCACAGAAGCTGAATTCTGAAATTGCTAATGACAAAAAGTATGACCAATCTTAATGTTAATAGGCTACATTAAATCATATTCCTTTTTCTATTTTTTTTTAAAAAGTGGAATTTTTACGAACAAAGTTTACTATGCCACAGAAGCTGAATTCTGAAATTGCTAATGACAAAAGTAGATGACGCAATCTAAACTGTTAATAGGTCTACATTAAATCATATTCTTTATTCTATTTTTTTTTAAAAAGTGGAATTTTAACGACAAAAAGTTACTATGCCACAGAAGCTGAATTCTGAAAATTGCTAATGACAAAGTAGATGACCAATCTAAACTGTTTAATAGGCTACATTAAATCATATTCTTTAATTCTATTTTTTTTAAAAAGTGGAATTTTTAGCTACAAAAGTTACTATGCCACAGAAGCTGAATTCCTTGAAAAATTCTAATGAACAAAAGTAAATGACAAATCTAAAACTGTTAATAGACTACATTGAAATCATATTCTTTAATATAATTTTCTGTAGAATTTGACTAGACTCCTATTGCTGTGAGTTTTTGTAAAATAAGCGAAGTATACAACCATAAAAAGCGAAGGTAGTTGAGGGTATTATAGGTCCACTGATTTTTAAGGTTAAATCTTTATCGATGATGTGTAGCGATTTGGTCCGCCCCTGTTAGGATGGACAATAAGTTATATAAGGTTATCTTCCCTTGCTACAAGTTTTTTCGCCGATAGGTGGCTGCTGTATTTAAAACAGCAGCCCAGGAGAAAATCTCTTTTTTTCTCTCGGTCTGGCAACCATTGCACATGGGTTAGGCACTTGGTTCCTCCTGCTTCTTTAAGTGGCTTTGCCCCCCCCCCCCACCTCAGCAAACTATCAGTAAGTGACTTATTCTACATGTAACTGTATCCACTTTTTTAGGACTTTGTCTTACATTCTTTATGTATACTAAGCAAATATATGCACCCTCCGGGTTTGCAAGTATTTAAAGTTTTAAATGTAATAAAATATTAGATAATCAGAAAGGCTAATGAAACTAATTAAGATTTCAGATAAAAAAGATTTGAAACGGAGGGGTATAATCGGAATAGACACTGAAACTTACTCCTTTCATCACTTCCGTTTTTTCAATGCTAAATTTTCCTATCTAACTATTTAGTTAAAATAGGAAGTAGAGAATAAATTACAGTTATTTCTTCTTGTTAATGAATTTCTTTTAAAGGATTTATTGAAGAGTTTTGTGCTCATTATTCATTAAGATAAAACAACAATTAGAAATCATAATACCAAGCACATTTTTATTAAAAAATCAGTTTTTTTAATATCAAATATGCAAATTAGCTTTACGTTTAGCACACTGAAAACTGGTATTTTGTTGTATATATAAATACAATTTGCATGTTATTAATGTTTAGTAAGGCCAACAGTATTAACAATGGTCAAATCAGTTTTAATTATAAATTGAGGTTTAAATAGAAATACGAAATCATGGAGAATGTGACGTATATAACTAAGGGAAATTGTGACTTGAGTAGTAATATAGTTTCCGGTTAACAGACTGAAAACACACCAATCTCCATTAATAATAAGATTTATGTATCTGTACTGCATATCTTACTGTAAACCTTGTCATGAGTATGTTGTATACCTGACAATTAAATGTATTTTCCTCCACATGCCTCATGAAATAAAGTCTAATGGTTTGTTATTATTATAACTTCTTTGCTGGATTAATTTATGTACCACGTTGGAAAGTTACTTTGAACCCTTCTAAAACAATATTATAAGAACATTATTATCTTAAAGAATTTACATATGTTTTTATAAACTAAAAAAAAAATGACTAATCAATTAGAATAAAATGTAAAACTATTTGCTTATCATTTCATTCGGACACAAAAGATATGCATTAAAAATCTTTGAGATTATTTTTCTCTCTTTTTTTTTTTCTTTTTTTTTTTCTTTTTTTGTCCATGCTTACTTAATCTATATAATAGTAATAGACTATATATGACAAAGGCAACAACAAATAAGATAAAAGATAAAGTAATTAAAATTCGATAATAAAGATGTTTGGGATACATTATACAAAAATACTGAAATTATCTCAAAATATGTAATTTTCTAATTATATAATTGCCGTAATAAGTCTGTTCAGCTTTAAAGAGTTTTTCTGCTATTGACTAGAACATGGAGATTCCTCTGCAAAGAGAAATTTCTTTTTCAATGGACGCATATATCTTTTAGGACCCCTTTTTGTTAATCCTCGATTAAGAAGGCGTTTTTCATTTAGCACTCTCAATATCTGGTTGTTTAAAAACGACGATTTTTTAGATTTTTTTTTTTTTAAATTATAAAATAAACCCTAACCCTAACCGGTATTTCTTTATTGAAGATCAAAAAAGGGGTGCCTAAAGGTCATATGGTCCCTTTTCATTGTTACATAGTAAAACCTACTTTAAAAATTAGTAAGGTGATGGTAAATGTTGACATCTCCTTATCGTTTTGCTAAAGACGATGGAGTGTGTCCACTTTTTTTTTTTTTTCCAATTTATGTTACAGATCTGTTTCAAGTGGCTGAACAGACCAATTTTTAATGGCAATCTGTCTGGTGCAGTGACTGCCAAACAAAAACAAGTGTACTTGCTGAGTTGCCTGTCGTCTCTTCCTTCCTTCTGGCTCTCTTTTCTGTGGTGCTTTCTTTTTCACTCCTTTTCGTGCGTTTTTTTTTTTGTAGTCACATCCTAACCCATAGTGAAAACGGGTTGGGTAAAAAGCCTACTCTGAATCCTAGTAGTAGTAACTAAGTCTATATTTGAACAATATCATCAATTTTTTTACAGGCATTATAATGAATGATATGAATATAGAGTTGACTTTAATGCAATTAAGTAATTTTAAGTAAAACGCAAAGATATAACTTCTTGAAATATTCATTTACATGTTGGAAAAATATAATTTGTTTTTTTTAATCAAGATATAATTGTTACATGTAATGTTCTTGTTAACATTTCATTAAAAGAAAGATGAAGTCTTATCCCTCAGCAGTAATTGATTGACTAAATTGATCGATCAATCATTCAAGTGTTTGTTTGAATGAAAATGTTCCACTTGAGAATGAAACAGAGCCTTGATTGAAAACCATCCAGCAAAAGCCTTTAAGCTCAAGTTGCATGATAAATCTTTCAAAATGGTTTATTTTGTGTCTTCTGCAAGGAGTGCTGGTTGTTTTGTTTTTTTTTCTGAGTTAAATATTTTCTTCAATTTTTATTTGTTTGAAAACAATTATACATTTTCATTGGTTGAAGGTCTTCAGACAATAGAAACACAGATTCAATAAAGTTGGTTTTTTTTTTGTTTTGTTTTTTTAATCCTGATTTTGTTTTATTGCTTGAAAGTTTTTGGCCAATAAAAACTCTGATTCAAATAAAGTTTATTTTTGGGTTTTTTTTTTTAAATCCTGATCTGTATACCGTTAAGTGCAGTTGAGACTTTCAATTAAATAACTTTTGTATCAGGCTCATTTTGGTTTTAATGCATTTGTAACAAAAAAAAAAGTAATATTTGGCAGATGGCTATTGTTGTATCAGCCAAACAGAGGGGGAGTCTATCCCTTTTTGCTTAGCACTAGACTCAGTGAGTTTTTTTTTTTTGCTGTGGTGGAATGCCAACACCTACCGTCAGCTCTGAATAAAGCAAAAATTTCTTCAGCATAAAAATAACCCATGGGTTGACATGCCATAAAATCCAACAACCACACATTATGACGCACCTGCCTAACAAAGTGTTGGTCCTTCATGTCTTGGAAAAAATGCTCCATGTCTCTGTTAGTTTAGAATAGGCTAACTCTATCCCTAATAGTGGTAATTCCTCCCTCCAACACAAAAAAAAAAAGTGTCCTAAGGTATGACACTCAATTGCAATGCTGATGTTGAGGCTTTGGTTCGCTGAAGCCCGCTATGGGTTAAATAAGTACCACTTCTGTTTTTCTACAAGGATGGCTTTGAACATTAAATAACCCATGAAGGTTGTTGATATGCCTTTAAACAAAAGAAACCAAACGCAGTTCCTGAAGATCTAGGGAGTGTGAAGTACACCTTTCATTTTCATTAAACTCCAGCTAATGTGTTTAATATACCCCTTACTTGGGTATAATAATTGCGAGAGAGAAGACAGTACAGCAGGGATTGATAGATGATCAGGGCTCTTACTTGTTTTCTTTGTCTATCTGGTATCTTGCTCCTAATTTAATTGCATTTCCTCAGGGCTGATGCTGTGGGTTGCTTTCCCTTCCATGTTGATTTCTCAGGGCTGGGTGTCTGTGCATTCTTTATTTTAATTAATTCAATAAAGCAAAGACTTGTTATTTTTCTTTAAGTCTTTTATATTGAACTAACACCCAGCCCAAGAGCGACATCGTTCGGTGAGTACAAACTTTCGAGTACGGCTCTCTCTGAATTTTCTGGCACAACTAAACTAAAAACTGTTGCAAACGCTTTCTAAAATGGCGGCGTTTCGCAGAAGGTCAGCTGTTTAACGATTTTCATGGGCCATCCTTTAGGCTTCATGTCAAGAAGCACTTGTCCAATGGAAATCCTTGATAAAGAATCCTTTTGGTTGTTCATTGGTTGCTCCTCAGTATTGCAAGTTCGCTTCATCAATAATTGCAAATGGACATCTCTTGCAGTATAAGTGATTAAGTAGTCAACCAGCCACAATTTGGCTGTTGATTGGGCTGAGGTTTAAACCACAATGACCTCACTTAATCTCATAAATTTAAAGTGGTGTATTGTGCACACCTTAATATAACAAAATATTCAACAAAGCAAAAGGTTATTTATCTGGATAAAGCTGACTGTAACGGCTGGTAATTTTCCACTCAACCAGCGCGTTATTTTTCGAATCTTAACGACTCTGATTAAAATATCTATTTAAGTAGTACGTACATAACTCATAAGCTACCTATGGATTATGTAAACATGCACCTTCTAAATAAAATGATGAGTAGTGGTATCTTTTTCTTTTTTCCAAAATTAGATTTCAACATTCATAATTTGATATTTTTCTTTAGGAACCAAGAGTAACCAAGAGAAATGCTGGGAAATCATCAAACAAATTGAACCATCAAGTGAGGACGGACTAAAGGTGCACTTAGGAATAGATGGTAAGTTTGTTGTTTTTATGCCATACACATTGACAGAATACATTTATATATATATATATATATATATTATATATTTATATATATATATATAATTATTATTTTATTATTATTATTATTAATTATTTATATTTTGAAAAGGCAATTACAATGCGTATATCGTATAAAATTCGATAATATATTGAAAATAATCATGACAACGCAAACTCAGCGTGTCATGATTATTTTTCAATAATTAGTGAATTTTAAATGCAATATATATGCATTGTAATTGCCTTCAAAAATTAAAATAATAATATACTTTACTTAAGCAATGCTACAAAAACATCCACGAGCACTATTTTGACTTATCAAGTCTTTTCAGTGTGGCTAGACATTTTGTAAGGCTACCTACAGCCAGTTTAAATTGAACTCAGGTCGGTTGGGTGTCAGTCCCGGCACCCCTAACGCATTAGGCTGTCTTTACTTACAGAATGGGAAAGGGGATTTTAACTGTTTTATAAACACATCGCTTTGGTGTGTAAAGGCCGTCACAGAGTGCTCCATTCAGAGAGAGCGTTGCGTTTATATATATATAATACTATATATATATGAGATATATTTTTTGTATCCTATATCTGTTTTTTTTTGGAAGTACACAAATCAGGTTTGGGCCTTTAAGTGTGAAGCATTGATATGCTATATTATTAATAAATGTAGGTATCATAATAAATTCATCTGGGAATATATCAGAACACTCGGTTGTTTTTCTTTTAGTTTCTTTTGAGTCTTGAAGAAGGGAGATCATTACAATCCCGAAAATTCATCCACTACTATCTAAATAAAAGAAACGAAAGAAAAACAACCGAGTTGTTCTGATATTTATTCCGCAGATGAATATATTAATGATACCTACATTATTATAATATAGCACAATCAATGCTTCACACTAATTGCCAAACTGATTTGTGTACTTCCAAAAATGGATTATAGATAACAAAAATATATCTCAAAATATATAATTACTAGAAGCATACGGAGACTCCCAAAATAACACCATATATATATATATATATATCACATAGTTAACTCAGAAAAACATGAAATTAAAATTTGGTTAATAAAAAAAAAGTTGTGGTTCCTTATTAATGTCTCTATATTCATTTAAATTGTCCACAGAAAAACAATCATCCACAATTGTTTGATTTAAATTTTGGAGGGTTAAACAACAAATTAATAAATAAATTTGTTTCAGTCTGTTTAATATAAAATAGCAAGAAAATAAAATGTGGCACAATATGGAGATTCACCTAAGATTTTGCTTAGTTATGGCACAACCAGATGTAGGAGCACCCAGTGAGATTCAACTCACTAACAATGTATATTTGGATTTTGCTATTGTCCTCATCTTTATTGTTTATTTGTTCAGCTGATACTGACAATAGGCCACTCCAACTACTTTACTTATTTCCTATTGTTTCAAATCACTTGAATTTATCACTTTGAAAAAAATACAATAAAAGTATATTCCCTTGTTAAAGAATCAATTGAGAGATCAGGAACATCTCCTAAGAGTTGTATATTTTAATTAACTTGTTACGATTTTTCATTGAAGATTGATCATAAAATATAACCTCTTCAGTGGTTAAAAATAAAAAAGCACTCGACGCTGGATCATGGCACTCTATAAACAGAAAGCTTTGCAGCATGAAATGGAAAAAGTAGTTTTCGGGTTGGGGGTGGGGGGGGCGTGAGAGAGACTTTGACTTGGATGCATAACGGACCAAATAATCTCGGTGTATTTGCCAATCTCAGGGAAGGGATACTTGCTTCTTCCTGCTGTGGGGTGGGGAAATTATTAATCCCTAAACACACAATGAATAAAGTTTAAAAATGAAAACAAATAAAAAAAGATAATGAAAATAGTCATACCGGTGATGATTGATTGTAGAATTGCTTAGGCAAGAAATTTTCGTGACCAATCACTGTTGACTTATCATGTGTTATATATATATATATATATATATATATATATATATATAGTTAGTTAGTAGTTGACCTTCATGTCATATATATAGTTAATAGTCGACGTATTTAGGGCGGCCTAAAAGTCGGTATTCAGCCAGACAGCCAAGGAGTCTATCCCCTTTTCAATAGTGCTAGAACAAGAGATTTGTTTTTTTTGCATCTGAGATGGAGCAGCCTCATCTACCATCAGCTCCTCAACTTTCTTCGCACAGATCCCTGTGCTGCTAATACGCTGAGTTGGCGAGGACCAAGTAATCAAAACCAGGAACCTTGTGGTTTCTAATTGAATTTTGCTCTACGACGAGCTAAGCTGGCCACTTATATATAATATATATATATATATATATATAAATATATAATAACACCAACACACCATGGGTGTTTTTATCTCTTTAGGCCAGTTTGCTCAGTCAGTAAGAGCACTCACCTCTGAATCATAAAGGACAATAGGCCATTCTGCCACTTTTCTTCTTTTTTTTTTTTTTTCTTTTTTCTTTTTTTTTTTTCGCTTTTCTTTTTTCCTTTTTTTTCTTCTTTTTCTTTTTTTCTTTTTTTTTTTTCTTTTTCTTTTTTTTTTTTTTTTTTTTTTTTAACTTATCTCTGTACATAAATTGAAACATTTCAAATTATGAGTTAAATTTATGATATTAATATTTTTATTTCTATAAAGTTATTTCATGTACTGAAAGATTTTTAGAAATAAAAAGTGAAAAGGTTTTGGGTTTTTTTGGGGGTTTTTTTTTAATAAAAGTTTTTCTTCTTTTTAAATTTTCTTTGCAGGTTTCACAGCCTACTTTTATCTGAAGAAATGTGAATTTTTCAAACCTCATAGAGTATCGACGTGTAATGCCAAAGACATGACACAGCCGCTGTGTCACTAACTTCATTGCAAGTTCACACACACGGTGAGTAACTTATACTAAATTCTAATATTTTTCTTATATCTAGCTCTCTGCATACTGAGATCTGGGGCTATTAGAATACACAACTGCCACCTCCTGGCAGAGAGGTAAGACCACCTGTTGGCCGTGGGTGGTGACCCATGATGCTTAAGGACGGAATCCTGGTGATGAGGCAGTCCTATGACATGCAAACACTCCACTTAGACACTTACTTAGGCAGACTGGCATGTCAGAGAGAGGATCTCCTCTGATCAAATCGGTGGTTCAACGTCAAGCCCTAGCACTGTATGAATTGTCTCGAACCCTATTGTCCTCATGGCAAGCCCCCAACCCTTTTTATCTTATGGGTACTTAGGAAAAGCAGTGGATGAGGGTCTTCATTCCTAGTAATGACGTTTAAAACTCTATCTGATTGGTGAGGTTCCATTCTAGAGGTTTGGGGAATTGGAGCACCCCTTCATCACCATTGCTCCCAGCGTCCACTCTGACATGGAGTGTAGTACCCTGTAGGGTTCCATCTGATGAATTAAATAAAAAAAAAATGTGCTTATAAAAAAAATTGAGTATCCATTAAGAATGGATTATCTCAAAACTTTGTTGGCATAAATTGACCCACTTTGAGGTTGACCTATGCCATAAAACAAACCAAACTAGTACTGAAATCTTATGGTTAATCATCAGTTTTAATGGTTATTTCTTAGATGGTATTATTATTTCTAAAAGATTACTTTTTAAAAATTAACTTAGATGTATTTATATTATATGTACTAGCAAAGAATCTGCACCCCCGGGCATTAGGTATTTGAGTTTTTAATATTTAATAAAATATAGTAAAATTAGAAAGACTTAATGAAATGAAATACAAACACATATAAAAAAGATTACATTTATTTAATTGCTATTTTACTACAAATCATATCATGGATTGATTTTAATATGTTGGAGAATTTAAAAAATATTAGAGATTAATTATTATAAACTCCAGTTTTATTAAGACCAGTATGCAAATTAAATAACCTCACCATATATTATGTAAACCTTTATTTCTTTAGTGATATATAAGAGACATGCAAATTTTAAAGCACTAGTAACATGGAGTGTTTTTGAGTAAATTTTGACTCAGATTTCATTAGAGACATGTAAATAAATAAGATTTATTCCAATGTATTGATATTGATTGATTTTTGACTATAAATTAAACTCATTGAATAAAACTTATGCAATTCCTGAGCGAGTATTGTTATGAAGCAGTACATAGTTTTCAGTTACAGACACAGAATATTCCATTATAATAGGATTTCATATTAGAATGTATTTATATTTTTATTTATTACTTTTTTTAATTACTTATATGTATTTATTCACCTTATAATGGGTTATTTCTATTTAATGGTGGATTCCATCAACTAGTCCAATTCAGAATAAACATTCCCTGCAGCTATGGGTTAAATAGTACCACTACTGTCTTTTATATTAAATAAGCCATGAAGGTTGATATGCCAATCAAATAACAAACAAACTAAAATATTAGTCTTTTACAGGTTTTCAAAGAGTTTAACAGAAAAAGCCGTGATAGTGTGGTAACTTAACTTAAATATAAATGCTCTTACTCAGTGATATTGACAGTTCTAACTATAAACCATTATGCAATGATTGGACACTTAGTTTATCATCCAGATCGAGTAAAAACATTGGACCTCAGGTTGTGATATCTTTCACTTCAATGTTCTTCTTTCTGTTTGCTTCAAGTTTCGATTTAGTGTCAAGATGCAATATATCTGCCTTCATGAATGAAGATTGAAGTCAGCAATAAAAACAAGGCCTGTTTTAACTGATCTTCTGTTAAGTTGAATTACAGTTGAATATAAAACTAGGAAAGAAAAAAAATTTAGAT
Organism: Doryteuthis pealeii; assembly: GCA_023376005.1. Taxonomy (NCBI): domain Eukaryota; kingdom Metazoa; phylum Mollusca; class Cephalopoda; order Myopsida; family Loliginidae; genus Doryteuthis; species Doryteuthis pealeii. The sequence continues at coordinate 71,410,630 of CM042154.1, read as the reverse complement.
CTCGAAAAGGTTAAACACTTTATTCTCTCTTTTACAGAGCATTTATCGTTTCTATTTTTTCTGTTTTTTTTCTTGATCTTATACAATTGACCTATTTTACAAATTAAAGCAGTTTAAATATAGAATGATATGATAGACCATTTGGATGTAATATAGAATGACCTATTTTTACAAATAAAAGCAGTAATATAGAATTGATTATATGATAGTTACCATGGATTGTAATCAATCTATTCAAAGTCATATTCTCAAATTGATACTAGAAGCATTAAACTTATACGGTCTTCAGTAAATCTATATTATATTGATCCAATTTCATAGCTTCAGTCGATAGACGTTTGGCTAGAAACCACAAGGTTCCTAGTTCGAACTGCACTCGCCAACTCAGCATATGCAGGAGCACCATGGATATGTATGCGTAAAGTTAAGGAGCTGCATGGTAGGTGTGGCGCGTCCACCTCAGACGCAAAAACAATCTCCTTGGTCTATATTATATTTGATCCAATTTTCATAAGCTCAGACGGTTTAGAGCGTTCGGCTAAGAAACCACAAGGTTCCTAGTTCGGATACGGCACTCGCCAACTCAGCATATGAGGAGCACATGGATATGTATGGTAAAGTAAGGAGGCTTATGGTAGGTGTGGGGCGCTCCACCTTCAGACGCAAAAAAAACCAATCTCCTTGTCTATATTTATATTGACCATTCATAGCCAGACGGGTAGAGCGTTCGGCTTAGAAACACCAAGGGTTCCTAGTTCTGATACCGGCACTCGCCAACTCACAGCATATGAGGAGCACATGGATTATGTATGGTTAAAGTAAGGAGCTGATGCGTAGTGTGGCGCTCCACCTCAGACCAAAAACAATCTCCTTGGTCTATATTATATTGATCCAATTTCATAGCTGAGCCGGGTAGAGCGTTCGGCTAGAAACCACAAGGTTCCTAGTTCGATACCGGCACTCGCCAACTTCAAGCATATGAGGAGCACATGATATGTAGGTATAAGTAAGGAGCTGATGTAGGTGTGGCGCTCACCTCAGACGCAAAAACAAATCTCCTTGGTCTATATTTATATGATCCAATTTCATTAGCTCAAGCCGGTAGAGCGTTCGGCTAGAAACCACAAGGATTCCTAGTTCGATACCGGCACTCCCAAACTCAGCATAGAGGGAGCACATGGATATGTATGTAAAGTAAGGAGCTTTGATTGGTAGGTGTTGGCGCTCCACCTCAGACGCAAAAACAATCTCCTTGTCTAATTATATTGATCCTATTTTCATAGCTCAGCCGGGTAGACGCGTTCGCTAGAAACCACAAGGTTCCTAGTTCGATACCGGCACTCGGCCAACTCAGCATATGAGGAGCACAGGATATGTATGGTAAAAGTAAGGAGCTGATGGTTAGGTGTTGGCGCTCCACCTCAGACGCAAAAACAATCTCCTTGGTCTATATTATATTTGATCCAATTTTCATAGCTGAGCCGTGTTAGAGCGTTCGGCTTAGGAAACCACAAGGTTCCTTAGTTCGATACCGGCACTCGCCCAACTTCAGCATATGAGGAGCACATGGATATTGTATGGCTAAAGTAAGGGAGCTGATGGTAGGTTGTGGCGCTCCACCTCAGACGCAAAAACAATCTCCTTGGTCTATATTATATTGATCCAATTTTTCATAGCTCAGACGTCATAGGAGCGTTCGGCTAGAACCACAAGGTTTCCTAGTTCGATTACCGGCACTCGCCAAACTCAGCATATAGGACACATGGATATGATAGGTAAAGTAAGGAGCGATGGTAAGGTGTGGCGCTCCACCTCAGACGCCAAAAACAATTCTCCTTGGTCTATATTATATTGATCCAATTTTCATAAGCTCAAGCCGGATAGAGCGTTCGGCTAGGAACCACAAGGTTCCTAGTCGATACCGGCACTCCAATCTCAGCATATGAGGAGCACATGGATATGTATGGTAAAAGTCAAGCGAAGGCTGATGGTAGGTGTGGCGCTCCACCTCAGACCCAAAAAACAATTCCTTGGTCTAATTATTATATTGGACCAATTTTCATACTCAGCCGTAGAGGTTCGGCTAGAAAACCACAAGGGTTCCTAGTTGAACCGCACTCCGCCAACCAGCATATGAGGAGCACATGGATATGTATGTAAAGTAAGGAGCTATGTAGGTTGTGGCGCTTCCACCTTCAGCATTCAAAAAACAATCCCTTGGTCTATATTATATTGCATCCAATTTTCATAGTCAGTCGGTCAGAGCGATTCGGCAGAAAACCACAAGGTCCTAGTTCGATACCAGCACTCCCAACTCAGCATATGAGGAAGCTCATGGATATGTTATTGTAAATGAAGGAGCTGATGGTAGGTGTGGCGCTCCACCTCAGACGCAAAACAATCTCCTTTGGTTCTATTATGATATTGATCCAATTTTCATAGCTCAGACGGTAGGAGCGTTTCGGCTAGAAACCACAAGGGTTCCTAGTTCGATACCGGCATTCGCCCAACTCAGCATTATGAGGAGCACATGGTATGATGCGATAAAAAAAAGGAGCTGATGGTAGGTGTGGGCACTCCCACCTCAGACGCCAAAAAACAATCTTCCTTGGTCTTAGCGCTAGTGAAAAGGGGATAGACCTCCCTCGCTGTATGGCTTATATCGACATTAGGCCACCCCGAGGATTTTTAGGCGCTTCGAATCAAAATTTTAACTAATTAAGATCTAGAATGCTAACTTTAGGTATCAGATGTGGACTGTGGTAAGAAACAAGCAGAATAAGATTAATGACTTTTAAAATTATTTTTGGAGATAAAATACAAACCTCTGACAAAGCAGTCTCGACACTGACTAATCAAAATACATTCAACATACCATCAACCACAACACATACTCGTTATGTGGCACTTAATAGGTCCCGGGGCTAACTAATAAAAAACAACAACTTTTTATGCAAATTTTATTCATCAACACAGTCTCCTTCTAGGGAGGATACATTGATTCTGACGTTTCTCTAACAAATTTCGATACCTTTTTTTGTTAGAAAGATTTCTCTTTGGCCCAAAATACGCCTCACAGTTTTTGCGATTTTTTTTACCATGTCTGGCCTTCAAAACGCTCCATAATGCTATTAGATATCACTATTGATGGTTTTCCTTTCTTAAGGTATTCTACGAACAAAATACCGTGCGCACCCAAACCTACCTGTTTATGTTTGGTCTTTGGTCGCTTTGGGACGGCTTTCACCTGATGCTGTAAGTTCAGTTGACTCCGATTTGGACTCCAGAGTAAATGGCGGATCCATGTTTTTCATCTATTAGTCAATATTTACGCATAAAAATTCATTTTTCTTGCGTTGAAAACAGTTTTGCAAAAAACGCACTGAATCGGTGACGTGTTTGTTGCTTTTTTATCGAACTGTGAAAGCAAATCCGGCACACAGCTTTGAAACGCAGTCGAACAGACACAAATGATGCTGAACGCCTCAGGTCACCCTAATTCGGCAGTTTTCCTGAAAAAAAAAAACTCTCCACAACTCGTTGGCCAATTCGTAATTTCAAGTTGTCTGTGAGATAGCAGAGGAGTTGAAGATATCAGAAGGCAGTGTTATTCCACTATTTTGCTATGAACATTTGTCAAATTTGAGAAAGCTGTGTTCAAAAAGCTGTGTGCCGGATTTGCTCACAGTCGATAAAAAGCAACAACACGTCGACGATTCAGTGCGTTTTTTTGCAACTGTTCAACGCAAGAAAAAGATTTTTTGCCGTAAAATGTCGACAATAGATGAAACATGGATCCGCCATTTCACTCTTGGAGTCAAAATCGGCAGTTCAACTGAACTACAGCATCAGGTGAAGCCGTCCAAAGCGACCAAAGACACAAAACATAAACAGGAAAGGTTTTGGGATGCGCACGGTATTTTGTCCGTAGAATACCTTAAGAAAGGAAGAAAGAAAACCATCAATAGTGAATACATATAGCATTATGGGAGCGTTTGAAGGCAGACATGGTAAAAAAATCGCAAACTGAGGCGTATTGAGGGCCAAAGAGAAAATCTTTCTACAAAAAAAGGTATCGAATGTTAGAGAAACGTCAGAACAATGTATCCCCTAGAAGGAGACTGTGGTTATGAATAAAATTTTGCATAAAAGTTGTTGTTTATAGTAGCCCCGGGACTTATTAAGTGCCACAAACGGAGTATGTGTTTTATGTATGTTGAATGTATTTTGATTAGTCATGTTCGAGCTGCTTTGTCAGAGGTTGTATTTATATCCAAAAATAATTTAAAAGTCATTAATCTTAATTCTGCTTGTTCACCACAGTCCACATCTGATACCTAAGGTTACATTCTAGATCTTAATTAGGTTTAAAATTTTGATTCGAAGCGCCTTTAAAGTTCGTCGGGGGCCCTTAAAAATTTGTCGGGGAATGACCATACAGCGAGGGAGTCTATCCCCTTTTCACTAGCGCTAGACAAGGAGATTGTTTTTGCGTCTGAGGTGGAGTGCCACACCTACCATCAGCTCCTTACTTTATCGCACATATCCATGTGCTCCTCAATGCTGAGTTGGCGAATGCCGGTATCGAACTAGGAACCTTGTGGTTTCTAGCCGAACGCCTCTACCGTCTGAGCTATGAAAATTGGATCAATATTAATATAGGACCAAGGGAGATTGTTTTTTGCGTCTGAGGGTGGAGCGCCACACCTACCATCAAGCTCCTTTACTTTACCATACATATCCATGAGCTCCTCATATGCTGAGTTGGCGAGTGCTGGTATCGAACTAGGACCTGTGGTTTCTAGCCGAACGCTCTACCGACTGAGCTATGAAAATTGGATCAATATAATATAGACCAAGGAGATTGTTTTTGAATCTGAGGTGGAGCGCCACACCTACCATCAGCTCCTTACTTTACCATACATATCCATGTGCTCCTCATATGCTGAGTTGGCGAGTGCCGGTATCGAACTAGGAACCTTGTGGTTTCTAGCCGAACGCTCTACCGGCTGAGCTATGAAAAATTGGATCAATATAATATAGACAAGGAGATTGTTTTTTGCGTCTGAGGTGGAGCGCCACACCTACCATCAGCTCCTTACTTTACCATACATATCCATGTGCTCCTCATATGCTGAGTTGGCGAGTGCCGTATCGAACTAGGAACCTTGTGGTTTCTAGCCGAACGCTCTTACCGGCTGAGCTATGAAAATGGATCAATATAATATAGACCAAGGAGATTGTTTTTGCGTCTGAGTGGAGCGCCACACCTACCATCAGCTCCTTACTTTACCATACATATCCATGTGCTTCCTCATATGCTGAGTTGGGCGAGTGCCGGTATCGAACTAGGAACCTTGTGGTTTCTAGCCGAACGCTCTACCGTCTGAGCTATGAAAATTGGATCAATATAATATAGACCAAGGAGATTGTTTTTGCGTCTGAGGTGGAGCGCCACACCTACCATCAGCTCCTTACTTTACCATACATATCCATGTGCTCCTCATATGCTGAGTTGGCGAGTGCCGGTATCGAACTAGGAACCTTGTGGTTTTAGCCGAACGCTCTACCGGCTCAGCTATGAAAATTGGATCAATATAATATAGACCAAGGAGATTGTTTTTGCGTCTGAGGTGGAGCGCCACACCTACCATCAGCTCCTTACTTTACCATACATATCCATGTGCTCCTCATATGCTGAGTTGGCGAGTGCCGGTATCGAACTAGGAACCTTGTGGTTTCTAGCCGAACGCTCTACCGGCTGAGCTATGAAAATTGGATCAATATAATATAGACCAAGGAGATTGTTTTTGCGTCTGAGGTGGAGCGCCACACCTACCATCAGCTCCTTACTTTACCATACATATCCATGTGCTCCTCATATGCTGAGTTGGCGAGTGCCGGTATCGAACTAGGAACCTTGTGGTTTCTAGCCGAACGCTCTACCGGCTGAGCTATGAAAATTGATCAATATAATATAGACCAAGGGAGATTGTTTTTGCGTCTGAGGTGGAGCGCCACACCTACCATCAGCTCCTTACTTTACCATACATATCCATGTGCTCCTCATATGCTGAGTTGGCGAGTGCCGGTATCGAACTAGGAACCTTGTGGTTTCTAGCCGAACGCTCTACCGGCTCAGCTATGAAAATGGATCAATATAATATAGACCAAGGAGATTGTTTTTGCGTCTGAGGTGGAGCGCCACACTACCATCAGCTCCTTACTTTACCATACATATCCATGTGCTCCTCATATTGCTGAGTTGGCGAGTGCCGGTATCGAACTAGGAACCTTGTGGTTTCTAGCCGAAACGCTCTACCGTCTGAAGCTATGAAAATTGGATCAATATAATATAGACCAAGGAGATTGTTTTTGCGTCTGAGGTGGAGCGCCACACCTACCATCAGCTCCTTACTACCATACATATCCATGTGCTCCTCATATGCTGAGTTGGCGAGTGCCGGTATCGAACTAGGAACCTTGTGGTTTCTAGCCGAACGCTCTACCGTCTGAGCTATGAAAATTGGATCAATATAATATAGACCAAGGAGATTGTTTTGCGTCTGAGTGTGAGCGCCACACCTACCATCAGCTCCTTACTTTACCATACATTCCATGTGCTCCTCATATGCTGAGTTGGCGAGTGCCAGTATCGAACTAGGAACCTTGTGGTTTCTAGCCAAACGCTCTACCGACTGAGCTATGAAAATTGGATCAATATAATATAGATTACTGAAGACCGTATAAGTTTATGCTTCTAGTATCATTTGAGAATATGACTTGAATAGATGTGATTACATCCAATGGTACTATATATTAATCAACTATATTAACTGCTTTATTTGTAAAATAGGTCATTCTATATTACATTCCAATGGTACTATCATATCATTCTATATTAACTGCTTTTATTTGTAAAATAGGTCAATGTATAAGATCAAGAAAAAAAAACAGAAAAAAAATAGAAAGATAAATGCTTCTGTAAAAAAAGAGAGAAATAAGTGTTTAACCTTTTCGAGATCTAATTTTTTTCTTTCTAGTTTATATTTCAACTGTAATCACTTAACAGAAGATCAGTTTTAAAACAGCCTTGTTTTTATTGCTGGACTTCAATCTTCATCATGAGCAGCAGATATAGTTGCACTTGACAACTAATCGAAACTTGAGCAACAGGAAAGAAGACATTGCAGTGAAAGATATCACAACTGAGTGTCAATGTTTACTCGATCTGATGATACAACTAAGGTGTCCAATCATTGCATAATGGTTATAGTTAGACAGTGCTCAATATCACTGATAGAGCATTTATATTTAAGTTAAGTTACCACACCCTTATCACGGCTTTTCTGTTAACTCTTTGAACCTGTAAGACTAATATTTAGTTTTTTGTTATTTGATGGCATATCAACCTTCATGGCTTATTTAATATAAAAAGAACAGTAGTGGTACTATTTAACCCATAGCTGCAGGGACTGTTTATTCTGAATTGGACTAGTTGATGGAATCCACCATTAAATAGAAATAACCATTATAAAGGTGAATAAATACATATAAGTAATTAAAAAAGTAATAATAAAAATATAAATACATCTAATATGAATCCTATTATAATGAATATTCTGTGTCTGTAACTGAAACTATGTCACTGCTTACATAACAATACCCTCAGGAATTGCATAAGTTTATCAATGAGTATTAAATTTATAGTCAAAAATCATCAATATCAATACATGGAATAAATCTTATTTATTTACAATGTCTCTATGAAAATCTGAGTCAAATTTACCTCAAAACAACCCATGTTACTAGTGCATTTAAAATTCTGCAATGTCTCTTATATATCACTAAGAAATAAAGGTTTACATAATATATGGTGAGGTTAATTTGCATACTGGTCTTAATAAAACTGGAGTTTATAAATAATTAATCTCTAATATTGTTTTATTCTCCAACATATTAAAATCAATCCCATGAATGATTTTGTATAAAATACAATTAAAATAAATGTAATCTTTTTATATGTGTTTGTATTTCATTTCATTAGTCTTTCTAATTTACTATATTTTATTATATTAAAACTCAAATACTAATGCCCGGAGGGTGCAGATTCTTGCTAGTACATATAATATAAATACATCTAAGTAATTTAAAAAAGTAATTTAGAAATAATAATACCATCTAAGAAATAACCATTAAAACTGATGATTAACCATAAGATTTCAGTACTAGTTTGGTTTGTTTTATGGCATATCAACCTCAGTGGGTCATTTAATGCCAACAAAGTTTTGAGATAAATTCATTCTTAATGGATACTCAATTTTTTTTTATAAGCACATTTTTTTTTTATTTAATTCATAGATGGGACCCTAACAGGTACTACCACTCCATGTCAGAGTGGACCTGGGAGCAATGGTGATGAAGGGGTGCTCCACATTCCCCAAACCTCTAGAAATGGAACCTCACCATCAGATAGAGTTTAACGTCATTCCTAGGACATGAAGACCCTCATCCACTGCTTTCTAGTACCCATATGATAAAAAGGGTTGGGGCTTGCCATGAGGACAATAGGGTCGAGACAATCATACAGGTGCTAGGGCTTGACGTGACCAGCCGATTGATCAGAGGAGACCTCTCTGACTGCCAGTCTAGCCTAAGTAAGTGTCTAAGTGGAGTGTTGCATGTCATGGACTCCTCATCCACCAGGATTCCGTCCTTAAGCATCATGGGTCACCACCCACGGCCAACAGGTGGTCTTACCTCTCTGCAGAGGTGCAGTTGGTGTATTCTAAAGCCCCAGATCTCAGTATGCAGAGAGCTAGAATATAAGAAAAATATTAGAATTTAGTATAAGTTACTCACGTGTTGTGTGAACTTGCAATGAAGTAGTGACACAGAGGCTGTGTCATGTCTTGGCATACACGTCGATACTCTGGGTTTGAAAATATCACATTCTTCAGATAAAAGGTAGGCTGTGAAACCTGAAGAAATTTAAAAAGAAGAAAAACTTTTATTAAAAAAAAACCCCAAAAAAACCCAAAAACCTTTTCACTTTTATTCTAAAAATCTTTCAGTACATGAAATAACTTTATAGAAATAAAAATATAATCATCAATTTAACTCATAATTTGAAATGTTTCAATTATGTACAGAGATAAGTTAAAAAAAAAAAAAAAAAAAAAAAAAAAAAGAAAAAGAAAAAAAAAAAGAAAAAAAGAAAAAGAAGAAAAAAAAGAAAAAAAGAAAAGAAAAAAAAAAAAAAAAGAAAAAAGAAAAAGAAAAAAAAAAAAAGAAGAAAAAGTTGGCAGAATGGCCTATTGTCCTTATGATTCCGAGGTGAGTGCTCTACTGACTGAGCTAAACTGGCCTAAAGAGATAAAACACCCATGGTTGTGTGTGTGTATTATATAATATATATATATATATATATATATTATATATAAGGGCCAGCTTAGCTCAGTCGGTAGAGCATTCAATTAGAAACCACAAGGTTCCTGGTTTGATACTGGTCCTCGCCAACTCAGCGTATTAGCAGCACAGGGATCTGTGCGAGAAAGTGAGGAGCTGATGGTAGATGAGGTGCTCCATCTCAGATGCAAAAACAATCTCCTTGGTCTAGCACTATTGAAAAGGGGATAGACTCCTTGGCTGTCTGGCTGATACCGACTTTAGGCCGCCTCGTCGACTATTAACTATATATATGACATGAAGTCAACTACTAACTAACTATATATATATATATATATATATATATATATATATATATACACATGAAGTCAACAGTGATTGGTCACCGAAAATTTCTTGCCTAAGCAATTCTCAATCCAAGTCATCACCGGATGACTATTTTCATATCTTTTTTTATTTGTTTCATTTTAAACTTTATTCATTGTGTGTTTAGGGATTAATAATCCCCACCCCACAGCAGAAGAAGCAAGTATCCCTTCCCTGAGATTGGCAAATACACCGAGATTATTTCCGTTATGCATCCAAGTCAAAGTCTCTCTCCACGCCCCCCCCACCCCCCACCCGAAAACTACTTTTTCCATTTCATGCTGCAAAGCTTTCTTTTATTAGAGTGCCATGATCCAGGTGAGTGCTTTTATTTTTAACACTGAAGAGGTTGATATTTTATGATCAATCTTCAATGAAAAATGAACAGTTAATAAAATATACAACTCTTTAGAGATTGTTCCTGATCTCTCAATTGTTTAACAAGGGAATATACTTTTATTGTATTTTTTTTCAAGTGATAATTCAAGTGATTTGAATACAATAGAAATAAGTAAAGTAGTTGGAGTGGCCTATTGTCAGTATCAGCTGAACAGATAACAATAAAGATGAGGACAATAGCCAAATCCAAATATACATTGTTAGTGAGTTTGAATCTCACTGGGTGCTCCATACATCTGGCCTTGTGCCATAACTAAGCAAATCTTAGTGAATCTCCATATTGTTGCCACATTTTATTTTCTGCTATTTTACATAAACAGACTGAAACAAATTTATTATTAATTTGTTGCTTTAACCCTCCAAATTAAATCAACAAATTGTGGATGATTGTTTTCTGTGGACAATTTAAATGAATATAGAGACATTAATAAGGAACCACAACTTTTTTTATTAACCAAATTTTAATTTCATGTTTTTCTGAGTTAACTATGTGTATATATATATATATATATATGGTGTTATTTGGGAGTCTCCGTATGCTTCTAGTAATTATATATTTGAGATATATTTTTGTATCTATATCCATTTTTTGGAAGTACACAAATCAGGTTTGGCATTAGTGTGAAGCATTGATGTGCTATATTATAATAATGTAGGTATCATAATATATTCATCTGGGAATAAATATCAGAACACTCGGTTGTTTTCTTTCAGTTTCTTTTATTTAGTAGTAGTGGTGAATTTTCGGGATTGTAATGATCTCCCTTCTTCAAGACTCAAAAGAAACTAAAAGAAAACAACCGAGTGTTCTGATATTTATTCCCAGATGAATTTATTATGATACCTACATTATTATAATATAGCATATCAATGCTTCACACTAAAGCCCAAACCTGATTTGTGTACTTCCAAAAAACAGATATAGATACAAAAATATATCTCATATATATATATATATATATATATAAACGCAACGCTCTTCTCTGAATGGAGCACTCTGTGACGGCCTTTACACACAAAGCGATGTGTTTATTAAAACAGTTAAAATCCCCTTCCCATTCTGTAAGTAAAGACAGCCTAATGGTTAAGGTGCCGGACTGACACCCAACCGACCGGAGTTCAATTCTGGCTGTAGGTAGCTTACAAAATGTCTAGCCACACTGAAAAGACTTGATAAGTCAAAATACGTGTCTGTGGATGCTTTTGTAGCATTGTTAAGTAAAGTATATTATTATTTATATTTTGAAGGCAATTACAATGCATATATATTGCATAAAATTCACTAATTATTGAAAAATAATCATGACACGCTGAGTTTGCTTGTCATGATTATTTTCAATAATTATCGAATTTTATACGATATACGCATTGTAATTGCCTTCAAAAATATAAATAATAATAATAATAATAATAATAATAATAATATATATATATAATATATAATATATATATTATATATATATATATAATGTATCTGTCAATGTGTATGTGCATAAAACAACAAACTTACCATCTATTCCTAAGTGACCTTTAGTCCGTCCTTCACTTGATGGTTCATATTTGTTGATGATTTCCCAGCATCTTTCTTTGGTTACTCTTGGTTCCTAAAGAAAAATATCAAAAATATTGAATGTTGAAATCTAATTTGGAAAAAAGAAAAAGATTACCACTACATCATCATCATTATTAGAAGGTGCATGTGTTACATAATCCATAGGTAGCTTATGAGTTATGTACGTACTATAGATAGATATTTTTTTTAATCAGAGTTCGTTAGATTCGAAATAACGGTGGTTGAGTGGAAAATTACCAGCCGTTACAGTCAGCTTTATTCGCAGATAATAACCTTTTGCTTGTGTTTGAATATTTTGTTATATAAGGTGTGCTACAATACACCACTTAAATTATAGATTAAGTGAGGTCATGTGGTTTAAACCTCAGCCAATCAACAGCTCTAATGTGTGGCTGGTTGACTACTTAATCACTGATACTGAGAGATGTCCATTTGCAATTATTGATGAAGGACTTGCAATACTGAGGAGCACCAATGAACAACCAAAGGATTCTTTATCAAGGATTTCCATTGGACAAGTGCTCTTGCATGAAGCCTAAAGGATGGCCCATAAAATCGTAACAGCTTGACCTTCTGGAAACGCGCCATTTAGAAGCGTGCAACAGTTTTAGTTTAGTTGTGGCCAGAAATTCAGAGAGAGCGTACTCGAAAGTTTGTCTCACCGAGATGTCGCTCTTTGGGCTGGGGTTGTTCAATAAAAGACTTAAGAAAAATAACAAGTCTTGCTTTATTGATTAATTAAAATAAGAATGCACAGACACCCAGCCCGAGAAATCAACATGAAGAAAGCAACCCACAGCATCAGCCCTGAGGAAATGGCAATTAAATTAGGAGCAAGAACAGATAGACAAGAAAACAAGTAAGAGCCCTGATCATCTATCATCCCCTTGTCTGTCTGTCTCTCTCTCGCAATTATATACCCAAGTAAAGGGGTATATAACACACTAGCTGGAGTAATGAAAATGAAGGTGTACTTCACACTCCCTAGATCTCAGGAACTGGTTTGGTTTCTTTGTTTAAAGGCATATCAACCTTCATGGGTTATTTAATGTCAAAGCCATCCTTGTAGAAAAACAGAAGTGGTACTATTTAACCCATAGCTGGGCTCAGGAACCAAAGCCTCAACATCAGATGCAATTGAGTGTCATACCTAGGACACTTTTTTTTTGTGTTGGAGGGAGGGATTACCACTATGTAGGGATAGAGTTAGCCTATTCTAAACTAACAGACATGAGCAGTTTTTCAAGGACATGAAGGACCAACACTTTGTTAGGCAGGTGGTCATAATGTGTTGGTTGGTTGATTTTATGGCATGTCAACCCATTGGGTTATTTTATGCTGAAGAAATTTTTGCTTTATTCAGAGCTGACGGTAGGTGTGGCATTCCACCACAGCAAAAAAAAAAAAAACTCACTGGTCTAGTGCTAGCAAAAAGGGGATAGACTCCCCCTCTGTTTGGCTGATACCAACAATAGGCCATTCTGCCAAATTTACTTTTTTTTTTGTTACAAATGCATAAAAAACAAAATGAGCCTGATACAAAAGTTATTTAATTAAAGTCTCAACTTGCACTTAACGTATACAGATCAGGATTAAAAAAAAACCCAAAATAACTTTATTTGAATCAGAGTTTTATTGGCCAAAAACTTTCAAGCAATAAAACAAATCAGGATTAAAAAAACAAAACAAAAAAAAAAAACCAACTTTATTTGAATCTGTGTTTCTATTGGCTGAAGACCTTCAACCAATGAAAATGTAAATTGAAACAAATAAAAATGAAGAAAATATTAACTCAGAAAAAAAACAAAACAACCAGCACTCCTGCAGAAGACACAAAATAAACCATTTTGAAAGATTATCATGCAACTTGAGCTTAAGGCTTTGCTGGATGGTTTTCAATCAAGGCCTGTTCATTCTCAAGTGGAACATTTTCATTCAAACAAACATTGAATGATTGATCGATCAATTAGTCAATCAATACTGCTTGAGGATAAGACTTCATCTTTCTTTAATGAAAATGTTAACAAGAACATTACATGTAACAATATATCTTTGATTAAAAAAAACAATTATATTTCCAACATGTAAATGAATATTCAAGAGTTATATCTTTGGTTTTACTATTACTAATTGCATTAAAGTCAACTCTATATCATATCATTCATATAATGCCTGTAAAAAATGATGATATTGTTCAAATATAGACTAGTACTACTACTAGGATCAGAGTAGGTATTTTACCCAACCCGTTCACTATGGGTAGGATGTGACACAAAAAAAAAACGCACGAAAAGGAGTGAAAAGAAGCCACCACAGAAAAGAGAGCCAGAAGGAAGGAGAGACGACAGCAACTCCAGCAAGTATCACTGTTTGTTTGTTTGCAGTCACTGCACCAGAGATTGCCATTTAAAAATTGGTCTGTTCAGCCACTTGAACAGATGTGTACATAAATTGAAAAAAAAAAAAAAAGTGGACACTACTCCATCGTCTTTAGCAAACGAAAGGATGTCAACATTTACCATCACCTACTATTGTTTAAAGTAGTTTTACTATGTAACAATGAAAAGGGACCATATGACCTTTAGGCACCCCTTTTTGATCTCAATTAAGAAATATCCGGTTAGGTTAGGGTTTAGTTTTATAATTTTAAAAAAAAAAAAATCTAAAAATCGTCTGTTAAAAACAACCAGATATTGAGAGTGTAAATGAAAAACTCCTTTCTTAATCGAGATCAAAAAGGGGTGCCTAAAGATAATATGGTCCATGAAAAGAAATTTCTCTTTGCAGAGAATCTCATGTTCTAGTCAATAGCAGAAAAACTCTTTAAAGCTGAACAGACTTATTAACGGCAAATATATAATTAGAAATACATATTTTGAGATAATTTCAGTATTTTTGTATAATTATCCCAACATCTTTATTATCAATTTTAATTTACTTTATCTTTTATCTTATTTGTGTTGCCTTTGTTCATAATGATCAATTTTACATTTTATGAATTAAGTAAGCATGGATCAAAAAAAGAAAAAAAAAAAAAGAAAAAAAAAAAGAGAAAAAAGTAATCTCCAAGATTTTAATGCATATCTTGTGGTCCTGAATGAAATGATAAGCAAATAGTTTTACATTTTATTCTAATGATTAGTCATTTTTTTAGTTTATAAAACATATGTAAATTCTTTAAGATAATAATGTTCTTATAATATGTTAGAAGGTTCAAAGTAACTTTCCAACGTGTGTACATAAATTAATCCAGCAAAGAAGTTATATATAATAACAAACATAGACTTTATTTCATGAGCATGTGGAGAAAATACATACATGTCAGGTATACACATACTCATGACAAGGTACAGTAAGATATGGAGTACAGATACATAAATCTTATTATAATGGAGATTGTGTGTTTTTCAGTCTGTAACCGAAACTATATTACTACTCAAGTCACAATTCCCTTAGTTATATACGTCACATTCTCCATGATTCTATTTCTATTTAAACCTCAATTTATAATAAAACTGATTGACATTGTTAATACTGTTGGCCTTACCTAAACATTAATAACATGCCAATTGTATTTATATATACAACAAAATACCAGTTTTCAGTGTAAACGTAAAGCTAATTTGCATATTGATATTAAAAAAACTGATTTTAATAAAAATGTGCTTGGTATATTGATTTCTAATTGTTGGTTTTATCTTAATGAATATGAGCACAAATCTCTTCAATAAATCCTAAAAGAAATTCATTAACAAGAAGAAATAACTGTAATTTTATTCTCTACTTCCTATTTTAACTAAATAGTTAGATTAGGAAAATTTAGCATTGAAAAACGGAAGTGATGAAAGAGTAAGTTTCAGTGTTCTATTCTCCGATTATACCCCCTCCGTTTCAAATCTTTTTATCTGAAATCTTAATTAGTTTCATTAGCCTTTCTGATTTAATCTAATATTTTATTACATTTAAACTTAAATACTTGCACCCGGAGGGTGCATATATTTGCTAGTATACATAAAGAATGTAAGACAAAGTCCTAAAAAAGTGATACAGTTACATGTAGAAATAAGTCACTTACTGATAGTTGCTGAGGTGGGGGGGGGGGGCAAAGCCACTTAAGAAGCAGAGGAACCAAGTGCCTAACCCATGTGCAATGGTTGCCAGACCGAGAGAAAAAAAAGAGATTTTCTCCTGGGCTGCTGTTTTAAATACAGCAGCCACCTATCGGCGAAAAACTTGTAGCAAGGAAGATAACCTTATTGAACTTATGTCCATCCTAACAGGGGCGGACAAATCGCTACACATCATCGATAAAGATTTACCTTAAAAATCAGTGGACCTATAATACCCTCAACTACCTGCTTTTATTGTTTGTATACTTCGCTTATTTACAAAAACTCACAGCAATAGGAGTCTAGTCAAATTCGACAGAAAATTAGATTAAAGAATAATATTTAATGTTAGTCTATTAACAGTTTAGATTGTCATTTACTTTTGTCATTAGCAATTTTCAGAATTCAGCTTCTGGGCAAGTAACTTTTGTAGTAAAAATTCACTTTTTTAAAAAAAATAGAATAAAGAAATATGATTTAATGTAGCCTATTAACAGTTTAGATTGGTCATCTACTTTGTCATTAGCAATTTTCAGAATTCAGCTTCTGTGCATAGTAACTTTTTGTCGTAAAAATTCCACTTTTTAAAAAAAATAGAATAAAGAATATGATTTAATGTAGCCTATTTAACAGTTTAGATTGGTCATCTACTTTGTCATTAGCAATTTTCAGAATCAGCTTCTGTGGCATAGTAACTTTTTGTCGTAAAAATTCCACTTTTTAAAAAAAAAATAGAATAAAGAATATGATTTAATGTAGCCTATTAACAGTTTAGATTGTCATTTACTTTTGTCATTAGCAATTTTTCAGAATTCAGCTTCTGTGGCATAGTAACTTTTTGTTAGTAAAAATTCCACTTTTTAAAAAAAAATAGAATAAAGAATATGATTAATGTAGCCTATTAACAGTTTAGATTGGTCATCTACTTTTGTCATTAGCAATTTCAGAATTCAGCTTCTGTGGCATAGTAACTTTTTGCGTAAAAATTCCACTTTTTAAAAAAATAGAATAAAGAATATGATTTAATGTAGCCTATTAACAGTTTAGATTGGTCATCTACTTTTGTCATTAGCAATTTTCAGAATTCAGCTTCTTTGGCATAGTAACTTTTGTCGTAAAAATTCACTTTTAAAAAAAAAAATAGAATAAAGAATATGATTTAATGTAGCCTATTAACAGTTTAGATTGGTCATTTACTTTTGTCATTAGCAATTTTCAGAATTCAGCTTCTGTGGCATAGTAACTTTTTGTAGTAAAAATTCCACTTTTAAAAAAAAAAAAATAGAATAAAGAATAGATTTAATGTAGCCTATTAACAGTTTAGATTGGTCATTTACTTTTGTCATTAGCAATTTTCAGAATTCAGCTTCTGTGGCATAGTAACTTTTTTGTATAAAAAATTCCACTTTTTTAAAAAAAAAATAGAATAAAGAATATGATTTAATGTAGCCTATTAACAGTTTAGATTGGTCATCTTACTTTTGTCATTAGCAATTTTCAGAATTCAGCTTCTGTGGCATAGTAACTTTTTGTCGTAAAAAATCCACTTTTTTTAAAAAAAAATAGAATAAAGAATATTGATTTAATGTAGCCTATTAACAGTTTAGATTGGTCATCTACTTTTGTCATTAGCAATTTTCAGAATTCAAGCTTCTGTGGCATAGTAACTTTTTGTCGTAAAAATTCCACTTTTTTTAAAAAAAAATAGAATAAAGAATATGATTTAATGTAGCCTATTAACAGTTTAGATTGGTCATCTACTTTTGTCATTAGCAAATTTTCAGAATTCAGCTTCTGTGGCATAGTAACTTTTTGTCGTAAAAATTCCACTTTTTTAAAAAAAAAATAGAATAAAGAATATGATTTAATGTAGCCTATTAACAGTTTAGATTGGTTCATTTCTACTTTTGTCATTAGCAATTTTCAGAATTCAGCTTCTGTGGCATAGTAACTTTTTGTCGTAAAAAATTCCACTTTTAAAAAAAAAAATAGAATAAAGAATATGATTTAATGTAGCCTATAACAGTTTAGATTGGTCATTTACTTTTTGTCATTAGCAATTTTCAGAATTCAGCTTCTGTGGCCATAGTAACTTTTTGTAGTAAAAATTCCACTTTTTAAAAAAAAAATAGAATAAAGAATTATGATTTAATGTAGCTATTAACAGTTTAGATTTGGTCATTTACTTTTGTCATAGCAATTTTCAGAATTCAGCTTCTGTGGCATAGTAACTTTTTGTAGTAAAAATTCCACTTTTTAAAAAAAAAAAATAGAATAAAGAATATGATTTAATGTAGCCTATTAACAGTTTAGATTGGTCATTTACTTTTGTCATTAGCAATTTTCAGAATCAGCTTCTGTGGCATAGTAACTTTTGTGTAGTAAAAATTCCACTTTTAAAAAAAAAAATAGAATAAAGAATATGATTTAATGTAGCCTATTAACAGTTTTAGATTGGTCATCTACTTTGTCATTAGCAATTTTCAGAATTCAGCTTCTGTGCATAGTAACTTTTTGTCGTAAAAAAATTCACTTTTTAAAAAAAAAAATAGAATAAAGAATATGATTTAATGTAGCCTATTAACAGTTTAGATTGGTCATTTACTTTTGTCATTAGCAATTTTTCAGATCAGCTTCTGTGGCATAGTAACTTTTTGTCGTAAAAATTCCACTTTTGAAAAAAAAAATAGAATAAAGAATATGATTTAATGTAGCCTATTAACAGTTTAGATTGGTCATCTACTTTTGCATTTAGCAATTTCAGAATTCAGCTTCTGTGGCATAGTAACTTTTTGTCGTAAAAATTCCACTTTTTTAAAAAAAATAGAATAAAGAATATGATTTAATGTAGCCTATTAACAGTTTAGATTTGGTCATTCTACTTTTGTCATTAGCAATTTTCAGAATTCAGCTTCTGGGCATAGTTTTTTGTCGTAAAAATTCCACTTTAAAAAAAAAAATAGAATAAAGAATATGATTTAATGTAGCCTATTAACAGTTTAGATTGGTCATTTACTTTTGTCATTAGCAATTTTCAGAATTCAGCTTCTGTGGCATAGTAACTTTTTGTAGTTAAAAAAACAATCACAATCAATTTCAAAATTCACAATCTTATTCACTTCAGATCTCATTCTATTCAAGTAAAGTCCAATCATTAAAACAATGACATGTGTGAGAGCCACTGCCAGCTGTTTATTGGTGATCCTACCTGCAGTTGTGGGAGAGCTGCTGTGAGTGGTTTTTAAGTATGCAAAGAGTTAAGTTTTATCCGTCAAAACCAAATATATAATTCAATTGAAAAATTTAGGTAATAGTTAAAGAAATCAACACAGAGATTATTAGTGACACATTGATTGACTGATTGATTTTAATGGCATGCCAATCTGTCCAGGGTTATTTTCATGCCTAAAGGTTAATTGTATTGTATGTTCATCTTTACATTGTATGTGTTAGTCGTTTCTTAACAGTTGCTTTTTTTTGTTTTGTTTTGTACATGGTCCTACGAATACAAATAAGTTTTAAAAGTCTATTGACCCACAGATGCTACACTAACAGATATTACCACCTTCGGACAGAGTGGACCTGGAAGTAAATGGCAATGAAAGGTTACTCTACCACTCTCCAAACCTCACCATCAGATGTAGTTTTAGTGTCTTCCCAAAGAAATCCCCTTTTTTTGAGGAAGGTCTTTAACCCTCTGCTGGTGGATAGTCAGCATATTTCTATGCCCTTGCCAAAACAGGCCATGTGAAATATTTCAATATCATGATGCAATTTGGAAAGCTTAGTTTAGTTTATGTTTAAATGTCATATTCAACCCTTTTTAGGTCATTTAATGCCAAATTCAAGTCATTTGATATCCAGGTTGCTTTACAGTACCTGCTGTTGCTTAAATGGTCACCCATCTAGGTATTTTGAACAAAGCTCATCAACTGACTGAACTTCGTTGATCTTGAAAGTGGTTCACCAGTGCTTTCAATGTGAATTGACTGTAAGTCAATTTTTTATGGTTTCAAGTAAGTAATAATAATACTTAGCAAACAATTAAAATCTATAAAAAAATAATTCGCTCACAGTTTAAAGATTTAACCACGAAAGGTGACAGACAGGTCAAGAGTTAAGAATAAAACGAACAACTTGAAATAGGAATAAAGACTTGTATTACAGAATATATATATATATATATATATATATATATAACAATAAGGTTACAAACTTTTAGTGCGTCTGTACAAATGTATGTAATTTGTAAAAAACTTAGCTGACTCCTGAGGTAGGGTGAATTATCGGATCCCCTGCTACAGCTTCTCTGTCGTAATGCTGGATATGAGAGACGTTCAATTTGTGGTCCATCTTCGATGCTGGTCGAGCAGAAAAGGAAGAGTTTCCCACTTTGGGTTTACCGCCAAAGTATTCTAGCTTGTGATTGGTTGTTTTGAAACAGAGGCTCTTAGACAAGGACGATAACCCTCATACCTCAGAATTCTCAATAACAGTTATATGATTTCAAGTATTCCTATCCATTACTAATAATAGACTTTATGGTGTCTGGTGTGATGTCCAGAAAATACGATTCTCAAGCTTGGATTTTCCCATAGGAAAAAATCCCAAAAGATTTATGTTGAGAAATTTAAAGATATAAGGCGTGTGGTAAATGGTCACTTCTAATTATAAACTCGCTGATAACCATGTGACCAACCTATGGACCAACCACTGGCAGTATTCTGCTGCTAATATTATTATTTATACTGGCCATTTCTGGTCATACCTAATCATTACTACTTGGATCTTCTTGGATGACGGACCATAAGATTTCTATATCACAGGACTTATTCACTTACCAAAGGATTCTATATCACAGGACTTATTCACTTACCAAAGGATTCTATAACTCAGGACTTACTTATTTACTTTAAGTTCTTTACAACTGGCCAAGGATGGCGGCCAAATACTTAACAGTTTATTTTTCAGAAATATTATTTTATGGTTTTTCTATTTATATTTAAAGTAGTGGGAAAGCTTTGGATTAAAAACTTAGTTTATAGAGAAATTTCATGCTGATTTTAAAATATAAAAAAAAAAATTGCTCCAACTTACCCCTTGTTCAGCTTCCACAAACATTTGTAAGTCTTCTACTGGCATGAATTCAGAATTAGTGGCATATCTGGAAAAGAAAGAATAAATTAAAAACATTGAATAAATAAAGAAACCAATAATCATCAACAAACACCTTTACCCCCATTCTTGTTGGTTTTGATGTTTATTCAATGTTTTTAATTTATTCTTTCTTTTCCAGATATGCCACTAATTCTGAATTCATGCCAGTAGAAGACTTACAAATGTTTGTGGAAGCTGAACAAGGGGTAAGTTGGAGCAATTTTTTTTTTTTATATTTTAAAATCAGCATGAAATTTCTCTATAAACTAAGTTTTTAATCCAAAGCTTTCCCACTACTTTAAATATAAATAGAAAAACCATAAAAAATAATATTTCTGAAAAATAAACTGTTAAGTATTTGGCCGCCATCCTTGGCCAGTTGTAAAGAACTTAAAGTAAATAAGTAAGTCCTGAGTTATAGAATCCTTTGGTAAGTGAATAAGTCCTGTGATATAGAATCCTTTGGTAAGTGAATAAGTCCTGTGATATAGAATCTTATGGTCCGTCATCCAAGAAGATCCAAGTAGTAATGATTAGGTATGACCAGAAATGGCCAGTATAAATAATAATATTAGCAGCAGAATACTGCCAGTGGTTGGTCCATAGGTTGGTCACATGGTTATCAGCGAGTTTATAATTAGAAGTGACCATTTACCACACGCCTTATATCTTTAAATTCTCAACATAAATCTTTTGGGATTTTTTCCTATGGGAAAATCCAAGCTTGAGAATCGTATTTTCTGGACATCACACCAGACACCATAAAGTCTATTATTAGTAATGGATAGGAATACTTGAAATCATATAACTGTTATTGAGAATTCTGAGGTATGAGGGTTATCGTCCTTGTCTAAGAGCCTCTGTTTCAAAACAACCAATCACAAGCTAGAATACTTTGGCGGTAAACCCAAAGTGGGAAACTCTTCCTTTTCTGCTCGACCAGCATCGAAGATGGACCACAAATTGAACGTCTCTCATATCCAGCATTACGACAGAGAAGCTGTAGCAGGGGATCCGATAATTCACCCTACCTCAGGAGTCAGCTAAGTTTTTTACAAATTACATACATTTGTACAGACGCACTAAAAGTTGTAACCTTATTGTATATATATATATATATATATATATATATATATTCTGTAATACAAGTCTTTATTCCTATTTCAAGTTGTTCGTTTTATTCTTAACTCTTGACCTGTCTGTCACCTTTCGTGGTTAAATCTTTAAACTGTGAGCGAATTATTTTTTTATAGATTTTAATTGTTTGCTAAGTATTATTATTACTTACTTGAAACCATAAAAAATTGACTTACAGTCAATTCACATTGAAAGCACT
>CM042154.1:71368935-71388182 GCA_023376005.1 Doryteuthis pealeii | reverse complement strand
AAAAAGAGAGAAGAATAAGGGGGCTTTTTTTTTTTAAACACCGCTTTTGTTTTATAAAACCAAACTTCGGTTAAACATTGTTGAATAATGAATTTTAAAAGTATTGCGTCAATTATGATAAAAAATAAAGATTAATTTTTAGTTTAAGAAAAGAAGCGCTAAGTGTTAAAAAAACAAACACGTAAAATCATTTTTTTGTTTTCATTTTTTTTTTTTCGTCTGATTCAGACCTACTTGTATTTTTTTTTTTTAAATCAACAAACTATTTCTGTAAATGGTTGACAAGGTCCAAGGTATATTTATGACAAATTAAAATTAAAAGATATTTCTTAATTTCTAAATAAATTACGGTCATCATATTTAGCGGAAAAGCATCGCTCAGACTGGTTGTTAACCGTAAACAAATTTTGAATTAAAAATAAATGTAACATCTTTTTTAAATTCCTAATAGGAATAATAAAATTTGAAATAAAAAAATACTTGATATATTTGTGAAAGTGCCGCGAAAATTAAAATAAATTTTATCTATAAATTTTTATCTATAAATTTTTCATTAAAATTAACTCTATTAAAACTTTAAAAATATTTTTTTTTTACCGCAACGAAAACGGAAGTAGTCACGGACAAAATACCATAACTAATAATTTAACGTAATATTTGAATTAGTGTCTGTATCTTTATTTTAAATTAATTTCTCGCAAAACTTTATACATGAAATAATTATAAATACAAATAAAAATTAAAATATCAATTAGAAACTGTTTAGAACTAAACATGAATTTATTAAAAGATTCCTTGAAAATTGGCTATGCAAATATTACAAACCAGATATTACAAACGCATCTCAATACTTGTATATAAAGCAATTTGTTCCTTTAATATTATGTATAACACAAATTGATTATAAATTAGGTTCTCATTGACAAACGCTAGAGTTTAGTTTGAAATATCTGACGTCAGCCGTGACGTAGTTTCGGCTTCAGACAAAAATGCAGTCTATCTCCATTATATATGTAGAAAAATTAATCGTTGAACACTGGTGACCCAGGTAGAGCAAGCCGACGAGTCGGGGTTGCAAAAGGAATAATCTTTTGCGACCCACTCCTGCCTAGGGTCAGGTAACAATTGGTAACAAGTAGTAAACACTCCGTAAAAAACTTCTTTAACCGTAGTTGATCACGGGAGCGAATAAGACAGTTGAACGGGGAAGGAAAGCACATTATATAGGCGCTGCCATGTCTCCCCACCCCTCCAACTTCCGACAGGAAAACTACATAATGCAATCTCTCTCTGGTCTCGTGTTCAATCACAAGAGTCAGAACTTCCTCAACCCAACCAGCAGCTCCAGACGGTAAGTCACCAGTCCTCACCCTTTTTTTTCACACACTCCCAACACTAACAAGAAGAAAAAAAGAAGTTTTGAGAAAAAAAAGGGGGGGAAATACGTAACCCTGAGAGGGGACTTTAACAGGTACTAGGCCCTAGTCACGGGTCACCTGGAGGTGACAGTGGTGCGGGGTACCCTCATTCCGTCCCCTAGCCCTAGGCCCCACTGTCGGTTGTAGTTTTCAGTCTTACCAGGACCATCACATGAAACAGTCTAAGCGGGAGTAGACTTGGTCTACCCCTCCGTCTTTTTTGGGAGCGCAATCCGGGCAGTACCATTTTTGCCTTCTGGGGGGAGCCACGCAAATTCCCACACACCGGAAGTGGAACCACTCCTCACACAAATCGCACCCAATCATGTCCGACTCTCCCTGAGGAGTGTTACACACAGGACATAGCCAGACAGGGCCCTCCACGCCCGGAGAAGGGCAGGGGGGTTCTGCGTCCTCATCTACAGCCGAGGTGCTCAGAGGTTGCCGGACTGACTGCGCGCTCTGGGACTCCTCCGGTCGTCAGGAATCAGTGAAAGCTCTAGAGGGAACAAATGTTTCAGGGAATGGATTTCCTCGATGCCGTTCCCTTTCCTGACACGTGCCGATCTCACCACTCCATCATCACCAGGAATGACATCCAGGATGGATCCAAGGATCCAAAATGGTCTCGGTTTCAGAGGACTCTTGACGAGGACCACATCGTCTTTTTTAAGGCGGTTCTCAAATTGTAACCGAGACTGCCTCGGGGACCCCCTCCTGAGATCCAAGAGATACTGATTATACCACAGCTCGTGGAACTCCAACAGCCACCGGTTCCTGAGCTCCATGGTTTTAATCAACCTTTTCCGGCTGGGAGGCACCGCCGCTGAAAGGTCTTGCCCTTCCAATCGCAACAGTAACCCCGGACTACTGTTAGGTCTCAAGAACAGGTTAGGCGTAATCGCCGTCAGATGCCTTTCCGAAGATGTCTGGTAAGTTAGAGGACGATTGTTTACAGCTCTCTGTATGTCAGAGATTATGGTCAGGAGGGTGAAATACTCCACCTTACCTCTGCCGATTACTTTGAAGAGGCAGGTCTTCAAGGTTTTAATACTACGTTCCCACGTTCCCCCATACCACGGGGAAAACAAAGGGATCGTCTTTAGTTTTAAGCCAGAAGAAGCGAATTTATTATGGTATTCCTGGAGAAGAGCAAGACGACAAACAGCTTCCCGCTACCCAGGAAGGTCTTTGCGTTGTCACAGTAGAGTGCCTCTGGAATCCCGTGCAAATTCGTAAAGCGTACCAGGGCTTGAAAAAAACGACAACACACTCATGTCCGGAACCACTTCAATATGCACTGCTCTAATGTTCAAGCAAGTAAAAAGGAGTAGGTACATTTTTTTCTCCTCTGTTCCTTCCTTTATCCAGAGATGTCCGGTAAAATCGACTCCTGAGTTCTTAAATGGTACTTCAAACTCTACACGAGAAGCAGGTAGGCTGGCCACAGAGTTTGGTAGAACGGGTCTGGAGTTGTATCTTTTGCATTGCGCACAAGATGCTAGAACCGTTTACTGCCTGCCTTCCTTGTGGGACCCAGTAGCCACTACGCCTCAATTCGGCCAGGGTCGAGCCCACTCCCAGATGAGAACATTTTATATGACAATCCATAATGATAAGCCTGGTGATCGGGTGGTATTTGCCAAGCAACAGAGGATTCTTGACTTCGTATCCGAAGTGTGTAGATCGGTTGAGTCGGCCCCTCGATCGGATCAAACCATCCTGGTCCAGAAAAAGATCCAGCTCGCGGACCCTCCCAGGTACTAATCCGCCCCCCAGGCTTTAGTAGATAATCGAGCTCAGATGCAAATTCCTGCTGCTGCAGAGATTTTATCAGGTATACTGTTGCCCTTCTCTCATGATCTTCCTCTCGACCCCGCAGCATAGCAACAAACCTGAAAACCAGGGAGGAGACCCTCAGCAAGCGAGTGAAAGTAGAAAATCTCCGCAAGGGCAAGACAGAAGGAAACTCCTCCCTCGAGATTACCGAGAAGCTCATCGAAGAACGAGCAATCTGTTGGCATCGATCATTGAGACAGGGTAGATTTTTGTCCCTGCCAAGGAAGGACCCCCTCGCGCAACCAGAGAGGGCCATGACACCAGAATTCGAAGTTGGATTTAAATTTCTTGAAGGTCAGTCCCCTGGTGATCAGGTCAGCCGGGTTCTGCACAGAGGTAACATACTTGAAGTGAGGTCCGAGACCATATCGGGACTCCAATTCACGACTCATTTGCAGGATGTCCTTGAGTCGATTCCTTGCAAAAATATTCTTGCTAGCCATAGAATGGGAAAGGAGCCAAGACAATACCACCTGGGCGTCGGTAGCTACATATAACTTGGTGGGTTTAAAAACTCCACAATTGTCAAGTATGGTTGGCAAACACTTGATTCCCAGGTACACAGCCATTAACTCCAGAACGGGTAGTGTCCTGTCCTTCATGGCGCGACCTTAGCCTTAGCAAACACCAAGGATGATTGTTGGTTCTGCACGACGAAGGCCGAGAATCCATATGCCTCCCTTGAAGCGTCACAAAATAGGTATATCTCCCCAGGTTGGTCTCCATTAATGGCCTGTCGCACGAATCGAAGATCGCTCAATCTGGAGAGGTCCTCAGCAAGCGCCCTCCACAGAACTAGAGATTCAGGAGGCAGTGGATCGTCCCAACCAAGACCCTTCTTCCATAACGTTTTCATCAGCACACGGCTTCGTATAGTCACCGGAAGGCAGAGTGATAGAGGGTCAAATAGTCTGGCAGCTTCGGACAGAATTCTCCTCTTGGTAGATGCGTCCGGATCGCACATAACAGGGGCAACATGCAACAGCTCAGAGTGGGGATTGTATCGATATCCCAAAACCCTTTCCCATCCGTCTCCGAGTTCGCTCAGTGTACCGTCCCTCTTCATCTCCCCTCTAAGGAAGTCACAATTTGTGTTGCAGGACTGGATGACAAAAACCACCTTCCTGCAAGCGCTTCTTGGTCAGTGAATATAATCTGGAGAGTTTTTCAGGGTCTGTTTCGGAAGTCACCAGATTGTCTACGTAGAAATGGTCCTCCATTATCCTACGGCAATCATCCAAAGGGTATCGAGCTGCATGAAATCTTAATATACTCACAAATGGCTGGAAGTAAACCCGAAAATCAAAGTAGAGTATTGAAACAACGAAGGCGGTCTCCGTCCCTAAGAAAAAAACAAAACCTGTTCCTGTCAGCCTCCAGGCTGAGACGAATCATTAGGAACGCCTTTCGGATGTCAGCCAGCAAGACAAAGCTGTTCGTTCTAAATGATAGAAGCAATTTTAACATGTCTCCGGTGAGGTTGATACCGGAGTAAGCAGCTTCGTTAAGTGAGACAGAGTTACCCGTTTTCAGACTACAATTAAAAACGGGCCTGACCTTCGTGGTGGCGCTTGGGTCGTCCTTATAGACTGGCCGATGGGGTATCCATATGTATTTTTCCAAAGTCTCGTGAGTTCAAAAAATTTCCTCTATGATGCCCCTGCTGTTGATAGAATGCCTCCAAGTACTCCTGGTACTTCCCCCTTTTAGTCAGGGAGTTGGCAACTCTGTCCAGGATGCGCAAAGAAACCGCGTGATTGGAAGGGACCCGTCCAGCTTATCAGTATGCCAGGGAAGTTGTACATGGTACTTCCCGTCCTTGAACTTAATGGACTCCTGAAAGCGCCTCATTTGTTCCTGGTCATAATTAGAGTAGTTGTCATGGTCGGGGATACCCAAAGACTCCATACTGAACATCTGCTCCAATCCTCTTTGCACGTCACTGAGGGGAAAGAAATCAGCCAGGGGGTCGACGTAAGAAGGCAGGGTGTCAAAAACAAAACACATGTGGGATGAATCCACCTGGGGCGTCCGCTCAAGCACAGAATTAAAGGAGAGATGGGCCACTTCAAGTCGAGGGGGATGATCCGCGGAAAAAAGGAGTCAACCTCGCCGAATGGAACGAGGCCAGCCGGGATAGAGAAAGCCCAGCCCTGTAGACAGGGTACCATCTTCAGGGGACCCAGAAGGTGGAAAAGGTCCAGTCCTACAATGCCCCCGATCGGAATGTAGTCTGAATCCCATCGAATTGCCCGGCCAAGGAAATGCCGGAGCTTTTAAAGGCATTCAAAAGCTGATCGAAATTTGCCAGACGGAGAGACAAATCCAAAGAATCTGCCACCAAAACAGGTGATGGCAGAGTACGCCCGGAACCTAAATTAATTTCCAAGACCACCTCTCTAAAGTCCTTGATACATTCACCCAGAAGGGTCGACAGTCTGAGTTGGCAATCGACGCCACAGGACTCCGAGGAACCCAAGGACTGCAACACTGCGGCAGAGACAAATAGGACCGACCACTTCCCGAGTCCAAGAGGCAATTAACCGACGTGTTTTTTCCTCCGATGTGGAAGGTGACCTGAAGAATGGGTGGCAAGCAGCGAGAGTATCCAACTGATGTCCGTGAGTCCGATATCATTTGGAGTGTAGAACCTCTACGAGCAGTGTCAGCCTTAGTCCTCCAAGATGGTCCCTGCATGGGACCCCGGCCGGTGTTCAATGATGAACCAGAAGAAGCTCCTCCCTTAATCACCAGACGTTTGATGGCTTCACTAGTTGATTGCAGAATCGATGACAATGATGGTATTCGCCTTCCAGTCAGCAGTATCACTTCTCCCTTCAAATCATTAGGGTATTTTTGAAACAGAATTTTCGCCATCAAACGCGCTCCGGCCGAGTCATCCTAGAGAAGTCACATGAGAAGGAGCTTCCTAATTCCCCCAGGAGAGAGGCAGTTCTTGAGATAAATCCTCTAAGGTCAGAATATGCTCCATCCTCCTTTGGCGAAAAGTCGAGGATATCCTGAAACACCTGGTCTATAATTTCGTCCACATCCAAATATTCATCCTTCAATATAGAAAGGGCACGCTGATAGTTAGCATTTGTGCAGCTTAAATGGTTGACCAGCAGCAGAGCTCTGTCGGACAGGGAGCATTTTAAGAAGTTAAGTCTTTCAGCATCATTGGCCATACCAACCACACAGTTTTCAAACCTTGATAAGAAGTTTCGAAAACTCATGTGGTCGGTGTCCGTCTCATAGCCGCTGAATGTAGGCCCGGTAATCTGTACCTGGGGAGGTCTGACTACAAATGAGGAAGAGCTTCCTGACGCAGGTAACGGTAGAACGCGGGGTGGAAGTTTGATCACAAAACGAACTGGTAACAGGAGAAAGCAGGGAAGCATCCAGCTCGAGTTCCGCGTGCAGATCCAGCAACAAGGACGCCCAATCACCCTCAGTAGCTCGTATATCGGTACCCGATGAAGGAGATAATTCCAATTGATTGATGCATATCTCGATCTCAGTGATGAACTCTAAAATATCCTTGCGGAAAACGGAATATACATAGGATGTCATCCTGTCCTCGCGGCACAGTTTCATCCTCTCCCTTACCTTGATCTTTAAAACCGTGATACGGTGGAGCAGTTGCTCACTGGTATCTGCCATGGTGGATGACTGGTTTACCGAAAAGGGAGAACAACGATGCCAAGTAGTTATTCCTTTTGCAATTATGTAGAAAAATTAATCGTTGAACACTGGTGACCCAGGTAGAGCAAGCCGACGAGTCGGGGTTGCAAAAGGAATAATCTTTTGCGACCCACTCCTGCCTAGGGTCAGGTAACAATTGGTAACAAGTAGTAAACACTCCGTAAAAAACTTCTTTAACCGTAGTTGATCACGGGAGCGAATAAGACAGTTGAACGGGGAAGGAAAGCACATTATATAGGCGCTGCCATGTCTCCCCACCCCTCCAACTTCCGACAGGAAAACTACATAATGCAATCTCTCTCTGGTCTCGTGTTCAATCACAAGAGTCAGAACTTCCTCAACCCAACCAGCAGCTCCAGACGGTAAGTCACCAGTCCTCACCCTTTTTTTTCACATATATAGATATGTATATGAGGTAGGTAGAAGGATGGTGAATAAGAAATGATAACTCAAAACAAATCTAAAAGTTGAAACGTTTCATCTGATTTATACGGACATCATCGGTCAAATGATTTTTATTGAAAGCAAAATTACGTGCAAGTACAAGTGAATTTGGTGAGGGTGGGGGTGAGTTAGTAGCGGAAGTGAAGGGAGGGAGGATAAGGGCAGACATGAATGAAGTGAGGGTAGTATACAGGAAAAAAAATCATTTGACCAATGGTGTCCATATGAATCGGACGAAACGTTTCAACTCTTAGATTTGTTTTGAGTCATCATTTCTTGTTCACCATCCTTCTACCTAACTCATACTGTCTGGTTCTACTACATCCATCCTATCTCCATATATATATATATATATATATATATATATATATATATATTATATATATATAATAAGGTATCCAAAACTGGTAGTAAGGGATGATTCTACATGGGATCTTCAAAATCTCACTGTATGATTATTGCATGTTTGAGTAGGTGCAAATACAAGGATTTTTATATAAATCCCTAGAGAGCTCAATGTATAATAATCTATAATTTAGATTAAATACAGAGCAATATTTACCTTTTGAAAGGAAGGAAAAACTCAATAAACCATCATTCTGTAATAAATTTATTTTGACCAAAACTTAAGTCTTTTAGAAATTTAAATAAATAAATTCCTAAAACTCCTGAGAAGTTTGAACTTTTTCCTTCCTTTCAAAGGTGTGTATATATATATATATATTTGTTATGGTATACTATACAATTAAAAGGTGTCTGGTCCATTAGTTTTAAAGCAGCATATTTGCCACTTATTTTTAAGACATGCTATTGAAAGGGTTTGAAATAAAGTGGACTGCAAAATAAATATAAATGAAAGCATTTCGCATATATGTAGGTACATCACTAGATATTTATTTTACACAGGCAAATAATATATATATATATATATATATATATTATATATTATATATAGTATCATCACCTTATTTATCATTGCACTTGATTCAGTAGTGTTTATTAATCATATACTGAACATTAAACCCTGAAAATTTCAAATATGCATGTATCAGGCTATGAATTTATTGATCCACCCTCATTTCTTAATGCTGTTCGTTTTTATTTATTGATCTTTATTGTTTTTTCTTTATTGTTTCTTTATAATTGTCACTTGTTAAATGAATTGATGACTTTAAATATAATTTTTTTGTTGACTTTTTGTTTCTTTATATACACACATGTAGAGTTTATATGTATGTTGGTTGGTTATTTTGTTTAATGGCATATCAAACCTTCTGGGCTATTTAATGCCAAATCTATATCTATCTGTCTCTCTCTCTCTCTCTCTCTATATATATATATATATATATATATATATATATATATCAAAGATTTCTGTTTGTTCTTATAGCAATAGAAGCATTAATCTTAAACGTAATAACAAATTTTTTGAATGCGAAGTAATGCAAAATATATGTTGAGAAAAACACATCTATTAAATTCTTTGGTGTCAAATACTATATTATATATATATATATATATATATATATATAATTTTTAAGTGAATAGTTTGTAAATAAATATTTTTGTTTGGTTTTATAAACTGGTAGAAATAATTTTCATTAACTTTGTGTATTAATAAATTGGTAGAAGTAATAAACTGGTGGTTGACCCTTGGCCACCACCTTCTAGCACTTGTATGATAAAAAGGGTTGGGTGTTTGCTCTAAGAGTAATTTGAAGAATATGGTCGGGATAATCATATAACTGCTAGGGCTTGACATAGCCAACCAATTGATCAGATGGGGACCTCTCTGAACACCCGGCTTGTCCAAGAATATGCCAAAGTGGAGCGTTACATGACACAGGACCACTTAGTACCTGGGTCACAGACTGCTCAGTCACCACGGGTTGTTACCCACAGCTAACAGGTGGCCCCATTGTTGAGGGGGGTCTTACCCCCCTGCAGATGTGCAGTCGGCGTATTCTATTGCCCCAGCTGACAGGGTGCCCCTGTGTGTGTGTGTGAAATATATATATATATATAATATATATATATATATATATATATATATATACATACACACATCATTTTATCCAATCATACGCATCCCATGTCTATTGAATTTTTTGAAATTTTTTGAAATTTTTTCGATTTTCCTTACATTTGAAACATCTTCACCTGATGAATGCATCGTATGAAACCAATATGGTTGTGAAAGTTCCTTTGTCACCCAATAAATAGATATGTAAAACCTATATATTTATCTTATTATATTATATAACAGCTCTATTTTATATTGAGCACTCTACCAATTAATACTACCTTTGGTACACCATTCCAGCAAAAGCTGAAATAGTGACCATCTCACACTACAGTATATATATATATATATATATATATATATATATGTATGGAGATGCATGGTGTAATAGTTATTCTTAGAAAAAGCCGATGTTAAAGCATTTCGGTTTTAACTAAACCATCAACAGGGCTCATGATCATAAATTACAGGAAAAGAAAATTGTGAAAACAAGCAAAAGCTTATGAGCCTTTGTGTATGACGTGATTTATGATTATTAACCCAGTTGTGTCCCGTTGATGGTTTAATTAAAACTGAAACACTTTAGTATTGGCTTTCTAAATGTCAACCTTTGACATATTTTCTTGTTTTTTCAAAAAACTTTATATTTATTCACATTGTTGGATTTTATATCCATTTCATTCTTTATATATATATTATATAATATATATATATATGGCCAGTTTAGCTCAGTCGGTAGAGCGTTCAGCTATGAATCACAAGGTTCCTGGTTCGATACCGACCCTCGTCAACTCAGCATATGAGTAGCACAGGGATCTGTGCGGTAAAGTGAGGAGCTGATGGTAGGTGTGGCGCTCCACCTCAGATATTAAAATAATCTTCTTGGTCTAGCGTTAGTGAAAAGGGGATAGACTCCTTCGCTGTCTGGCTGATACCGACATTAGGCCACCCCAACGACTTTATTTTACTTACATATATCGACACACTCTGATGGTAAATAAAGTGGATTGCAGGTAAATAATCACTTGTACAGATCAATACAACTGCAACTTCCAAAATAAGGGAGTTATCAAAGAAAGATCAGACGTCATGCACATAACTGTTCCAAGGTCAAAATCAGTGCACGCACACACACACACACACACACACCCTTGAACACATTGCAATTTTATTTACCATCAGTATTCACAGAAAGGTAATGAATACACGCTCAGATTTTTGCAGTTTTTTTTGGGGGGGGAGGGAGGTCTGAACACTGACAAATTTAATTATTGACAGGAAGGCACAATTTGGAAAATAGAAATACAAAGAAAGAAAGAAAAAAGTCTAACTTTTTCCAAAAACAAAAAAAAATGTTTTTTCCTTTTTTGTCAAGTGAGATTTTCTTTCATGTTTCATAGAATTTTTATTTTTATTATCATTTTTAAAAAGAAATATTTTTTTGCCCCAAAGCATCTGATGAGAACAGATAGAATCTCTTAGATTTAGTTTCCATACATTAAAATTATACTCTACTCCAAGACTCTTGCATTAGGATACCTTGATATACCTTCCAAGCATCCCTGTGATTTCCATTCCTATCTATCTGCATGCTTAAATAAATTAGATTTGTCAGAAAAGAAGTTACTTACTGGGGATTTTTTGTTGTTTTTTTTTTGTTTTGTTTTTTTTTTCCATTTTATTTTTCTATAACCATTTTAATTTCTCTCTCTAAATTTTCCCTAAATACTCAGTAAATTTTTTTACATTTTTTTTTAATTCTATTTTTCTATATCCATTTTACTCTTTCTCACTCTCTCTCTCTTTCTCCTTTGGTGTCTCTATTTATTTTTTATTTTTTCCCCTAAATACTGATTAAAATTTCTTTTACCTGTCTGTTCTCCCCCCCCTCCCCTTGTGCATGCAAGTACCAAAAAGAAAAAGATTTTAATCAAGCTTTTGTATTTGTGAAAAGTAAAACTCCAAAACGATTTTGTAAATCTTCTAATTGAATGAACGTCTACATAATATACTCTCACATCTTTAGCTTTTTTTTTCTTTTTTTTTTTTTTTAAATTTTGACTGATTTAATCTTCTTTTTATATTCAGTATGTGTAAACACAAAAATGCAGGGGTGTATAAAGTTGATTTCCCTCCTGAAATTGTTGGGTTTGGCAGGGGAGGGGTGCGACTCAAAGCCAAAATTTATCAACCCATTTCTTCAAATAAAATAAACCAGATTAACAATTACCATATGTATTTGTGTATATATATATATATATATATATATATAATATATATATATATATATATATATATATGTGGAGAAAAGTAGACAAACACTGTAAGAGAACTTCAATACAAGAACTCAGCTCATGTCCTGAAGAAGGTCTAATACTGTCTGATTGATTTCCTCTTTTTACTCCCATATATATATATATATATATATATATTATAATATACCAACCATTTCACATGAATGGAAGCCCTGTCAGCTAGGACTTTAGAATACACCAACTGCACCTCTGCAGAGAGGTAAAACTCCCCAATGGGCCACCTCTTGGCCATGAATGGCAACCATGATGCTTAAGGATGGAACCTTGGAGGCTGAGCAGTCTATGACATGCAACACACCACTTTAGCCCTTACTTAGGCTAGACGGGTGGACAGAGAGGCCCCTCTGATCAATCGGCTGGTCACATCAAACCCTAGCGCCTATATGATCGTCTTAACCCTATTGCCCTTATGGCAACCCCCAACCCTTTTTATCATATATATATACTAGAAGGCAGTGGCTGAGGGTCTTGTTGTCCTGGGTATGACATTAAACTCTATCTGATGGTGAGGTTCCCGTTCTGGAGCTCTGGGGAATGTGGAGCACCCCTTCATCATCATTACTCCAAGATCCATTCTGACCCGGAGTGTTACGGTCCCGTCTATGGATTAAATACAAAAAAAAAAAATGTGTTTAAAATAAATTGAGTAACTATCAAAAATTAATAAAACAAAAATGTCTTTGGCATAATATGACCCAATGGGTTGACGTGCCGTAAAACCCAACCAACCAACCAACATCCACATGAATGGGATGTGACACAAGGTCAATTTCTTAAGTGGTGTTTAACAGGTTTGAATTCAGAGTTTTCGTTCTCTTATACTGGTTACCTAACTAACATTAAAGAGCACAATCTGCCCTACTATTTATCTATAGCTGTTGGTAAATCCAAGTTGGTATTGAGTTTTGGTTCAGTTGGTTAATCCTTCTAATCCTAGTCTGTTGTGTTCTTTGAAATCCTGGATAGAAAAGAGTGTAGTATCAGTAGTTGTTGTAATCTTAATCTGTATGTCTTGCTTGCAGAATGTCCATTTAGTAATTGATCTTAAATGCATTCTGTATACGTTTCTCATTGGCCAATTTCAGGACAGTTACCAAAGATCTTAAATGCATTCTGTATACGTTTCTCATTGGCCAATTTCAGGACAGTTACCAAAGATCTTAGATGCATTCTGTATACGTTTCTCATTGGCCAATTTTTATTGGAAATGCCTGCTGCTGATATTGGGAAAGTTCCTAAATAGGAGTGGCAATTTGGTGTGTTTCATATAAAGTAAGTAAGTAAAGTCGTCGGGGTGGCCTAATGTCGGTATCAGCCATGCAGCGAGGGAGTCTATCCCCTTTTCACTAGCGCTAGACCAAGGAGATTATTTTAGCGTCTGAGGTGGAGCGCCACACCTACCATCAACTCCTTACTTTACCACACAGTTCCCTGTGCTACTCATACGCTGAGTTGGCGAGAGCGGGTATTGAACTAGGAACCTTGTGGTTTCTAGCCGAACGCTCTGCCGACTGAGCTATCCCAGCCCTTCATATACCTACAGATAATCCAGCAGCTTATTAGGTCACCAGGACTCCAAACAATTTCCCTTCATAGCATCTCTCAGGCCATAGAGGATTGCTTGGTTGCACCCACCTCCTCTCCCATGACCTAGTAGTGCCATTCCAAGTAATTCTGCATCTTTCAGAATAATGGCAGAGTTATCTGATGGTGTCTACCTTCTCTCCAAGTAACATGTGAAAAGTTGTGAATCTTTTA
Source organism: Doryteuthis pealeii (assembly GCA_023376005.1). Lineage (NCBI taxonomy): Eukaryota > Metazoa > Mollusca > Cephalopoda > Myopsida > Loliginidae > Doryteuthis > Doryteuthis pealeii. The sequence goes on along the minus strand of CM042154.1, from coordinate 71,374,680 downwards.
GGGTCCCATCTATGGATTAAATAGATCTGCTTGAGATCATGTTTTAAATTATGTTGAGTTACATTAACATATTGACTATTAATGATTAATTAAGACAGATTGGTCGCCCCCTGCTGCGATTCAAGGATGTCTGCAAAAATGATCTCAGGTGCTTTGGCATTGTCCCTTCCAGCTGGGAAAATTTGGCTCAAGACCGCCCTCGGTGGTGGCAGAATCTCCATAGAGGACTGTACATGTCAGAAGTCACCCTGATACAACATCATGAAGCTAAGAGGTCCATAAGAAAGCAACGGCAACAAAGCATCGGAACATCATCATCTACAGGGACAATCTACAAATGCAAAATCTGTGGTCGAGAATGTTTCTCAAACATAGGACTTCATAGTCACAGGAGGCGCTGCAACTTCAGGGGCACACAAAAACTTTTATCATAGTCTTTCGAGACTGAATTGCCAATGAATATATTAATATTGTGAGGAAGTATTGAAGTGTTTACTTGTTTAAGATGTTTTTGAAGATAGATTTTTATGCTGTTTAATTGTAAACCATAATTTTTCGAATCACCTTGGGAATAGAATAACCTACCAGAGTTGACATGTGATAAAACTAATTTTATGTACATTAACATATTGACTATTAAAACATTGATATTGCAAATATGTATTGAAGTTATAAGATGTAAAGTTCTTATATTAAAGTTGGAAGGCTTAAAGTAACCTTCCAACATGGGTACATGTGTGTACATGAAATACTCCGACAAAGTTATAAGATAATAACAGACTTTATTTTGTGAGCACACAGACAAATACATACACAAAACAGATACATAAACGCATTATAAAGGAAGTAGGACGTAGGACTTATGTTGTAAGGAATGTCACTTACTGATAGCTGGTTGGGGGCAAAGCCACAAGCATCTAAACCATGTGAAGTGTTTGCCTGTCCCAGAGAAAGAGAACTCAAAATTCCCGGGCTGCTGCCTAAATACACTAGCCACCTATCGGTGAACAACCACAGCAAGGGAAGATAACCTTATTGGACTCATGTCCAGCCAGAATTACCATTTTACTGTCCCAACAAAATATTTACCTGTTTAAAGATGTTTTTGAAGATAGATTTTTGTGCTGGACAAACAATGAGACATAGTAAGAATTGTTGTATACTCTCTTTCCTTACTTTCTTACTTCTATTATTCTAGCGTCTCTTCTAGCATCTGGACTTCGTCTTTTGTCTTCCATTGAGGATTTCTCTTTATCAGAAGCCCTGTGTCATTGGTAGTTTTTAGATAATAACACAAGACTTCGATTTAACTTAGATCATATTTTATTCTGAAATCCCCACCAGACTACCTGTGCAGATTGAGTCAGCACCATGCATAACACGACTTACCACCATCGTGGCTTTTGCCGATCTGACTAAAATTTCTTTCTAATCTAAACCGGAAGAGGGTCTTCTCCACCGATTCTCATGGTATCCACCGGAAGGAGGATCAGGACTGAGGTCAAGCCTTGTCATTCAATCCTTCAAGGCCGCCGGCTGAACTTATAACAGCCATTTTGGTTTCTACACTACTGTACATAAATATTAGGAATCTAATAATTATGTAACAGAATAAGGAATAAAAAGTAAATAATTAATTATTATAGTTATTCATCATGTTAGCATGTATTGCATTTACATAAATGTCATTAATCTTTTTATTATTTTTTTGTTTTTATTGAGTAATTTGTTAACCTTGTTCAAATCATTGTCCAAGTTTCAGTTATGAAGATTAAAATATTTTTAAAACTTGTAGATCACAAACATGACACAGTAAAAATTTTGATTGGACAAAGAGACAGTAAAAATAATGAATAGAAAGTAAACAATGAATTATTATAGATATTTAATCTCTCTTCACTCAATGTGTAACTGTAAAAGTGTATATATATATATATATATATATATATATATATATATATATATATTAAAATTATGGTCTACAATATATATAGATTCTTGCCCTGAATCTGTTAGTAGGTATATCTGACTCATTAGGTTTAACTTTTTTTATTTGCTTTACTTAGGTATTGAGCACTTTTTACTTTTTAGCTTTAGATAAACTCTAGCAGTTTATATATATATATATATATATATATATATATATATTTCTTTTTTCTTTTGCCAAGTGTTATAGTATTAACCGATTATTTTTGGTTGGTACAACCCTCTTTTCTTTTTTTTCTTTTTTTCATTTTTTCCCCAGGTGAAGTTTGCTAGTATATTTTTACTATCAAACTATTTGCCAGTTTTTTCCCTTACTGCAAGGGTCTACCAATAAGTTTGGTATATTATATATATATATATATTGTAAACCATAATTTTCAAATCAACTTTGGAATAGAATAACCTAACAAGAGTTGACATGTGATAAAACCAACAAACCAATTTTATCTAAAAACATATATGTGAGTAAAATATGGAAATGAATAAGACAATATGTATAAAATAGAGAAACAAAGTATTCGAAAAAAAGATTCATTTATTTTTTATGGTAAAGTCGACGCTTAAGCAATTCAGTTTATATCAAACCTTTGTCCGGACAATTCAAAAGAATGGAACAATTTTAGACAATCTTTTTCCCATTCTTTTGTATTGTCCTGACAAAGGTTTAATATAAACTGAAATGTTTAAATCTTAACTTTACCATAAAAAATAAATTCATCTTTTTTCAGAATACTTTGTTTTTTATTTTTTACATAATCATATATATATACATATGCACACTTTAAAAATATATACATATATATAAATGTGTGTGTGCACATTCACATATCTATATCCTTTTATACACACATATATATATATATATATATATATAGTATGAACAAAAAGTAATAAGACAAGCAGGAATATTTTTTATATGTTGTTTATTCTCAACTAGTTTCGACCTTAGGTCATCGTCAAGAGAAAATTTCTTATTTGAAGAAATTGTTTATAGATTTTTTGAAAGGGAGCAATGCTATAAAAATCAAAGTGTTTTTGAGGGTTTGACATGCTATTAAAATCTGGGTAGACGAGTATGGTAGTAGTAGCAAGTCCATTTGTTCCGTGAAGAATCTCTATGAGGTGGGTTATTTTTTTAATGCTCTTATATATGTGAGGGAGGGTTCATGGGAGTTGTGTATATGACTATATGTGCATACATATAAATGTATGTGTGTGTTTACATATATGTGTGTGAATGTGAGTGTGTGTATGTATCTCGGTACTAAAATCGAATGATTTAAAAACTACCTACTTAAGTTTCTTGCAGTAGCGCAAATCTTCTGAAGATTCATGCTACTGTGAGAAACTTAAGTAGGTAGTTTTTAAACCATTCGATTTTAATCATCTATTTACCTCTTTATATTGAGCACTTTTTAATCGGTTTTAGTAAAAAAATCCCAAAGTAAATAAGCTTGGTGGATTTGATGGTAACTGCGATATATATATATATATATATATATATATATATATATATATATATATATATATATATATATATATATATATATATATATATATATATGCACATACATAGACACTTTAGATCATTTATGTTATTTTTCTTATGTTTTTAGGAACTGCAGATTAATCGTGGTGATAGTATGAGAGGTCGTCTGAACAGCGAGGAATTTATTATGTTATTTAAAGAAATCTCTACAAGACCTGAAATCTACTTCCTTCTTGTCAGGTAATTTGTTTTTCTCTTTATTTCTCTTTTCTTTATTCCATGTTATTATTCTTCATTGCAGCTTGTTTTTCAGGATATGAAGATGATCATTTTACTTTTACCAAAACAATATTCTGTCCGTAATTAATCTACACTTGTTTGTCTTACTCTATGAGTTGTAATGAAAAAGAATTTCAAGACTAAATGTTTGGAGTTTTTTTTTAATCTTAAATTCATGGCTGAGCAACTCATATAAATAAAAAAAGTGATAATGTCTAGAAAAGTCAGTGCCAATTTGGGAAAAAAAAGTGATAATGTCTAGAAAAGTCAGTGCCAATTTGGGAAAAAAAAGTGATAATGTCTAGAAAAGTCAGTGCCAATTTGGGAAAAAAAAGTGTTAATGTCTAGAAAAGTCAGTGCCAATTTGGGAAAAAAAGTGATAATGTCTAGAAAAGTCAGTGCCAATTTGGGAAAAAAAAAAACTCATAAAAAAGTGATAATGTCTAGAAAAGTCAGTGCCAATTTGGGAAAAAAAGTGATAATTTCTAGAAAAGTCAGTGCCAATTTGGGAAAAAAAAGTGTTAATGTCTAGAAAAGTCAGTGCCAATTTGGGAAAAAAAACTCATAAAAAAGTGATAATGTCTAGAAAAGTCAGTGCCAATTTGGGGAAAAAAAACTCATAAAAAAGTGATAATGTCTAGAAAAATCAGTGCCAATTTGGGAAAAAAACTCATAAAAAAGTGATAATGCCTAGAAAAGTCAGTGCCAATTTGGGAAAAAAAAGTGATAATGTCTAGAAAAGTCAGTGCCAATTTGGGAAAAAAAAAGTGATAATGTCTAGAAAAGTTAGTGCCAATTTGGGAAAAAAAGTGATAATGTCTAGAAAAGTCAGTGCCAATTTGGGAAAAAAAAGTGATAATGTCTAGAAAAGTCAGTGCCAATTTGGAAAAAAAAGTGATAATGTCTAGAAAAGTCAGTGCCAATTTGGGGGAAAAAAGTGTTAATGTCTAGAAAAGTCAGTGCCAATTTGGGAAAAAAAGCGATAATGTCTAGAAAAGTCAGTGCCAATTTGGGGAAAAAAAAAACTCATAAAAAAGTGATAATGTCTAGAAAAGTCAGTGCCAATTTGGGAAAAAAAACTCATAAAAAAAGTGATAATGTCTAGAAAAGTCAGTGCCAATTTGGGGAAAAAAAACTCATAAAAAAGTAATAATGTTTAGAAAAGTTAATCTGCCAATTTGAAAAAAAAACGTTATAAAAAAAGTGATAATGTCTAGAAAAGTCAGTGCCAATTTGAAAGACAAATAATGTTTTCATTTTGATGTTTTAGACTGTTATCCTCATCTTTATTGTGGTATGTATAAACACTATGTTCAGGCAGATGTATCCTCAGGCCTTATTCAGGTGTTTCTTATTTACCTTAGACTAAAGTCATCATTAGATGATAACCTTGAGTTCAAGCTTGGTTTCATAGCTTTGATATCATTACCACTAGTTCAAGGTGCCCCTAGCAGCATAAAATGCCAACAGACTTATTGACAGAAATGTGATGAGGACAACAGTCTGAAACATCAAAATTATTCACATTAAGCCTCATCTCAAAAATATAGACAAAAAAATAATGTTTTGTTTTTCTTTTGAAGTATTGAAATGAATTTAAAAAATTGTTTAATTGACATAATAGCTAACAAAAAGACTATTTGCTGAAGAAAATTGTTTCTTTGTATTATTTGGACTATTGTCCTCATCTTTATTGTTATCCACACAATGTTTTAGTCGATATGCCCTCAGACCTTCTTCAGATATTTCTTGTTGGATTCGGGAACCTTCTCGAATCTAGAACCATCTTGTCCAACTCGGGAGCCTTCTCGGAACTTCAGCCGAAACATCGTGTAGATAACAATATAGGTGAGGACAATAGTCTGAAAATCCAAATAATCAAATCTCACTTGAAAAATAACAAGAAACACCTGAAGAAGGCCAGAAGGCACATCAGCCAAAATGTTATATAGGTAGCAATAAAGGTAAGGACAATAGTCTGAATAATCCAA
>CM042154.1:71161435-71363935 GCA_023376005.1 Doryteuthis pealeii | reverse complement strand
CGCGCTGAAACGAAAGGAATTCAAGGAACAAAAAAGAAAGAGACAATAGCAGGAGGTAGTTTTATGATTTAGGCTTTATTGACCGTGTCATAGTCACCTGTAGCAAGGGAATATCTCCCTGTCTAGTAGGAGTGACTAGACCCAGTTAAGGCCTCAACTCGAATGGCCAAGATATTCTTTTGGTGGTCGGGACAGTCCTTTTTTGTTGCACATATGCAGATGGTTCTTCCGGTGAAGGTCCATTGGAGTTTGTTTTTTTTTATTCTAATTTTATTTTAGTTTTATTTTAATTTTATTTTAATTTAATCCCCAAATATGCTATAAAATCCAACCAACTAACCTCCACACGAGAAGGATGTGACCCAAGGTCTATTTTCCAGTGGAGTTGATATGCCATAAAACAAAACAACCAAACCAAACTGTATCAGTTTATCAAGAATTGATTTTTATGGTTGTATCTTCTCCAAGAATCTTTTAAAGAACCTTTTTAAAAAAATTTTTTCTACTACTTAAATAGTTTTATGAAAGCCAATAGAAATTCTGATACTAGAATTTGGGGAAAACAAAGAAAAAGAAAGAAAATGGTCTGAACCAATATGCATTCTTGGAAACTTTCTGCTGTCTCATATTTATTTTAGGAGAAAAAAAAAATCACAACTTCATTCAAAGAATGTGTTTGTATGAGAAACCCTACACACTCTTAAACACTTCTCTTGTAATATTTCATTTGTTTAAGTCATATTCCAGCTGATGCTTTTTTTATATTCGATTTCTGTTGTAATCTTGTGTTTAAATTAGCTTAGAGCTACAATATCTGCATGGCTATTTTGACAAGTGCCATTATATTTAGAACAAATGTTTCTGATTCTACACTTGTGTATATATTTGAATGAATTTATTTTTCTATTCGTGTTTGTACACACACTAACATGCTCTTAGAATGTTGACATTGTAACTAAGAATGAAATGTTTACGTTGGCTGGGGCTTTAGTATATACCAACTGCACCTCTGCAGAAGGATAAGACCCCCCTCAATGGGGTCACCTGTTGGCCATAGGTAACAACCTGTGATGCTTAAGGACGGAATTCTGGTGGCTGAGCAGTCAATGACATGCAACACTCCAACTATTGGCCTTTATTTATGCTAGACGAGTGATCAGAGAGGCTCCCTCCAACCAATCAGCTTGTCACATCAATCCCTAGCACCTGGGGAATGTGGAGCACCCCTTCATCACTATTACTCCCAGGTCCACTCTAAGTAGTTGTATCAGTTAGGGTAAAAAAAAGAAAACCTTTTGAATACAAACAAATATCTTCTTTATTTTAAAAGTTGTTTTTTTAAGTTATTTAAAGCTATATAAAATAAGTTTTTTAAAAAGTTATTTTAAAGTTTTTTTAAGTCATTTAAACAAAAGTTATTTAAATATTACTTTTTTAAAAGTTGTTGGTGGTAGTGGAAGGAAACTAGTATTGAGGGTGTTTGGGGCTTTATTCTTATTTCGATGGTAAAAAGAAAAGCATTTGAATACAAACAAATATTAGTGGGAACATTTAGTGTCTGCTTGTAAATCGTATATCTGTTTGACTTTCAAAGATATATTAAAATGTATGTATCTATTTGAATATACCAGTGTGTGTACTTTAGGCTTCCCATCATGGTGTAATAGCAAGCTAGTCTCACTGATTCATTACTACTGAATAGTGAGTTCAATCCTCACTGGATGCCCCATAATTGCAACCTTGTGTCACATCCTACCTATGGTAAACGGGTTTGTTAAATACTTACAGGGGTCTCATTGTGGTGTAATGGTTAGCAAGCTAGTCTCACAGATTCATTACTACTGAATAGCAAGGTTGATCCTTGCTGGATGTCGCATCCTTGTTTCACATTCTATCCAAGATAAATAGGTTTGGTAAATGTTTGTCAGTTTATGTACTTAAGTGTAAAGAAAATCTTTGTATCAAAAATCAGCTATAGAGTTTGTTTTGTGTGTATATTTATCTATCTACACCAACTGGCTTTTATTTTTATTTTTTTTATTTCAAATTGGCACTGACTTATCTAGAACAGTGTGACATGTTTTCATTTAAACTTAAAAGATTCAATCTTGATACTTTTTGATAACACTTATTTACACATGCTGTCATTTATCCCTACAGGTAATTAGTTTTCTTGTTTTGTTTCTGTTTCTAACGACTTTTACTGGAAAGTTGTCCCAAGGAGATTAAGTCATTTTCATTTCCTGTTTTTTTTTGGGTTTTTTTGTTTTTGTTTAGCAATGATTATCCTCTGTTGGCTTGTTAAATCTGTTGAAGCTCATTTGAATTCAGTTTTTTATTCTCCTAGACTGGTTACCCTGCCAAGACTAGAGACTCTAGTCTTGCCCTATTTTATCTATAGTTGTGAGAAGCCAATATGGATTCATGCTTTTCCCAAGAGCGTTAGCTTGAATTCTCAACCAGAATTTGAAACGAGTTCATTTTCAGTCTCATCTAGAATTTGAACCGAGTTCATTTCCAGTCTTGTCCAGAATTTGAACCGAGTTCATTTCCAGTCTTGTCCAGAATTTGAACCGAGTTCATTTCCAGTCTTGTCCAGAATTTGAACCGAGTTCATTTCCAGTCTTGTCCAGAATTTGAACCGAGTTCATTTCCAGTCTTGTCCAGAATTTGAACCGAGTTCATTTCCAGTCTTGTCCAGAATTTGAACCGAGTTCATTTCCAGTCTTGTCCAGAATTTGAGTTCATTTCCAGTGTCCAGAATTTGAACCGAGTTCATTTCCAGTCTTGTCCAGAATTTGATTTGAACCGAGTTCATTTTCAGTCTCGTCCAGAATTTGAACCGAGTTCATTTTCTGTGACAATTATCAGACCATATGACCTTTAGGCACCTCTTTTTGATCTCGATTAAGAAAGGACATGTTTTTCATTTACACCATTAATATCTGGTTGTTTTAACAGACGATTTTTAGATTTGTTTATAAATTATAGAACTAACCCCTAACCCCTAACCCTAAACCTCTAACAAACAACCAGATATTGTAAATGAAGTGTAAATGAAAAACATGTCCTTTCTTAATCGAGATCAAAAAGGGGTGCCTAAAGGTAATATGGTCCCAATAATCATTAATAAGGAGAGTTCCCATTACTTAATGGCTAACGTGCTGGACTGCAACATTGTAGTGAGTGAGTTTGAACTTGAGTCACACTATTACGTTCACTTTCAGACTAATACCCTTGGGAAAGGTATGAACCCCCTTATCCCCCTCAGCTATGGGTTAAAGAATCTCACTACTATTCTTCTACAAGGATGGCTTTGGCATTGAATAACCCATGAAGGTTGATATACAATTAAATAAAGAAACCAATAATCATCAACAACACCTTTACCCCCATTCTTGTTGGTTTTGATGTTTATTCAATGTTTTTAATTTATTCTTTCTTTTCCAGATATGCCACTAATTCTGAATTCATGCCAGTAGAAGACTTACAAATGTTTGTGGAAGCTGAACAAGGGGTAAGTTGGAGCAATTTTTTTTTTTTATATTTTAAAATCAGCATGAAATTTCTCTATAAACTAAGTTTTTAATCCAAAGCTTTCCCACTACTTTAAATATAAATAGAAAAACCATAAAAAATAATATTTCTGAAAAATAAACTGTTAAGTATTTGGCCGCCATCCTTGGCCAGTTGTAAAGAACTTAAAGTAAATAAGTAAGTTATAGAATCCTTTGGTAAGTGAATAAGTCCTGTGATATAGAATCCTTTGGTAAGTGAATAAGTCCTGTGATATAGAATCTTATGGTCCGTCATCCAAGAAGATCCAAGTAGTAATGATTAGGTATGACCAGAAATGGCCAGTATAAATAATAATATTAGCAGCAGAATACTGCCAGTGGTTGGTCCATAGGTTGGTCACATGGTTATCAGCGAGTTTATAATTAGAAGTGACCATTTACCACACGCCTTATATCTTTAAATTCTCAACATAAATCTTTTGGGATTTTTTCCTATGGGAAAATCCAAGCTTGAGAATCGTATTTTCTGGACATCACACCAGACACCATAAAGTCTATTATTAGTAATGGATAGGAATACTTGAAATCATATAACTGTTATTGAGAATTCTGAGGTATGAGGGTTATCGTCCTTGTCTAAGAGCCTCTGTTTCAAAACAACCAATCACAAGCTAGAATACTTTGGCGGTAAACCCAAAGTGGGAAACTCTTCCTTTTCTGCTCGACCAGCATCGAAGATGGACACAAATTGAACGTCTCTCATATCCAGCATTACGACAGAGAAGCTGTAGCAGGGATCCGATAATTCACCCTACCTCAGGAGTCAGCTAAGTTTTTTACAAATTACATACATTTGTACAGACGCACTAAAAGTTTGTAACCTTATTGTTATATATATATATATATATATATATATATATATTCTGTAATACAAGTCTTTATTCCTATTTCAAGTTGTTCGTTTTATTCTTAACTCTTGACCTGTCTGTCACCTTTCGTGGTTAAATCTTTAAACTGTGAGCGAATTATTTTTTTATAGATTTTAATTGTTTGCTAAGTATTATTATTACTTACTTGAAACCATAAAAAATTGACTTACAGTCAATTCACATTGAAAGCACTGGTGCCCACTAGATCACCGAAGTTCAGCAGTGATGAGCCTGTTCAATACCTAGATGGGTGACCATTTAAGCAACAGCAGGTACTGTAAGCAACCTGATATCAAAATGACTTGATTTGGCATTAAATGACCTAAAAAGGGTTGATATGACATTAAACAAAACTAACTAAGCTTTCCAAATTGCATCATGATACTTGAATATTTCACATGGCCTGTTGGCAGGGCATAGAATATGCTGACTATCCACCCAGCAGAGGGTTAAGACCTTCCTCAAAAAAAGGGGATGTCTTGGGCAAGACACTAAACTACATCTGATGGTGAGGTTTGGAGAGTGTAGAGTACCTTTCATTGCCATTACTCCCAGGTCCACTCTGATCCGAAGTGGTAATATCTGTTAGTGTATCATCTGTGGGTCAAATAGATCTGTTTAAAACTTATTTGTATTCGATAGGACCATGTACAAAAACAAACAAAAAAAAGCAACTGTTAAGAAACGACTACCCCATACAATGTAAAGATGAACATACAATACAATAACCTTTAGGCATGAAATAACCCTGGACAGATTGGCATGCCATTAAAATCAATCAGTCAATCAATGTGTCACTAATAATCTCTGTGTTGATTTCTTTAACTATTACCTAAATTTTTCATTGAATTATATATTTGGTTTGACGGATAAAACTTAACTCTTTGCATACTTTAAACCACTCACAGCAGCTCTCCCACCACTGCAGGTAGGATCACCATAAACAGCTGGCAGTGGCTCTCACACATGTCACTTGTTTTAATGATTGGACTTTACTTGAATAGAATGAGATCTGAAGTGAATAGATTGTGAATTTTGAAATTGATTGTGATTGTTTTTACTACAAAAAGTTACTATGCCACAGAAGCTGAATTCTGAAAATTGCTAATGACAAAAGTAAATGACCAATCTAAACTGTTAATAGGCTACATTAAATCATATTCTTTATTCTATTTTTTTTTTTAAAGTGGAATTTTTACGACAAAAAGTTACTATGCCACAGAAGCTGAATTCTGAAATTGCTAATGACAAAAGTAGATGACCAATCTAAACTGTTAATAGGCTACATTAAATCATATTCTTTATTCTATTTTTTTTAAAAAGTGGAATTTTTACGACAAAAAGTTACTATGCCACAGAAGCTGAATTCTGAAAATTGCTAATGACAAAAGTAGATGACCAATCTAAACTGTTAATAGGCTACATTAAATCATATTCTTTATTCTATTTTTTTTTTTAAAGTGGAATTTTTACGACAAAAAGTTACTATGCCACAGAAGCTGAATTCTGAAAATTGCTAATGACAAAAGTAAATGACCAATCTAAACTGTTAATAGGCTACATTAAATCATATTCTTTATTCTATTTTTTTTTTAAAAGTGGAATTTTTACGACAAAAAGTTACTATGCCACAGAAGCTGAATTCTGAAAATTGCTAATGACAAAAGTAGATGACCAATCTAAACTGTTAATAGGCTACATTAAATCATATTCTTTATTCTATTTTTTTTTTAAAAAGTGGAATTTTTACTACAAAAAGTTACTATGCCACAGAAGCTGAATTCTGAAAATTGCTAATGACAAAAGTAAATGACCAATCTAAACTGTTAATAGGCTACATTAAATCATATTCTTTATTCTATTTTTTTTTTTTAAAAAGTGGAATTTTTACTACAAAAAGTTACTATGCCACAGAAGCTGAATTCTGAAAATTGCTAATGACAAAAGTAAATGACCAATCTAAACTGTTAATAGGCTACATTAAATCATATTCTTTATTCTATTTTTTTTTTAAAAAGTGGAATTTTTACTACAAAAAGTTACTATGCCACAGAAGCTGAATTCTGAAAATTGCTAATGACAAAAGTAAATGACCAATCTAAACTGTTAATAGGCTACATTAAATCATATTCTTTATTCTATTTTTTTTTTTAAAGTGGAATTTTTACGACAAAAAGTTACTATGCCACAGAAGCTGAATTCTGAAAATTGCTAATGACAAAAGTAGATGACCAATCTAAACTGTTAATAGGCTACATTAAATCATATTCTTTATTCTATTTTTTTTTTAAAAAGTGGAATTTTTACGACAAAAAGTTACTATGCCACAGAAGCTGAATTCTGAAAATTGCTAATGACAAAAGTAGATGACCAATCTAAACTGTTAATAGGCTACATTAAATCATATTCTTTATTCTATTTTTTTTTAAAAAGTGGAATTTTTACGACAAAAAGTTACTATGCCACAGAAGCTGAATTCTGAAAAATTGCTAATGACAAAAGTAGATGACCAATCTAAACTGTTAATAGGCTACATTAAATCATATTCTTATTCTATTTTTTTTAAAAAGTGGAATTTTTACGACAAAAAGTTACTATGCCACAGAAGCTGAATTCTGAAAATTGCTAATGACAAAAGTAGATGACCAATCTAAACTGTTAATAGGCTACATTAAATCATATTCTTTATTCTATTTTTTTTTTAAAAGTGGAATTTTTACTACAAAAAGTTACTATGCCACAGAAGCTGAATTCTGAAAATTGCTAATGACAAAAGTAAATGACCAATCTAAACTGTTAATAGGCTACATTAAATCATATTCTTTATTCTATTTTTTTTTTAAAAAGTGGAATTTTTACTACAAAAAGTTACTATGCACAGAAGCTGAATTCTGAAAATTGCTAATGACAAAAGTAAATGACCAATCTAAACTGTTAATAGGCTACATTAAATCATATTCTTTATTCTATTTTTTTTTTTAAAGTGGAATTTTTACGACAAAAAGTTACTATGCCACAGAAGCTGAATTCTGAAAATTGCTAATGACAAAAGTAGATGACCAATCTAAACTGTTAATAGGCTACATTAAATCATATTCTTTATTCTATTTTTTTTAAAAAGTGGAATTTTTACGACAAAAAGTTACTATGCCACAGAAGCTGAATTCTGAAAATTGCTAATGACAAAAGTAGATGACCAATCTAAACTGTTAATAGGCTACATTAAATCATATTCTTTATTCTATTTTTTTTTTAAAAAGTGGAATTTTTACTACAAAAAGTTACTATGCCACAGAAGCTGAATTCTGAAAATTGCTAATGACAAAAGTAAATGACCAATCTAAACTGTTAATAGGCTACATTAAATCATATTCTTTATTCTATTTTTTTTTAAAAAGTGGAATTTTTACGACAAAAAGTTACTATGCCACAGAAGCTGAATTCTGAAAATTGCTAATGACAAAAGTAATGACCAATCTAAACTGTTAATAGGCTACATTAAATCATATTCTTTATTCTATTTTTTTTTAAAAAGTGGAATTTTTACGACAAAAAGTTACTATGCCACAGAAGCTGAATTCTGAAAATTGCTAATGACAAAAGTAGATGACCAATCTAAACTGTTAATAGGCTACATTAAATCATATTCTTTATTCTATTTTTTTTAAAAAGTGGAATTTTTACTACAAAAAGTTACTATGCCACAGAAGCTGAATTCTGAAAATTGCTAATGACAAAAGTAAATGACCAATCTAAACTGTTAATAGACTACATTAAATCATATTCTTTAATCTAATTTTCTGTCGAATTTGACTAGACTCCTATTGCTGTGAGTTTTTGTAAATAAGCGAAGTATACAAACAATAAAAGCAGGTAGTTGAGGGTATTATAGGTCCACTGATTTTTAAGGTAAATCTTTATCGATGATGTGTAGCGATTGTCCGCCCCTGTTAGGATGGACATAAGTTCAATAAGGTTATCTTCCCTTGCTACAAGTTTTTCGCCGATAGGTGGCTGCTGTATTTAAAACAGCAGCCCAGGAGAAAATCTCTTTTTTTTCTCTCGGTCTGGCAACCATTGCACATGGGTTAGGCACTTGGTTCCTCTGCTTCTTAAGTGGCTTTGCCCCCCCCCCCCACCTCAGCAAACTATCAGTAAGTGACTTATTTCTACATGTAACTGTATCACTTTTTTAGGACTTTGTCTTACATTCTTTATGTATACTAGCAAATATATGCACCCTCCGGGTGCAAGTATTTAAGTTTAAATGTAATAAAATATTAGATTAAATCAGAAAGGCTAATGAAACTAATTAAGATTTCAGATAAAAAGATTTGAAACGGAGGGGGTATAATCGGAGAATAGAACAACTGAAACTTACTCTTTCATCACTTCCGTTTTTCAATGCTAAATTTTCCTAATCTAACTATTTAGTTAAAATAGGAAGTAGAGAATAAAATTACAGTTATTTCTTCTTGTTAATGAATTTCTTTTAGGATTTATTGAAGAGATTTGTGCTCATATTCATTAAGATAAAACCAAACAATTAGAAATCAATAATACCAAGCACATTTTTATTAAAATCAGTTTTTTTAATATCAATATGCAAATTAGCTTTACGTTTACACTGAAAACTGGTATTTTGTTGTATATATAAATACAATTGCATGTTATTAATGTTTAGGTAAGGCCAACAGTATTAACAATGTCAATCAGTTTTATTATAAATTGAGGTTTAAATAGAAATAGAATCATGGAGAATGTGACGTATATAACTAAGGGAATTGTGACTTGAGTAGTAATATAGTTTCGGTTACAGACTGAAAAACACACAATCTCCATTATAATAAGATTTATGTATCTGTACTCCATATCTTACTGTACCTTGTCATGAGTATGTGTATACCTGACATGTATGTATTTTCTCCACATGCTCATGAAATAAAGTCTATGTTTGTTATTATATATAACTTCTTTGCTGGATTAATTTATGTACACACGTTGGAAAGTTACTTTGAACCTTCTAACATATTATAAGAACATTATTATCTTAAAGAATTTACATATGTTTTATAAACTAAAAAAAAATGACTAATCATTAGAATAAAATGTAAAACTATTTGCTTATCATTTCATTCAGGACACAAGATATGCATTAAAATCTTGGAGATTACTTTTTCTCTTTTTTTTTTTCTTTTTTTTTTTTCTTTTTTTTGATCCATGCTTACTTAATTCATAAAATGTAAAATTGATCATTATGAACAAAGGCAACACAAATAAGATAAAAGATAAAGTAAATTAAAATTGATAATAAAGATGTTGGGATAATTATACAAAAATACTGAAATTATCTCAAAATATGTATTTCTAATTATATATTGCCGTTAATAAGTCTGTTCAGCTTTAAAGAGTTTTCTGCTATTGACTAGAACATGAGATTCTCTGCAAAGAGAAATTTCTTTTCATGGACCATATTATCTTTAGGCACCCCTTTTTGATCTCGATTAAGAAAGGACGTTTTTCATTTACACTCTCAATATCTGGTTGTTTTAACAGACGATTTTTAGATTTTTTTTTTTTTTAAATTATAAAACTAAACCCTAACCCTAACCGGATATTTCTTAATTGAGATCAAAAAGGGGTGCCTAAAGGTCATATGGTCCCTTTTCATTGTTACATAGTAAAACTACTTTAAACAATAGTAGGTGATGGTAAATGTTGACATCCTTTCGTTTGCTAAAGACGATGGAGTAGTGTCCACTTTTTTTTTTTTTTTTTCAAATTTATGTACACATCTGTTCAAGTGGCTGAACAGACCATTTTTAAATGGCAATCTCTGGTGCAGTGACTGCAAACAAACAAACAGTGATACTTGCTGGAGTTGCTGTCGTCTCTCCTTCTTCTGGCTCTCTTTCTGTGGTGGCTTCTTTCACTCCTTTTCGTGCGTTTTTTTTTTGTGTCACATCCTACCCATAGTGAACGGGTTGGGTAAAATACCTACTCTGATCCTAGTAGTAGTACTAGTCTATATTTGAACAATATCATCATTTTTTACAGGCATTATATGAATGATATGATATAGAGTTGACTTTAATGCAATTAGTAATAGTAAAACCAAAGATATAACTCTTGAATATTCATTTACATGTTGGAAATATAATTGTTTTTTTTAATCAAAGATATATTGTTACATGTAATGTTCTTGTTAACATTTCATTAAAGAAAGATGAAGTCTTATCCTCAAGCAGTATTGATTGACTAATTGATCGATCAATCATTCAATGTTTGTTTGAATGAAAATGTTCCACTTGAGATGAACAGCCTTGATTGAAACCATCCAGCAAAGCCTTAAGCTCAAGTTGCATGATAATCTTTCAAAATGGTTTATTTTGTGTCTTCTGCAGGAGTGCTGGGTTGTTTGTTTTTTCTGAGTTAAATATTTTCTTCATTTTTATTTGTTTCAATTATACATTTTCATTGGTTGAAGGTCTTCAGCCAATAGAAACACAGATTCAAATAAAGTTGGTTTTTTTTTTGTTTTGTTTTTTTAATCCTGATTTGTTTTATTGCTTGAAAGTTTTTGGCCAATAAAAACTCTGATTCAAATAAAGTTATTTTGGGTTTTTTTTTTTAATCCTGATCTGTATACGTTAAGTGCAAGTTGAGACTTTAATTAAATAACTTTTGTATCAGGCTCATTTTGTTTTATGCATTTGTAACAAAAAAAAAGTAAATTTGGCAGAATGGCCTATTGTTGGTATCAGCCAAACAGAGGGGGAGTCTATCCCCTTTTTGCTAGCACTAGACCAGTGAGTTTTTTTTTTTTTGCTGTGGTGGAATGCCACACCTACCGTCAGCTCTGAATAAAGCAAAAATTTCTTCAGCATAAAATAACCCAATGGGTTGACATGCCATAAAATCCAACCAACCAACACATTATGACCACCTGCCTAACAAAGTGTTGGTCCTTCATGTCCTTGAAAAACTGCTCATGTCCTGTTAGTTTAGAATAGGCTAACTCTATCCCCTACATAGTGGTAATCCCTCCCTCCAACACAAAAAAAAAGTGTCCTAGGTATGACACTCAATTGCATCTGATGTTGAGGCTTTGGTTCCTGAGCCCAGCTATGGGTTAAATAGTACCACTTCTGTTTTTCTACAAGGATGGCTTTGACATTAAATAACCCATGAAGGTTGATATGCCTTTAAACAAAGAAACCAAACCAGTTCCTGAGATCTAGGGAGTGTGAAGTACACCTTCATTTTCATTACTCCAGCTAGTGTGTTATATACCCCTTTACTTGGGTATATAATTGCGAGAGAGAGACAGACAGACAAGGGGATGATAGATGATCAGGGCTCTTACTTGTTTTCTTGTCTATCTGTTCTTGCTCCTAATTTAATTGCCATTTCCTCAGGGCTGATGCTGTGGGTTGCTTTCTTCATGTTGATTTCTCGGGCTGGGTGTCTGTGCATTCTTATTTTAATTAATCAATAAAGCAAGACTTGTTATTTTTCTTTAAGTCTTTTATTGAACAACCCCAGCCCAAGAGCGACATCTCGGTGAGACAAACTTTCGAGTACGCTCTCTCTGAATTTCTGGCCACAACTAAACTAAAACTGTTGCACGCTTCTAAATGGCGCGTTTCCAGAAGGTCAAGCTGTTACGATTTTATGGGCCATCCTTTAGGCTTCATGCAAGAGCACTTGTCCAATGGAAATCCTTGATAAAGAATCCTTTGGTTGTTCATTGGTGCTCCTCAGTATTGCAAGTCCTTCATCAATAATTGCAAATGGACATCTCTCAGTATCAGTGATTAAGTAGTCAACCAGCCACACATTAGAGCTGTTGATTGGCTGAGGTTTAAACCACATGACCTCACTTAATCTATAAATTTAAGTGGTGTATTGTAGCACACCTTATATAACAAAATATTCAAACACAAGCAAAAGGTTATTATCTGCGAATAAAGCTGACTGTAACGGCTGGTAATTTTCCACTCAACCACCGTTATTTCGAATCTAACGAACTCTGATTAAAAAAAATATCTATCTATAGTACGTACATAACTCATAAGCTACCTATGGATTATGTAACACATGCACCTTCTAATAATGATGATGATGTAGTGGTAATCTTTTTCTTTTTTCCAAATTAGATTTCAACATTCAATATTTTTTGATATTTTTTTAGGAACCAAGAGTAACCAAAGAAAGATGCTGGGAAATCATCAACAAATATGAACCATCAAGTGAAGGACGGACTAAAGGTCACTTAGGAATAGATGGTAAGTTTGTTGTTTTATGCACATACACATTGACAGATACATTATATATATATATATATATATATATATATATATATATATATTATTATATTATTATTATTATTATTATTTATTATTATTTATATTTTTGAAGGCAATTACAATGCGTATATCGTATAAAATTCGATAATTATTGAAAATAATCATGACAAGCAAACTCAGCGTGTCATGATTATTTTCAATAATTAGTGAATTTTATGCAATATATATGCATTGTAATTGCCTTCAAAAATATAAATAATAATATACTTTACTTAACAATGCTACAAAAGCATCCACAGACACGTATTTTGACTTATCAAGTCTTTTCAGTGTGGCTAGACATTTTGTAAGCTACCTACAGCCAGAATTGAACTCCGGTCGGTTGGGTGTCAGTCCGGCACCTTAACCATTAGGCTGTCTTTACTTACAGAATGGGAAGGGGATTTTAACTGTTTTAATAAACACATCGCTTTGTGTGTAAAGGCCGTCACAGAGTGCTCCATTCAGAGAAGAGCGTTGCGTTTATATATATATATATATATATATATATATATATATATGAGATATATTTTTGTATCTATATCTGTTTTTTGGAAGTACACAAATCAGGTTTGGGCTTTAGTGTGAAGCATTGATATGCTATATTATAATAATGTAGGTATCATAATAAATTCATCTGGGAATAAATATCAGAACACTCGGTTGTTTTCTTTTAGTTTCTTTTGAGTCTTGAAGAAGGGAGATCATTACAATCCCGAAAATTCACCACTACTACTAAATAAAAGAAACTGAAAGAAAACAACCGAGTGTTCTGATATTTATTCCCAGATGAATATATTATGATAACTACATTATTATAATATAGCACATCAATGCTTCACACTAATGCCAAACCTGATTTGTGTACTTCCAAAAAACGGATATAGATACAAAAATATATCTCAAATATATAATTACTAGAAGCATACGGAGACTCCCAAATAACACCATATATATATATATATATATATATATATATATATATAGTTAACTCAGAAAAACATGAAATTAAAATTTGGTTAATAAAAAAAGTTGTGGTTCCTTATTAATGTCTCTATATTCATTTAAATCGTCCACAGAAAACAATCATCCACAATTTGTTGATTTAATTTGGAGGGTTAAAGTAACAAATTAATAATAAATTTGTTTCAGTCTGTTTATGTAAAATTGCAGAAAATAAAATGTGGCAACAATATGGAGATTCACTAAGATTTGCTTAGTTATGGCACAAGGCCAGATGTATGGAGCACCCAGTGAGATTCAAACTCACTAACAATGTATATTTGGATTTGGCTATTGTCCTCATCTTTATTGTTATCTGTTCAGCTGATACTGACAATAGGCCACTCCAACTACTTTACTTATTTCTATTGTATTCAAATCACTTGAATTATCACTTGAAAAAAAATACCATAAAAGTATATTCCCTTGTTAAACAATTGAGAGATCAGGAACAATCTCTAAAGAGTTGTATATTTTTATTAACTTCATTTTTCATTGAAGATTGATCATAAAATATCAACCTCTTCAGTGTTAAAAATAAAAAAGCACTCACCTGGATCATGGCACTCTAATAAAAGAAAGCTTTGCAGCATGAAATGGAAAAAGTGGTTTTCGGGGTGGGGGCGTGGAGAGAGACTTTGACTTGGATGCTTAACGAAAATAATCTCTGTGTATTTGCCAATCTCAGGGAAGGGATACTTGCTTCTTCTTCTGTGGGGTGGGGATTATTAATCCCTAAACACACAATGAATAAAGTTTAAAATGAAACAAATAAAAAAAGATATGAAAATAGTCATCCGGTGATGACTTGGATTGAGAATTGCTTAGGCAAGAAATTTTCGGTGACCAAGCACCGTTGACTTCATGTCATATATATATATATATATATAGTTTGTTAGTAGTTGACTTCATGTCATATATATAGTTAATAGTCGACGAGGCGGCCTAAAGTCGGTATCAGCCAGACAGCCAGGGAGTCTATCCCCTTTTCAATAGTGCTAGACCAAGGAGATTGTTTTGGCATCTGAGATGGAGCACCTCATCTACCATCAGCTCCTCACTTTCTCGCACAGATCCCTGTGCTGCTAATACGCTGAGTTGGCGAGGACCAGTATCAAACCAGGAACCTTGTGGTTTCTAATTGAATGCTCTACCGACTGAGCTAAGCTGGCCCTTATATATATATATATATATATATATATATATATATATACACACACACACCATGGGTGTTTTATCTCTTTAGGCCAGTTTAGCTCAGTCAGTAGAGCACTCACCTCGGAATCATAAGGACAATAGGCCAACTTTTTCTTCTTTTTCTTTTTTTTCTTTTTTTCTTTTTCTTTTTTTCTTTTTTTTTTTTCTTTTTCTTTTTTTTTTTTTTTTTTTTTTTTTTTTTAACTTATCTCTGTACATAAATTGAAACATTTCAAATTATGAGTTAAATTGATGAATTATATTTTTTATTTCTATAAAGTTATTTTATGTACTGAAAGATTTTTAGAAATAAAAGTGAAAGGTTTTGGTTTTTTGGGTTTTTTTTTTTTTTTTAATAAAAGTTTTTCTTCTTTTTAAATTTCTTTCAGGTTTCACAGCCTACCTTTTATCTGAAGAATGTGATATTTTCAACCCAGAGTATCGACGTGTATGCCAAGACATGACACAGCCTCTGTGTCACTACTTCATTGCAAGTTCACACAACACGTGAGTAACTTATACTAAATTCTAATATTTTTCTTATATTCTAGCTCTCTGCATACTGAGATCTGGGGCTTTAGAATACACCAACTGCACCTCTGCAGAGAGGTAAGACCACCTGTTGGCCGTGGGTGGTGACCCATGATGCTTAAGGACGGAATCCTGGTGGATGAGGAGTCCATGACATGCAACACTCCACTTAGACACTTACTTAGGCTAGACTGGCAGTCAGAAAGGTCCCTCTGATCAATCGGCTGGTCACGTCAAGCCCTAGCACCTGTATGATTGTTTCGACCCTATTGTCCTCATGGCAAGCCCCAACCCTTTTTATCATATGGGTACTAGAAAGCAGTGGATGAGGGTCTTCATGTCCTAGGAATGACGTTAAACTCTATCTGATGGTGAGGTTCCATTTCTAGAGGTTTGGGGAATGTGGAGCACCCTTTCATCACCATTGCTCCCTTTTCCACTCTGACCTGGAGTGGTAGTACCTGTTAGGGTCCCATCTATGAGTTAAATAAAAAAAAATGTGCTTATAAAAAAAAATTGAGTATCCATTAAGAATGAATTTATCTCAAAACTTTGTTGGCATTAAATGACCCACTGAGGTTGATATGCCGTAAAACAAACCAAACCAAACTGAAATCTTATGGTTAATCATCAGTTTTAATGGTTATTTCTTAGATGGTATTATTATTTCTAAATTACTTTTTTAAATTACTTAGATGTATTTATATTATATGTACTAGCAAGAATCTGCACCCTCCGGGCATTAGTATTTGAGTTTTAATGTAATAAAATATAGTAAATTAGAAAGACTAATGAAATGAAATACAAACACATATAAAAAGATTACATTTATTTTAATTGTATTTTAATTGGTTTCTATACAAAATCATTCATAGGATTGATTTTAATATGTTGGAGAATAAAACAATATTAGAGATTAATTATTTATAAACTCCAGTTTTATTAAGACCAGTATGCAAATTAACCTCACCATATATTATGTAAACCTTTATTTCTTAGTGATATATAAGAGACATTGCAGAATTTTAAATGCACTAGTAACATCGGTTGTTTTGAGGTAAATTTGACTCAGATTTTCATAGAGACATTGTAAATAAATAAGATTTATTCCATGTATTGATATTGATGATTTTTGACTATAAATTTAATATTCATTGATAAACTTACACAATTCCTGAGAGTATCCTGATGTAAGCAATAACATAGTTTCAGTTACAGACACAGAATCTTCATTATAATAGGATTCATATTAGATGTATTTATATTTTTATTATTACTTTTTTAATTACTTATATGTATTTATTCACCTTTATAAAGGTTATTTCTATTTAATGGTGGATTCCATCAACTAGTCCAATTCAGAATAAACAGTCCCTGCAGCTATGGGTTAAATAGTACCACTACTGTTCTTTTATATTAAATAAGCCATGAAGGTTGATATGCCATCAAATAACAAAACAAACTAAAATATTAGTCTTACAGGTTCAAAGAGTTAACAGAAAAGCCGTGATAAGGTGTGGTAACTTAACTTAAATATAAATGCTCTATCAGTGATATTGAGCACTGTCTAACTATAACCATTATGCAATGATTGGACACCTTAGTTGTATCATCAGATCGAGTAAACATTGACACTCAGTTGTGATATCTTTCACTGCAATGTCTTCTTTCTGTTGCTCAAGTTTCGATTAGTTGTCAAATGCAACTATATCTGCCTCATGATGAAGATTGAAGTCCAGCAATAAAAACAAGGCTGTTTTAAACTGATCTTCTGTTAAGTGATTACAGTTGAAATATAAAACTAGAAAGAAAAAAATTAGATCTCGAAAAGGTTAAACACTTTATTTCTCTCTTTTTACAGAAGCATTTATCTTTGCCATTTTTTTCCTGTTTTTTTTTTTTTTTCTTGATCTTATACATTGACCTATTTTACAAATAAAAGCAGTTAATATAGAATGATATGATAGTACCATTGGATGTAATATAGAATGACCTATTTTACAAATAAAAGCAGTTAATATAGAATTGATATGATAGTACCATTGGATGTAATCACATCTATTCAAGTCATATTCTCAAATGATACTAGAAGCATAACTTATACGGTCTTCAGTAATCTATATTATATTGATCCAATTTTCATAGCTCAGTCGGTAGAGCGTTTCGGCTAGAAACCACAAGGTTCCTAGTTCGATACCGGCACTCGCCAACTCAGCATATGAGGAGCACATGGATATGTATGGTAAAGTAAGGAGCTGATGGTAGGTGTGGCGCTCCACCTCAGACACAAAACAATCTCCTTGGTCTATATTATATTGATCCAATTTTCATAGCTCAGACGGTAGAGTGTTCGGCTAGAAACCACAAGGTTCCTAGTTCGATACCGGCACTCGCCAACTCAGCATATGAGGAGCACATGGATATGTATGGTAAAGTAAGGAGCTGATGGTAGGTGTGGCGTTCCACCTCAGACGCAAAAACAATCTCCTTGGTCTATATTATATTGATCCAATTTTCATAGCTCAGTCGGTAGAGCGTTCGGCTAGAAACCACAAGGTTCCTAGTTCGATACCGGCACTCGCCAACTCAGCATATGAGGAGCACATGGATATGTATGGTAAAGTAAGGAGCTGATGGTAGGTGTGGCACTCCACCTCAGACGCAAAAACAATCTCCTTGGTCTATATTATATTGATCCAATTTTCATAGCTCAGACGGTAGAGCGTTCGGCTAGAAACCGCAAGGTTCCTAGTTCGATACCGGCACTCGCCAACTCAGCATATGAGGAGCACATGGATATGTATGGTAAAGTAAGGAGCTGATGGTAGGTGTGGCGCTCCACCTCAGACGCAAAAACAATCTCCTTGGTCTATATTATATTGATCCAATTTTCATAGCTCAGACGGTAGAGCGTTCGGCTAGAAACCGCAAGGTTCCTAGTTCGATACCGGCACTCGCCAACTCAGCATATGAGGAGCACATGGATATGTATGGTAAAGTAAGGAGCTGATGGTAGGTGTGGCACTCCACCTCAGACGCAAAAACAATCTCCTTGGTCTATATTATATTGATCCAATTTTCATAGCTCAGACGGTAGAGCGTTCGGCTAGAAACCGCAAGGTTCCTAGTTCGATACCGGCACTCGCCAACTCAGCATATGAGGAGCACATGGATATGTATGGTAAAGTAAGGAGCTGATGGTAGGTGTGGCGCTCCACCTCAGACACAAAAACAATCTCCTTGGTCTATATTATATTGATCCAATTTTCATAGCTCAGACGGTAGAGTGTTCGGCTAGAAACCACAAGGTTCCTAGTTCGATACCGGCACTCGCCAACTCAGCATATGAGGAGCACATGGATATGTATGGTAAAGTAAGGAGCTGATGGTAGGTGTGGCGTTCCACCTCAGACGCAAAAACAATCTCCTTGGTCTATATTATATTGATCCAATTTTCATAGCTCAGTCGGTAGAGCGTTCGGCTAGAAACCACAAGGTTCCTAGTTCGATACCGGCACTCGCCAACTCAGCATATGAGGAGCACATGGATATGTATGGTAAAGTAAGGAGCTGATGGTAGGTGTGGCGCTCCACCTCAGACGCAAAAACAATCTCCTTGGTCTATATTATATTGATCCAATTTTCATAGCTCAGTCGGTAGAGCGTTCGGCTAGAAACCACAAGGTTCCTAGTTCGATACCGGCACTCGCCAACTCAGCATATGAGGAGCACATGGATATGTATGGTAAAGTAAGGAGCTGATGGTAGGTGTGGCGCTCCACCTCAGACGCAAAAACAATCTCCTTGGTCTATATTATATTGATCCAATTTTCATAGCTCAGTCGGTAGAGCGTTCGGCTAGAAACCACAAGGTTCCTAGTTCGATACCGGCACTCGCCAACTCAGCATATGAGGAGCACATGGATATGTATGGTAAAGTAAGGAGCTGATGGTAGGTGTGGCGCTCCACCTCAGATGCAAAAACAATCTCCTTGGTCTATATTATATTGATCCAATTTTCATAGCTCAGACGGTAGAGCGTTCGGCTAGAAACCACAAGGTTCCTAGTTCGATACCGGCACTCGCCAACTCAGCATATGAGGAGCACATGGATATGTATGGTAAAGTAAGGAGCTGATGGTAGGTGTGGCGCTCCACCTCAGATGCAAAAACAATCTCCTTGGTCTATATTATATTGATCCAATTTTCATAGCTCAGACGGTAGAGCGTTCGGCTAGAAACCACAAGGTTCCTAGTTCGATACCGGCACTCGCCAACTCAGCATATGAGGAGCACATGGATATGTATGGTAAAGTAAGGAGCTGATGGTAGGTGTGGCGCTCCACCTCAGATGCAAAAACAATCTCCTTGGTCTATATTATATTGATCCAATTTTCATAGCTCAGACGGTAGAGCGTTCAGCTAGAAACCACAAGGTTCCTAGTTCGATACTGGCACTCGCCAACTCAGCATATGAGGAGCACATGGATATGTATGGTAAAGTAAGGAGCTGATGGTAGGTGTGGCGCTCCACCTCAGACGCAAAAACAATCTCCTTGGTCTATATTATATTGATCCAATTTTCATAGCTCAGTCGGTAGAGCGTTCGGCTAGAAACCACAAGGTTCCTAGTTCGATACCGGCACTCGCCAACTCAGCATATGAGGAGCACATGGATATGTGCGATAAAGTAAGGAGCTGATGGTAGGTGTGGCACTCCACCTCAGACGCAAAAACAATCTCCTTGGTCTAGCGCTAGTGAAAAGGGGATAGACTCCCTCGCTGTATGGCTCATATCGACATTAGGCCACCCCGACGACTTTACTTTTACTTAGACAACCCATCACCCTGTTTTTGTAATAGCAGTCCATGATGATATTGTTGCTTCTATTTAGGAAGGAGTGAAGGATCCTATTTAGCATTTCATAATCTATATATCAATACTTATATTAATGGAGGTGTGTGGTGTAATGGTTAGAGTCGTAGGAAATGGACTCATCAACCCAAGTTCAAATCCTGGACGAGGCTGTTTGCATTTCATATAGCACTAATACCCCTGGGAAAGGTATGAATCCATATATTCTCCTTCCAGCTATGGATAAATAGTAGGGCAGACTGGGCTCTTTAACCTTGGAGTCTAGGAGAAAGAAAACTCTGTATTCAAACCTGCTAAACTCCACTTAAGAAATTGACCTTCTGTTGCATCCTGCTTGTGCGGAGGGGTTGGTAAATTATATTAATACTCATGTTCCTTAATTGTACAACTGTTAGCATCTTGCAACACCCTCTGATTAAAAATGAGACTGTCCAAATCTTCCAAGATGAAATGAAAAATGTAAATCCTGATTATCTGTGTTGCTTATCCGTCAAATTCTTATGAGTATCGTCACCTCAGCTAAATAATGGACCATTCTGTTTTTATTATAAAAAAAAAAAAGAAAGGAGGGAAGAAAAAGGACACTGCTACACAGAAAGAATGTAATAAGAAAGAAAGAAAGAGAGAGGGGGTGAGTGCTCAGAAGCAATAATGCTAATCTGTTTCAATCGAACATAATTAAAATGTGAAAAGAAAAAGAAAGAAAGAAAAAAAAGTGAGAGAGAGTTAAAATAATATTATTATACTTTTTATATATTAAGCTATTTGGCAATAGCTCTTTAGTAAACATCAAAAGGTTGTAATAATTAAATTATCATACTCTGGTATATCCACAGGTCCTGCTAGTTATCTTGAGTATATGGATGATTAAAAAGACAATGTCTGTTGTGATACTATATGTGAACTATGTCTGTTGAAAAGAGCAGTTTTCTATGTTTGCCTTCTATGTGTTGTTCTTATCTTATTATTTGTTTTGTTATGTTTCAGTTATTTAATGGAAGATCAACTGAAGGGTCCATCAAGTGTTGAGGGCTACATCAGAGCTTTAAATAAAGGATGCAGATGTGTTGAGTGTAAGTTGGCATCTTGCTTTCTTTCTTACTAATATCTTTCGATTCTAGTCTCTTTTTTTTTTTTTTTTAATAATTAAGGAAGTTAGGTAATTAAGGGTTGCAAAATAACCAGTTTTATTAAAAGTAAATTATGGGTGAAGAAGAGAGAAAGAAATATTTTGAAATGAAGAATCTGACTGGAATGCATTTTTGATTGTTGTTAATTGCTGTTTGAATTCCAACCAGAGAAAATTCCAATGTTAAATATTTTGCAGAAAAATAACAATATACAATGGAATTAAAAATATTTTGAAAGGAAAAATCTGGCTGGAATGTATGTTGAATTTTTTTGGTTAAAATTCCAATGTACTTATATAATACAATATAACAATATACAATGGAATTAAAATATACAGAAATAAGTAGGGGAATGATGTAAGAAACATAATCAGCTGATTAAGAAGGGACAGGGATTCAAAGTGGGTCATTGAAGGACAAAGTGATTGGAGAAGCAACACGACGCCGACATTAGCTTAGCCGAAAAGCAGCCAGCCTTTATTTCTTTCTTCTTCTAAGTTTGACAGCTAGCTCACAGGTTGGAACATCATAAGTTTACTAGCTCTAATTATGCTGATTCTGTTATTATAAACATCTCTCTATCTTGACAACTACTAGGACGATCACGGCCATGATAAACTTGTTGACAAAAAAGATTTGCACTCAAGTTGGTTTTTAAAAGCCAACACAGGCTTACCCAGGATCTTAATTTAAGAGTCGTTTTCACACACAAAGAAATGAGTCCATTTATAGGAAACAAAACCTAGTATGTTACAAGTGGAGTACCTGTGGCTAATGTACTGGACTGCAACATCATAGTAAACGAGTTCAAATTCCAGTCGCACTATTACATTCAATTTCAAAATAATACCGATCCCTCCAGCTATGGATTAAATAGTACGACTACTGCTTTGACATTAAACATGGTGAACTGCAAATTCATAGTAAGCGAGTTCAAATTCCAGTTGCACTATTACATTCAATTTCAAAATAATACCCTTGGGAAAGGTATGAAGCCCCCATCCCTCCAGCTATGGATTAAATAGTACAACTACTGCTTTGACATTAAACATGGTGAACTGCAAATTCATAGTAAGCGAGTTCAAATTCCAGTTGCACTATTACATTCACTTTCAGACTAATACCATTGGGAAAGGTATGAACACCCTGATCACCCAGCTACAGGTTGAATAGTACCACTATTGTTCTTCTACAAAGATGGCTTTGCCATTAAATATCCCATGAAGATTAATATACCATTAAACAAATTTTCACCTATATATATATATATATATCTCAAACAAAACAAACCCACCTTAAACAAGATAAACTTTGAAACTAGTCAACATGTACTCAAATGCCTATAATTTCCCACCAATCCCCCTTCCACCATTCCCCTTACTTTCTTACAAACTTGTGAGCCCTCCTCCTACAAATCTCTACTACCACAGTTTGTTTAAACGGAACTGTAAACTCCACCTACTACCAATTCCTACTGTTACTGCTCGTTTTAAAAGCGAGACAACGGAAACATTCCACCTTTTTCACACCTGAAGATGGCACAAAGACATGCCAAAAACACTCGTGAAGAAACCTTTGGTGGATAGCTACACCAATTCAAAAAAATAAAAATTAAAAAGATGGCCAGACAGTTAGAACGGATCGAACAAAAACTCGTCCAACAAGAATCATCAGCAGAGTTTATCAAAACATGTTTAAAAGAAAAAATTCTGCCAAAATATACTTATATATATATATGTGTGTGTGTGTGAGGTAATAATCATAGAATTGTATTTTTTTTATAAAAACCTCCATTGACCTATTTTAAGTGAAGAAAAATTCAAACTTAATATTTAAATTTTTGAAGTTGAAAATACCTGACATGATTTGAATGACATTTATGGATTTTAAAAAAATGCATTTCCCATATTTTTTTTTTAATCTGTGTCTTCCTTATTTTTCAGTGGATGTGTGGGATGGGCCAGAAGATGAACCTCTCGTCTACCATGGACGAGCACTTACCTCAAAAATACCTTTCAAGAATGTCATTGAAGTCATCAATACGTATGCCTTCATTACTTCACGGTACGTTTTAATCATTCTATACATGCAAGGCACCCATGCTATAATGGTTATCATCATAGGAAATGGACACAGCAACACGAGTTCAAATCCTGGACAAGGCTGGTAGCATTTCACATGGCACTAATACCTTAGGAATTGTTTTAATCATTCTATACATGTAAGGCACCCATGCTATAATGGTTATCATCATAGGAAATGGATACAGCAACACGAGTTCAAATCCTGGACAAGGCTGGTAGCATTTCACATGGCACTAATACCCTTAGGAATTGTTTTAATCATTCTATACATGTAAGGCACCCATGCTATAATGGTTATCATAATAGGAAATGCACACAGCAACACGAGTTCAAATCCTGGACAAGGCTGGTAGCATTTCACATGGCACTAATACCCTTAGGAATTGTTTTAATCATTCTATACATGTAAGGCACCCATGCTATAATGGTTATCATCATAGGAAATGGATACAGCAACACGAGTTCAAATCCTGGACAAGGCTGGTAGCATTTCACATGGCACTAATACCCTTAGGAATTGTTTTAATCATTCTATACATGTAAGGCACCCATTCTATAATGGTTATCGTTCAATCCTGGACAAGGCTGGTAGCATTTCACATGGCACTAATACCCTTAGGAATTGTTTTAATCATTCTATACATGTAAGGCACCCATGCTATAATGGTTATCATCATAGGAAATGGATACAGCAACACGAGTTCAAATCCTGGACAAGGCTGGTAGCATTTCACATGGCACTAATACCCTTAGGAATTGTTTTAATCATTCTATACATGTAAGGCACCCATGCTATAATGGTTATCATAATAGGAAATGCACACAGCAACACGAGTTCAAATCCTGGACAAGGCTGGTAGCATTTCACATGGCACTAATACCCTTAGGAATTGTTTTAATCATTCTATACATGTAAGGCACCCATGCTATAATGGTTATCATAATAGGAAATGCACACAGCAACACGAGTTCAAATCCTGGACAAGGCTGGTAGCATTTCACATGGCACTAATACCCTTAGGAATTGTTTTAATCATTCTATACATGTAAGGCACCCATGCTATAATGGTTATCATAATAGGAAATGCACACAGCAACACGAGTTCAAATCCTGGACAAGGCTGGTAGCATTTCACATGGCACTAATACCCTTAGGAATTGTTTTAATCATTCTATACATGTAAGGCACCCATTCTATAATGGTTATCATAATAGGAAATGGACACAGCAACACGAGTTCAAATCCTGGACAAGGCTGGTAGCATTTCACATGGCACTAATACCCTTAGGAATTGTTTTAATCATTCTATACATGTAAGGCACCCATTCTATAATGGTTATCATAATAGGAAATGGACACAGCAACACGAGTTCAAATCCTGGACAAGGCTGGTAGCATTTCACACGGCACTAATACCCTTAGGAATTGTTTTAATCATTCTATACATGTAAGGCACCCATGCTATAATGGTTATCATAATAGGAAATGCACACAGCAACACGAGTTCAAATCCTGGACAAGGCTGGTAGCATTTCACACGGCACTAATACCCTTAGGAATTGTATGCATCCAATTCTTCTCCCTCCAGTTATAGGTAAATAGTAGGGCAGACTGGACTCTTTATCCTTTGAATTCAAATCTGTTAAACTCAACTAAAGAGATTGACCTTGTGTCACATCATGTTCATGCAGAATGTTTGTTGAATATATATATATATATATATATATAAAAACACCTATCTATTCATATCAAACTTACACCCACAAGCCAATGAAGTATGACTCACTTGTAGAGGAAAGTCTCTCATAAGTTTGTAATATATTTACTTCAGTGAAAGAAATTTCTACCTTTGAAACTTGGGCAAGACTCAGCCATATTTGTAAACTGTGCTGTATCAATATTGAATAACACTGCAAATCAAGATGGCCACTTGATAGACACTGTTGTGCAGAAAATGAATGACATGTTCAACAAAAAAAGCAGAGCCATTTAGAAAAGTATAAACGTGATTTCCTTGGAACAACAAGCACTGTTATTTTCTACCTCTTTACTTATACATCTCAGGAAGATCAGAAAAGAAGGCAGTGATCTTGGAGATCCTTTGTCTTTTAATATCTAGTTTGGAAAGGAATGCATGCAGTAAAAGTACATATTAGAAGCATTGGAACATTTTTTTATTTTTTCATTTTATTTTATTTTCTGTTTGTTGGTATTCACTTTTTCTTCTTTTCTTCCATCTTGCCAATATAGACAAGATGGCTGCAAATTGTCAGTGCAGCAGTAATTGTGTTCAATGTATCATCGTGTCTAGCATAATGATTGCCCAGAAAAGAAAATGGCTACCTTTTGTCTCCTCCTTGCTTGACACTTTTCATTGGTCTCTCTCCTTTTTTTTTTTTATACCTTTTGTATCTCTTTTGATTTCCTTCAAAGCATTTTCCTTCACTTGCTTTTTCTCATTCATGTGTTCTTTTATTCATTCCACATTTCTTTCAGTCTCAACTTCTCTGCTAATTTTTGTTGTCTTCTTTCCTTGTCACTCATTTCTTTTTATATTTTATGGGGTTTTTTTTTTTTAAAGAGTCATTTTTTTTTTCTTAATTTCAATCTTTCAATTTCCTTCAAAGCATTCTCTTTCTCTTGCTTTTTCTCATTCACATTCACATTCTTTTATTCATTCCACATTTCTTTCAGTCTGAACTTCTCTGCTAATTTTTCTCCTTTTCTTCCTTTCACTCTTTCCTTTCATGTTTTGTGTTGTTTTTGTTTTTTTAAGTCATTTTTTTTTAAATTTCCATCTTTCAATTTCCTTCAAAACATTCTCCTTCTCTTGTTTTTTCTCATTCATCTATTCTTTCATTCATTCTACATGTCATTCAGTCTAAACTTCTTTTCTATAATGTTTTATATTTTTTTAAACCAGTCATTTTTTTTGGGGGGGGGGATTTTTATTGAAGAATGAATGTAACTTTAGTTGATTTGGTTTTTTTTGTTTTTTTTCTGTAAACAGAAATTCATTTATACTTTTTTTAAGATTATAAACTTCTTCTTTTACTTCTTTCCAGATATCCTGTGATAATTTGTCTGGAGAATCACTGCAGTCTGCAACAGCAGCAGAAGATGGCCAGATATATTACCTCTATTTTTGGAGATAGGTTGTATCGGGACGCAGTTGACGAGAGTAGGCATTGTCTGCCCTCACCTGAATTCTTTAAAGAGCGTATCTTAATTAAGGTACAATTTCTTTTATTTTACAATTTTGTTATTTACTAAAATCTTAGATGTGGCACACAAGTCCAGAATTATGAGGTGCCCAATGAGATTTTGAACTTACTAACAATGGTCTGCGAATTTAGTTTGCTAATCATTACACCATGTGAGGTGCCCTTATTTTACCATTTATGTTTGGCTTTTAAAAATATTGAAATGTTCAAGCTCATGTCTTTTTACGGAGAGTTGAGACAGTCATTTTTTTGTTGTTTTTTTTTTTTTGTCATAACTTATTCATTTATTTCAACCAGTGGTTTTCAACCTTTTTATCTCTATGATCAACAGAGAAAAATTGAATGGAGTGCATTGACTAGGAAGGAGATTATGTTGAAAAATATTTATGTAAAATGTTGGGGAGGGGTCATCATTTACCTAAAGAATTATTGATGTAACTCTATGTGTATGTGTGTGTAGTTTAAAAGTTGCAGTATCTGTAGGGAGTGTCTGCTTGATATTTAGAATAGTGCAGTAGAGCATATATATATATATATATATATATATATATATATATATATACATGATTTATTTTCAGGCACATACAGTTCTTCTCTGGTTTATGTAGATTATGGCTTGTTTTCTTGTAATAATATTCAAGTTTTATTTACTTTAATAATTTCTTTTTTTAATTTTTTTTTAGATTTAAAAAAATGTTTACATTTTTTTTTTTAAGTATGATTTTCTAAGATGACAACAAAAAACTTGTCTGCTAAAAAAAAACAAGACTTTTGAAAATGTATTAATTTTAGTTTTATTACAGCATTTTTATCAGGATTGCTCAATTAATCTATTTCTTCTGACGGCAAAATGTTTGAAAGTTTATTGATATTCATTCAGTGCAAATACTCTTTAATTATTAGTCTAAATCTAACATCTGATGAATTTATGAACCAGCTTGGAGACATTTAAAAAAAAAATGATAATGAAGAGACTTATCTTATGGAGTGTAGCAAGGCAAGGACTTGTCTTGTGTGTAGGTCCATGATTTAAGTGAGGTGTTGCCAAGATGATCAAAAAAAGAATATGTATTTCTTTCCTTTGCTGCAGAGAAAAAAAACTGGCTTGCCTCCTGTGAAACCGGATATTAAAAAAAAGAGGTTCGTGAGAGGAGACTAGTCCATTTTTTATGATTAGTGGCTGATGCTGATAGGTCTGGCCAACTAATCAGAAATGAGTCATGGCAATATAAATGCAGTGTCGCTTGAGACAGAGATTGCAGTCTGACCTTGAAGCAAGACAGTGTTAGTGACAAGTGGAAAGTGTTTAAATAATATCCAGAAAAAAATTGTGTTGCCCCCAAAAACTATAATCTTAATCGGTCTCAAGTGAAATATGCAATTCAGAGAGTCCTGACAAAGAAAACCTGTTGAAAATATATAAAGTAATAAATGATGAGAATATTTGGTAAAGTTAATTATTGGAATCAAATTTCTTCATATTTCTATCTAATTCTTCAAATTTTGTCATTGTGTCCATTCTGTTCATTTGAATGCATCATTAATTAATTTTTCTCTCTTTCTCTTGTTTTTTTTTTTTTTGTTTTTAATTTACTTTATCTATTTTTCTACAGTGAATATTATTTTCTTATCCTCAACCTTTTGATCATCTTTTAAGATTCCAAACTTGCACAGATTCTTAGATTTATAACTACTACTACTACTACTGTTTTGCTGTCAAAATGACTAGTCTTTGTTTTGGATATTTTCAAAATTACTCAAGGCAAGGTTTGAAAAAAGAATCTTGGAAATCTAAAACTAAATTCAACAAATGAATGAATTATGTTGTTTTATTTATCAAGTTTATAATAACATAAAATTCTGTTTTTATATCATTTGAATGTTTACCATTGAATAATGGTGGAGTTTATATTTATTAAATTTAACATGGCATAAATTTATGATTCTGTTATGTCATCTGAAGAGTCCATTATATGGAGATGACATAGAAAAGTGTTACACACACACACACACACACACACACACACACACATATATATATATATACAGTGATACTGATAGCTTTTTAATTTAGTGTGCCCTGTGATGCATGTATTTGATTTAAATGAGTCCCCAGGAAATTTGATGGGTCCCAACTAAAGTTTCTTAATAAATTGCAGAGTTTTTATTTATGAACAACTAAAGCTGACTAACCCCTACCTTGAACCCCATAGCATGTAATTCATTCCAAGAAAATATTGAAATGTATTTACAGTTAGCTGGAAATGGTGGGGGAAGGAAAAAAGAACAAAGAAAAACTCTGGGATGCATGAATACAATTTTACTGCGTCCTTTTAGATTTGTATGCATCAGTGACGCAGGACGCATACCTATCAGCATCTCTGTATATATGTATATATATATATATATATATATAGTGTTATGGATTATTATTACTACTACTACATGCAGGAGGTGCACTTTGTGTAACGGTAATCATTACAGGAAATGAAATCGGCATCCTGAGTTCTAATCCTGGATGAGGTTGTTTGCATTTCACTTTGTGTTAATGCCCTTCAGAAAGACATGAATCTATTTCATCTCTCTCCTCCCCCAGCTATGGGTAATTAGTAGGGAAGACTGGGTTAGGCAACCAGTCTAGAAAAAGGAAAACTCAGAATTCAAATCAGCACTACTCTGCTTAAAAATTGACCTTGTGTTACATCCTGTGTGTGTTGGAGGGGTTGGGTAAATACATACTACTATTACACCAACAACAACAATAATAATAACAACTAGCAAGACCTGTGGATATACCACAGTATGATAATTTAATTATTACAACCTTTGATTTTACTTGAGAGCTATCGCAAAATAGTTCAATATGCAAAAAGTATGATAATTTGGATTTAACTCTTTTTCTCTCACTCTTTTTTTCTTCTTTCTCTCCTTCTTTTCATTATGTTCAGTTGAAACATATTAGCTTTATCACTTCCGTGAGCTCACTCCCTCCCTCCCTCTCTCTATCTTTCCCCTACTCTCTTTCTTATTATATTTATTCTCTGTGGTATATCCTTTTTTTTTCCTTTTCTTTCTTTATGATGAAAATGGAATGGTCCATTATTTACCTGAGGGGCCAATACTCAGAAGAATTAAAAATTTGGAAGATAAACAACACCAGATAATCAGGATTTACATTTTTGCATTTCATCTTGGACGATTTAGACAGTCTCATTTTTAACCAGAGGGTGTTACGAGATGATAACGGTCATACTTTTAAGGAACACGAGTATTAATATATAAATAATAATAGATGATTTTATTGCAACAATGTATAAAATAAGAAAATATAATAATTTTCATAACTCTTTTGATAATTTTTCATCATCCTGCTGCTAACTTTCACCTCTTTATATAATTTAATTTCTTGTTTACTTAATTTCATTTATGTTGCTGTTGCGCAACCCTATTCCAGTGTAAACTCCTTATTATGAATATAATAAGTAAACACTGTTAGCAATTAACGCTCCTCTTCTTTTGCAAAAAAAAAAAAAATAGTATATTTACAAATGTTATTCCGTCTACGTAACTGAAACTAGGAGGAAAATGATCTAGTTATTAACATATGTAATTGCATGCTTACATAAGAAGTTAGATTAATTCTTCTTTATTTCTTTTTGTCTGGTAGTCTTTTCTTCACTTATTATATATATATATATATATATATATATATATAAGTAAGTAAACAATGTGTTTATTTTTTATATGGCCTTTTTAGCCAACAATTTTTGGAGGATATGACTTCAATTAAGCACATATCCTCCAAAAAATATACACATATATATATATATATATATATATATATACATGGGAGAAATAAAAGGAAATTGATATTAGACACTATGTGGACAAAGGTAGACAAACACGTGATGTTGTACAGAATAGTACCTACAATAAACATCCATTCTGTTCAACATCCCGTGTTTGTCTACTTTTCTCCACATACACACACACATATATATGTGTGTGTGTGTGTGTGTGTCTTGAAAAGATAAATAAAGGAAAGAAAATGTTGAATGGATAAAAATGGTTTAATTCAACATTTTAGTTAAATAATTCAACATTTTCCATTTATTTATTTTTTAACATATTGTCGGATTCACTTCCATTTTTCAACTTATATATACACACACACAACACACAACATACATATATATATATATATATATATATAATATATATATATATATAATAAAGAAAAAGGCTTAAAACTCAGTCATTTTAGCCTTTTTCTTTACCAAATATATTGCTCTGTTCAAAATATTGAACATTAAGCTCTCAAATTGGACCAGAACAACTCTAACATTCTGTTGTTAAAAAAAGGACCACCTTAGAATCATCCAAACACCAACTTATTCCAGTATAAACTCCTTATTATAAATATAATAAGCAAACACTATCAGCAATTAATACTCCTCTTCGTTTGCAAAAACAAAATTAAGTAAATACATTTACAAATGTTATTCCTTCTGTTCACAACATTATAAATTTAAGTTTACAGAATGTAAGAAAACACATTTCTC
The DNA here is from genome assembly GCA_023376005.1 of Doryteuthis pealeii. Taxonomy (NCBI): domain Eukaryota; kingdom Metazoa; phylum Mollusca; class Cephalopoda; order Myopsida; family Loliginidae; genus Doryteuthis; species Doryteuthis pealeii. Next base: position 71,332,533 of record CM042154.1, on the reverse strand, counting down.
ATTTACCTAAAAGAATTGAACATATAAAACTTCTTCTTTTAATTAATATGTTTATCTTTAATTAATTGTTTTGTGATTTCAAAATGGCTTTTTGAGTATTTATACAGCCAGTAACTGGAACTTGGGTGTGGAGATGATCTAGTTATTAACATATGTAATTGCATGCTTATATATAAAGTTGCTGATTTGTTAATTCTTCTTTATTTCCTTTTTGTCTAGTAGTATTTTCCCCTCTTCTTTATTATTATTATAATAATATATATATATATATATATATATATATATATATATGTGTGTGTGTGTGTGGTAAATAAAAAGACTTAAAATCGATCATTTTAGCCTTCTTATTTACAAATAAATTGCTCTGTTCAAATTATTGAACATTGAGCTCTGAAATTGGACCAGAACAAATCTAACATTCCGTTGTTAAAAAAAGGACCACCTTAGAATCATCCTAACACCAACTAACCTGATGATTTACCTGTTGATATATATATATATATATATATATATATATATATATATATGATTTGTATATTTTTGGTAAAGAAGCAAGGACAAGCTCATAAGTGGTGTTTTCCTATGGGCACCTAAACATGGGTCAGCTAGCAAAAACTTACATCAATTAACTCTGCACTAGCATCGGATGCTGTACAGAGGACCTTCCAGGAGTGATGGCTGATAGGGACAGGTGGCCAGGAAGAGTCATGGAGATCCATGCTGTTGACACACATTGATGATGATAATCTCTAGCTTCCTCTTACAATGTCAATACTTCACACATCTATTTTTCTAATATAGGGCAATTAAAACAACAATTTTTACATGCTGTGCTGGAGTTTATGTATTGGCTATGATATTATGAATTTTTTGACTTAATAAAGGCCACATTAAATAATGCTGTATCCTCCAGTGCTCTTCTGAACTAACATTTAATGCTTGACTGCTTTCTGATGCCACTAATTCCTGTAAGGTGAAAAATCTTATATCAGTGAAACTTTGCAATCTGTCAAAAACTTGTACGCAGATTCTATTTCTCTGAATTTTTTATATGAGCCTTAATAACTTGTATTACTTGGATTATTCAGACTATTGTCTACATCTTTATTGTTATCTGTACAACGTTTTGGCCAATGTGCCCTCCGACCTTCTTCAGGTATTTATTGTTGGACTCTGGATCATTCTTTTCAAACTTGGGAAACTTCTTGTTGTAATCGGGAGCCATCACGGAGCTTAGAACCCAACCCTTTATTCAATCCACAGGGTATCCTGTTCTCATTCCGCTAACCATAACTAGGTACAAGTGTTAAGCTGTGTTAATTATTACACCTGAAGAAGGCACATCAGCTGAAATGTTGTACAGATAACAATAAAGATGAGGACAATAGTCCGAATAATCCAAGTAATACAAGTTGCACACTGATCTTTAAAATAATTTCATTCTCATTTTATAAGATATATTACTGTTGTAAACTAACAAAGGTTAATAAATGAGAAATAACCAAAACAGAGGTTGGAAATGAAATGAATCTTTATAACATTAACAAATAATTGCCAGTGGCATGAAGAAAGGTAAATCACTGTTAGTGGTATCAGCCTCCTCAGTCAGCATAATACACCTGTATTTATGAGGACTAGGACATACCCATTAATGTTCATAGGTAAGGTATATAACAATTACTTTAGCAAATTGTGCATTAGTTTTTGCTAGTTGGGACTTGTGGATATACCACAGCAGTATAATTGAAAAATTTACTTTCTTTCTTATTCTTTACTTTTTAATTCATTCTTTCCTTTTCTTTCCATCTATTTACCTTTCCTTCTCTTTTTTTCCTTTCCTTTTATTTCCCCTTTCATTTTTCTCTTCTCTCCTTCCATTTTCTTTTTCTCTCTTTCCATTTTTGTCTTCTTTTTCTTTTTCTTTAATCTTCCCCTTTATTACTTTATTACCTCCAAAGAATGAAGAATACCATTTACAAAAGTTATAGTGGAATAATCACTCTAAATATCCCTTCACATTACATCAGTTTTTTTTTTCTACTTCAATTTGACTCTTACCATTAATATAATTTTTTTCCTTATATTTTTTTTTCTTTTTTCCATACAAATACATAAAATAACGATTGTAATCATAAGATCTTCTTCCTACATGAAATACCTGTCTGAAGTCTGTGTCTACCATTCGGTTTTTACTTTATTGTATTTCAAAGAGACACATCTTTCTTTCAAGTGCTCAAGGTTGCTTGACTGTTGAGAGAATTCTCTACTGAATACTTTATATGTGCAAACACATCTCTTTTGCTCTCTTACACATTGTTGCACCATATTATATCTCATGAGAATTACTAAATCACTTCTATTGTTATTTACCAAGCTCAGCCTCGTTGTGGCACGAGGCCAGACATATGGACACCCATTGAAAATCAAACACACTAACCTAGGTCGATAATCATTATGCAATATGCCCGCTTCGATTGTCATCATCAGATGCACTAACAGCACATATTCCCATGACTCTCTCTCAACGCCCATCCCTATCAGTCATTTGCATGGCATCCAGAATCCATAAAGAGCTGATTAATATAGTTTTTGTTGGTCAGCCTACACTGGTGTGTCCATGTGTAGCTGTCCACAGGAGAACATTACTTACAAGTTCATCCTTGCTTCTCCAACAATGTCCAGCATGTCTGTTACAGTCAAGTGATGCTGAAAGCACCAATTCCCACTAGATCATCAAAGTTAAGCATTGTTGAGCCTGTTCAGTATTGATTGACCACTTAATCAACAGCAGGTACTGTAAGCAACCTAAGTCATTGTTGAGCCTGTTCAATATTGGGTGACCACTTAATCAATAGCAGGTACTGTAATCAACCTAAGTCATTGTTGAGCCTGTTCAATATTGGGTGACCACTTAATCAACAGCAGGCACTGTAAGCAACCTAAGTCATTGTTGAGCCTGTTCAGTATTGGGTGACCACTTAATCAACAGCAGGCACTGTAAGCAACCTAAGTCATTGTTGAGCCTGTTCAGTATTGGGTGACCACTTAATCAACAGCAGGCACTGTAAGCAACCCAAGTCATTGTTGAGCCTGTTCAGTATTGGGTGACCACTTAATCAACAGCAGGCACTGTAAGCAACTTAAGTCATTTGTTTATAAAAAATGACTTGACCCAAAAAGGGTTGATGCGCCATAAAACCAACCAACCAACCAATGTGTCTTGTTTATCTTACTTGGATGGTTTGTGTGATAGGAGATAAATGACCATACAGCTGCTTTTTGTGGGTTACTGCTTCCAAGTTTTGTTCAAGACAGCATGCAGTATCCTTGTGTAGTTCCCATCTAGCTTTTTATCTAAGCATTTTGTTAGTCTCATTGGCCATACAGTAGAACTGATAAGGCTATCAGGGAGATAGGGTAAATTTAAAAGATGAATTTGTACAAATAGTAATTATTTTATGTAGTAACCACTAAAGTTCTTTCTATTGAAATCAGTAAGTCTACTGTTGGTTTGAATAACAGCAGCTAACTAAGTACAACTTAAGCAGTGTCCAAGACAGTTGGTATATATAGAAATCAAGAATGACCCATTCCTTGAGTTCTGCTTGACTGCTTGATTTGAATGACATTGTGGAGTCTTATATATATCCTGTCATTCTGCAGTAGACTTTGTGACATTCAGGTTTGTATTTCAGTTACAACCGTTTGTTGCCTTGTCTTCCCAGTTTGACGGTAATTGGAACTTTAATTATTCTTCCCTTTCAACAATTTAATTATCTATAAGCAGACACTATGAATCAAAGATGAGTACTTAGTGTACTTTCTAATTAGATAATATTTATTAAAGAGGTGTGTGTGGCGTAACAGTTATCATCGTAAGAAGCGGACTTGACTACCCAAGTTCAAATTCTAAACTAGACTGTTTGCATTTTTACATAGCACTAATACTCTTTGGAAAGGTGAGAATCCAACTACTCCCCTCTCTTCTAACTATAAGTGAAAACAGTAATAACACACTAACAACACGGTCTCCAGGGCGGGGGTCCGGTGGCTTCGGCCACTGGACTATTAGTGATAATTAACAGTGTTGATCCCAGGGGGCTATCCCCCCAGGCAATACCTGCCCCCTTGATTTAAGGGGGCAGGGTTGGGTTTATTGCCCAGTGCCTGACGCGCCCCCCTTGAGGAGGAATGCCGACGGGATCAACACATTTTTTGCACCTACCACCCATGAGCTTCGGCTTGTGGGTGGGCCCATATAAAAATGTCCTTGTGTCACGCCTTCATAAGTAGGATGATAGGCAAATACCCTAACTATAAGTGAAGTAGTTGGGCTGACTGGGGTCTTTAACCCTGGTATCGCTACTAGCCTAGATGATAGACAACTCTGAATAGATAGGAATACTTGAAAACGTAAGTGTGTGCAAATGATTTGGATTAGATAGGAATACTTGATATCATGTAACTATGTGCAATCAGCTTTGTGCAAATACTGGATGCCATAAGGAAGACCTGCCAGGAGCAATGATCAATAGGGACAAGTAGAGAGAGAGTGTCATGGAAGTCTGTGCTGTCAGCATGACTGTGGAGTAGCAAGAGGTTTAATGTTTTAGGTTAAAAAAGTAGGTTATTCTTGGTGCATGTTCCTAGGGTTTGCTTTTAACCCCATCTTATTTGGTGGTCACGCTGAAAAAAGGAATTCAAGAGAAGAAAAAGGAAGAGACAAAGACAAAAGGTGGTTTTATGATTTAGGCTTTATTCACGGGTCATAGCCACCACATGGCAAGGAAATTTCTCCCTGGCCAGTTGTAGTGTCTTGTCTGAGTTAAGGCCTAAATCAGAATGGCTGAGAGATTATCTTTGGGATCGGAAGTGGGTCCCTTTTCCCCACACATGCTTGGAGGGTTCTTCCGGTGTGAAGGCTCATGGGAGTATGTTATTTTTTTAATCCCCACATGACTTAATGATGATATGCAAACAAATGATTATTGACAAATATAAAAGTGCAATGGTACCATCGAAAATATAGTTATGATTACAATCAAACGTGTACAAATGCATAAAATATTTGGCCTTGAATAACCCATAAGGAGTTGATGTGGCGTTATACAAATAAACCAAATGAAACCTTAACTTTTATTTGCTTTGCATCATAAATATTCAAACTGTTATTTTATGAACCAGAAATAAGTCTCTTAGAAAAACTTTTATCCCTTTTGTTTCGAAAGCCTGTTATATTAATGGGGGTGGGGGTCCCCATGGTGTAGTGGTTAACGTGCTGGACTGCAATACTGTAGTTAGTGAGTTTGAACTTCAGTCATGCTATTACATTCACTTTCAACTAATACCCTTGGGTGTCCTGGGTATGATGTTAAACTGCATCTAATGGTGAAGTTTCAATTCTGGAGCTCTGGGGAGTGTGGAGTACCCTTTTGTTGGAGTTATTGTGTATATAAGGCGTGTGTCAAATGCCCACTTCTACTTATAGACTCGGTGATAATCATGTGACCAACTTCTTGGCCAATCACTGGCAGTACTCTGCTGCTGATATTGTTATTTATACCGGCTGTTCTGATCTTACCTACTCACAATGCTTTGAACCTTCGTGGATAACGGAACATAGGATTATATCACTGGACCTTTGACACTATGTAGGATTCCATAACTTAGGACTTATTCACTTACCAAAGGATTCTATAACTCAGGACTTACTTACTTTAAGTCCTTTTCAACTGGCCAAGGATGGCGGTCAGAAACTTAACACCTTTCATTGCCATTATTCCCAGGTCCACTCTGACCCAGAGTGGTAGTACTTGTTAGGGTCCCATCTATGGGTTAAATAGAAAAAAATGTGTTTTTAAAAATTGAGTTAAAAAAATTTGAATAGCCATCAAGAATGAATAAAACCAAATGTCTTCAGCATAAGATAACCCAATAAGTGTTGATATGCCGTAAAATCCAACCAACCAAACTAATACCCTTGGGAAAGTTATGAACCCCTTCATTAATTAAATAGTACGACTACTGTTTTTCTACAAGGATAGCTTAAGCCATGAAGGTTGATATGCCATTAAACAAAGAAACTAACCTAAAACCCATCTATACACATATAAAGGGCAGTTGATATGTACGTATGTATGTATGTATGTATATCTGGATGAAACTAAAACAATTAATGACTAAATATATATGTACACATTAAATATTACTGGTTCTCGCTTTTTGTGCAAAGATTATGATGGTTTGATTTATATTTGAAGATATTTAAAATATACATAGAAATAGCATTGAAATTCTCAAAAATTGTCCAGCATTTGTAAATCTCAAAAGTAAACAAATCAATGCAATGTTGGGTAAATGTTTCTGGTTATTTCCTATAAGTCTAACATAATCAAAGGGGAACCACTCTTGACTGATAAATTATTTATTTATTTATTGATCTACTAAGAAAAAAAGAAGACGGGCTTAGGGTTAGTTTAATGGGAAAATAAATAAATAATTTATCAGTCAAGAGTGGTTCCCCTTTGATCATGTTAGACTTATAGGAAATAACCCTGTTTCTAGTTTTATTATAACAGCTGCCTATCTACTTGAATTACATGAACCCTACAGCTGGCAAAAGATCAAATATAACCATATAAAGTTGCTCTTTATTTTTCTCCACTCACTTGTTACCCTATTTAATATTATTTCATTTATGTACACTTGTAATATTCATGGGGATAATAATTATATATTATTTTTTTAATAAACAAAGCATTGTTAACCCTTAGTTGTTGAATAGTATTTATTTCATTTGAATTTTTGGTTTCTTTTCATTGCAATTACTCAAATCACCATTCTAAAAAGCACCCTTTGTATTTAACCTCTGAAGTTAATGTTTCACATAAGTTTTCTAGCAAAACATAACTACGTATTAAATAATAAACTTTTTAAATTCATATCTAATATATATATATCTTATTATAATGGAGATTGTATGTTTTTCTGTCTGTAACCGAAACTATATTACTATACAAATCATAATTCCTTTTGTTATTTACATCAGATTCTCCATGATTTTATTTTTATTTAAACCTCAATTATTAATAAAATTGTTTTACATCATTAAGACTTTTGACCATATCTACATACAAATAACATGCAGTTGTATTTATATATACAACAAAACAGAGGTTTACAGTGTGAATGGGAAGGCTAATTTGCATATTGATCTTAAAAAATTTGATTTTAATAAATATGTGCTTAATATTATTGATTTCTAATTGTTTAGTTTTATCTTATTGAATATGAGCAAAATTCTCTTCAATAAATCTTAAAAGAAATCCCTTAACAAGAAGAAATAACTGTAATATTATTCTTTACTTCCTATTTTAACTAAATTGTTAAATTAGGAATAGGAGTAATTGAAAATGATGGAAGAGTTAGTTTCAAAGTTGTTCTATTTTTCAATCATACCTCCTCTGTTCCAAATCATGTTATCTGCATTCTTATTTAGTTTCATTGGCCTTTCTAATTTAATATATTTTATTATATTAAAACTTAAATACTTGCACCCGGAGGGTGCATATATTTGCTAGTCTTATTATAATGGAGATTGTGTGTTTTTCTGTCTGTAACCGAAACTATATTCCTACTCAAGTCACAATTCTCTTAGTTATTGACATCACATTCTCCATGATTTTATTTTTATCTAAACCTCAATTATTAATAAAATTGTCTTACATTATTAATACTGTTAACTATATCTACATACTGACAACATGCAATTATATTTATATATACAACGAAATAGCGGTTTACAGTGTGAACGGGAAGGCTAATTTGCATATTAATATTAAAAAATCGAATTTAATAAATATGTGCGTAGTATTATTGATTTCTAACTGTTTGGCTTTATTTTAATGAATATAAGAAAAAGTCTCTTCAATAAATCTTAAATGAAATCCATTAACAAGATAAAATAACTGTCATTTTATTCTTTACTTCCTCTTATAACTAAATACTTAAATTAGAAAAAAATAACAATGAAAGACGAGAGTGATGGAAGAGTAAGTTTCAGTTGTTCTATTTTTTATTATACTCCCTCTGTTTCAAATCTTTTATTATACCCCCCTCTGTTTCAAATCTTTTTATCTGTATTCTTATTTAGTTTCATTAGCCTTTCTAATTTAATACAATATTTTATTACATTAAAACTTAAATACTTGCACCCGGAGGGTGCATATATTTGCTAGTATATATAATAGAAAAACAAAATATTCCAAAAAGATGAACGTATTCTTGATGGTGAAGTCACCGAAGTTAAGCAGCAATGAGCCTGTTCTAATATTTAGATGGGTGACCATTTAAGCAACAGTGGGTACTGTATGCAACCTGATATTAAAATGACTTGATTCAGCATTAAATGGTGAAAAGGGTTGATATGCCATAGAACAATCAACCAACCAACCAACCAACAGAATGTTTTATTTATTTGAAGAAATTCTGGTAATCTGTGTGTTTTGTATTGAAAATGAAGAAGAAAGAGGAATTACCAATGATTAAGTATTAACCCTTTAATTGCCACGGCTTACGGTCAACTCAGGTTGAAAGCACAGGCTCCTGCTAGACTACCAAAGTTAAGCAGCAATGAGTCTGTTCAATATTTAGATGGGTGGCTATTTAAGTAACAGTAGGTTCTGTGAGAAATCGACTTTCAAAATGACGATTGGCAGTAAATAACCCAAAAAGGGTTGATATACCATAAAACAACTAACCAACCAAAATTCAATTGTCACATAGTGCATTTTTGTATTGACTGCACATTTATCATTTATGATATAAATGATATAAATATATAATATATTTATGATATAATACATTTATGATATAAATTGATATAAATATATATATATTTATGATATAATACATTTATGATATAAATGATATAAATATATAATATATTTATGATATAATACATTATGATATAAATGATATAATATATAATATATTTATGAATACATTTATGATATAAATGATATAAATATATAATATATATGAATATATTTATGATATGATATAAATATATATATTTATGATATATATGATATAAATGATATAAATATATAATATATTTATGATATATAATACATTTATGATATAAATATATAAATATATTTATGATATAATACATTATGATATAAATATATAAATATAATAGTGCACTTTTGTATTGACTGCACATTTATCATTTATGATAATAGAATTTGCTACTGAAATTGTAAAGAAAAATAAAGTATATATCAAAGTATGAAAGGTAAAATGGATATTGAATCCAACAATATGTGTAGAAAGTTTTGTAGAAAAAAAACAACAAGATCTTAAAAGTTTTGCTGACAGAAATCTGTTTCGACATTATGAAGACGTCTTTATCAAAGCAACATTGTAAACGGAAAAACGAAATAAATATATCATTAATCATGAGGCACAGAACGCTCTCGATCAGTACCGGAATTTTCAAAAAAAAGTTTTTTATTTTAAAAATGCGTATTTATGGTTAAAAATAAAATAAATTTTATTTTTGAAAATTGTAAGCATTTTATCATTAAAAAAGCTCAAAAGAGTTTGCAGTAAAAGTGTATATGAATATCAAAAAGTTCAGGAAAATGTTCCGGTTACAAATGAAAGTTTTAAAAATATAACAAGTCCAACAACAGGAATCTGCAATGATGATAAACTCGCAGTTTCTACAAAACTTTCTACACATATTGTCAGATTCAATATCCATTTTACCTTTCATACTGTCCACAGAAAAAACAAAATTGGAATTATTTAAATTATATCACTGGAGGCTCAAATTTCGGATGTAATAAGGATCCCGACACTACACATATCAAAGTATATAAATATAAAATTGTAATAGATTATATTTTAGATAATTGTAATTTAAATACAATGAAAATTGACTTCATATCATTTGAATTGATACATATAACATACAACTAAGATTTTTTTAAATTAGTAAAATAGATCACTAATTAGGACTGAGCCTATTCTAGTAGTGACCACCCCAAGCAGATTTTAACAAGTTTGAATTCAGAGTTTCCTTCTCCTAGACTGGTTGCCTAACCAAGGTGTTGAGGAAATAAATGTTTTTATGTTATAAATTCCCTTATATATAAACTTCTGTGCTGAAAAGTAGTTGCAGAGATGAATAGTGGTTTCTTTATTGAAATTCAATAAACAAACTTATCTTTTTTTTTCTACACTAGCTTCATATAAAAATCAATTCAAATATTTTAATACTCTCTTAGTCTATTTATTTTATAAGTTTTATTGATTATATTTCTCTTGCTATTCATTTGAAAAATAAAATATGATACAAAATTATGATTAAATTAAGTTTACAGTTTAGTTCAGTCAGTAGAGCACCCGCCTTGGAATCACAAGTTTCTGTGTTCGATACCAGTCCTTACTAACTCAGCGTATGAGTAGCATAGATTGGGTAATCTGATCTGATCTGTGCTGTAAAGTGGAGAGCTGATGGTAGGTGTGACGTTTCACTTCAGCGTCGCCAGGGTAGAGGATGGGGGGGGGGGCAAAAAATACCTGGTGTATTGATTTTGTTTACTTTTGAGATTTAATTTTTGCACAAAAAGCAAGAACCGGTGATATTCAATGTGTATGTGTGTGTGTATATATATATATATATATATATATATATGTCGTTAATTGTTTTATTTTCGTAGTTTCATCCTGACATACATACACAACAACTGCTCTTTATATATGTATTGTATACATAGATATAGATAATATTAACAAAATTACAGCCACATATCAAGGGACATAACTGTCCAGAAGATATTTGAATAAGCCCCCTTGGCTTCAGGTTTTTTGTTTATTTTTATATTAAAGATTTTTACTCTTTTTCTGTTATGTCCCTTCAGGACATGAGCAGTCATGACTCTCCACAGCTTCCTTTACAGTTTTTTCTTTCTTTTCGGTATTAGTTGCTCTTTTACAACTCCTCTTTCCTTGTTCCTCTCATCTTTTTGCTCAAACTTTTCAAATAGATTGATTTGTAGCCTTTCCTGCTTTTTTTTTGCCTACAGTGCATCCTGTGAGTGTTCCTTCCAAAAGAATTCCTACAGTCTCTTTCTGATTGATAGACAATAGTTTCCTTCTAGTTTCTATTCTCCTTTTAACCTCCTCATTTTTCATCCATGTTCTATCCATGATATTCTACATATTAATTAGTAAAAACTCCAGTTTAGCTCAGTCAGTAGAGCATCTGTGTGGAGGTGCATGGACATAATGGTTAGAGTCATAGGAAATGGACTCATCGAACTGAGTTCAAATCCTAGACAAGGCTGTTTTCATTTCACATAGTGCTAATACCCTTGGGAAAGGTATGAATCCATATATACTCCCCCCAGCTATGGGTAAAATAGTAGGGAAGACTGGGCTCTTTAACCTTGGATAGGTAACCAGTCTAGGTGGACGAAAACTCTGAATTTGAAAAAACCTGATGTCAGTCGTTGATTGGGTTTGTGGCATTCCTTGTGCACCAATTCTTTCCTATCGGCTGTGCCAAAAAGTGCGGATGGTTCAACTTGAGCCTTCACCACTATAAACAAAACACTGTGTGAATTGTTCATTGGATGAACCCTCATGTGTCTAAATCAACGAGAGAGTCCATTTCATTCCAGAGCATCCGCTTGGAATCGCAAGGTTCTGGGTTCAATACCGGTCCCTTCCAATCAACATATAAGTATCTTGCTTGTTCACACCACATTAGGAAGAAAGTTTAGGCCATCCAACACACACACACACACAACATATAAATATATGTGTAATAATAGTTACCATCGTAGGAAATGAACACGACAAGATGAGTTCTAATCCTGTCTGAGGCTGTTTGCATTTCACATAGTACTGGGAAAGGTATGAATTTAAATATTCTCCCTCCAGCTATGGGTAAATAGTAGAGTAGGTTGGGCTCTTTAACCTTGATAAGCAACTGGTCTAGGAGAAAGAAAATTCTGAATTCAAATTCGTTAAAACTCCACTTAAGAAATTGACCATGTATCATATCCTGCTCATGCAGAGGACTTGATAATCTTTTCTATTTTTGAATAAGAAAGTGTTTTATTTTTGTTCTTGATTTTATTGTTACTTAGTAAGGGAGACGGGGCTCTGTAATGTTGGCTAGGTAACCAGTCTAGGAGAAGGAAAACTTTGAAATCAAACCTGTTAAACTCCGCTTAAGAAATTGACCTTGTGTCACATGCTGCTCATTTAGAGAGTTTGGTGCGTGTGTGTGTGTGTATATATATATATATATGTGAAGAGAGGAAGTAAATCCGACGGAATGTAATATATCAAGAAAAATGAAAAAACACAGGTTTAAATGGGTCAAGTGGTGAGTTTATTGGCCGACGCTGCAGTGTTTCGATCTATTAAATAGATCATCTTCAGGGCATAAGATAAAAATTATATATCACAGAATGATGAGAAAAAGTGAGTGGTAATCCTTCTTATTCAGTCTGTTTAAAAAATTTTTCTGAAGTTTGAAAAAAAGGAGACGGTTTTGAAATATGACATCAAATATTCTATTTTAAGGTGTGAGTATGTAGCGCTGTTAGTGTGTGTATTGAAGGAAACATTGTGCATTTTTTAGGTATGTGGTAGTGTACCTCTTACCAATATACACACACACCTCTCCCCTACCTCTTACCAATACACACACACACACATACACACACACACACACACACACACACACAACCTTGAGTTTTCACTTCCGCTGTCGTTTATCGCTACAGAAAAAAAATTTATACACACACACACACTACCACATACCTAAAAAATGCACAATGTTTCCTTCAATACACACACTAACAGCGCTACATACTCACACCTTAAAATAGAATATTTGATGTCATATTTCAAAACCGTCTCCTTTTTTCAAACTTCAGAAAAAATTTTTAAACAGACTGAATAAGAAGGATTACCACTCACTTTTTCTCATCATTCTGTGATATATAATTTCTTATCTTATGCCCTGAAGATGATCTATTTAATAGATCGAAACACTGCAGCGTCGGCCAATAAACTCACCACTTAACCCATTTAAACCTGTGTTTTTTCATTTTTCTTGATATATTATATATATATATATATATATATATATATATAATATTGTAAAAATTGAAAAAACACAAGTTCCATTAACGAATGATGTTTAATAAGTCTATGCTGCAGTGTTTTGGTCTGTTTTAACAAACCTTCATCAGGGCTTTCGTTGGTTTAAGGAAAAAATAAATTATTAATGAAAACAAACTTTTTTCTTCACACATATATATATATATATATATGAAAGACCACTTTTTCTTCATATATATATATATATATATATATATATATATATATATATATATATAATATATATATATATATGAAAGACTATCAGCTAACATTGATGTGAAAAACTCAAAAAGACTCATAATAATAATGGTTTTCCATTTGTTTCATAATTATCATAAAATTTGAATTGTTCAAAAAGAAAGAGAAAAATGATTATGAAAAAAAAAAAAAGAAAATGATGCTAAAGAATTAACTGATTGATATCAACACAAAACATTTAAAAATGATAAATGATTTATGAGAACAAAATGGCCAGAAGAGATACAGAAAAATGATGAGTGTAGAAAATAATGATAATGTTTAAAGAATGAAAGATTGCTGAATGAATAATCAATCAGCCATTGAAAATTGTTAATATTTCAATTCCTTTAATCATATCATCCCTTCACGTTAAAATTTTTGGTTGACTTTGGCAACTGAATGACAGAAAATTTTCTTTTGATCAATTTCTATACATTGTTTGCTACATTTTTGTTTTTGTTTTTTTGTGGTTTTTTTAAATTTTTTTTTAAATCTTTGCCTTAAATTCTGTTCTATTTTTTTTTCTTTAATTCTTAACATCCTGTTGAGAATTTTCTAAGTCCAGAGCCCCATTCCTATAAGGATTTATCAAAAAATGGCTAAAAATGGCCTTTTCATTTCAAGTTACCTGTTATTTCCCTTAAATTAAAGACTTTTAGATATGTTTAATATTACATTTAAACAAAGGCTATTATTTGGGGTGGATTAGGAAAACAAATGTGACTTCAGGCCAGGTGGAATGAGGCGGTATAGGATAAGAGTTAAGATGGAAATAGACTTTTTGAAATTAGAATTTACTGTCATACAAGTTGTTTTTTTCTCCTCCTGCGTCTCATTTCTCTCTTGCTCTCTCTCTCTCTCTCTCTCATATATATATATATATATATATATATATATATATAGTCTCACTTTTTTCTATTACTTTACTCTTTGCCTACCAAATTTCTACAGCTGTACCAAAATTTCTTGGTATTTTTTAGCTGTATGAAAGAGCGAGAAAGAGAGATGTAGATAGTGAGAGAGAAAGAGATAGGTTGGAGAGGGAAAGAAAGAGAGAGAAAGGATAAGAGAGAGGGAAAGAAAGAGAGATAAAGGATGAGTGAGAGAAAGAAACAAAGAGAAGATAGAAAGAGAAATGGAAGAGAGAGTAATAAGGTAGACTACACTACTACTAATCTCTTTCATTTGTTTTCACTTCTTTTTTGTCCTGTCTTAAAACTTTCTATGAGTCCCTCTTCTCTCTTCTCTGTAATTTTTTGTGTTCACCTTTTATATTTTTTGTTAAATTTTGAAACATTCTTGTTGGAATCGGAAGCTTTCATGGAACTTCAAAACCGAACCCTTTATTTAATCCATTGGTGTAGATTGTTCTCATTCCGTTAACCATGTCTAGGTAAAAGTGTTAAGCTATGTTAACTCTTTGCCTATCAAATTTTTATGGTAGTTTTTACGTGTATGATGGAATATTTCAAAGTTCACTATCTATTCACCTCAGAACTCATTCTATTCAAATAAAGTTTTGTAAAGGTATTTTTTACCCGTATGATGGGATATTTCAAAGTTCACTATCTATTCACCTCAGAACTCATTCTATTCAAATAAAGTGTTGTAAAGGTATTTTTACCTGTATGATGGGATATTTCAAAGTTCACTATCTAACTCATTCTATTCAAATAAATAAAGGTATTTTTACCGTATGATGGGATATTTCAAAGTTCACTATCTATTCACGCAGAAATCATTCTATTCAAATAAAGTCCTATTATTTTTTTTAATCATTCTCATCTTCAAAAAGAGAACTATTTTACTTACATTTAAGAATGTTCATTACTTACTGTTAGGTCGAGACCTAACGAAATCTATAGTTACTTTCCTTGATCAATAGGGATTTGATGGGAACACAGAAGTGGGGTTTCCACCATGAAACTTTTGGATTGGGGTTTGTGCTGGACGGACGCATACACAACACGGTTGAGCTACAGCACTTTTAGGGTAGAGGCATTCTCTACCCTATGTTAAATAAAACCTTGTTAATTTCCAACAACCTGGTCTTGCATTTTCATTCAGTGTTCCATATTTTATCTGTATGTAAAAAATATAACACTTACTGGTAAGTCAAAAACAACTGGTAATGAAATTTTATGTGATCAGTGATGTTTTTACTTTTTTTAAAAATTTTTTAACTGGCAACTTATTTTGTTAAGTATTAAGAAAGAAAAAAAATCTTTATTTACCATTGTTCTTTGAATATCATCTTTAATATTTTCTCCTTAACATTTTAAAAAAAAAGAAAGAAAGAAAAACCAACACATAGAACAACACCATGTTCTTTATTCACTCCCACTTACACTCTTTATTCACTCCCACCTACACTGTCATCACCATTTACATACATGTCGCTTATCCCCGCCCCCTCCCCCAGGTCTTTCTTGTTTGCTATATTACCTAACCCTGCATGTATCACTCCCTTTTTACCACCACCACCATCACTACCATCACATTCACTCCCTCATCACCCCCCACATTGTTCCCCCCTTTTTTCCAGTTTTGTAGTCGTCACACTCTCTATGAGCACAAAACACATTTTCATTGACAGGCAAAGAAGCTGACTGGAGACTGCACTGCACATGACGATTATGTCACTGATGAGGACGAGGGATCGGAGACTGAACGGAAGAAAACTAATAAAAGGGTATCTACTGGTACTTGCTTGTTTGAATATTCCAACCTCTAGGGGTGCCAGGCCCTCATGGGGCCGCCTGGTCTCTCCCAAAGTGGTTCTAGCCCGCTTATTCTTTTTCTTTCTTACATTCTCATCGGCATCTTTCTATAATTTCTGCTGTTGTATGCTGGCATAAAAAACATTTCTATCATCAACTTTGGGTAGATATACAATTAGTTAATTTAATCAGGTTTCATCTTTATTTTGCTTAGAAATCAATAGAACGTCGAGCATTCAACTAGAAGAGTCGCTTAGGAATCAATGCAATTTAGAAAATTACTTAGAAATCAATACAGTTTAGAAGAGACATATAGGAACCAATGCAGAAAGGAGTTGCTTAAGAATCAATACAATTTAGAGGAGTTGCTTAGAAGAGTTGCTTAGGAATCAATTTAGAGGAGTTGCTTAGAATCAATACAGTTTAGAAGAGTAGGAACCAATGCAGTTTAAAGAGGAATCAATACAATTTAGAGAGTTGCTTGGGAATCAATACAGTTTAGAAGAGTTGCTTAGGAATCAATACAATTTAGAGGAGGAATCAATACAGTTAGAGGAGTTGAGTTGCTTAGGAATCAATACAGTTTAGAGGAGTTGCTTTCAATACAGTTTAGAGGAGTTGCTTAGGAATCAATACAGTTTAGAGGAGTTGCTTAGGAATCAATACAGTTTACGCTTAGGAATCAACGCAGTTTAGAAGAAGAGCATATGTGCATTATTAAATAATCAAAAATGAAAATGGTGAATTCAAATTTTCTCTTGTTTATAATTAAGAAATAGTCCAAACAAATTAATTAGAATATTCCAATATCATCGTATGTAATTAAATCATTGATACATTTATATTACATCGTCATAACCTTTGGTATATATTATAGTTTTTTCTCTGAAGTTAGTAGCTCTTCTAGGTTGCCATTAAATTAATGGCAACCTAGCAACAAAACAAAAAAATGTAATCTAAGGGAGATAACTCGAACCTATAAAAAATGGAATAATGTCTTGTATCACTCAATAACCATAGACATCAGTGTATGTAATTTGAAAGTTTTGGAAACTTGAAGCTCAAAATTTCCTCCTCGAAGAAAGAAAAATTGATAGAAAATAAGATTGATTATTTCCTGCTAATCAACTTGTTTAAATTCTTCCAATTTTTTTTTTATATCAATAGATATAGTATTACTTTTTTAAAAAAATCAGGATTCATGTATAAATAAATTGTAATGCCTTTTTCATACCATATTGTACAAAAATATATGACTGCACCATATACAAGATAAAAGTAAATAGACTAACTCAGCAAATATCTGAACAACAGTTTTGTTTCATTATTATAATGATACTAATCAATGTAATAGGACCGGTTTAGCTCAGTTGGTAGAGCGTTCAACTAGGAACCACAAGGTTCCGGGATCTGTGCCGTAAAGTGAGGAGCTGATGATAGTTGTGGTGCTCCACCTCAGACACCAAAACAATCTCCTTGTTCTAGCGCTAGTGAAAAAGGGATAGACTCCTTTGCTCTGCCTAATACCGACGACTTTACTTACTTTTAATCAATGTAAAAAATATCAAATTAAGAAAAGAACCATGTACAATGCATTTTTGATATAGGAATGGAATGGGAGTATAAATACAGTGGGTTATTTCCTATAAGTCTAACATGATCAAAGGGGAACCACTCTTGACTGATAAAATTTATTTATTTTCCCATTAAACTAACCGTAAACCTTAACTCTAACTTCTTTTTTCCTAGTAGATCAATAAATAAATAAATAATTTATTAGTCAAGAGTGGTTCCCCTTTGTTTATGTTAGACTTATAGGAAATAACCATAAAGTGGTACCTTGACTTATGAGTTTTCTGAGTTACCAATTGATCTTTTGTTTTGTATTGAGAGCAAAATTTTCAAAAGCGAGCAAGCTTCAGATACACTTATGTTAATAAGTTCACTAAAAACATTACACCAAAGAAAAAAAATCACTAGATAAATATAATAATAAATGTAATTAAATAAACATTGAAACATATTACAACACATAATTCATTACATTCTATTTCATTATGTTTTTTTTTTTACAATACAGTATTATTTTTCCTATTCAAAGAATGTAACAAAAAAAAAAAATTAACGTATTTTGTGGGGCTGGAATGGATTAATGGCATTTGAGTTTATTTCAAAATTGATTTGAGTTACGAGGGTTTCTGTCACTGGATAGTTTAAAACAGATAAAATTAATATTAATATTTTAAGTTGCAAAATCAGCAGAGAAACTAACATTTTCTTTCTTTTTACCTTTGAAATTTACTAATATCTGTGTATATTAATGGAGTTTTCTAACTACTAAACTGGAAATGAATTGGTCTGTATGTCAACTTCTTTTGCATTATTAAGTCCAAGTGTTGATTGAACTATGGTGCCATTAGCTACAAAAAAAAAAAAAAAAAGAAAGCAGTTACCTCCCTTAGATGTAATCTAACTTCAAAGAGAACAGTTGAATTGACTGTAACCATTTCTATTAAAATAATATATATATATATATATATATATATATATATATATATATATATATATATATATATATAACTATAACATTTTTTTTCAATTCATTTTGATTTTACGCTAGACATTTAAGTGATGCTAGGCCATTTGGAATATTTCATTTTTAGAAATAATTTGGGTGAAAAAAAATGGGACAAATAAGAAATAAGATTAAATTAGAAAGACTAACAAAACTAAATATGAACACATATAAAAAGATTGCTTATTTTATTCTAATTGATTTCTATAGAAAATTATACATAGAATTGCTTTGTGTGTGTGGAAATATTTTAAAAATTATTTATAAGCAAAAAAAAAAATCAGTAAAATAAAAAATAGCATTTGACATTATCTGAAGTTAAATTATTATGTTAATCTTATATGAAAAAGGGTATAATCAAAGAATAGAACAGCTTGGATGCTAGCTCTTCCCATCACTCCCTGCTTTCATTGCTGATGCCTCTGTACAGTTGGTGACAAAAATGTTGTCCTGCTTGCAAAAGAATTAATGTTTAGCTTAGTCTAGTGGAGAGCTACAAGGAAGGGTGGAGAGCAAGATTGGATTGGATCAGTCTTCTAGATTTGGGGGAGAGAGTCTAGATGGCTTTGACTTGGGTTTGAACACTGTTCACTGGTTGGAAATTATACAATTGCCTTAAACACAGAAAAAAAAGGAGGAGGTTCCTTATGTGTATAATGGAAAACTTGTTTTTCACAATTTTTTTTTTTTTTTTTTGATAGATGTAAGTTTCTTTGTTCTTGTTATGAATCTTGTAAAAAGGAATAAATGTTAATAATCAAAATTGTTACTTTTTAGTTAAGACTTTGATCACAGCTAGTTAAGATCACCTTAAAATAATTCCTTAGCACTGATAAAAGATTAATCCATAGAACATAAAAGATATTTGCTAAATGTATTTTTTATATTATCTCATATCTGCAAAAAATTCAGTTTTTACAAAAATATTTAAAACTAAATGATACTTAAGAGATTTGTTTTGTTGTGTAGATTAGTTCTAAGTAATAAGTAAGTAAAGTCGTTGGGGTGGCCTAAAGTCTGTATCAGTCAGGCAGCGAGGGAGTCTATTCCTTTTTCACTAGACCAGAGAATTGGAGTGACACACCCAATCATCAGCTCCTCACTTTACCACACAGATACCTGTGCTACTCATATGCTGAGTTGGTGAGGACCGGTATCAAACCCGGAACCTTGTGGTTCCTAGTTTCTTTGTTCTTGTTATGAATCTTGCAAAAAGGAGAGCTTATTTCTAATCTGAACTTTTGCTTTACTGCATGACTGGCCTTTTCTTTTCACCTTTTATAACCAACAATGCATCGATGCTCTTCTTATTTTTACATCTAGTTAAAATTGTAGACATTCAATAATAGTTGTAATGCTCACACAGATCAAATTAAGTAATTCTTGCTTGATATTATTTACTCATAGACATACATATCTTTTTGGTATGATAGCACTGCTTGATGAAATACACTTGGTGCATGTCAATGTATAACAATGTTTTGCATGTCAATGTTGTAATACCCATACAAATCAAATCTGACAATTTTTTTTTTATAGGGCTCTAGCATGTTGCTATAATAATAATTCCTATAACTTACTTTGACCAGTTATTATGACTTTTTATTGTACATACATATATTTGACATTCATCACCTGGAGTTTATCAACAATTTTGTCATTAATTACTGGTCATCCAAATAAAAAACCTGTTAATATTATTTAGATTTTTCGGACTGTTGTCCATTTATTGTTATATACACAGGTTTTTCATTTCCTGAGATGAGGTTTGATAATTTGTATTATTTAGATTTTTTTGGCTGCTGTCCTCATGTTTATTGTTATAAACCCAACATTTCGGGCCCTCGGCCTTCTTCTGGTGTTTTTTTTTTTTTTTGTTGTTGTTTTTTTTTTTACTTGGGGGCCTTTGACAAATAGGTTCCTAAGTTCGACAAGAAACAAAACACCTGAAGAGGGCCAGAGGGCACATTGCCTGAAACATTGTGTATATAACAATAAAGATGAGGACAACAGTCATAAAAAGATTTAGGTGATACAAATTATCAAGCCTCATCTCAAAAAATAAAAATCTGTTAGTCTGACTGTCATTCTAGGCTCTTGCATGTTTGATACAACAACAAAAATGTATATTTATATCAATACTACCTCTTCTCATAATAGTTATTTTTAGTGTATGAAATATATTTATGTAAATGTAACAACTATTCTATGGCAGAGGTAGTATGGGAATGTGCTGAAAAGTTTGTGGACTAACCAAGATGGCAATGAAACATGCATTCTAACTTGTATGTTAATCCAGTAATCTGAATATTAGCTACATAAATGAGAGTAACCTCCCCTTGTTTCTTTCACTTTGAGGAAGCCAATTGTGCTTGCACATTATTTGAAATGAACTTAATTATTAAGAACACATTTTATGATATTTTCATGTTAAAACATGCAGTTGTATTGATTCAAGCAAATTCATATTTTCAGTGTAGATTTCCCGTGAAATGAAAATGGTCAACTAAAACATAAGGCTTCCTCAAATTGAAAGAAACAAGGGGAGGTTACTCTCATTTATGTGGCTAATGTTCAGATTACCGTTAATCCTGTTTGACACATATGGTACTGTTTCTCAAATTTTTCTTTAACCTTTACAAAAAAAAAAAATCTGAATATTTAAAAAAAAAAAAAAAAAAAAAAAAATAGGGGTAATTCTTTCTTGGTTTGGTCAAGAACTTTTCAGAACAACCTTGTGCAACTTAGATAACACTAGCTAAATGTAGAAATTATAAAGACATTTGCATGGAATGCAAATTTATACTACTATTAATTAGAAATTATTTTTTGTTTTTGTTTTTAAAATTACACAAGTTATTAATCCCTCAGTGAGACTAACCAATTCAGGTTGTACCTGTTACAAAAACTATCACACAATTTCAAAATAGATTTTTTTTTTAAATGAGGTAAGTAATGATAGTAAATACTTTTGGGGAAATAAATTTATTTTTGCTTATTTTGCCAATATAAACTGTCATGCAATTTAAATATTTTTTTCTCAAAATGGTGTATGTTGGGCTATGGTCTCTAAGAGTCAAGTTGAAAAAATGTGACATCTGGCATATATATATATATATATATATATATACACACACACACAAGGTGTGTCAAAAAAGTATCAAGATTTTTGTACTTTTTGACACACCTTGTATACAGAAAAAAATAATATTCCATTCATTAATTTTTTTTTTTCAGAATACAAGGTGTGTCAAAAGAAAAAAGGAACCCAGTTTAAAGCTATATTTACCAAGATAGAAATAAAGAATGAATGAAACATGTTTTTTTTTTTGTTTTTTTGTTTTTTTTTCAGAATATAAGTGTCAAAAAGTACAAAAAATCTTGATACTTTTTTGACACACCCTGTGTGTGTGTGTGTGTGTATATGTATATATATATATATATATATATATATATACATATACACTACTGATTGTTTAACTGCCAAGTTACATAGCATCAATATTTGTTAGAGATTGGGAAACTGAAATCATACAACTTGCTTTTTCCATTTTTTTAAACCAAAGAATCTCAAATATGAAGCAAATAGTTTATTATTTCTAGTAATGGATCCAGTTATTACAACTGAAATACTTATGCATAGTTTATCTTTCATGATTGATTGATTATTTTGAATTGTTAGATGAGACATAAGAGGTTTAACTTGCCAAATACAAAATGCATTAAGTAAATATACTAGCAGGGAGTTTTGTCCTTTTGTTTTTTGGTTTTCTCTTAGCTTAAAATCCTCCTCTTTATAAACCTATATAGAAAGAAGATAGATTCTTTGTCTAAACTTAATACTATTGAGAATCTGTTGTTCCAGAATGTGAGGGGGTTGTACAAGAGACAAAATGTTTGGGGGGTGAGGCATGCCAGTCATTTTCTCTTAATGCACTTATGCACTTGTGTGTATGCACACACCCACCCACACAAAGAATCACATTCTTCCTGTATATTTACTTTAATAGTTTCTCTTTGAAAGATTTTGCAATAAGCTGGGATCTTGAATGACTTCTTACATTGCTGATGTAATATTTTGAAATTAATACCACAAATATGTTTCATGTATTATTTGGAATATTCTGACTATTGTCCTCATCTTTATTGTTATGAAACACAACATTTCGGCTGATGTGACCTCCGACCTTCTTCAAGTGTTTCTTGTTGAACTCGGGAACATTCTCATTGAACTTCAGGAACACCTGAAGAAGTCACATCAGCTGAAATGTTGTGTATATAACAATAAAGATGAGGACAATAGTCCGAATAATCCAATTAATATTATTAAGCCTCATCTCAAGAATTCAAAGAAATAATGTTTTATATGAGAAAATGGAAAAGGAATTGAATCCGACAATATGAGTGAGTAAAAAAAGAAATGTAGATGGATAAAATGAATTTAATCGATATCACATTAATCGATATCACTTACACATGTGTTTCGGTCAGTTTATGTGTGTGGTCTATCTTAACGCTCTATTTTCAGCGTTCCAAATTTTTTTTAAAAATTCGATTTTCGAATATTTCCAAAAAAATCTCTGTTGTTTTTTCCCCAATGAATTTTTTCATTCAAAATAAATGTTCACTCTGATGAAGGTCGAATCTTCTATGTGTGCGAAATATTTTCACACACATAAACTGACCGAAACACATGTGTAAGTGATATCGATTAATGTGATATCGATTAAATTCATTTTATCCATCTACATTTCTTTTCTTTACTCATTTTTCCTCTATATAAATCTTGAACAATATATTCCTTTTGTTTTTTTGGGGTGGGTACTGTTAATCTCATTTATTTGTGACTTGCATTGTTATCACATTTACAGCTGATCCATTCTACAGCCTTCTTTGAGTAAACAGTCTATACTAAAAAAGAAGACTCTTTCAAGTTGTCCAGACCAAAAAATAGTGCCCCATTTTGCACTAACCTCCTACCCCTCCCCCACACACACACATTTTCACATGAATTGTACCCCTAAAGAGGGCCCTAGAATGGATCATCAAATGAGATAAGTAATCTTGGACATCTCTTAGAAAAATGACTCCTCTGGAAATTACATAAGGTTTGTATAAATACAATATGATCAATAGCATTGTGCAATATTCCATATTTTGCAATATTATCTTAAGATTCCTATTTTAAAATCATATTTTTATAAGGTTTTTGGATGTTTGTTTATTTAGAACATTCTGAATAAAGTATATATTAAATTTTTACTTGAAGGCACTTACAACGCATGTATCGCATAAAATTCGATACTTTTTCTTATAGAAAATGAACTTAACAAGTGTAATCCCAGTAAAGGATGGCTCGATGTGTAGAATACCGTACAGACTGTTTCGACTTTATTAAGTCTCATCAGCGGTATATACTAACGATTTCCCTCCGACAGAAATCGAAACCGGGACTTCAGCAGACGCAGTGAAACACTTTTATCGCCTCGGCCACAGTACACAGCTGACCATCCTAGCGAAATTAAGCTTGTCAAGCGATACCATAATAGGTAAGGGGGCGCTATTGAAAGAATAAAACAAACAGACCGAATGCCCTTCGCGAAGTGAATAAGGTTTTTGGATGTTTGTTTATTTAGAACGTTGCTGAATAAAGTATATATTAAATTTTTACTTGAAGGCACTTACAACGCATGTATCGCATAAAATTCGATACTTTTTCTTATAGAAAATGAACTTGACAAGTGTAATCCCAGTAAAGGATGGCTCGATGTGTAGAATACCGTACAGACTGTATGCACACTCCGGGCATAAGTATTTAAGTTTTAATGTAATGAAATATATTAAATTAGAAAGATTAACAGAATTAGATAAGAAAGCATATGAAAATATTACACTTTTAATCATATTTTAATTAGTTTCTATATAAAATTATTCATAGGATTGATTTTGATATGTTGGAGAATAAAACAATAATATTAGAGATCAATAACAGCAAATAATTATTTATTAAAGCCGGTTTTGTTAAAACCAGTATGCAAATTAACTACACCATATGTTATGTAAACCTTTTTTCTTTTTTAGTGATCTATAAGTCACATCACAGGATTTTAAATGCACTAATAACATGGGCTCTTCGCGGCCTGTGGATCAAGTAGCCTCAGCCAGGGGCTATCCCCCCAGGCAACACCTGCCCCCTTGATTTAAAGAGGCTGGGCTGGGCTGGGCTGGCTGCCACTGGACATTGAGGGGTAATGCCGACGGTATCAACACATTTTTTACACCTACCACCCATGAGTCTTGGCTTGTAGGTGGGCCCACATAAAAATGTCCTTGTGTCATGCCCTCATGTGGGATGAGAGGCAAATACCCTAATAACATAGGCCATTTTGAAGCAAATCTAATTCAGATTTTCATTGAGACATCGTTAATAAATAAGATTTATTATTCTATGTATTAATGATTTTGACTATAAATTAAATACTCATTGATAAACTTACACAATTCCTGGGGGGTTTCTTATGTAAGCAGTGATGTAGTTTTGGTTACAGACAGACACCGAATCTCTATTATAATAAGATTTTGGATCATCTTAATATCATTGGAAAAAAAGATGAAATGACTCATAAGTGATGTTCTCCTGTAGACACCTACACATGGACAAATCTACATTAATTAGCTCTGTGCAGATTCTGAATGCTGTGCAAAGGACCTGCCTCAAGTGATAACCAATGGAGACAGTTGGCAAGAGAGTGTTATGGGTATCTCTTATTATTATTATTATTATTATTTATAAATAATCCAAGATGAACAAGATTATGCTGGACACTGATAGAGAAACAAGGACAAAGTCATAAGTGGTGTTCTCCTGTGGACATATGGACAAAAACCAGTGTAGGCTATTTATATATCCATATTGACATACATCGGATATATAATCAAGAGAGGAAACTTGAGTGATAGAGAGACAGACAGAGACTGAGATTTGAGACTTACTTGTTTCATTTCTTCTTTTCTATTTCTAGTTGCCATATTTCCTCTTCTTCTTAGTCTTTGGCCATCATCTTGTCGTCTGGTTGCTATGTTCTTCTAACTGCTTCTTCTAAGGGCTAACTTTAGTCATTGAGATTAATTAAACCACAAGACATTTTTTCATTGATCAAGATTTTTTATTTCGCCCATGTTCTTCCGTGCGGGGAGATATCAACCCCAGCAGAGAGAAGCATCCTCTCTACTCTGCTCCAATCTCAGGTTGAAACTGATTCTCTAACTAACTAATCACGTGACATGCGAGATTTGCACCTCTGGGGTCAGGGTTACCAACAGTCCTGGTATTTTTCCACTTGGTCCCCTTGAATTCTCACTACAGGATCTGTCAACAATTTATTCTACCACATAAATTGTAACAGGCTGACCAGCAAAAACCTACATTAATCAGCTCTGTACAGATTCTGGATGCCATGAGGAAGATTGGCCAGGTGCAATAACTGGATGTCTGTGTGACCTGATGATGATGATTTTTATAGATGTGAGATGCTATACAAATGAAATATGAAGATCACACTTAAAACAACAAAACTCTGTCAGTAGACCTTAGAATACATTTACTGTATCCCCTGCAGAGGGCTATACTGCCCCACCCCCCCAAAAAAAGAATGGATTCTCCTGGGTATGATACTAAACTGCATCTGGTGATGAGACTCTATTTCTAGAGAAGTGAGCATTATGGAATACCTCTTCAGTGCCATTACTCCCAGGTCCACTCTGACCCAGAGGAATAGTACCTGTTAGGGATCCATCTATGGGTCAAATAGATATGTTTGCAAATTGTTTTAGATAAGAAAATATGATATCATATAACCATGTGCAAAAAAAATTAAATTACACAGAAAATGTAAATGTACGCACTTCCCTAATCTCTAAGCATACAATAGCCCCAGATGGATTGACATGCCATTAAAATCTATCTATCATATCTTAAAACAGGCTGAATTCATTTTCTATTGCAATCATTAAATTACAACTTGAAAATAAGGTGCTATTTCTGTCATGTTTATAAAAGAAAATGTTTAAACTTTATTTTCAATTTAGAATTAATTTTGGCTTATGTTTTTGTGCATTTTTTTTTTTGTTAATCCCCCAAAGCTGTGTAATTTATAATTATAATTTTTACAAAGCTTATTTAACAATGTTCAATATTGGAAAATTGTTTTTCTTTAATGATTGTATTGGAAATTATCTTTGCTAAAAAATGAAATATTGCACAGTATAATTTTATTACCTTTTTTTGAGAGAGTTCAAAGATGAGTCATGCTCAATTCAAAAATTTTTTTTTTTTTAATTCCAAAATTTTAGATAATTTTTTATTTCTTTAATCTATAAAATCAATATTAAATTATTTGGTTGATTTATTTGGTCATTTCTCTGAATTTTTTAGATGAGGCTTGATAATTAGTATTATTTGGATTATTCGGACTATTATCTTCATCTTTATTGTTATCTGTACAATTGGACACACAACATTGTGGATAAAGGTGTTGGGTTAAGATAGTTCTAAGTGACAGTTATCTCTAGGCTGCAGGTTCAATCCTGGTCAAGGGTGACAGTAACATAGAACAATAATTAACACCTGTACCCCAGCTATGGTTAGCGAAATGAAAACAGGATACCCTTGTGGATTGAATAAAGGGTTGGGTTCAAAGTTCCGTGAAAGGCTTCCAATTATGACAAGAAGGTTCCCGAGTCCGACAAAAAATACTTGAAGAAGGCCAGAGTGTGCATCGGCTGAAACATTGTACAGATAGCAATAAAGATGAGGACAATAGTCTGAATAATCCAAATCTATTAATAATGGAGATTCGCTTCCGGTTTTTGTCTGTAACAAAAATTACGTCACTGCTTACGTCACATTACTCAAAATCGTCATAACATAGAATAATTACATTCAAAATTTGAACATGCAACATTAGACAGTCCTCATTGTTTTTTAAAACAAGTTTTAATAAATACATGACTGGTATTATATATCTATATATAGTTTGTTTTATTTTAATACATATTTAAAGTTTACATTTCAAATTGTTTTATTTTTTAATCCTTTAATGAATTTGATGATTTTACTTACTTAGGGTACAAACTCGCTGACATTGAATTTTTTACTCCAACCCCTCAGGCAATATGTTTCAAAAATCTATTTTTTACATCACCTGAATGTACTAGTAATACTAATATTGGTTGTAATTTCTATCTTAGACATACTGCTTTCAAGACTAGTAAGTTTAAGATGAAATAGAAAAATATGACTATATCATATTAGTATGAAATAGAATTAGAATGTGATAGAGAACATTGTACAATAATATTAACTAAATAGAATTTGATTAGTCTATGAGGTACATTTATTTATTTATTTATTTTTTACAAAGGCATGTTTACTTTTTGACACCTGCTTACCATAATTCATCCTAAATTTTACACTTTGTTGCTTGGTCTCCTCTTCATAATACCAGTGCATTGGGTCCAGTATCAACATCCCCCCTCCCACTGGTGCTGGGTGGCAAAACTATAGTGAGTGTATCCAAGATGGCAAGCAAAAACATTCTAGTGGCACATTGGAGTTTTTTTTTTTAAATTATTGATTTTGAAAAAAAAAAAAAAGAAGAAAACGTTGCCTTTAATAATTTTCATTTTATACTTACCTCAGATAATTTAGAGGAAATAATTCTTCTTTATTGGGGGAAGGGAGTTTCTTACTTTCCTCCCCTTATTTATTTAATTTACATAATCATAATCACTCACTTGTAATTAATGAAATTAAAACTAAAAAGTTACTATCAGATTTTTGCTTATAGGAGAATGATAAATTCCTTTCTGTTCCTGAAGAAATCCATTATAATTCTTATTTATTCATTAATTTGTGAATTATATGTTATAAATAAATGGGGGAAAAAAGATCATTCCTAAAACTTGTTCAAATAATTCACACATTATTGATAATCTAAACAGACATCTTTCAAGATTGCTTTCAAACATTTTATTCTCTTTCTCCATTAAATAATTTCAAAAATACAAACATAATAGAAAATGATAATACAAATATAATAGTAAATAACAATAATAATACAATCATAAATAATAATGACACAAATATGATAATAAATAATATAGTAGTAAATAATAATAATAATACAATCATAAATAATAATGACACAAATATAATAATAAATAATATAGTAGTAATAATAATAATAATACAATCATAAATAATAATACAAATATAATAATAAATTAATAATAGTAAATAATAATAATAATACAATCATAAATAATAATGACACAAATATAATAATAAATAATATAGTAGTAAATAATAATGATACAAATATAATATTAAATAGTAATGCAAATGTAATATTAAATAGTAATGCAAATAGTAAATATTAATAATAATATATAAAATAATAATAATAATAATAATAATAATAATATAATAATAATAATAATAAATAGTAGTAAATAATAATAATAATAATACAAATGTAGTAGTAAATAATAATGATACAAATATAATATTAAATTGCAATGCAAATATAATAGTAAATAATAATGACACAAATATAATAATAAATAATAATGATACAAATATAATAGTAAATAATAATGCAAATGTAATATTAATAATAATACAAATATAGTAGTAAATAATAATAATAATTATAATAATATAGTAGTAAATAATAATGATACAAATATAATATTAAATTGTAATGCAAATATAATAGTAATTAATGATAATAATACAAATATACTTGTAAATGATAATCTGCTGTTATTTCCTATGGGTATGAAGAAATGTTTTTAAAAGATTATTGCCATGATGTCATCACCCACTTTTAAAAAGGTTTGTCACTTTCTGGCTTTATGCATCTTTTAAGGTTCATAAATATCATGGGCTTTATCTTTTTTTTTTTCTTTTGATGCTTTTGCTTGGTAACATTTTACAATCTGATATAATCTTCAAAAAATTGTTCTATTTTGCATTTCTTATTAATACTCTACAAAGAATTCTATATTATGTAAATCTTCTCTTATAATAATCGATCAGAAATTATCTTAATATTTCAGATGACAGCAATCTTTCATTTAACAAAAAAAAAAAAAAAAGAAGAAAATCAAATCTGTTCATATTTGTATCTTTTCACAAGTTTTTACTTTCAGATTTCTTTCTTTTAACAATTTATTGTTTAACACTTTATCTACCATATGCTGGATTACCCGAGATATCGCCAGCTCTTAGAAAATGGTTTAGAGATAAAAAAGAGAAATGAATTAAATCAATCCATTTCTATTCAGTAGTGAAGGATAAGTTATACTAGCTTGTCAACCATTTCACCACGCTATTTCCGGATGGCAGTGGTAGATAAAGGGTTAACTGATAAGACATTAAAATGAATGTAGCCAGTGTATTTCCAAACATACTCTATGTACTATACATGAACCTTTGATGAGCACTGTACACAATAATGTCATTATTATTATAATATATCATATATATACATATTATATATATATATATATATATATAATATATATATTATATGAAATGAGTTTTCTTATCTCAAAATTTGTTTTACTGACTTTATATCTTCTCATTTAATCCATATTTATTTTTAGACAAAAAAAAATGCATGCTTATTTTTCTTTCTTTTATCTTTTTAAAATATTTTTTAACATATTTCTAACAGAAAAATCTTTTTGCTTCCAGTTGTTTCTTTGACCAAAGTTTATTTTGAAGAAACAAAAAAAACGTCTTTTATTCTTTTACTCACCATAACATTTTCATTTTGGCTTTATTCTAAGAACATGTTCCTTTCTTTGAGTTCTTCTGTTTTATTAATTCTTTATTGTGATATTTTTTTTACATGGGCAGAATGTATTTATCATAAGATATCATTCATAGGGGAAGTCCTCCATGGCAGAGTAGCTCAAGTGCTGGACTTTGACATTGTAGTAAGCAAATTCGAAACCCATTCGTAATATTACATTCACTTTTGGGCTAATACTTTTAGGAAAAGTATGAACACCCTTATCCCCCAGCTATGGGTTAAATAGTACCATTACTGGTTTTCAAGAACAAGGGTAGTCCCCGTGGCATATTGGCTAAAGTGCTGGACTGCAACATCATAGTAAGCGAGTTCGAACTTCAGTTGTGCTATTATGCTCACTTTCTGTCTAATACCCTTGGGAAAGGTATGAACCTCCATTCCTTCAGCTATGGGTTAAATAGTACCACTACTGTTCTTCTACAAGAATGGCTTTGGCATTAAATAACCCACAGAGGTTGATATGGCATTAAACAAAGAAACCAAACCAAATATATTTCATAACAAGGAAAACTCTGAATTCTGAAACAAGAACTGGTGTCCCTTAAGGCAGTACAATCTTATTCTGGAATGAATCTATTTATTCTCCCTCCATCTATGGGTAAAATAATAGGGCAGACTGGGCTCTTTGGTATGACAACCAGTCTAGGAGAAAGAAAACTCTGAATTCAAACTAAACTCCACTTAAAAGTTGACTGTGTCATATCCTGCTTTTGCGGAGGGGTTGGGTAAATACATACAACCTTATTCTGGCAGCTCTGATAGTAATATTGGTATCAAGGTGTATCAGTCTTTGCCTTTCTCTTGAATAATATTGATGGCATTGAAAAGGGAGACTTACTGCTTGAGCAATTGCCAATCTTCAATCCAGACTTGTGCCCTCATCCAAAAGTAGGCCAATGGTCTTGCAGACTAATGCATGCTCCCCTGTGTGTATGTGTATGTATATATATATAAGGATATAAAAACCCACAATATGCTGTTAAAGTGAAAACATTTTATATCATATTCATAGCTAATATTGAACAATGTTTCAATTTATAAAAATCATCTTGAGAGCTTGTTTTTACTCTGGACTCATCGAGAGAGGAGCTGAAAATAATTTGAATTCAAAACGAAAACATTGATGTTCCAAAAAAGTAATGCGGTAGTTTCAAATATAAGCACATCCGCCACGCGTTTCTCGGTCAGCGACAATCATGTATATCTTAGTGTAACAGTTTTTGAAAAAGAAGACATATACCGTCGGATTCATTTCCTTTCTCTTAACTTATATATATATATATATATATATACACTTTTTTAAAATTGACTTCATCATCAAGAATAAAACTCATCTTTTTGAATACTTTGTGTTTTTATAATTTCTACATACTGTCAGATTTAATTACCTATTTTACTACCATTAACATATACTCAAGTCCAGTTCTTCTTTAATCAAGTCTTGTTTTATAATATTGGTCTTTGCGATATCTTCACAAGTAGAAATAAAATTGGGTTACCAGGTTTTGTTTTTGTTTTGTTTTTGTTTTGTTTTTTATTGAGTTTGTTTATTTGTTTTGTTTTTAATCCATCTAACCATTTACAGGGAAATTATCCTTTTATATATTTGATTATGACCGTTGTTGTAACTTGATTATTTTCAAATATATGGAAATTTGTGTATGTGTGCATTTTGCTATTTTCTGTTCTACTTTCTTCCATCAAATAAAAAGAAAATGAAAGTATTAGAATCAAACTATTCTTACTTTTACTTTCAGGATGGTTCCATACGAAAACATAAACTTGCAAAAGAATTGTCAGATCTTGTGAATTATTGTGTTTCAACACGGTTTGAGGATTTTCAAGTATCCCAACAATCACGTAAGATGTTTTTGTTTTTTTTTAACTTTGTACAATTGCTTATCTATCAGACACTGACAAAAATGTATGCATTAAAAAAAAAAAAATTAATATATAAATTTTCTCTTTTTACTTGTTTTTGTTTTGATATATAATTACTGGATTAATAATTAACCATCTGAACATTAACTCTTAACATCCTGTTGAGAATTTTCTAAATCCATAGCCCCATTCCTATAAGGATTTATCAAACAATGGCTAAAAATGACCTTTTCATTTAAAGTTATGTTATTTCCCTTAAATTAAAGACTTTTAAATATGTTTAATACATTTAAGCAAAGGCTATTGTTTGGGGCAGATAAGGAAAACAAATGTGACTTCAGGCCAGGTGGAATGAGGCGGTATAGGATGTTAAGAGTTAAAAGCAAATATCTAAATTTTCCCTTAAACATTAAAATCTATATGGACCCACCAAAAGGTTTGATGGTTGGTTTTAAAGGCTATCACAATGCAAGTGTAAAGAAAAATGAGATAACTATGTTGTTGTTTGTTTACCTTTGATTTATCCTTAATATTTCGAGATAAAGATCTCTTCGTTAGAAGATTTCTGAAGGTTCGGAGCTGTTAGCTTGTTGCTAGGTTCTGTCCATTCTATCGGATGACTGTCTTCCTTGAAATTATCTGCATTTGTGTATGTGAAAGTCTGTGTGTGTGTGTGTCTGTCCAAGAATGTCTTAGTATCATTCCAAGTTTGGGCTACTCCTTTTTTTCTTTTATTATTAGGTGGACCTTAGTAATTTGTTTGTTTGTGTGTGTTCGCCAGGCACAGCTGTGTTGTTTTTGTTTTTTTATTACCTATATCTGTTAACTTCTGTTAACTTGGTCTGTGTGTGTATTCTTCAGACACAGCTGGATTTTTTTCTTTGCTGTTTATATTTTTTGCTGTGTGTGTGTGTGCCAATGTGCCATGCCCATATGTGTTTGTGTGTGTTGGATTTAAGAAAAAAAAGGTTAGAATGAGACTGTAACTTTTACTTAATAGAACAATCCCTTGTAGACCCTTGTATGTATTCTAAAGATCTTATATTGGAAAAATTAGGGATTAATTATCTGCCCTTGGCACCCGGGGGTGAATCAGCCTATACCGTAGATCAGCGGTCCCCAACCTTTTTTGCGCCACAGACCGGTTTCATCTAAGACAATATTTTCATGGACCGGCCTTCATATGCTCCGGACTACATTTGCTCGATAATCGTTAATGACGTAATCTAATAATAAATCATCCGCAGTGGTCTTATGTCAAATGCAAACATCAACAGACAATAAACAACCTTTGTTCATAAATTGATAATCAACAACATCTCTGTAAACTTTTTCAAAATAAAATATCAACATTTAGACTGATAATCAATAAATAAAAAAAATGAAAATTCAAATGTTCTGTGCGCCCCGGTACCTAATGGCCCACGGCCTGGTACCGGGTCGTGACCCAGTGGTTGGGGACCGCTGCCATAGATTGCTGCCTAAATTGATTTCCATGACTAATTACTTGTAGTGATGAACACACGGTAGTAAGATATCTATATCCAGTCTCTCCCAAAACTTAAAGGATCTCAGCAGATAAGTCTTGCAGCAAACGCCATTAAGTTATGTTTTCTTTCTAGAAAACATAAATTGTTTTAAAAAATCTATTTTATCCAAATTAATAATATAGAGGATATAAATTTATTATAGGAAGATAGAAATTTATATTAATAATTCGGAAAGTTATAAAGCAATACTTCAAAAAGATATTCAAGAGGAATCAATGTTTCATTAACAAAGAAGAAAGTGCAATTAATTTTATAGATATCCCAGTGCCTTAAACACAATATCCTTAGAAGTTTGCAGTGTTGTTGAGGTTCAGTAGTTATAATTATCACAGTTTCAATCTATGAGTCAAATAAAAAGTAAAAAGTCGTCGGGGTGGCCTAAAGTCGGTATCAGCCAGACAGCGAGGGAGTCTATCTGCTTTTCACAAGTGCTAGACCAAGGAGATTTTAGCATCTGAGGTGGAGCACAACACCTACCACCAGCTTTTTACTTTACCACAAAGATCCAAGCTGTGCTACTCATACGCTGAGTTGACAAGGGCCGGTATTGAACCTTGAATATTGTTGTTCCCAGTTAGACGCTCTACTGACTGAGCTAAACCGGCCCCTGAATTATTTGTATTTGATAGGACCATGTGCACAAAAAAAAAAAAAAACTCTTAAGAAACAACTACACAAGAGCGATGACCAATAGGGACAGTTGGCGAGAGAGAGAGAGAGAGAGAGAGAGAGAGTCAGAGTCATTGGATTCCATGCTGTCAGCATGACCTGATGAGGATGATGATGATGATGATGAAGGATGTTGTTAGTTAAGATCTCTACACAATTAATTGCACTTTCTTGTTTGTTTCAAGAAATATTGATTCCTCTTAAATGTATTTCTGAAGCTGCTTTAATCTTTTGTGTTTTAGAGTTATCTGCTAGACAGTCTATTTCACTTGTGTGTTCAAAGTAATTGTTTTATTTAAAATAAGAAAAGCCATACAAAGGTTTTTAAACAAGAAAGTTATTTGAAGTAGACGTTTGTGTGGGTTTTGAATAACTGAAGAGATAAGAAGAAACTGTGCTCAGAAGAGGAAATGATTTCTCAAAGGAATATTTACAAAACCATTCCACTCATAGCTACCTTTATTTTATAAATAATCTTTACTGTTTAATTGTCCTGTGTATGATGTTAAACTGCATTTAATGGTAAAGTTTCAATTCTGGAGCTCTGGGGAGTGTGGAGTACCTCTTCATTGCCATTACTCCCAGGTCCACTCTGACCTGAAGTGGTTGTACTTGTTAGTATCTATGGGTTAAATAGAAAAAATGTGTTTAAAAAAAAAGATTTTGATTACACATCAAGAATGAATGAAATAAAATGTCTTCGGTATAGAATAACCCAACAAGGGTTGACATGCCGTAAAATCCAATCTAAACTGTGATTAACATATACCAGTGTTGGGAAACCTCCAGTCTTTTAAACCATCAAGTGTGAGGCGTGGCCAGAACATACTACTCCCTGAACCTTCTGAGCCGGGGTGGTGGGCATCTAATGGTGAGGTTACAATTCTGGAGCTCTGGGGAGTATGGAGTACCCCTTCATCACCATTACTCCCAGGTCAACTCTAACCCAGAGTGGTTACATGTTAAGGTCCCATCTATAGATTAAATAGAAAAAAATTGAGTTTGAAAAAAAAAATTTGAATACCCATCAAGAATGAATAAAACAAAACACCTTCAGCATAAATTAACCAAACAAAGGTTGACATGCCGTAGAATCCAAACAACCAACCATTTGTTTAATGGCATATCAACGTTTGTGGGTTATTTAATGCCTAAGTCATCCTTGTAGAAGAGTGTCCTGCAGTCATACCCAGGACACTCTTGTACAAGGATGGCTTTAGCATTAAATAACCCACAATGGTTTATATGCCATTAAACAAGGAAACCAAAATCAAATCTTAAATCTAAAAAATTCAGACAATAAAGGCTGCTGTATATGATAGCCAAAACATGACTAAAACAACTAAGATGAGGACACTTGTCTGAGTAGATCATTATATACTAATGATAATTCTTCATCTAAAAAGTTAAAACAAAATATTTTCTCAGTTTAAACTTGATACAAAAGTTTTTAGATAAAGATTTAAGTTCCTAAAATGGTTTGCATATTATATTTACTTTCAGACTAATACCCTTGTGAAAGGTATGAACCGCCCTAATCCCCCCAGCTATGGGTTAAATAGTGCCACTTCTACAAGGATGGCTTTGGCATTATCTAACTCATGAAGGTTGAAATACAAGGTGTATCAAAAAAGTATCAAGTGTTTTTGTACTTTTTGACACACCTTGTATTATGAAAATAAAATAACGTTCCATTCATTCTTCATTTCTATCTTGGTAAATACAACTTTAAACTTAATACTTTTTTGGCACACCTTGTAATAATGAATGGAAAGTTAGTTTTTTGGGGTTTTTTTTTTCAGAATACAAGGTGTGTTAAAAAGTACAAAAAATCTAATACTTTTTTGACACACATTGTACCATTAAACAAAGAAACTAAAACTAAATCTCAAATTGGTTATTTCCTATAAGTCTAACATAGACAAAGGGGAACCACTCTTGACTGATAAATTATTTATTTATTTTCCCATTAAACTAACCTTAAACCCAAACCCTGTCTTCTTTTTTCCTAGTAGATCAATAAATAAATAAATGAATAATTTATCAGTCAAGAGTGGTTCCCCTTTGTTTATGTTAGACTTATAGGAATTAACCCTCAAATCTCTATCTAAAAAATTAAAACAAGAAAGACGTTTTCTCGGTTTAGATTTGATACAAAAATTTTTAAACAAAGATTTCAGTTCCTAAAATGGTTTGCATATTTTTTGAATTTCAGAGAAATACTGGCACATGTGTTCAATCAGTGAATCCCAAGCCGTGAAAATGGCTCTTCAAGGACCTGAAGAATTTGTGAATCACAACAAGCGATTTCTGTCTCGTATCTACCCAAATGGAATGAGGGTAGATTCTAGTAATTACAACCCACTTGATCTCTGGAATTGTGGCTGTCAAATCGGTAAGTCTTCATTTTCTTGGGGGGTTTCTCTACTTACTATAATCAATATGTTTTGTACTCTGTCGGTGAAGCCTAGAATTTATATATATATATATATATATATATATATATATATATATATATAGATGTTACTCTGATTTATAGATATGTAGTTGTTATCAGTTTATAGCCGAGTCACAATTGACATCTATTACTACATTTGGTATACCTCAATGATCTTATCAACACTTTCTGACAGTAGGCATTGAACCTTCTTTCCTTTTTGTCATGTCGGCGTGTTAAGAATACGGTGACTGAAACCCTGCAGAAAGGTAAGCAGTACCGCCCCTAAAAGACATCCTGGTATGATACTAAACTTTATCTGGTGGTGAGGCTACAGTTCTGGAGCCCTGGAGAATATGCAGTACCCCTTACTTTCCATTACGACCAGATTAACTCTGACACGACCCATATCAATTTGACAGATCTATTTGACCCATAGATGGGGCCATAACAAAATAGATCTGTCTGCAAATTATTTGTATTAGATAAGAATATTTGAAATCATACCCATCTGCTAAGAAAGAAAAAAAGAATGAAACAAAAAACAAATTAAAAAACTCCACAAAAATCTGAGTAGCTCTTGAGGAAAAATTAGAAATTGATTACACCCTGTCACTCCAGTGAGTCTAAAACTGACCGTACGGTGAAAGAAAGGAAACTAAAGCAGTTGTTTCAATTAATTTGCACAAGGGTGTGTAGAGATTTGTGGAGTTATTAGTATCCAGCTGCATTGCAAGCTGAGTCTGTTCTGAGAATACAGACTTGTTAGGTGGTTTAAATAGCAGGTTGGGCTATTCCACTTGTGTATTTGGCTCAAGTTCATTTCCTGGATCCTCATTGGCTGCTGGTTTTAAGGTGGACACTTCCATCCATAAATACTGAACATTTGACTGAGTTCAGGCAGTTAGTACAGAGCATATTCGGTTATGTTCTCTTTTTTTTTTTTTTGTCTGGTTACTGGATGCTAGTTACAGTCTTCCCTATGATGTTTATTCTACAGGGTGTATATATACCAATCGTACTTTTTTGATAAACTGGCACCAGACAGTTCCTTTCTGATGATGTCCTTGTTCATTGTATTACCATTTTAGATTTATATTATTTGATGGAAAATCAATTCTTGCATTGATCTTACATTGTAGTGCTTTAATAATTTATCTATAACATATTTGCATATTGTATTTGTTCATTTCACCTCATTTACAGACTATTATAGCCTGAAATATATTTATGAAGCAGTTTCAGTAAAAAATAGTCCATTAAGATAAGATGATATTGTATACTCTCCTTTTGACCCTTTTTAGTTTTCTAGGTTTATTAAGATAAAGTTTGAAGAACTTCAAAAAATTTGGAAACTTTTTAATAATTTCCTAAGTTTGTAGGGGTGCTGTAGAGATCGTAGAAAATGGTTTCATATTTTTTAATTTTTAAAAAAAATATGCCTACCAAAATTGGAGTGTGCACCTTACTTAATTTGAGTGTACAATTAATTGGAGTGTGCATCAAACTTAGAGTGTGTACCTTACTGATTGGAGTGCATATCTTATTTGGAGTTTGCACTACTGGAGTGTACACCTTACTTAATGGAATGTGCACCTTACTGACTGGAGTGTGCACCTTATTTGGAGTTTGCACTACTGGAATGTAAACCTTACTTAATTAGAGTGCACACTTTACTTACTGGAGTGTGCACTTAATTAGAGTGCATATCTTATATGGAGTGTGTACCTTACTGAGAGTTTGCACTTACTGGAGTGTACACCTTACTTAATTTGAGTGTGCACCTTACTTACTGGAGTGCATTTCTTATATGGAGTATGCACCTTACTTACTGGAGTGCATATGTATATGCATATGTATGGAGTGTGCATGTTACTTACATTTCCATCAAAACAACTGAAACTGAATGATAACAAAATTTCAAACAAATGTAAATGATTTTTCTTTTTCCCCTTTTAATTTTAGTCTCAGTAAATTACCAAACCCCAGGACTAATGATGGATTTATACAATGGGTGGTTCCAGAAGAATGGCGGATGTGGTTATGTATTGAAACCTGCTGTGATGAGAGAAGAAATTTCATACTTCAGTGCCAATACCAAAGATGTTTTACCCGATGTCACCCCACAGTCACTACATGTCAGGGTAAGATATAGTTTTCTCTATGTATATTTCATCTTAATGGACTCTGTGAACCAAGTTTAAATTCTGGATGAGGCTGTTTGCATTTCACATATTTCTAAAAGTATAGATTATTGTTTTTTTATATATTGTCATATGGAGAGTGTGGATGCTTGGGCAACAGCACATCCTCCAAATCAACCTGCCCTGGCTACATAGATAAAAAAAAAAAATTTTTTTTTGGACACTATCCCATCGTCTTTTGCAGACAGAAAGATGCCAACCATGAAAAGGAAGGATAAAAAAAAATCATATGTAGAAATTATTTGTTTTACAGTTTTCAGATTGGGAGAATTTTATAAATTAAAATCTGTATCTGTCAAAATGGCACATTTTTGCCATTTTATTTTTTCTTGAAGATGTGCTCTTTTTTTTACATAATTTTGAAAGTACTATAATAGGGGCCAGTTTAGCACAGTTGGTAGAGCACCCACCTAGGAATCGCAAGGTTCTTGGTTTTATACCGGTTCCTGCCATCTCAGTGCATGAGTAGCACAGATTGGGAAATTTTATCTGTGTGCTAAAGTGGAAAGCTGACGGTAGTTGTGGCACTCCACCTCAGCAAAAACAATTTCCCTGGTCTAGCGCTAGCAAAAGGGGATAGACCCCCTCGCTGTCCATCTGATACTGGCCACTCCACCAACTTTCCTTTTTTTAGGTAGAGTGGCCTATTGTCAGTATCAGCCAGAGAGCAAGGGTTTTTCAATCTAACCAAAATTAATACATTAAACAGAAAATCAGACGAACAAAAAGATTGTTACTATCCATAATACTACAGCCTTTCCTAAAACAATAACAGAATCGCTTTTACCCAAGAGTTTACCAGTCAAGTTATGACTGACATCCTTCACTCTAGCAGCACAGAACCTCTATTTATACTATCAGGAGTTTGCCATTTTCATTTACTGGTGATCGGTGGTCAAACGATAGTGTCTCACTTTATTCATATATGACATGATTGAAAATTCAATAAAACACAGAATAAATGAATGAAACTTAACATCATTTTTACTGTATTAAAAAAAAAAGAAGAAAAGCTAGTCAACTATAAAGGCCAGACAAATTCTAAACTTGATGCTGTTGTGTACATGTGGACTTATACTAAGTTAAAACTTAGATATCTAACAAACAAAAAACTGGCATTCTTAACAGGTACACCTCAGTTGTCTGGTGAGGAGGGTGAGTAAACACTATTATTGAGCTGAGGTGATGACACACATAAGAAATAAGAATTCGGCAAACAAGTGACACCAGATAATCAGGATATACATTTTTGCATTTCATCTTGGGTGATTTGGACAGTCTCATTTTTAACCAGAGGGTGGTGGTGTTGGATAATATCAAGTGTATTAATATCAACTGATTGAATCTTTAAGATTTTGATAAACTGAGAAAGTTTTCACCATTTTTTTCCATTTAACAAACTGCAAACAATGATTTGTTCTATTTGTGTTTCCATGATATTTTCAGATAATAAGTGGACAGAATTTTCCCAAACCTCGAGGTTCTGGTGCCAAAGGAGATATTACAGATCCATATGTGACTATTGAGATATTTGGCATTCCAGCAGATTGTGCAGAGGAGAAGACAAAAACGGTCAACAATAATGGTAAGAAAGAATCCAAGAATAATTTTGTCCTGGGAATGACGTTAAACTCCCTGATGGTGAGGTTCCAGTTTGGAGGTTTGGGGAATGTGGAGCACCCCTTCATCACCATTGCTCCCTGGTCCACTCTGACCCGGAGTGGTAGTACCTGTTAGGGTCCCATCTATGGGTTAAATAGAAAACATCAGTTTATAAACAAAATTGTATTATCCATTAAAAATTGATTTATTTCAAAACTTTATTGGCATTAAATGACCCACTGAGGTTGATATGCCGTTAAAAAAAACAGACAAACAAACCAAGAATAATTTACAAGATTTTTTTTTTTTTTTTTTTTTTTTTTAATGAAAATCATATTTCAAAATTTGTATTTGCTTAAGATTTAAATAGATAAAGCTTGATTGATAAATAAGGTCTCCAATGCTATAAAACAAGTTTTAGTTGGTCTCATTTTTAACCAGAAAGTGTTACAAGATGATAACAGTCGTACTTTTAAGGAACACGAGTATTAATATATAGATTATTATGAAAGATGACACTC
This sequence comes from Doryteuthis pealeii, assembly GCA_023376005.1. NCBI lineage: Eukaryota > Metazoa > Mollusca > Cephalopoda > Myopsida > Loliginidae > Doryteuthis > Doryteuthis pealeii. The sequence goes on along the minus strand of CM042154.1, from coordinate 71,291,061 downwards.
ATAAGAAATAAGTATTTGGTGAATATTAAGCAACACCTGATAATCAGGATTTATATGTTTTCATTTTATCTTGGATGATTTGGATGGTCTCATTTTTAACCAGAGGGTGTTACAATAGGATAACAATAATACTTTTAAGGAACACAAGTATTAATATATATTATTCTGAAAGATGACATTGTTTTTTTTTGTTTTTGTTTTTTTTTGGTTCTCACTTTTGTATAATTTTTGCAAATTTTCTTTTGCAGGATATAATCCTATTTTTGATGAGAGTTTTGAGTTCCAGATCAACCTACCTGAACTGGCCTTAGTTCGTTTTGCCGTTTTGGATGATGAATTCATTGGAGATGAATTTATTGGTCAGTACACCATACCTTTTGAATGTATGGAAACAGGTAAGTGCAATAACCACAAGATTATCAAATCTTACTCTTGAAACCATCTAAAAGAGTTATTTTTTTAAAATTCATCATGAGTTTCCAAAATTCATGCATCCCATTTTTTTTTCTTCCCCCACAATTTCCAGCTAACTGTAAATACATTTCAATATTTTCTTGGAACGGAATTACACTGTATGGGGTACACGTGTTTCAGATCTTCTAGTATCTTCTTCTTATTTAACCACTTTCTTTATAAAATATTTAATTGTCTCCCATTGGACCCATAACAACACATACAGATATGCTGATAGGTACACGTCCTGCGTCACTGTCGCAGAAAAATCATATCCATGTGTCCCAGTGTTTGTTTTTTTTTTCCCCCAATTTCCAGCTAACTGTAAATACATTTCAATATTTTCTTGGAAACAAATTACGCTGTATGGGGTAGGGGTTAGATGGCTTTAGTTGTTCATAAATAAAAACTCTATAATTTATTAAGAAAGTTTAGTTGGGACCCATCAAATTTCTGGGGACTCATTCAAATCAAATACATGTGTCCCAGGATGCATTAAATTAAAAAGCTATCAGCATCACTGTGTATATATATATATATATATATATATAAATTTTTTGAAAGCGAAGTAATGCAAAATATATGTTGAGAAAACATATTTATTAAATTTTTGGTGTTAAATACTTAATATTTACGGCGCAAACGGCCATCTTCAGAGTATTGAAAGTTTTGTACGTGTACCCCATTCACCGGATTAAAAACACCACAGTCGATTTCAACAAACAAGGATATAAATTTTCAAAACTTTCGATACTCTGAAGATGGCCGTTTGCGCCGAAAATATTAAGTATTTAACACCAAAGAATTTAATAAATATGTTTTCTCAATATATATTTTGCATTACTTCGCTTTCAAAAAGTTTAAGATTAATGCTTCTAATGCTATAAGAACAAACAAAAATCTTTAATATATATATATATAATTTAATGCTTCAATAAAGATTCCAAAATGAAGAAGGGTTTTCCATTAGGAACCTCTCTTAAATTTTTTTTTTCTCTTTTAAGAGAGGTCCTTTGGAAAAGATTTTTTTAATTTATTCTATTCATTCATTCATTTTTTCCATTAATTCTTAACTATATATATATATATATATATATATATATATATATATATATATTTGAGATTATTTTGGTATATGTATCTGTTTGTGGGAGGTACATATATAAGATTTGGGCATTTGTATGAAGCATTAAAGAATTAAATATCAGAAACACGGTTGTTTTTTGAGTAGAGTTTCGCTTATTTAGTAGTATTAAATTTTCAGGATTATTATAGCTCCCTTCTTCAGACTGTGTAAGGACAGTACTGTTGGTGACTTCTGGTTGTTCCTTCTAGTGGGGGAAGCTGCTGCTTGTGGTAGTGTAGTTATATATATATATATATATATATATATATATATATATATATATATAAATAAAAACAAGATTTGCCATTAAGTAATCCACAAGGGTTGATATGCCATTAAACAAAATAACCAACCAAACAACAAGTATTTTGGAACAGAGTTTTAAAAAAAAACCCAGCTGTAAAGTCAACTGAATCACAAGAAAGAATCAATTTGTTAAAGATGATGATGGAAAGAAGAAATTTAATACTTTCAAAATTTAAATGAATTCTATTTAGATTTAATGTAACTATTTGTTCTTTATTTTTTTGTTCTTTATGTTCATCCATATTTTTTCTTCTGTTTTTCTCTTCCCTGCAGGTTACAGGCATATAAAGCTTTTATCAAACACTGGAGATTCTCTTGAGAATACTACATTATTTGTTCACATTGCAATTACAAACAGACGTGGTGGCGGAGTAAGTTTATCACTTCTATTTCATTATTGAATTTTTTCTTTTCTTTTTTTCTGTGTCCAAATGTACTTCAGTGGAAAATCTTGATGAAGCATTGGGAATTATTAATAATTTTGACTTTATGTGGCCGGTTTAGCTCAGTCGGTAGAGCATTGGCCTAGGAATCACAAGGTTCTTGGTTTAATACCAGTCCCCTGCCAACTCAGTAGCACAGATTAGGAAATCTGATCTGTAAAGAGGGAAGCTCAGCAAAAAACAATTTCCCTGGTCTAGCGCTAGTGAAAAGGGGATAGACTCCCTTGCTGTCCAGATGATACTGACAATAGGCCACTCCACTAACTAGATTTTTTTATTTCATTGTTGTAATTAAGAAATTCATAGAAAAAATGTTTATATGTAGGTTTAGGCTCGGTTCTTAAGGGAAAAAAATGAAAACAAGTGACATTCGTTAATCTGATCTGTGTGTTAAAGTCAGGAGCTGATGGTAGGTGTGGCCATTACATAATTTGTAGGTTACCCATGAATTATGTCTGTAAGTGTAGTAAAATTCAAATAACAGTATGGTAAATGGAAAGTTACCACTAACCATTATAGGAAGTTGTAAAAGTGATTGACAGACAGTTCACCTTCTCTGATCTAGACATCGATTACTGATTGGCTGAAGGTGAGCGTGAGAAGGGAACTGACTTAGTTAGGTTTTGGCTTTTAGTAGAAAGGAGCAGACGATAGGATGGTTTGCTTCTAAGATGCCAGCTTCTCACCACGCGGTTATAAAACACTTTTGAGTTAATAAAGAGGTCTTCTAAAACAATAAAGTTTGCTTAATTATTACAACCAAGAAATGAATACAGACAACTAAACCTAGCAGAAGAAGAAAATGGCCAGTGATGAAACAGAATCACGTAAGAACATCTCCTCTCCATTTACATACCTGATGTAATGTATATAACATTGCGATCCACATCAACAAAAGCCAAGTTTGAAGCACTATAATTAACAAGCTAGATTCTTAATGAATTCGATTCTCAAGTGTGCTCCATATTCATGGCCTTGTGACACAACTAAGTGTTGTGGCCTGGCTAGAGGCCAGAATAAAGACAGGAAATGAGGTAAATAAATTTATTAACAAAGAACAGTAGTACAAACATATACCAAGAGTTGGTTACACGCGAGACTGTCTTATCAGCTGTCTGCTGAAATGCTAACTCTCGCTTAAGTGCAGAACCTGCTGCTATTCATATTTGGAAGAGTTCATGCGTGCGTGGTAAATTACCATAACACTAAGCTAAGTTTAGTAAATAACCATGAAAAGCAATCTCTTGGACTGATTCTTAATCGACCCTCTCATTAAACTCATGATCTTCTAGTGAACTGGTCCAATTCATGGTTAAATAGTATCACTACTGTTCTTCTACAAGGATGGCTTTGGCATTAAATAACCTACAAAGGTTGATATGCCATTAAACAAAAAAAATCTAACCTAATATAGTGTACTAGGTGAATCTTACCAACAGTTCCATTTTTCTCTTTTCCCCCTCTCTCTCTTCATCTTTCTCTCTCTCTCTTCATCTTTCTCTCTCTCTCTCTTTCTCTCTCTCTCTCTTTATCTTTCTCTCTCTCTCTCTCTCTCTTTTCTCTCTCTCTTTCTCTCTCTCTTTCTCTCTCTCTCTCTCTTCTTTCTCTTTCTTTCTCTCTCTCTCTCTCTCATTCTTTCTCTCTCTCTCTCTCATTCTTTCTTTCTCTCTCTCTCTCTTTCTTATTCTTTCTCTCTCTTTATAACTGAAGTTATGGTGAGACCAAAAGTTTTAATATTTTTTGAACCTCAAATCTTTTGTGTATTTTCTTTTTTTTTTTTAATCAGTGCCTCCCATATATTATACATTTTGTCTGCTTATTGAGTTATCTGAGCAGTAGAGTATATGAGCTGATTACTTTAACTGTCTCCTTCTTCAGTGCTGCTCACTATTATTTAGCCTTCATCCTATTGTAGAGGTTGGTGTGTGTGCCCCAAAATATACACGGGTGTGTCAAAAAGTAATGCCATTTTCTTTATTTCATGTGAAGTTTTTATAAAACTAATGCCTACATTAAGACCCTAACAAGGCTCAGAGCAAGAATCCGACGAGTAAGACTCAACTTGCCAATTGACAATGTCTTCCTTCTGCATGATTATGCTCGACCACACACAAGCATTAGGACAAGGTTGAAAATCACCTCATTCGGGTGGACAACTTTACCACATCCCCCATACTCACCAGATTTAGTGCCTTCAGACTATCATCTCTTTGGCCCCATGAAAGACGGTTTGAGAGGCAAAAACATTATTCCAGTGACGACAAAGTGAAATCTGTAGTGAAAAAGTGGCTCAAAAAACAGTCAACAGAATTTTACGGGACAGGGATACATGCTCTCATTCGAAGGTGGAATATTGAGAAACGGTAACTGTGGAGAAGTAGGAATGTGATCCACAGTGGACCAGATCATTTTGATGTATGATACATGTTCCTGTGTTGGTAATTATGCTTGTCCTAAACAAAATGGCATTACTTTTTGACTCACCCTCGTATATACTTTAAACCTTTACTGAACTCTCCTAACCGGCCATGTTTTGTATACTGTTCCTATTTTTATGCTAAAGGTTTCTTTATTATTCTACAGAAAGGGAGCAAGAGGGGCCTGAAGAGAAATCGCAAAGGAGAATCAACATCAGTGAAAAATACAGGAATAAAGTGCATAGATGAAACTTTCAAGGTAGGTACTTTCTTTTATGTCTTTGTGTTATGGTTTTTACATCTTATTATAATGGAGATTGTGTGTTTTTCTGTCTGTAACCGAAACTATATTCCTACTCAAGTCACAATTCTCTTAGTTATTGACATCACATTCTCCATGATTTTATTTTTTTATCTAAACCTCAATTATTAATTAAATTGTCTTACATTATTAATACTGTTAACTATGTCTACATACTGACAACATGCAATTATATTTATATATAAAACAAAATAGCGGTTTACAGTGTGAACGGGAAGGCTAATTTGCATATTAACATTAAAAAATCGAATTTAATAAATATGTGCTTAGTATTATTGATTTCTAACTGTTTAGTTTTATTTTAATGAATATAAGCAAAAATCTCTTCAATGAATCTTAAATGAAATCCATTAACAAGATAAAATAACTGTCATTTTATTCTTTACTTCCTCTTATAACTAAATACTTAAATTAGAAAAAATAACAATGAAAGACGAGAGTGATGGAAGAGTAAGTTTCAGTTGTTCCATTTTTTATTATACTCCCTCTGTTTCAAATCTTTTATTATACTCCCTCTGTTTCAAATCTTTTTATCTGTATTCTTATTTAGTTTCATTAGCCTTTCTAATTTAATACAATATTTTATTATATTAAAACTTAAATACTTGCACCCTGAGGGTGCATATATTTGCTAGTACAGATAAAATACAGAACACTGAATGAAAATTCAAGACCAGGTTGTTGGAAATTAACAAGGTTTTTATTTAACACAGGGTAGAGATTGCTTCTACCCTAAAAGTGGCTTAACTAGCTCAATCCTGTTGTACGTGTGCCCTGACCACATGAATCCCAATCCAAAAGTGTCATGGTGGAAACCCCACTTCTAGGTTCCCATCAAACCCCTACTGATCGAGGGGAATAACTCTAAATTTCGTTAGGTCTGGACCTAACACTTTGTTGCTTACATGGATGTATTTAGGCACCTGTGGTGTAATGGTTATCATTTAAAAACATTTTTTCTAGATTAAAACAAAAGATACTGCACATAGCAAATGAATAATGTTTAAACAATGAATGTATCTTCAGAGACACTGAAATCTGTAAAATTGTGTGTGTTGGGAGAGGCTATAGAATAAAATGCCTATGCATCAATTAAAAGGATTTAAAAGTTTGGCTTTTTGAAATTTTCTACTTATGGTTCTCTTCTGAACCATTATCAAGGCTGTTAAAATATCTGAGTTCAGAAGAGAAACAAATTACTTGGAATGCAAACGATAACTCTTTTGGATGTTTTATAAATTCTTTTCAAGATGACAACATTAAAAAAATTGTTTGAAGGATTGAAAGGAAAAATTAAAAAAACAAACTTTGGAACAACTTAGATTCTGTTATTTTCTACAAAATTTGTTTGAACGAAAAGATGCTGCCCAAATACACCTATTTCATGTATATATATATATATATATATATAATCTAATGAGTCAGACGAACCTACTATTAGTTTCGCTTAAAGCTCTTCAGGGCTAAAATCTGACTCTGAGTCAGATTTTAGCCCTGAAGAGCTTTATGCGAAACTAATAGTAGGTTCGTCTGACTCATTAGATTATCTTTATTATTGGCTCTACTTAGGTATCAAGCATTTTTTACATATTAGCTTTCTCCTAGCGGTTATATGAATATATATATATATCTTATATACATATATATACATATAAATTGTTTTTTCTTTTGGCCAAATACTGTACCAATAGATTATTTTTTGTTGGTACGAATATCTTGGTCCTTTCTTTTTTTCAAAAATTTTTTTCTTCCTGGTTGATGTTTGGTAGTATATTTTTACAATCAAACTTTCTGCTGGGTTTTTCCTCTCCGCAAGGATCTACCAACACGCTTGGTATATTAAATTATATATATATATATATATATATATATATATATATATATACAATTTTTATTTGAAAATTCATCTCACAGTCCAGTGTTGTTCATTACTTTCACAACTTTGGAGCTGCCCTGTCGGCTGCCCCTCTTTAGAGAGGTAACCCCCCCCGCTCCAATAGGACCACCTTTTGGCTGTGGGTGGTGACCCGTAATGCCTGAGGATCCTGGTGGCTGAGTCGTCCATGACATGCAACACTCACTTCGCCCTTACTTGGACTAGATGGGCAGTCAGAAAACCCCAATCTGATTAATCAGTCTTGTCAAGCTCTAGCACTTATAATATTAAGTCCCAACCATATTCTTAAAATTGTTTTTATGGCAAACACCCAATCCTTTTTATCATATAGGTGCTAGAAGGCAGTGTTTGAGGGTCAACCACCACTTTATTAATTAAAAAAGTTGTCGGAGTGACTTAAAGTCAATATCAGCCAGACAACCTATCACCTTTTCACTAGTGCTAGACCAAGGAGATTGAGGGGTTTTTTTTTTTTGCATCTGAAGTGGTGCGCCACACCTACCATCAGCTCATTACTTTACTGCACAGATCCCTGTGCTACTCACTTGGTGAGGGCCTGTATCAAACCAGAAATCCTGAGGTTCTTTGGCTGATCCTCTATCGACTGAGTTAAGCCGTCCCTTTATTAATACACAAAGTTATTTATTCTAATTTGTTGATATACATTGAGTTAATGAAAATTATTTCTACCATTTAAAAAAACAAAAAAACAAACAGAAATATCTACCTACAACCTAGTCGCTTACAAATCATATATACAAAAAAAACAAGATTTGTCATTAAATAACTCACAAAGGTTGGTATGCCATTAAACAAAATAACCAACTAATTGAAGGCACTTATACTATATAGCTCAGTCGGTAGAGTGTTTCTTAGTTCAATACCAGCCCTCGCCAACTCAGCATATGAGTAGCACAGGGATCAGTGCGGTAAAGTAAGGAGCTGATGGTAGGTGTGACACTCCACCTCAGACACAAAAACAATCTCCTTGGTCGTTAGTGAAAAGGGATAGACTCCCTCGCTGATTGGCTGATACCGACATTAGGCCGCCCCGACGACTTTACTTACTTACTTACTATACTATAATGGTTAATGTTATTGGAAATGGACACATTGACCTAAGTTCCAATCCTGGATGAGGCTGTTTGCATTTTACATTACACTTATACCCTTGGAAAAAGTATCCATCCAACCCTTCTCCCTCCAACTATGGGTAAATAGTAGGGCAGACTTGTCTCTTTAACCTTGATATGGCAACCAGGTGAGGAGAAGGAAAGCTCTGAATTTAAACTCCACTTAAGAAATTGACCTCGTGTCACATTCTGTTTGAGGTGTGGGTAAATACAAACCAATTGGAACTGCCAAATTGTGCCCCACTTTACCAAAATATGGCAATACTTTTGACTCACACTAAAATATTTTATTGGCTTTTCTTTCAGTACGTTACAAACTGAAAAATGGCTAATACATCAGTTAAAAAGAAAGAATAATAGAAATACATTTGTGCTTTTATTATAAATTTTTATTTCAGAATGCTGCGACCCCCCTAAAAGAAGGACTTGAGTTGCGAGACAATGTACACGATGCCTTGATTTCTTTCAAAGATATTTGTGGCCTTCAACCCATTGCCAATATTAAACAGGGTGTCCGACTCTTGGCTTCTCGTGTTGTCAATTCCAGTGGGGATCAGTTCAGCATGACACTCAAAGGCACAGTAAGTATTAAAGAATATATTTTTTTTTTATTATTATTACTTGCTGTCCATTGTATCCGCTGATGACACTACACGAATCCTTTTCCTCCAATTTATTCGGTCTCTGGTTGCGTCTTGCCAACTGCCTATGGGGATGTTAAGGTCCTTCAAGTTTCTCTTGATGTTGTCTTTGTAACTGAGCTTTGGTCTACCGATTCCACATGATCCCTCTCTTAGTTGAGAGTACAGAATCTGCTTTGGCAGTCTGTCATCCCCAAGTCTGTTGAAGTGGCCAGCTCATCTCAGGTTGTGCTGGATAAGTATGTCGTGCAGGGAGTTCAGTTCTTTTCAGGATGGTCCTGTTTGAAAAATGCTCTTTGGCCCTTACTTAGGTTAGATGGGCAGTCGGAAAGGCCCTCTGATCAATCAGCTGGTCAAGTCAAGCCCTAGCACCTATATAATTGTCCCAACGCTATTGCTCTTATGGCAACTCCCCAACCCATTTTATCATATATGTGCTAAAGTGGGTATGATGTTAAACTACATCTAGTGATGAAGTTCTAATTCTGGAAGTCTGGAAATAGAGCCCCTTTATCGTCATTACTCCTAGGTCCACTCTGTTCTGGATTGGTAGTACTTGTTAGGGTCCCATCTATGGGTTAAATAGATCGAAAAATTTGTATTAAAAAATGTGTTTAAGAAAAAAATTGAATACCCAACAAGAATGAATAAAACAATGTTTTCGGCATAAAATAACCCAACAAGGGTTGACATGCCATAAAATCCAACCAACCAACCATTCCCTTGTATAGAATAGCAATTTTATAAATCAGTTGTTTTGAAAGATTTTAACTTTTCAATTCTTGGCTCTGATATAAATATATCCTCACAATGTATATCCTCATTTTATTTCAATTGGCATTCTTTTCTATAGAATAGCAATTTTATAAACTAGCAGGGCCTGTGGATATACCACAGTATGAGGATTTCATTATTACGTTTGATATGTAAAAAGTATAATAATCTTGATATAACTCTCTCACTCTTTTTTTTTTTCTTTCCTCTTTTTCATCTTTTCATTATGTTCAATTAAAACAGATTAGTGCTATCACTTCTGCATACTCACCCACTCTCTCTATATTTTCCATACTCTCTTTCTTTCTTTTCTTTTTCTTTATTTTTTCTGTGTAGCATATCCTTTTTCTTCCATTTCTTTATAATAAAAAAGGAATAGTCCATTATTTAGCTGAGGTGATGACACACATAAGAAATAAAAATTCAGCAGGTAAGCCACACCCATAATCAGGATTTACATTTTTGCATTTCATCTTGGATTATTTGGACAGTCTCATTTTTAGCCAGACAGTGTTGCTAGATGATAACAGCCATACAATTAAGGAACACAAGTATTAATTTTATAAATCAATTGTTTTGAAAGATTTTAACTTTTCAATTCTTGGCTCTCATATATATATATATATAATCAATGGTAATATTATGGTTTTACACTCATAACTTAAAGTTTCATGGTAATCCAATCGTCAGATGAGATCAATGGTTGAGATATTAAAAACCAGTTTTTAACATCTCAACCATTGATCTCATCTGATGATTGGATTACATGAAACTTTAAGTTATGAGTGTAAAACCATAATATTACCATTGATTATAAATCTGCTCTGCTTTATTAGCATTGAGCACCTTTCCATGCCAATACTTTTCTCATTTTTTCATTCACTATTCATTATATATATATATATATATATATATATACATACCCTCACAATGTATATTCTCACTTTATTTTCAGTATCCACATTTAGAATATCGGGGATCACAGTTTCTACTACCAGATCTTGTCAAAAAAGCCATGTATTCTTTTAATGATGTAAGTCATTGTGATTTCTTTTTTTCTTTTAATCATTTTATCATTGGATGAATGTTTTCTATAACCTATTAAATTGTTGGTGTATCATGCTGACTATTTTCCTTCATGACATTTCTTAAAGAAATGGTTTTTAATTGGCAGCGCCCATCTCCTCTCAAAATAAAATTTGATCAGTACAAAATAATATTTTGAGCAATATTATTTCTAAACTTATATTTATAAATCAGTTGTTTTGAAAGAAACTTTTCAATTCTTGGCTCTCATATATATATATATATCCTCACAATGTATATCCTCATTTTATTTCAATTGGCATTCTCTTCTATAGAATAGCAATTTTATAAACTGCTATTTGATATATTAACAACAAGAAGTATATAACTGACTTTCACCATTAACGTAAAAAAGCAAAGCTCATCTGTTTGGATTTGAGCTCTCTAGTGATTGTAAAATATATATATACTGATGTATGTATTTATCAGTTAAAATTCTATTCTCCTTACTGGCAGCTGTGAAGGGGTTATGGAACCATACTGATGAAAAGTCAGTCAGGTTTTGCTCCCAGCTAGAAGTAGTTGCTAAGTCTAACCGTACTGAAGAGACGTGAAACCTTGAAACATGGTGGCTGTGGATGACTATCTGTGTGTGTGTGTGTGTATATATATATATATATATACAAACACCAATGCAAACCCAAATTGGGATTTAAGGACTGCCTCAATGACACTTTGAGGAATACTGCCATCACCGTGTAGGACTGGGAGAAGCTAGCTTTTAACAGACTTAACTGGAGAGCCACTATCTACTGGTCTGTGAATAGATTTGAGTCCAACTGGATTAAACACAAAAATTACAGCAGGCTGTTAGAAATTGGGAATTTCAGTCCAACAACACCCAATGTGGAGAAGTTCAACATGTAGTTTATGTGGAAGAGTATGTCTCTCCAGGGCTGGTCTTAGAAAATGCAAGGATACAGTGCCAAATGCTACTGGCACTCAAGTATGTTTATTTTGTAGTAGATTCTTCAAAAGTCTCAGTGGACTGAAGAAGAAACGGGAAATGGTCTTGGTCATGCACGAGTTGACAGCCAACATATATATATATATATATATATATATATATATATATATAATGATAATGGCTATCAACTCATGTTCGAGTAAAACCATTTCTTGTTTTTTATATATATATATTTCCTATATTTTTTTAACAGGAAATATATATATATATATATATATAAAAGGTTATCATGTATAGCAATATAGCTATCTACACAATGATAATAAATTATCATTGTGTAGATCGCTATATTGCTATACATGATAACCTTTAACATATTATATAAATTTGCCTGTACCAACAATTTTATATATATATATATATATATATATATATATATATATAAAGTAAAGAAATAACAAAAGACTTAGAGATTTAGCATTATCTTAGAGATTTACATTGAGCTCTCAAACTGCGACAGGTTTTTTAAATAAAACTCCTGTGTCGTAAGGAAGATTTCTTCTCTGGACTTTTGGATTATATATATATATATATATATATATATATATATAAACATAATGAGAATTTGAGCAATATATAAATATTGTTGGATGTTTTTTATTCAGTATATTCTATGACAATCTGTTATTCATCTGTACCAAAATTTATTACTATATGAAATTTATTATTTTATCTTACAGTTGGTGACTAACTGCCGAACACTAGTGGAAAGTTCAGATGACATCATAGTGAAGGTTTGTATTTGTTATAATTTGTTTTCATGGTATTATTTGGAGCAGCAATTAAGAGTGACTCTGTTTCTCTCTTGATGTTCCTCTTCTTAACCATTTCCAAGTCTTTTCATATGCAATCTTCCCAATTTGTCATTTGAAATATCCATATAATTGATTTTCTTCCCATTTCTGTTTTCTGCTGTTTTTCTGCTTCTCCAATCTTACAGCTGGTGCTATTGGCTTCCATAATTAATCTTTCCTTGCTCTTTTTTGTGTGTTCTTCAACTCCTTGGGTTGTGGCATCTACACAATCCTCTATGTTGGCAAGACCTCTTCCACTTTCTTTTCTTAATACTAGCAAATATATGCACCCTCCGGGTGCAAGTATTTAAGTTTTGATGTAATAAAATATCATATTAAATTAGAAAGGCTAATGAAACTCACTAAGAATGCAGATAAAAAGATCTGCAACAGATAATCGAAAAATAGAACAACCTTGAAACTAACTATTCCATCATTTTCCATTACTCCCCTCTTTCATTTGTACATTTTCCTAATTTAACTATTTAGTTAAAATAGGAAGTAAAGGATAATATTACAGTTATTTCTTCTTGTAAATAAATTTCTTTTAAGATTTATCCACGAGATTTTTGTTTATATTTCTTAAGATAAAACCAAACAATTAGAAATCAATAATACCAAGCACATATTTATTAAAATAAAATTTTAAATATCAATATGCAAATTAGCCTTCTCGTTCAAACTGTAAACCGCTAGTTTGTTGTATATATAAATACAATTGCATGTTATTAATACGTAGATATGGTCAACAGTATTAATAAAGTAAAGCAATTTTTATTATAACTAAAGGTTTAAAAGAATGAAATCATGGAGAATTTGACGTAAATAATTAAGGGAATTGTGACTTGAGTAGTAATATAGTTTCGGTTACAGACAGAAAAACACACAATCTCCATTATAATAAGATATATAACCTCTCTCTATCATGTCTTCAGTCTATGTATGACCTTGGCTCAACTGACACATAGAACATAGCAGCAGCGATAGGAATGATTCAATGAGAATGAAGTGCAGAGTCTATTTTCCAGATTTGGATGTTCACCTTACCCTGTTTTTGTTGTTACACTCTTTCTGTTGTTTGTTTGATTGTTCTCTTTGACGGGCTCCTTTAGCCCCCGGGGGCAGTTTGATTGTGGACACAACAGATGGAGGTCTAAAGATTGCAGATGACACAAACGATGGCCAGAAAATGAGATGAGCAGAGATGTGCAATGAACGCCTCAGGCGCCTGTCATATCCTTACATATGGCCTTGTGCACAGTCATTTATTTTCTTGTCTTTTGGTCAATCTGTCTGAGTTCATCTTTTATCAACTTTAAGAATTATTACTCGGTAGAAATAAAAAGGGATGTGTGCTCTTACTGTAGTACAATTTTATAATAAATATCTATAAAACTGTTTAACCTTAATTTCTTTTATTATTTCAGTTGAATAACTGCCAGACAATGGGTCTTCAGTGGCATGATGACCTGGATAACTTATGTGTATTAGCCGGACTGAAGGGCAAGAAAACTACAAAGGTCTGTATGAAATGAGGCATTAATAAATTTTATAACAAATTTGATCAGCCCTGTTGGCTGGGGCTTTAGAATACACCGACTGCATCATCAGTTATTGTCTGAACAACAACTCGGTAATAAATCTATTTTTAAAATAAAAATCCCAACAGTTCTTTAGTAATGGAATATGATATTGCAAGTTTTTCTAGTTTAAAATTAGGTATCTGCATAGTTCAATATAAAGTCTTTTTAGCCTTTCTGATACACTACCCTGTTTGCTGGGCTGTAGAATACATCAACTGGACCTCTGCAGAGGAGTAAAATCCTCCCAATGGGGCCACCTGTTGGCCATGGGTGGCAACCTGTGATGTTTGAGGACAGAGTCCTGGTGGATGAGCAGTATGACATGCAACGCTCCACTTAAACCCTTAGGCTAGACGGCCGGCTGGAGAGACCCCCTCTGATCAATCATCTGGTCAGGTCAAGCCCTAGCACCTATATATATTGCCCTAACCCTTTTTTTATCATATGGCTGCAAACCCTAGCATCTATATCATTATTTCAACCCTTTGGCAACCCCCAACTTTTTTATCATATGGGTGCTAGAAGGCGGTGGCTGAGGGTCTTTATGCCCTGAGTATGATGTTAAACTTTAACTGATGGTGAAGTTCCAGGTCTGGGGAATGTGGAGCCCCTTTCATCACCATTGCTCCCAGGTCCACTCTGACCTGGAGTGGTAGTACCAGTTAGGGTCCCATCTATGGGTTAAATATAAAATTTCTTTAAAAAGAAAATTGAGTTCCAAACTATCACTATGAATCTTTCAAAACTTTGCCCGCATTAAATGACCACTGTGGTTGATATGCCATAAAACAAACAAATTTAATCCTTAATAAAAAGATAAATAGATTAACTGTTTATCTTCATTTATATACATATATAAAGGGCAGTTGTTGTGTATGTATGTATGTCCGAATGAAACTATGAAAATAAAACAATTACCAACAAAGTAAATATATATATGCACATTAAATATCACCAGTTCTTGCTTTTTGTGCAAAAAATTATGAAGATTTGATTTATATTTCAAGATATTTAAAAGTTAAGATATACATAGAAATAGCATTGAAATTCTGAATAAGAATTAAAATATACATAGAAATAGCATTGAAATTCTGAATAAGAATTAAAATATACATAGAAATAGCATTGAAATTCTAATTAAGAATTAAAATATACATAGAAATAGCATTGAAATTTTACTTAAGAATTATACATAAAAATAGCATTGGAATTTTACTTAAGAATTAAAATATACATAGAAATAGCATTGGAATTCTACTTAAGAATTAAAATATACATAGAAATAGCATTGAATTCTACTTAAGAATTAAATATACATAGAAATAGCATTGGAATTCTACTTAAGAATTAAAATATACATAGAAATAGCATTGAGAATTCTACTTAAGAATTAAAATATACATAGAAATAGCATTGAAATTCTACTTAAGAATTAAAATATACATAGAAATAGCATTGAAATTTTACTTAAAATTAAAATATACATAGAAATAGCATTGAAATTCTACTTAAGAATTAAAATATACATAGAAATAGCATTGAAATTCTACTTAAGAATTAAAATATACATAGAAATAGCATTGAAATTCTACTTAAGAATTAAAATATACATAGAAATAGCATTGAAATTCTACTTAGAGGTGTCCTGGTGTATTGATTTGTTTACCTATCAGATGTAAATCTCAAAAGTAAATAACTCAATAGACTGAAGTAAATATCAGTAAGTAGAAAATGTAATTGATTTGATTAATTTTGTTTATTTTTGTCAAATTTGTGTTTGAAATTCTTTTTGAATTTCTTTAATGATTTGGTTTATGTTTCTTTTGATTACATTTTAAAATTTTTTTTTTTCTTTTCCTCCTGTAAAGGCTATTGAAAATTTTGCTTGGAATATTCGGATGTTACGAGGACAATCGGATTTATTACGACAAGCCAAGAAGGATTGCTTGGAAGATATTCGACAGGTAATTTAAAAAAAAAAAACAGATATTCAATCATTCCAGATGAAATATTCAAAAATTGCAACAAGTCGTCATCTGTGTTCTTGTTAAATTGTTTATCACTTTAAAAAAAATTAAATAGGAGTTGCTTTTATCTTTATCGTAAGGATCTGATTTTTGTTTGTGGGTTTATTATTGTAGCACAGCGAAACTGACACATTAAAATTATCTAACTTGAAGAATAAAGCAATTTCCAGTCCAATTTGTAATTTAATAGTATGGTATGGAGCGGTGTTGGATTCTCGTTCACTTCAGTAATCTGTATTAAGAATAATCTTATTTTTCAAGGGAGATAACTGTATATTAATTAGTAATTATAAAGTAGTTTCTCTTTATATCATTTAGTTGCAAATAATATTCTGTATTACAATGGACTGATTTCTGTTTATTATCTGAAAATAACAAAACAAAAACAGCACATTATAGTGGGATTTTTGATAGTGCCGTATTATCGAAATGATTTAATTTTTTAAAAAAGAAAGCAATTTCTGTACAATTTGGATACTATTCATAATAGTATGGAGTCTGAATTCATATTCACTGCATATGATCTAATTTTTCAAGGGAAGTAATTCCAGACATATGAAATTTTACTTGTAGAATAGTTTCCTGTATATATATCTTCTTATTATAATGGAGATTGTGTGTTTTTCTGTCTGTAACCGAAACTATATTACTACTCAAGTCACAATTTCCTTAGTTATTGACATCACATTCTCTATGATTTTATTTTTATTTAAACCTCAATTATTAATAAAATTATTTTACATTATTAATACTGTTAACCATGTCTACATACTGACAACATGAAATTATATTTATATATACAACGAAATAGCGGTTTACAGTGTGAACGGGAAGGCTAATTTGTATATTAATATTAAAAAATCGAATTTAATATGCTTAGTATTATTGATT
This sequence comes from Doryteuthis pealeii, assembly GCA_023376005.1. NCBI lineage: Eukaryota > Metazoa > Mollusca > Cephalopoda > Myopsida > Loliginidae > Doryteuthis > Doryteuthis pealeii. Next base: position 71,274,201 of record CM042154.1, on the reverse strand, counting down.
TCTAACTGTTTGGTTTTATTTTAATGAATATAAGCAACAATCTCTTCAATGAATCTTAAATGAGATCCATTAACAAGATGAAATAACTCATTTTATTCTTTACTTCCTCTTTTAACTAAATACTTAAATTAGAAAAAAATAACAATGAAAGACGAGAGTGATGGAAGAGTAAGTTTCAGTTGTTCTATTTTTTTTATTATACTCCCTCTGTTTCAAATCTTTTTATCTGCATTCTTATTTAGTTTCATTAGCCTTTCTGATTTAATACAATATTTTATTACATTAAAACTTAAATACGTGCACCCGGAGGGTGCATATATTTGCTAGTATATATATATATATATATATATATATATGGCCAAAAGAGAAAAAAATATATATAATAAATATATGGTTATTTCCTCTAAGTCTAACATAAACAAAGGGAAACAACTCTTGACTGATAAATTATTTATTTATTTATTGATCTACTAGGAAAAAAGATGGGGTCAGTTTAATGGGAAAATCAATAAATGATTTATCAGTCAAGAGTAGTTCCCCTTTGTTTATGTTAGACTTATAGGAATTAACCAAATATATATAAGCGACTAGGATTGTTTAAAGATAAAATGTAAAGAGTGTTCGACCGGATTAGCTCAGTCGGTAGGGTGTTCGGCTAGAAACCACAAGGTTCCTAGTTCGATACCGGCCCCCGCCAACTCAGCGTATGAGTAGCGCAGGGAGTTGTGCGGTAAAGTAAGGAGCTGATGGTAGGTGTGGCGCTCCACCTCAGATGCTAAAACAATCTTAAAAAGGGGATAGACACCCTCGCTGACTGGCTGATACCGACTTTAGGCTGCACCGTCAACTTTACTTTTATATATATATATATATATATATATATAATATGGATGGTGGGAAGTTTTGTTGGTTGTGTTAGAAGCATGTAAAAATTAAAATGGTAACAAAAAATTCAAAATGATGAATATTATCTGATTTTTAATGTTAAACTTAAAATCTTTAAAGAAGCATATGTGGACTCTCTAACACACACACATATATATATATATATATATATATATATATATATATATATACACACACACACACACACAAAGTGACTTGTCATCAAGTTAATGGTTGCTGACATCAGCCATTGACTGTGTCTTCGCTAACCTAACTTGTATATATTTTTTTGTTTTGATTTTTAAATCTTAAATATATCTTCCTATATTAATTCAATGCTTCAAAAGAGTCAGTAAAAATAATTTTTTCCATAAAAGATTTCTCTTAAAAAGTTTTTTTTCCCTTGAGAAAATATTTTTAAAAATTTTCATAATTCTTTTTATATATATATATATATATATATATATATATATATAGGTTTGGTGGTTCTTTTTTTGAAGGTTATCACAATGCAAGTGTAAAGAAAAATAAGGTAACTATGGTGTTATTTGATTACCTTTGATTTATTCTTAATATTTTGGGATAAAGATCCCTTCGTCAGAAGATTTCTGAGCACACCGAGAATTTGGAAGATATAAGACACAAAACAGAATGAACGATCCCTAGCAACAACTCCAGACTTTCAGAAATTTTCTGACAAAGAGATCTTTATCTTGAAATATTAAGAATAAATCAAAGGTAAACAAGCAACATCATAATTACTTTATTTTTCTTTACACTTGCATTTTGATAGCCTTCAAAACCAACCACCGAACCAATACAAATACAATGCTTCAAGCAAATTATAAAACATATATATATATATATATATATATATATTTCCTATAAGTCTAGCATGATCAAAGGGGAACCACTCTTGACTGATAAATTATTTATTTATTTTCCCATTAAATTAACCCTAAACCCTAACCCGCCTTTTTTTCCTAGTAGATCTATAAATAAATAAATAATTTATCAGTCAAGAGTGGTTCCCCTTTGATCATGTTAGACTTATAGGAATTAACCTATATATATTATATATATATATATATATAATATAATCTTTGTATTTTTATTACCAATATTAATATTACTAATATTTGTTTCCCTACAGATTAAAGAAGCTGGTATACTGATGGGCCTCCTCAAAGATTCCAGTAGCCCTGTATGATATCCAGGGTAGAGAGTGGCAGATACCCTGCAGAGGCAACCAGATAAATTTCAAACAACTAAAAAAACCTGATTTTTTTTTTCATGACCCTACTACTACAACTACTTCTACTACTACAACATGAATTTCCTCTCATTGAAGCCACGTCCATTTATTGTTTGACAATTCGTAACAGTAACCTCCCCCCACTTTTCTCCAAGAGATGAAAACGCAAAAGAAAGAATGAAAAAAGAAAGAAGAAAAAAAATAAGGAGTGAGTGACTAAATCATCTCCTACCCTGTGCGTTTTATTTGTTCCGCATTTCTTTGTTTAGATGAGTGTTTACAGCTCGATGGAATGGGGGACAGCAACGGCACCTCATTTACATTGGTTTAATAATAATCATCATCGTCGTCCTCATCATCATCATCAGAACAGTTTATCACTTCTTGTCTCCATGACAACAGCCGATATGCAAAATAAACACTTTTGGAATCAGCTAAAATACTGTAGAAAAAAAAAAAAGATTTAAAAAACAAAAATCAGAAAAAAAGGACATAATCTTTTTTTTCCATTAGAGAAAGTTAAAACTTTTACAGTGACAAGAAAAAACATTATAAAACTGTATTTCTGTTTTAAAAAGAAAAAAAAGAAAAAAAAAAGATATATCTAAAATGAAATTGAAAAAAAAAAAAAAAAAAATACAAAAAAACAACAAAAACTGACAATTGTTTTTAATTCTATAATGAGTACATAATGTACAGAAAATGATTTTAAAATATCAACTGTGGGACAGTACTGAAAAAAGAAAACCAACCATATATAAGACAATATGAAAATAATATTTGAGTTTTATTGAAATAGTATAACATTTTTTTTCTGATTGTCCTCTACTTTGATATTGTATTAAAAAGTTTGAGGAGTGGAAAACTGATTTTAAAAAGAAAAAACAAAATGATCAGAAATGCTTCATGGCAAAAATTTACAATGGAGCAAAAATGAAGATTTTGGTGTTTAATATTATTTTTGTGTCTAGAATTAAAAAGAAAAATGAATCTAAATGACACTAACATATAAGCAGATTTTTTTTTTTTTTTTCTCAAAGCAATTTCTGTCTCCATTGTCTCAGGATCATCTTTTCTTGATTTAAAATTCTTTATCACATAATCTGGTATAATTTTTAAAACTATCATGTTTTATTGCTTTTTTTTTTTTAATAATTTTGTTTATTTAATAGATTGTGTGCTTTGTTTTTTTTAATTTTCTTAACTGAATATTTTAAAAATTTTCATTACTCTTCAAAAAAGAAGGAAGAAATAGTTGTGTGAATGAGAAATAGAGAATGGGAACCATGAAGTTTCTTAACAAAGAATTATATTTCTAATCTTAAAAAATTTTAAATATAATATAAAAAAACACAACATTTCAGTAATGATAAAATTAAATGTATGTAAAAAAGAATTAAAAAATGACACTACTTCTGTCCCATAAATGCTGTTACATTTAATGTATGAATTTTATATGCAAATATAACTGCTATTATGGAACAGATGTGGTAGAAAATATTGTAATTATAAAAGGAGGAATTTATATATGTAAATATTAGGTACATGCTAAAAAAAAATATAATTTAAAAGATGCAAAAGAATATGTATATTTGGACCTGAGAATGTGCATGGTTATTGTAATCTTTTATTGATAAATATAAAAATAAACAGCCTTGTAATGAATACCAATGACTGCTATTTCTGACTATATATATATATACACACGCATATATATATATATATATACACACTTACACAAACATCTTTCTACACTTCCTGTTTACACTTCTAATGACAAGTGCCACAAACTCACAAATATTGCAACCTTTGTCTCTGGATCTCTTCTTTCTTTCTTTTTTGTCCTTAAGCTTTGTCTTTTTCTTTATGCAACCTGATTTATATAAACACACCTTTTTAAATCCTTTTACATCACCCAATTAAAATACAATTGATAAAAGATGGAATAGAAAAAAATAAAAATAAAAAAACAGACAACCCTAAAAGAGAGAGTCTTGTTTATTTGTATTTTATTATTTTCATAGTACAATGCTAAATCTTTAGAGCCCAATGATACCTGCATCAGAAAAATATGGTCTAAAAAAAAAAAAGATTTGACTTCGGGTTACCCTACGGCACTTTTAAACTGGACTATAAATCCTTATAGCTGGCCTCCTGGTTTCAAATCCAAATCAAATATGTTTTCATTTTAGTGCTGGAAGAAGTTGTAAATATATTTCTAAAATAAAATTTAATCTAAGATTAATTTAAAATAAACAAAAACAAATCATTTTAAATAAAATATTTTAATCTATTTACATCATTTTATGAAGAATAAAACTCTTATTACTTTGAGCGAAATATTTTCTCACCACAGAAATCATCAATTAGTAGCTGACTAGAATTTTCTTAAATAGATAATCGACTCTTTAATCTTGAGCTTATGGTTAAGTTACATTGAAAGCACTGGTTTTAAAGTCTTTTTTTTTAAGTTAATTTTCATAAAATAGATATTCTGTAGCCTTACATTTTATTTGAGTTTGTGATTATTTTTCTTTTCCAGTTTGTTTATAGAAGGGAAACAGGGGTAACCTTTTCATCTTTAAAGGTCACATTAAAATTCATTGCTTACTCATAAACCTGCAGTCAATAAATTTTACTATGTTATTATATTTTATTTTATTTTATTTTTAAGGCTATTGCAATGCAAAAGTAATTGTCCAAGGTCTTATTAATTTCATTAATTATATAAATTCAAGCTTCTGAAGAAGGTGTGTCTTGAACACCGAAACCATGATAGAGAGAAAAACTTTTTCTACAACTATTAATGCTCTATATTTTACGAAATATATTGAGCACTTTTGGGATTAACTAATGCCTCTACAGTGAAAATGTGAGAGTAGCAGTTGAAGAATATACATGGGTGTGTGTGTGTGTGTGTATATATATATATATATATATAATTTCACTGAAGTTTGACAGAAAAGATTAGTAGCAGGAGAAATAATTAATTTTTATAGCAAGTCTTCTAGCCTGCAGTGAAAATCTGAAAGCACTATTCTTGATAATATTAATGATTGACAAGAGCTCCATTTAAAAAAATAAAAAATATTCAATTAAAACTATTAGTGTGTACAAAGAATAACAAAAAAATATGGTACCAACATCTCTAAGAGGAGGAGGGTATTGGATGGTTTTATAGATGTTATTTAGACATCTGAGATACCATTGTTCTAGTAGCTTAGATAGTTGAGCAGTTGGTACAGAGAACTAGGCTTTCCTGATGTAAAAGAAAAGGAGATGCAATTTCAAGTCTTTTATCCTTTATTGATGTTTTTATTACTCACCATTATAGAAATAACGGCTTGAGTGAGTTGCAATGAAAAACAATTCAAATTAAAAAGATGAAGGATAATTCTAGTCAAAATTAATAATAACATTGCTATTTTTCACTCTAAAAAAGAGCACTGGAAACTTTTATACACTATATATATATATATACAAGGGCCGGGTTAGTTCAGTCGGTAGCGCGTTCGGCTAGAAACCACAAGTTTCCTAGTTCGATACCCGTCCTCGCCAACTCGGTGTATGAGTAGCACAGGGATCTGTGTGGTAAAGTAAGGAGCTGAAGGTAGGTGTGGCGCTCCACCTCAGATGCAAAAACAACCTCCTTGGTCTAGCACTAGTGAAAAGGGAGATAGACACCTTCAATGATTCACTGATATGTCATTAGGCCAATCCGACGACACATATATATATATATATATATATAAGTAAGTAAAAAATATAACAAGATTTAGATTTTATATATGAATATATATATATATATATATATATATATTGCTCTGTGACTCTGACAATAAGAGCACACATTGAGCTCTACAAACTACAACACTTTTTTTTTTTTTAAATTCTATGTCGTAAGGAAGATTTCTTCTCCGGATTTTTGGATTATATATATATAAGTATCCAATAGACAGGTAAGTTGGGGATGATTCTATTTAGGATCATCAATATCCTCCATAGATCCACAATGCACACCTATAGATGTATACAAGGATTATTTATTAGGAGAGCTCAATGTAAGATAATTAATGAATTAATTATATACAGAGCAATATTTACAGTTTCAATAAGAAAGAAAAACTCAACAAACCATCATTTGGCTATTTATAATAGCCAAATGACAGTTTGTTGAGTTTGTCTTTCTTATTGAAAGTGATATATATATATATAGGTGAATGGTATCAAGTGTTTCCATGATAGGATTCAACCAAATTGGAGAACTCAAAAGTACATATAAAGATTTTGCAATATATATATATATATATATATATATATATATATACACACACACACATACATACTGCAGTGACTATAAAGATCCACTAAGTAAATAAGTATAAAATTCTTATTCACTTCAGGATTTTTTTTCACTAAAATCGATTAAAAAGTGCTCAATATACGATTAAATACGAATGGTTTAAAATATACCGACTTAAGTTTCTCACATTAGCATGAGATATATATATATATATATATATATATATATATATATATATATGTACATATTTTTTTCATGTACAGTGTATATTATAAATGAATATATGAAAACATTAATTTATCAGAAATTTATTTCTGATAATTTAAGTTTTACATATTTACATACATGTGATTTTCTGAGGCCTAAATTTAGCCTAATATTAGGGTTGTATGATACGCAAGAATGAATGAAACTCAAGTATATATAGTATTTACTCACTCAAATTTTTATCTCATGCATAGTGTGAGCCTCTAATATTAGTAATACCCTTGGGAAAGGTATGACCCCCTTCATTCCTCTAGCTATATAAAGTAATGAAAAAATAATGAAATTTATTGTGTACAGTGCTCAGGTGCACCACAACTCATCAAAGTCTTGTGTATAGTACACAGAATACTGTAATAATGTCAGGAACATGGAATAGCGTACAGTAATAATATGCATGTATATGTGTGGAGGAGGGTATCATGAATCATATCGTACCACTACTGTTCTTCTACAAGGATGTCTTTGGCATCAAATAACCCATGAAGATTGAGATACCATTAAACAAACAAACAAACCAAACCTTTAATATTAAAGCAAATATTTACGTTGCAGAAAGTTACACAATACACAAGTATATACAGGGTTTTTTGGGTTTTTTTTAAGATCATTTTTTTTAAAATCTAATTTCATGCTGCTCAAATTCCTGTGTGTGCATATATTTGTAAATTTTAAACAAACACACACAGGGGGAAAATAAACAGTAGCAGAGTCTGAAATCAAGAATATGACCAACGCTAAAGTCTTTACAATGTGCCAATTGATCTTAAAGAAATTCTTACCATTTTTTAAATACTTAACCAAAATATCAACAGAAATCTGCCATTTTGTTAGAACTACCTTCTGTCGATTTTTAATCTAATCTTTTTTTTATTCTTTTTTAAAAATTCTGTGGAATTTTGACCCACAGAAAATCTGTGATGCCAAAGAAGTTCATTGAATTTTTCCCACCCACCCCCTTTTTCTTTTTCACTGCTCCCTTCCAAGTCACTTTACTCCCCACTCATGATTAAAATACTCTTATATCCCAAAATAATATATATTATGATAATCTATAATACATATCAATTAAGTATTGAACATCAGAATGATGACCAAAGTTGTGAGGGTGGGGAAATAAATATAAAGTATATTGATCTTACTCAGAATATCTGATCATTAAGTAATGGGGGGGGTTACGTTTCACTGCTGGTCATTTTCATTATCCTTCATTATTATTCTCTAAAGCAAAATATCATATACATATATATATATATATATATATATATATATATATACAATTTTTATATATAAGGGTAAGATAATATGAAAAACACACAGATGTTGTTCAAGTAAAGTTGTTTATTATGCTGATATTGCAATATTTTAATCTGTTAAAATCTTCATCAGTTTTATGTTGTGTTGAAAAGACAAACAATTTATGAAAATTGCGATCATTTTGTGATGGGATTAACTCATATTGGACTTTTTAAAAAAAAAGAGAATATTTTGAATTCTAAACAAAATTTCTTAAAGAGCAGGTGTCTTCTTATCAACATAACACAACATGTTCTGATGAAGATTTTTAACAAATCAAATTTATTTTTTATGTTAAAGTCGATGTTTAAACGTTTCGGTTTAGATTGAACCTTTGTCAGGACAATACAAAGGAATGGAAAAAATTGTCTAACAATTATGGATGATCTTAAAATGGCGGGAGTTAGGAAATGTATTTAGAGAGAAGACTCGTAACTGTATTTTGGCAAGCATTCATTTTGAAAGTTCAAGACATAATTGGTACGTGTGAAGTTGAAAGTCAAGACCTGATTGGTGCATGTGGAGACATCCAAGATATGTGAGGTATTTTATAGAGACACCATTGATTAAAAGACGAGAAAAGTATTATAATTAATACTTTTAACACAAATGTTTAATATAAGCCAAAATATTTAAACATCAACTTTACTATAAAAATTGAATTTTTTTTTAATACTTTGTTTTTATATTTTCTACCTATTGTTGGGTTCAATTCCGTATTTTACTCACACACACACACACACACACACACATATATATATATATATGCATGCATACATACATACATATAGGTAAAGCAAAATTATTCCATCATTGTATTCATTATTTCACTAAATAATTGTATTTGCAGGATATAGAATTTTATAGGAAAAATATGCTTATTCAGATTTTGTGAAATATAAAATTTGATATATATATATATATATATATATATATATATATATATATATATAAGGTGTGTCAAAAAGTATCAAGATTTTTTGTACTTTTTGACACATCTTGTATTCTGAAAAAATAATATTCCATTCATTATTTTTTTCAGAATACAAGGTGTGTCAAAAAAGTACCAAGTTTAAAGCTGTATTTACCCAGATAGAAATGAAGAATGAATGGAATGTTTTTTTTGGTTTTTTTTCAGAATACATGGTGTGTCAAAAAGTACCAAAAATCTTGATACTTTTTTGACACACCTTGTATAAATGTATTTAATATATATATATAAAGAGAGAGAGAGAGAGAAAGAAATTTGCCATTTGTGAGATTCAGGCCTGTTTTATAATGAAAAAAAAAATCCTCTAATTTTAAGTAGCATTATATAAATATACCCTCCAAGATATGTTGTATATAAGAGTGTAAAACTTCTGTCATTTTTTTCTCCTGTTTCAAATAATCCAATATTTAAGATTTTTTTGATAATATACATTCTCTTTTAAATATCTCCAGATGAAAAAATAAATGAATAAATCTAAAGCGTTACCCAGTTAATATCATCATTAATATAAGGGAATTTGAAAAAGAAAAATCGTACATCATCCAGCCAAGTCACCTTTACTATATACTTATCAGATGTTAGACAGTTTTTGCCAATTCAAAACTCACTAAACACATACACATTTATGTAATAATTTACTATCTTTGAGTATGCAATGAGATACACGTGGCCAATATCACAATATCTTTGAATACAATGATATATATATATATAACCTCCTATAATAGAATAAATGAATATATTAATTATACTGATTTCTTAAAGATTATTTATAGAAATCTATTTTTAAATATAAAATTTATATAATATTTATCATTATATATTAAAAGGGAGAAAAAAACAACAAAATACTCAATAAATATTTTTTTTAAATGTTTATATGAAGTTAATTCATTATTCCTTCCTGCCTTCCAATTTTATAAATCTTGGAATTATTAAATTCTTATAAAATCCTAATTTTAAAAAATCTAGATTAGAGAAGATTATTACCTTCCTCCAAAAAACAGATTGGATATGCCTTTGTTTACTTCTCAAAGAATCTCCATAAAATTACAATTTCTCTGAATTTTTGAGATGAGGCTTCATAATTTGTATTATTTGGACTATTGTCCTCTTCTTTATTGTTATAATAATAAAAAGATAATAATAATAAAATTTATTGCGTACAGTGCTCAGGTGCACCACAACTCATCAAAGGCTCATGTATTGTACATAGAATAATGTACTAATGTCAGGAACATGAATAGCGTACAGTAACAATATACATATATGTGTGCGTGCACGTGCATATCAGGTATAGTTTTGTTGAATTACAGGAAGCATAGAGGTTTTGAAAGATGCAGTATTTCAGCAGCTTACAACAGATGCAGGCAATTCATTCTATGCCTCAGCAACTCTGAGTATGAAAAAATATTTCTGAAAGTCATGTGAGCTATGCTGTTTTTTAACTTTTTAGCCGATGTGCACTCCGGCCTTCTTCAGGTGTTTCTTGTCAAATTTGGGAACCTTCTTGAATTCAAGAACCTTTTCTTTGAACTCAGGAGCTTTCACAGAACTTCAAACCGAACCCTTTATTCAATCCACAGGGGTAGACTGTTCTCATTCCGTTAACCATGACAAGTGTTAAGCTATGTTAAGTATTCTATGTTATTATTGCCCTTGGCCAGGATTGAACCTGCAACCAAGAGATGATTGTCACTTACAACTGTATTAACTCAACCCTTATATCCATTGCACCATGTGTCCAACATTGTTTATATAACAATAAAGATGAGGACAATAATCCAAATAATACAAATCCATGAAAGTAGTTAAAATATCAAATAAAACTGAAGCTTAAGCTGTCTCAATCCAGCATTACCAGATCTGAAGGACTAAAAGGAACTAATTTCTCATGATATTAGCTTGGTATTTTTATATGTTTTCCAGAGTAATACATTTTAATATGTAGAGTATACTATGTGATTTTACTAATCTTATTAATATTATCACTGCATGTATTTAATAAAAATGTGATAATAGGATGACTTTCCAATATTTATCTTTTGTCTTCAAAAGATGATCATATTATAAATGCATAAAAATAACACTGGCCTGCAATGTTTTTACGGTCAAATATATAATAGCTGATTTTAAGGCAGTTTTTTACACTGAATCAAAAAATCATACTCATTTTTTCTAATCAGATCAAATTTTTAAGAAACAAGCTCACTCTTGAAATGTATAGAACAGTATTATAGCTGTGACAAGTAGAGTCCACAGGCTTTTGAATTAGTGTTATTATTATGTATAACTTATTCAAGCACATTTTAAAAACCAGACCTGACTAAACACAATGAATGGTATTTTTGAATTCAGCATAAAATGGCAATCATATATCACTTGATAAACCTTTGACCATTGGAAAAAAAAAAAATTTTTTTTAATGCAGGCCAGTGTAATCAATCATTGACTTTATTCTCATTAGTAGCCCAAATTAGCTGAGTTTTTTTTATTTTTTTAAATAGTCCCCCCATAAGTTACATGTAGTAAAATTCAAACTCTAGTCACACTGGGCTTTCAAAAGTAGTCCAATTTGGCAATGACGCCTAGATATGTTTGTATACTCTAACCATTCAGTCACAGATGATTTGATGATATATTTATATTTTGTATTGTCTAAAACGTCGAGAAGAATCCTTAACATTCCTAGATTTGTTTGGACAAATAAATGAATTCTTTGTGTTGCCGATGCCACTACATTTCAGAATATCCATTCTCCAGCATCCAGTGGATAATGATGATGATCCATGATGATCAATAGTGGATTTTTTTTTTTTTTTTAAAAAAGAAAAATGATAAAGATAAAAATGAATCCTCGACCCGTTACTTTCCTTATTGTACACTTAATGAAGAATTCAGAATGGATGTGGAATGTCAGCAACTCAAAGAATGAGTTCAGTTGTCAGATTATGGGATGTTTGTTTTGTCACATTTTTATTTTATTTTTAAAGGACTCCTCTTCAATTTTGACCAGCAAGACTAGTAACCAAAAAAATAAATGAATAAATAAAATAAATGATAAAATAAAGCATAAATATTTAGTGCCTGAGCAGAGAAATTGAAAACCTGGGTAACAGAGCTGTAAATAGTCATTTATTATTATTATTATTATTATTATTAAATAATTTAGCAGAATATTCTATTTCTGCCCTTAGATTTGTTTTTGTTGTTTTTGCTTATAAGCTTGTTTGTTTGTCTTGTTTGTTGTTTTTTATTTTTTTATTTACATTACTTCATACCAATCCCAGATCTCCATCTGTGATATAAAAAAAAAAGCAAAATTTTTGCCGCTAGATAAAAATAAATGGATTCAACCCAGATCCATTGGATCCAGAATTGATTCATCTTAAAAGGACAGATTACGGTCTAGTCACACTGAAAAACACCGGTTCCAACTAGATTACCGAAGTCAAGCAGCAATGAGCCTGTTTAATACTATGATTGGGTGACCATTTAAGCAACAGTAGCAGAAACCCGAGTCCTTTGATTATCAAAAATGACAATATGGCATTAAATGACCCGAAAAAGATTGATATGCCATAAAACAAAACATCAAAAGGACATATGTTCACAATAACATCATCTGATGTCAGTTGTTACATCATGATGACTCGATACTAAAATTCTGTTCATTTATATAAAATAAATAAATAGTTCAACAACGTAAGATCTGTATTGTATTACAGTTTACTTGTTGCCTTGTCTGCCAGTTTGACGGTAATTGGAATTCTTCTACACAATCAAGAATGAATAAAACAAAAACATTTTCAGGATAAAATGACCCAATAGATTGACATGCCATAAAAGAAAAAAGAAATATATATATATATATAATAAATAAGTTATCCACAGACACGTGTTTCGAGGTCTACCTCTCATCAGTGTGGCTACACATTAAGAGCTATATATATATATATATATATATATATATCTTATTATAATGGAGATTGTGGGTTTGTCTGTCTGTAACCGAAACTATATTACTATACAAGTCACAATTCCCTTTGCTATTTACATCACATTCTCCATGATTTTATTTTTTATTTAAACCTCAATTATTAATAAAATTGTTTTACATTATTAATTGTTGACCATATCTACATACTAATAACATACAATTGTATTTATATATACAACAAAATAGCCGTTTACAGTGTGAATGGGAAGGCTAATTTGCATATTGATATTAGAAATTTGATTTTAATAAATATGTGCTTAGTATTATTGATTTCTAATTGTTTGGTTTTATCTTATTGAATATGAGCAAAAATCTCGGGGATAAATCTTAAAAGAAATCCATTAACAAGAAGAAATAACTGTAATTTTATTCTTTACTTCCTATTTTAACTAAATAGTTAAATTAGGAAAATTTACCAATGAAAGACGGGAGTAACGGAAAATGATGGAAGAGTTAGTTTCAAAGTTGTTCTATTTTTCAATCATACTCCCTCTGTTCCAAATCTTTTTATCTACATTCTTATTCAGTTTCATTAGCCTTTCTAATTTAATATGATATTTAATCATATTAAAACTTAAATACTTGCACCCGAAGGGTGCATATATTTGCTAGTATATATAATAGAAATATAAAGTATTTCAAAAAGATGAATTTATTCTTGATGATGAAGTTGACGTCATAATGTTTCAGTTTTTAATAAATCTTCATCAGGACTTTAAGAGGAAAGAATATTGTCTAAGCAAGGATGGATGGTTTTTCAAATCATTTTGGAATAATTTGTTTTTCTATTTTAATAGCATAAAATAAATTTAACACAGACCTACACTACAGTGTAGCAATGTTTCTACACATTAACATTGAATAAGTCAACAAGTAGCCAATAGGAAAATACCTTACATTGAGCTAACACAAGAAGAACATCACTCTGCCTGTGTACCATTGGTGACAAAAATGTTTCTTCTGTCGGCAAAAAGGTTAAAAATGAATTTATCTCATGTAAAAGAATAGATTGAAATAGCCATTGTGACAACAGACAGTGTATTATGAAAATGTGTTGTTTTCTTCTTTTTTTTTTTTTTTTAAGATGAATCAATTCTGGGTTCAGCCAGTGCAAGTTGACCCCAGAAATGAAAAGTGCATCTCAAATTCATTTTTCCCTGGTGTGATTACCAATCATTAGATTTTTGTGTTGCATTTGCCATGGGTTTAGATTTCTCTGACTATTGTCCTCATCTTTATTGTTATATACACAACATTTCGGCCAACGTATCCTCCGGCCTACTTTAGGTGTTTCTTGTTGAACTCGGGAACCTTCTCTTACATTGTGTGTGTGTATATATATATATAAATAAAAATAACCTCCGCACAAGCAGGATGTGACACAAGGTCAATTTCTTAAGCAGAGTTTAACAGGTTTGAATTCAGTTTTCCTTCTCCTAGACTGGTAACCTAACCAAGGGTAAAGAGCTCAGTTTGCCCTACTATTTATCCAAAGCTGGAGGGAGAGTAGTTGGATTCATACCTTTCCCAAGTGTATTAGTGCTATGTGAAATGCAAACAGCCTCATCCAGGATTTGAGCTCTGGTCAATGAGTCGATTTTCTGTGACTTTAGAATCATAGGAAATCGACTCATTGACCATTACACCATTTCCTACAACCATTACACCTTGTGGGTATAACAATAAATAAGGACAACAGACCAAGAAATCCAAATAATCCAAAATATCAAGCCTCATCTCAAAAATTCAGACAAATAGTATAATTGATCTTTATTTGTTTGAATTTTTGAGATGAGGCTTAATAATCTCCATTATTTTGATTTTTCAGACTCTTGTCCTCATCTTTATTGTGGTATGTAAAAACACGTTTCAGACACTGTATATATATATATATATATATAATCTAATGATTGTGATGCATCTTGGATTGATAGACATGCAAAAACAATGGCATCATTATTTGAATAAGATCTTTAAAAGTTCTTCAACGCCTTCTTTGATCAACAGTCAAACTATTCAAAATAATTCCCTGAATAAAATTGAATCTAACGAACTCTGATTCAAAAATATCTATCTACAGTATGTACATAATTCATAAACTACCTATGAATTATGTAACAATAAGATCTTTAAAAGTTTTTTGATGCCTTGTTTGATCAACAGTCAAACTATTCAAAATGATTTCCCAGGTTGGCTCATTGCTATGCTCAGATAGACAGGGAACACCTGAAAAAGGCCGGAGGATACAGCGTCAAAAACGCTGTGTTTTTACATACCACAATAAAGATGAGGACAACTGTCCAAAAAATCAAAATAATCAATGATCTTTGTTTTGAATAGTCAACATAACAAAAAAAAAAGATTCAAAGTTTATTTATTAAATAAATGTTGAGAAAAAAAAATTTTTTTTCTCAACATTTCATTAATTATTTTGATTTTTTGGACAGTTGTCCTCATCTTTATTGTGGTATGTAAAAACATAGATGCATAACATTTTCTTCTGCTATTTAAAAGGTAATGTGCAATTCTTAAAGAAATGAAAAGAATTGAATTTCTTTCTTTGAATCTTTTAGTTTAACAGTGTAATTTAAAAACTCAATTTTTTTTTTTTTCGAATTAGTTGTCTGAAATTTTGAAATGAGGCTTGATAATTTGTACTATTTAGGTTTTTCAGACTGTTGTCCTCATCTTTAATGTTATATATACGGTACATTTTGGCCAATGTGCTCTCCGGCCTTCTTCAGGTGTTTCTCTGTCAAATTTGGGAACATTCTCAAAACTTTGAACCAAACCCTTTAGTGTCCTGGGTATGACGTTAAACTGCATCTAGTGGCTAAGTTCCAGTTTTGAAGCTTTGAGGAGTGTGGAGTACCTTCATCACCATTACTCCCAGGTTCACTCTGACTCGGAGTGGTAGTACATGTTAGGGAACCATCTATGGGTTAAATAGATAAAAATTGAGTTTGAAAAAAAAATTGAATACCCAACAAGAATGATAAAATGTCTTCGGCATAAGATAACCCAAGGGTTAAACCAACCAACCAACCAACCAACCAAGCCTTTATTTAATTGATTGGGGTAGACTGTTCTCATTCCATTAATGTTAACTCTGTTATTATCACCCGTTGTCAGGATTGAACCTGCAGCCTACAGACGATTATCACTTAGAATTGTATTAACTCAACTCTTATATCCATTGCACTATGTGTCATGTTCAACAAGAAATACCTGAAGAAGGCCGGAGAGCACATCAGCCAAAACGTTTATCTATTATTATACTAAAGCTGAACAAATAAACTATATCTCCTAAAGTCTTTTTTACTGTTTAGTTTAATGACACAAAAGTTATACTAAATTATTCCTTACTTTTAGAATTGAGTTACATTTGAAAAAAAATCCATTTTAATTGGTTCTAATTAGTCGTAATTTGCAATTAAGTAAAAAACTGAACAATCTCTTACTTTACATTCTGCTATCACTTTCTTCCCCTCTATGTATATCTTGATTACCTCCTCATTATATATGGTTAGTTTCTCTGGGAGAGTAGAGAGTGTTGGGAGAATTTGAAATATATTTTTATGTTAAATTTCATAAGTAACAATCCGTAGCTTAAATTAGGTCAAACATTCTCTTTCTTAGAAATATTAAAAAATGATTTTTCCAGACGTATTTATTTTTTGAAAAATTAATTTGCTATGCAAACTCACTTTTCCCTAATCTCAATTATCTAAGCAGAGCTGAATGGGTGACCCAATTGGTCACTTTTTTTCTAGTATAACAATAAAGATAAGGACAACAGTTTGAAAAATGTAAATAATACTTTTATTTTTTATGTTGTGATTGTCTAGGATTATTTTTCCTATTCAACTAATTAGATTTTCTCGTGTTTATAACCAAAATGCTTCTCAAATGAATAACTAATAATCCAGTAGACTTTTCATTATAGTTTGTTTAAATCATGACAGTTTAATATAAGTAAAATTTAGCTTTAATTTTTATCATCTTGAAATATACAGATTATAGTTTTTATTAAAAACTAATTTTTAAACTTAAAATTCCTAATAATGACACTTTATTTGTCAACTATATTTTTAATAGGTATTCCGTTTAATATTTGTATAATCACAAAAATAATTTATCACCATATATCAAGAAACATTTGAAGGTGTCCCAAAGGATGTTACATAATTTTAACTAAAACTTTTTTTTTTACTTGTGTACATATATATGTAAATGGCTACCAGAAGATTTTTTTTTCTAATTTTATTTTTCTTCTTTCAGTGATTACTGATGGTTTGAATTCATTCAGAGTTTGTGTAAAGTGACTCTATCATTTTATACAATTATTATTATATAAAATCATTACTGATTTCTTTCAAACATTTCTTAGCAATTTCATTAAAATATTTCTTTTATAAATTTCCTTCATGTTATACTTAACAGATATTTTAATCATGTATAAAAGTAAAATTATTGAAAACTTCATTTGTACAATAGGGTAGGTCAATTTTTCACTTTTTAAAAATATCAAATTGTCCATCTATGTAAAAGTTGTGTGTTAGTATACTGAATACTGATACCAAAAATGAGATCTTTTACTTGCACCATTGTTTAAGGAAATAGCATCAACGATCATTTACTAAAATGCACTAAAAATCCTTGTTTTCATAAAATTTAGCCTTTAGAAAATGAGGATTTTTAGTGCATTTTAGTAGACAATCTTTTGATGCTATTTCCTCAAATAATGGTACAAGTAAAAGATCTAATTTTTGGTATCAGTATTCAGTATACTAACACACAACTTTTGCATAAATGGACAATTTGACATTTTTTATAAAGTGAAAAATCGACCTACCCTATTGTATATGGATTTGGCTATACACAGGACATGAGAAATATTTTATACACAAATAATTGTGTTTAAAAAAAGATTTTAAAATTTTTTTTATTAAAGTGTCCACACAACCAATATACTAATTCTGTCCCATTAATACTTGTTACATTTTGTATATGAAATTTATATACAAATGGAACAACTATTATGGGACAAAGGTAGGAGAATAATAATATTGTATTATCAATATTGTAATATAAAGATGGATCCCAAAAAGATTAGCACTAATAAATCTTACAAATAATCCCTATTTAGCATTATAATTTAGCTGAAAAATTTGGAGGAAAATATTTTTGATACTCAAATAATAGTCTGCATGCTAAGCATTTTAATAAGTTTTTATACGCATATACCAAAAAAAAGTAAATAGATGAATTTACCTTTATAAACATTAAAAAAAACAAACAAATAGATAATTTCTACAATAAATGAAAATGTGTGTTTTTAAAGTAAAACCCATGTTTATGAGATATCTATACTTACCTGTATACTAGTGTAAACTTGGTAAACTAAATCAAGTATAATTGCATTAGTTATACAGGTAAGTATAGATATTGATATAAATTAGAAATACTTATTTTATTTATTTATCTATATTTTTTTGTTTCTTTTTGTAACAAATTTAATTTTGAGTTCAGCTGTTTACCAAATACTTTCAAAAATTTGTTCCTCTCCTTCTTCTTCTGAATAGGTAATTTAAAAAAAAAAACTCTTATAGCACAAAGATTTTGGATATTTTCTCAAGGTCTGTCTGTTGACTATACAAGTACTCTTTCTCATCGATGAAACATTGATTGTATTACTTACTCTGTACAATAGAATTGAGTATATATATATATATGTGTAAATATATAGTAATAAAATGATAGTGAAATTGTGTACAGTGCTTATGTGCAATACAACTCATCAAAGGTACATGTAAGTACATGGAATAATGTACAATTGTTAGGAAAATGAACAGTGTATGAGTCATGATATAAATGTGTGTGTATATGGATGCAAGATATCAAGTATAGTGTTGGCTAAATTAAAAGTAGTGAAAGAGATCATTAATTATGACTGAGCCTATTCTAGTAGTGACCACCCCAAGCAGAGTTTAACAGGTTTGAATTCAGAGTTTTCCTTCTCCTAGACTGGTTACCTAACCAAGGTTAAAAAGCCCAGTCTGCCCTACTATTTTCCCATGGTTAGAGGGAGAGTAGTTGGATTCATATCTTTCCATGGTTATTAGCGCTATGTGAACTGTAGCTTCGTCCAGGATTTGAACTCTGGTCGACAAGTCCATTTCCTATGACTCTAACCATTACACCACACACCTCCAACCATACCAAAGTTAAAGAGCCCAAACGGCCTTACTATTTACTCATAGCTGGAAGGAGAATAGTTGGATTCATATCTTACCCAAGGGTATTAGCATTATGTGAAATGCAATCAACCTTTCCAGGATTTTAACTAGTGTCATTGTCTCTATTACCAATGATGATAACCATTACACCACCTCCTAGTGTACAACATAGTTTGATAATAAATACAAAGAATATAGATTTTAATCAATAGAATTTTTTTTTAATGTGTGAATTCAAAAATTAACAAAAAGTATATTTGATTAGATATTTTCCATTAATCAATTTGGAAATAGTGCAACAAAGGGTAAAAACAGATTGTTACATGGTGCTTATTAACAAATGCAGCAAATGGGCACAAAATCAGTTGGGTAAGGGGATCCACTTGAAATTGGGTAACTTAAATTTGAACCAACAAACAGAATATTTCATAGATAATTAGTAACAGGCAGTTATCTGGAATTCTGTTATAAAAAAAAAAAAACAGACATAGTTTTAATTAACAAAAAAAAAAAAGGGGTCATGTAAAGGTTTTACGTCTCAGTTGACTTATGTTTAAAAAAAAATTGTATAGCCAATCAGACCTTGCACAAAAACATCAATGAATTGTTAACCAATATAAGAATAGTCAATATTTTGCCTCCAAATTATTTTTTAAGCCCACAACTGTTTTGTTTTTTTACATTACAATTATAAACTTTATAGAAAAAAAATTAGTAAAAAACTATTAGTTTATCTAGCTACTCATTCTAGAAAATTGTTTTGTTCAACTGAACCATTGAAAAGAAAATATAATTATGACTTAGTTGCATGGTTAATATTTTCTTTTACTTATATTATAAGGCTGTGTGCTACACAAAAGGTAATAATGAAACTTGGAGGGAAACCCTCACCTCCTGCCGAGAAAAAAAAAAAGAAGAATTTCTTCTGAATTTTAGTATATTTTTTTAAAAACCTTCATTCCATAAACGAATGCCACCACTTTGAACTTATTTTATTGGAATGTATACATTGTATGAGTTTAAATTCATTCTTATGCTCTCTTGATTACAATGAAGATAGTTTGTAAAGAAAGAAAAAAAACTATAGATGCATTACCAGTATCTCAGCCTGGTAATGCTCTCTTTTACTGTTTCTCATTTATTACTTACCATGTCAACAGTGTGTGAAACCTTATGAATATATGAAAATTATTTTTTGTGTAGCCTATAGTGTGTAAAAGAAATGGGTGCTTGTCGGTGCATACGAATTATTTTTACCTTTTTTTTCCAATTAAAAGCTGACATCAATCATAGTAATAAAATGAATTAAAAAAAAAAAAACTGTAAAACTTCAAGGGAGGTAACTTTGAAGATTACCTCCCCTTATGAATCAATGGCGCGGAAAAAAAGAAGTATTTAATAATAAACGAATTTTTGTTTTATAGAATGAAATACTTATATAACTTTAAATATTTTTAATCGCTTCAGTCATTCTGTATGCTAAAATTGTGATGCTGAAAAACATGTTCCAGTTTAAAATCAAATACATTTTTGTGGGTAAATAAAATATTACATTAACTTCAACTTTTTTTTTATTTTATTCATATTTTTATACTCTCTATAAAATGTTTTTAATCCATAGTCTAACACAGCTGAATACCCATATGAAAACTGTCAGTTACCGAGGAGGAGGATTTATGCACTCATCTATGGGGGTGGGGGTCTGTAAACTGGAGCAGATGTCCATCCCTTAGATTTACTCTAAGAACATGAGAAGATCCTCAACAAAATTTTGGGAAAGTTTTTTTTTTTCCCCCACTACATCTTATTTCTTTTTCAAGACATGTTTCAGCTCTCATAAGTATGTACGTATTTTAATTACATGTATATTTTTCTTTTACAATATTTATTTTAATGGAAAACATAGTCAACAGTGCTTGGTAACTGTCAGTTTCTCGTTTATGCTATCTTCAGTCTACATATATATATATATATATATATATAAATAATAAAATAAAATATATTTTTAAAGATTATTTCTTTATAGTTTCTATCCAAATTATTCATATTCAATAGGACTGTACCAAAAAAAAAATAATTAAGAAACTACACAAAAAAATGCAAATATGTAAGATTCCCTAACCTCTACGCATAAAATAACTCTAGGTGGGTTGACATGCCATAAAAATCAATCAAACTATCTAAATTCTGACCATTCTATTCTATATATTAGAATAACTTAAGGAGTAAACCCTTTTCGGGTCATTTAATGCTGAATCAAGTCAAGAGTGATAAACAAAGCCTCCATGCTTCCTGTAGTCCACCGACATTATACCTGATGCCACTCTCCACATACATATGCACACATACATGCATATTACTACTGTAAACTGTTCATGTTCCTGACACTAATACATTATTCTGTGTACTTGACATGAGACTTTGATGAGTTGTGGTGCACCTGAGCACTGTACACGATAAATTTCATTAATTTTTTTTAACAAAGCACTCAAGCAACCACAGGTAGTGTAATCAACCTAAGAAGTCACCCAATTAAGTATAGATCAAGCTCATTGCTGTTTAACTTTGGTGATCTAACAGGAACCAATGCTTTCAGAATGACTAGACCACTAGAGAATAATATTGTATATTATTAAGCCTAGAAGATTGTGCATTTTAATGAAGCAAGCTTTTTGGTGATTCTTAATTGTTATTATCATCAATGGTGCTTTCATTTTTTCTATTTGTGAGTTTAAATCAATTTTTTTTTTATGTTTCTAAAAATATACATAAAATATCTGGCCAACTAGACGTATCAGTATTATTTAATAGACAATTATTCTAGACAAAAATGATATCTGTTGTTCTAATTGAGATCAGTTGATTACTGATTTTCATGAGAAATCCAGAAGCTTCAATGCACCTCAATGAGAAAACTCAAATTATTCATGTTGGATTAGTTAAAAAAAATATTTTATAATTACCAAGAAATTGGATGATATAAAAAAAGATTTTCTTTCTCTCTATTTCTGAAAAAACAAATCTTTTCATTCAAAGCAAATTATAGTAAAAAAAAACGAAGAGAGTTTTTTTTTAATATAAAAAATCTAAATTATATATATATATATATATATATATATATATATAACTTTCAAAGAAAGAAAAACTTAAACTGTCATTTGACTGTAATATCATAGAATAGAATCATCCCTTACTTACCAGTCAATTGGATCATTTTTCCTACCTATATATATATATATATATATATATATATATATATATATATATATAGTAGTCTGCAATTAAAAATCCAGAAAGAGTAAATAAATATCCAAAATTAAATACTTTAGGATTCACAACTCAACAAAAGTGGAAAAATGGTCAATAAAAAGACCTAAATATACAATTAAAAACCGAATGGTCGAAACCATTCATTTTTTAATTATATATATATATATATATGTTTGACATCTCCAATTTGGTTGTATCATATCACAGAAATACTTGATACCATTCGCCTATATATATATATATATATATATATATATATATATACACACATACATACATACATAGATATTTGTGTGTGTGTATGCACATATATTTACATATATGTAGTATAGTATAAATAAATAGATGAAAACCTAAGTTCGTCAGATAAATATTTATTTAATTATTTCACCTCTTGAAATCACACTTGAAGAGGCGAAATGGACAAAATAAATTTATATCGGATGAACTAAGACTTTCATTAGATATATTATATATATAAAAAGTTTTTGGTGGGTACAGAATTTTATTATGGAGAGAAGAAGCATATACATTGTAAAATATTGAATTTCTAAAAAAGAAAAGCTAGGGAACCCTTATGTCTTAATTTTATTTTAATTTTTTTTTGTCAATCTCTTCACTTGGCAAATGTTGAAAGACGAACAAATTGGATAATAACTGAATGAATCAAGGAAGGATGAGGCAAAAAAAACCAACACAAAAACAAAAAAAAAACCTCACATCTTCACCTCCTCCTCACATTACGAACCATATAGGGGTTCTGATACTTCTTCCACCACGCGAGACATTCAAGTTGAAAGGATGTTTTATTTTGAATAATAATAGTTGATGGAAATACTTTTTTTGGGTGCACAAAGTAGGCTGGTATTTGGAAATGTATATAGGGCCTCCAGAACACTAAGTTGAAGTTCGTTGCTGGAACCAATAAGGATCGAAAACATTGTGGTGCTGTAAGCAAGTTGGATTATCTAATAAATGACGCGCAATGGTGGATGTGGAGTTGCTACCAGCTGACCTGGAAGAGTCTAAATTGCCAGCACAAGTATTAGAGGGTATATGCTGTTTTATCCTTACCTCCAGCCTCTGGGTAGTTCGACCAATATATATATATATATATTTTTTTTTTTGACCGTCTGATGATTGCAGTAAGCATGGAACTTTAGTTACGGGATATTAAATCCATAATATTCGATTGTAAATCTGCTCTGCTATTTTAGCATTGAGCACCTTCATATGCCAATACTTTTCTCATTCATTCTCCATTTTTATATATATATATATATATATATATATATATATATATATATAGTTTGCTCTATTTATGAGTAAAAGGTGCTCCACATCATTGATAGAGCATGTATATCTAAGTTAAGGTAGCGAAGATATGAAGTCAAAAGTGTTTGGTAAATGACAATGTATAGGTAAGAAAATGTCAGTCACCAAGCACCTTTGACTTCATGTCTTTGCTACACTTTTATATATATATATATATAATTATCATTATTATACTAAAGCTGAGCGAATCAACCTTTGCCACCTAAAGGTTTTTTTTTCTAGGTAAATTGATGATATAAAAAACATCCCAAAATATGATCTAATCCTAAATCTAATTAATGTTTGAAAAAAATTCCATTTTATTTGGTTCTAATTAGTTGTAATTTACAATTACGTCCAAAATCAACCAATCTCTGTTTATACGTATAGCTTATTTCTCTCCCCTTCTCTCAATACATATAGAATACCTTAGTATGAGAGAAAGACATTAAAGTGCTTGAAAAGCAGGCAGACAATGGGACATTGGTTGACTGCTGACTGAATGATTTTCCCCTCTCTCAATCCTTTTTTTTTTATTATCACAAAGCTCTACTTAAAATTTATCGAGGGAAGGTAAACAAATTTGATTTCTAAAAAAAATGTAAATAAGATTTAAAATTGTTTTCTTGGCTGTAAAAAAAGAAATAAAATTGATGTGATATTTTAAAATAGATTTTTTTTAAAAATACTTTTAATTATTAATTTTTAAAACTTATAGGGTCAATAATTGTGAGTGAAAATTTAGGAAGAATCTTAAGACAAACCTGATTTTATGCTTATTTTACCAACCCTGTAAATATTTTTATCATGAATGCAAGTAATGTTAAAATAACAACACAGATTCAACACAAAAGTTTATTTATATTAATTTATATTTATATTTTGTGAAGGATAAAGATAAAAAAAATTCTTTTAAATGAAAAATATCAGGAACTGGCAAAGTAACTGTAAAATCCATATTTAGCAAAATTGATTGAAAAAAAAAAAAATTACCAACAATCAGGGAATTATCCGATTTCAATGAAATTTTCAGTGTTGATTTATCAATGAATGAATTTTATAATGCATCATTTATTTTATTTCAAAACTTTCTGATTTTTTCCAGGTCACTTAACTTTGACTCCACCCCCCATGTTTTTTGGTGGGGGCGCAAAATATCGGTGGGGGGGTATGTAAAGTTGAAACTAATTACAGTATAAGTAAAAAGACCAAAGACTGAAGGTGTAAATAGGAGGAAAAAATTAAGGGAGCTATCCTGGTAGACAATAAGTACCGAAAATCTAAATAAAATAATTTTTGTAGATCTTTTTTTTACTATTTTGAATTTAATTGACTATTATCTTATAAAAGAAAAATATACATCGATATTTATTTTGTTTAAAAAGGAGAGGTCCTAAATTTTCAATATAGTGTTTATAAAAAAATTATTAAATAACAATAATAAACTAAAAATAGGAAATTTTAAACTTAAAATTAGGCGTTTCATATTATAAATGAATTTTAAATATTAATTTACCATAGCAGAAATACCTAATTAAGTCAGAAAGTTTTGAAATAAAATACCTGATGCATTAAAAAATTCATTTATTGATAAATCAACACAGAAAATGTCATTAAAATTGGAAATTTCCCTGATTTTTAGTAATTTTTTTTTCATTTGGGGGGTGGTAAATTTATTTTGTAAAATACAGATTTTATGTCATATT
This sequence comes from Doryteuthis pealeii, assembly GCA_023376005.1. NCBI lineage: Eukaryota > Metazoa > Mollusca > Cephalopoda > Myopsida > Loliginidae > Doryteuthis > Doryteuthis pealeii. The sequence goes on along the minus strand of CM042154.1, from coordinate 71,248,678 downwards.
AGACAGTGTTAACAGTCATGTTTATGATAAATTTGCACAAAATTTACCGAAAAATAGTTTAAAATGTATTAAAAATAAATTACATTATTGTGATTTTTTAACAATCTAACCCGAGCTCAATGGAGACCCAACGGGTCACGTCTTTTCTAGTATATATATATATATATATATGGGATAGGCCAAATCTGGAATGATACTAAGACAATGTTGGACAAACACACACGCAGAGAATTTTGGGAAGATATCACCAGGCATACAACAAAATGGACAAATCCTAGCAACAAGATAACAGCTCCAGAACTTAGCTTTCAGAAATCTTCTGACGAAGGGATCTTTATCCTGAAATATCAATAAATCAAAGGTAAACAAACAATATAATTTACCTCATTTTTATTTACTCTTGCATTGTGATAGCCTTCAAAACCAACTACCAAACCAATATAAACACAATGCTTCAAGCAAATTATAAAACTTGTATATACACACACACATGTAGATTCTCTGCATAGAGCTTCAGGCTGACCACATTGATGCTAGCAATATGATTTCAGTAGCAAACAGGTTTTAAATGGTAGAGTTGCTCACCTCAACACATACACACACACATCTTGTTCGGAATTCAGTTGTCTTTTACCTAGACTAGTCACCAATCAAATTTAGAGAGCCCAATCTGCCCAGCTATTTTACTCATAACTGGAGGGAGGAGACATGGATTTATGCCTTTTCCAATGGCATAATAAAATTTAAAATATTACTAACAAATATATGTACACTCCGGGTGCAAGTATTTAAGTTTTTATATAACAAAATATTACATCAAATTAGAAAGGCTAATAAGAATGCAGATAAAAAGATTTGAGTATAGTTGAAAAATAGAACAACTGAAAAATACTCTTCCATCACTCCCGTCTTTCATTACTAAATTTTCCTAATTTAACTATTTAGTTAAAATAGGAAGTAAAGAATAAAATTACAGTTATTTCTTGTTAATGAATTTCTTTTAAGATTTATCCCTGAGATTTTTGCTCATATTCATTAAGATAAAACCAAACAATTAAAAATGAATAATACTAGGCACATATTTATTAAAATCAATTTTTGAATATCAATATGCAAATTAGCTTTCCCATTCACACTAAAACCGCTATTTTGTTGTATATATAAATACAATTACATGTTATTAGTATATATATATATATATAAACTCCGGTTTCAACCAGGGTCCGGTGGCTTCAGCCCTGGACCATACAAGCTAACATCATTGATCCCAGGGAGCCATCCCCCAAAGCAACACCTGCCCCCTAGATTTAAAGGGGCAGGGCTGGGTTTACTGCCCAGTGCCTGAGGCACTCCTTTGAGGGGGAATGCCGATGGGATCAACACATTTTTTGCACCCGCCACTCATGAGTCTCATGCTGATAATTCACTCCCAGGTCCCTCCCATATGTGGAGCATGGGGAGGGTTGAACGTCCAGATGCAGCCTTGCTCTGCCAGGTGCCTGCCAACAGCGGTCGTGTCTATATTTGAATGAAGTCTTAACTCCCTGCAGGCGCCTACAAAGTTGGTCCCCTGATCAGAGCGTATGTGCTTGGCAGGTCCACGGATGGAGAATAAGCGCCTGAGTGCGTTGATGAAGCTGGTCAATGATTCGAAGCGATTTTGTGTAGCCTCAGGTTGGATGTTGTGAAGGTATCCTTTGTCCTCTGGAGCAAAAAGCGGTCTTCATCAGGGCATATTTTGATATTTGAAAATAAAACGGTGTCAATACAATAGAATTTGGATGTTTTGAAAAAAAGAATCTTTTTAAATACTAAATAGAATACAATGTATACAAGGACAAACTCTTGGTCGAAACATGTGTCAGCATCTCAATAAATAATTTTTATCCATACATTTTTTTCCATTTATCTTTCAGCATATATATATATATTTTTTTATTGATAAATTTAGTATGTGCTTATAGAAAATAATTATTTCAGCTAAAATATTAAGAAATAAATTCAAAAGTTATTTATATAACAATTGAGATTTCATATATTTTAATTATATCAAAGTATCAGTCTTCTTTCTATATTGCATCCAGTTTTTTTTTTCTCTCTCATATATATCTATATCTCTATCTATATATCTATATCTCTCTCTATATATCTCTATATATATATATATCTATATCTCTCTCTATATATCTCTATATATATATCTACACACTTCAGAGTTGGCAACACACAAACTACTTATAGTTATTTACTAAGTTTATGCTTAGATATGGCACAAGGCCAAAAGTATGAGGTGCCCAGACAAACTACTTATACAGAAAGAAAATACTTGATAATTATTCAAACGTTTGGCATTTATCTTTAAACCCTATTATTTGCTAAATATTTTTCATGTGTGGACTGATTTCTCTTAAATTTCTACAAGGTTTCATTTGTTGTTTACAAAATTTGTATTAAATATTGAAAAATAATTCAATGACCAAAATGAATTTTTTTTAACACTATTATTGATTATATTTAAAATTCCAGACAAAAATATTCAAGATTCTTTTATCACCCTTGTCCAACATATATTTGAAATAGATCATAATTTTAATTATGCTACAATGTTAACTCATATCCACAACAAAAAAATTGAGACAACTTGTGTAGATTTGTTCTATATAATATATCAGGTTTTGGTTAATTCTTTCTCCATGTAAATTCACACACTACTTTTATTCTTTTAATTGTACTAGCAAATATATGCACCTCCGTAGGGTGCAAGCATTTAAGTTTTAATGTATTAAAATATCATATTAAATTAGAAAGGCTAATGAACTAAATAAGAATGTAGATAAAATGATTTGAAATAGAGGGAGGTATAATCCAAAAATAGAACAACTGAAACTTACTCTTCCATCACTCCTGTCTTTCATTGCTAAATTTTCTAAATTTAACTATTTAGTTAAATTAGGAAGTAAAGAATAAAATGAGTTATTTCTCCTTGTTAATGGATTTCTTTTAAGATTTATTGAAGAGATTTTTGCTCATATTCATTATTAAAAAAAAACAAATAATTAGAAATCAATAATACTAAGCAAATATTCATTAAAATCAAATTTTTAACATCAATATTAGCCTTACCTTTCACATTTTTTGTTTACTATTTTGTTGTATATATAAATACATTTGCATGTTATTAATATGTAGTTAGGCCAACAGTATTAATAATGTAAAACAATTTTATTAATAATTGAGGTTTAAATAAAAATAAAATCATGCAGATGTGATGTAAATAAGTAAGGGAATTGTGACTTGAATTGTATTTTTTTTTTTAAATTTAGACTTTTCCTTCCTTCTAGACTGGTTACCTATCCAAGGTTAAAGAGCCCAGTCTGTGCTACTATTTACCCATCACTGGAGGGAGAATTTCCTAAGGGTATTACTGCTATGTGATATGCAAACAGCCTCAACCAGGATTTGAACTCTGATCGCCATGTCAATTTCCTATGACTATAACTGCTACACAACAAGCACTTCCTTCTTTCAACATAAACAAATGATATATCATGACTGACTTAACAACCGACTGAAGGCTGACTAGACCAGTAGATAAGTTGGTCCTGTCACACTTATCCCAAATAAAAACTGATGTCATCTGACACTGATTACAAGAATAATAGCAGAAGGGTTTGTTTTGTTTTATGGAATATCAACCTCAGTGGGTATTTAATGCTGACAAAGTTTTGAAATAAATTCATTCTTAATGGATACTCAATTTTTATAAACACATGTTGTATACCCTTTCTTTACCGGCACTATATATCTATATGTTATATACTTCTCTTACTTCTTATTCTGGTCGGCTTTGCTTCTTCTATCGTCTATCATCTATCTTGGTCTGGTATATCTTCTACAGGTCTCATCTGGTCTTCTATTGAGGATTCCGGTCTGGTTTCTGTTGGGGATCGTTCCTTATCAGAAGCCCTGTGTCATTGTTGGTTTTTAGTAATAAACACAAGACTTCGATTTACGATGATGTTACTTTATTCGTAGACCCCCAAACCAGACATCTGCGCAGTGAGACTCACATCTTGCTAGCTTCGCTTCTAAGTTCTAACTCTAACTAACTGAGTTGCTTACCCCTTAAACCGGAAGGGGGCTTTCTATGGGGTTCTCACGATCTATCCCCAGAAAGTAAGGTCAGAGTGAGGTCAAACACTGTCACTCACTCTCAAGGCCCTCAGCTGCACTAATATGATTTCTACACTATTGTCATAATCATTAGGTATCTAATGATTATGTAACACACATTTTTCTATTTAACCCATAGATAGGACTCTAACAGGTACTACCACTCCAGGTCAGAGTGGACCTGGGAGCAATAGTGATAAAGGGGTGCTCCACATTCCCCAAACCTCCATAACTGAAACCTCACCATCAGATAGCGTTTAATGTCATTCCCAGGACATGAAGACCCTCAGCCACTGCCTTCTAGCAGTAGAGTAAGGGTATTTGCCTGCTCATCCCACTTATGAGGGTTGGACACAAGGTCTCATTTTTACGTGGGCACATAAAATTGCATCGATCTGGGAGGATGGCCCCCTTGGATCGATGCTATTAATTGTACTTTACCGGTCCAGAGGCCAAAGCACACTGGACCCAGCGAGGCCGGGTATAGAAGGTAAGGGTATTTGCCTGCTCATCCCACTTATGAGGGCTGGACACAAGGTCTCGTTTTTACGTGGGCACATAAAAATTGCATCGATCTGGGAGGCATGGCCCCCTTGAATCGATGCTATTAATTGTACTTTACCGGTCCAGAGGCCAAAGCACACTGGACCCCCAGCCGAGGCCGGGTATAGAAGGTAAGGGTCAAAGCATAGAATCTGGAACAGATACTACACTTTGATCCTCCCTTCTAGTTCTAGCAGTAGAGTAAGGGTATTTGCCTGCTCATCCCACTTATGAGGGCTGGACACAAGGTCTCGTTTTTACGTGGGCACATAAAAATTGCAATGATCTGGGGGGGCATGGCCCCCTTGGATCGATGCTATTAACTGTACTTTACCGGTACAGAGGCCGAAGCACACTGGACCCCCAGCCGAGGCCGGGTATAGAAGGTAAGTCTCAAAGCATAGTAACTGGAACAGATACTACACTTTGATCCTCCCTTCTAGTTCTAGCAGTAGAGTAAGACTCAATTAAACAAAGAACAACCATTTGTTCTACAGTGATACTTTGACTTACAAGTGGAATGAATTAAATGCGTAAATCAATTTCCTTGTATATTAAATCAATTTTCCCCGATTGTAATAAACCGAAAAGCCATTAATTCATTCCAGCACTCCCCAAAAAACACCAATATTTTTGTTACGTTTTTTTAAATAAGAAAAATATTATGCACTATTGCATAAAAACATAATAAAACAGAATGTAATGAATTATGTGCTGTAATATGCTTCAATATTCATTGTTTTTTTATAAATAATATCTTTCTTATCCGATACCAGTCCTCACAGTTTAGGTAATCTGTCCTGTGTGGTAAAGTCGGGAGCTGACGGTAGGTGTGGCACTCCATCTCAGCACAAACAATCTCCTTGGTCTAGCACTAGCAAAAAAGAGGATACACTCCCATGCTGTCTGGCTGATACCAACAATAGGTCACTCTGACAACTTTACTTATTATAAGTGTATCTGAAGTTCTCTCAAACCTCAAATTTTCAAAACAAAGCAAAAAAAAAAAAAATCAATCAAGAGACAGCTTGTAATTCAGAAAACTTATAAGTTGAGGAACTCATAAGTCAAAATTCAGAGTTTGCCTAACCAAGGGTAAAGAGCCCAATCTGCCCTGCTATTTACCCATAACTGGAGGGAGAGAGAGAATAGTTGGATGCATACCTTTCCCAATGGTATTTGCGCTATGTGAAATGCAAACAGCCTAGTCCAGGATTTGAACTCTTGTCACTGAATTCATTTCCTATGATGATAACCATTACACCACACACTTCCATAAATATATAATATTCATTATAGCATTAAGAGTGTAACTTGCTTTAATTTTTCAAAGTACTTTCTTTTTGGCAAAACTTACTCCTTACTTTTATTTAATTTTTTTTTGGGGGGGGGGTGAAAAGCTTAACTCTTTGCCTAATTTAAACCCCTCACAGTGGCTTTCCCACAACTGTGCTTCTACTGTAAGCTGCTGGCAGCAGCTCTCACATGCGTCACTTGTTTACACTGAAAAATCCCATTATATTTAATTTTAACTTCCTAATCTTTTCTAATCAAAATATTGAAAACCCTAAAGATGGCCAAGAACCATTTCTGTTGAAAATCTTCAGGAAATGAATCCAGAACAATCGGATGATGCAGTGAAATTAAATCTTTTATTTTAATCTTGTCCGTTTTTTTTCCAATTCTAAGTAGCCAACCTCAAAGTCCAAGTCCAAATCCAAGTCATCGTCATCAATTTCAAACATTGACGATGACGATCTCTTAGTAATCGTGGCTGACCCTGCTGGAGGGTCAGTTGAGATAGGAGTAGAAACATGGATAGTATTTGCAGAGAAACACGGTTGTGACGAGAGGGTAATGTTAAATGGATTGTGAGATGTTATTGGAGAAGGGTTCATGCCTTCAGTTTGGCTGACAAGATGTGTTCTCTCTTCTTGCTTTTTCTGTTTTACATCTGTCACTTTTTGAGCAGCACTTATGGATGGGGAAGTGGTACTACTAATATCTGCACTGTTCTGTATTTGGCCAGTGGTATTTTGGTTATTAACTGAAGGCGTCTGCCATTGATGGCCGGAGAGAAGATCAGTTGTTGAAAGGTTGACAGATTCGTTACCCTTAGAAAAAATTGATTCAGAGGAAGATGAAAGGGGTTCTGTAACCGAGGAAGGAGGATTAAATACCAAAGGTGGATCGACAGTATCCAATGCATTGGATTTGTTTAAATTCAAATTTTCATCGGATATGGAGAGAGAGGAATTGGAGGCACTGGAGTTTCTTGAATCATCAAAAGCAAATTTCATCAATTTTGAAACTGTATTCCGACTAAGTGAAGATTTTCCTTGTCTCTCATCACAAGGGGAAACTAAGGTTTTCTTTTTCTCATTTGCTTCTACTGTATTATGATTGTTACGTCTCTCGGATTCATCAAAACTTACCTCATGCATACTTTCATCATTCTTATTCTGTTCAAGAACATTTTCATTGTTGCTGCTTTCTGAAGCTTGTCGTGGAGTTCATTTGGATATTATTTTCGTCCGTCCAAAGTTTCTGTACAATTGTTGAACCTTTCCAGACAAGGAGTTAGATTTTTCAGACTTTTCAAGTTCTTCACTTGGAACAATGGCGTTTGTCTTAGACTCAGGTTTCTCCGATTCTAGTTCTAGTTCGTCTGTAGCATTTTTGCACATAGTCTCTTCCTTTCTGTTTAGCAGCATCTTTTTCAGCTTCGATGCACATTTCTTTTTCTGTTTTCCTTTATTGTTTGTCGTGTAAGTAAGTTTTGATTTCACATCCGCTTCCTTCAATCCATCCAAGAGTTTCCCTCCAAAACCGGATCCAGACGGAGAAGTGACGGCAGGGGTGTGAGATGATGACGACGATAAGTTTAAACGGTTTTCAATGGTCTTTTTCAGAACTGATGGAGATGCGAGTGGATTTGATTTTGAAACATCATTTTGTACGTCCAATTCCTCATTCACAACTTGTTGTATATTGCTCTTGTCAATTTCCTTCGACTGACCGAGCGACACACGAGGAGTAGAGGTGGCTTCGTTATTTAGGCTTTCATCAAGAGGATTATTAAATAAATCAAAACTCGTATCACATTCATCTCGAGTAAAACCTGCACCCCAAAGTGAAGATGATGATGATTCCTTTTGTTGTTTTGCGGATGCAGAAGCTGGAGGAGGGGGAGGAGAGCGTGCTGTTAAAGAAACAGAACTTTTTTGAGATAGATATGAGCCTGGATCACAATCGGAATTTGGCTGGGACGTTGTTTCATGAGAGAGAAGATCTTCCAGTTGAAGTAATTTTAACACCATTTCAGCTAGAAAATACAAAAATATGAAAAATTTAGAATTTAAAAAAAAGTAAAAAGAACTTTGTATGGCTAGAATGTAAAATGGATCCTCTCAAAATAATTTTTTTTAAATATCAAAAGATAAGAAATATTACTATTTTTAAAAACAAAGAATATTTTTAAAAAATCTATATCTTTAGTAAAAGTCAAAGAAATATCACTATTAAAATAGTACACCAGCATATTACTATTAAGAAATATTACTATTTTTAAGACAAAAATATTTTTAAATCTCTATATCTTTAATGTGAGGCCTTTTTCCTTGTAGGACACCAGTGATGATGTCAAAGAAATCTGTTTCTCCATCAAGGATGAACTCATAAGTGACGTTCTTCTGTGGAAGCCAACACACGGGCATGCCAGAGTGGGTCGCCCAGCAAAGACGTATATAGATCAGCTCTGCATAGATACTGGATGATGCACAGAGGACCTCCCGGGGGCAATGAATGATAGGGAAGGATGGCAAGAGATTGTCATGGATATCCGCTGCCAGCCCGACAGGATGATGATATTTTTAGTAAAAATCAAATTAAAAATAAAAACTTTATATATTCATAAGCTAAGAACAAAAATGGATGATAAGATTATATTATGTTAAATACTTTGATATAGATATTTTCCTTTCATTATAAAGAAAACAAAAACTAAACATCACCAGAATGTTTATAACTGGCCATGGGCCAGAATTGGATGAGTCTAATCAATATTTGCACCTTAAGGATACAATCTAGAGAATTTATGTCCATACTACAGATAATTGTTTGTTCAATTCTTTCATTTCCATATTTAAATATGTTAACTTGCCAATAATAATGAAAATGAAAGATAACTCCCAAGTCTATGAAAAATGAAAATAAAAACAAGTTAAGAATATGAACTTAATTGATTAGTCTGTAGCCCAATATAGTTATAACACAAATATGAGGAACCATGTGAAAATTAAACTGAAAATAGTCTGTAGTTTAATGGTTAACAGGTTAGTCTAGCAGTGTTATAACTTTTGGTTAGTTTTGTTTTACGGCGTATCAACCCCAGTGGGACCTTTAATGCCGGCAAAGTTTTGAAATAAATTCATTCTTAATGGATACTCAATTTTTTTTTTATAAACACATTTTTCTATTTAATCCATAGATGGGACTCTAATAGGTACTACCATTCCAGGTCAGAGTGGACCTGGGAGCAATGGAGATGAAGGGGTGCTCCACATTCCCCAGACTTCCAGAATTGGAACCTCACCATCAGAGTTTAATATCATTCCCAGGACATGAAGACCCTCAGCCACCACCTTCTAACACCAATAGGGTTGGGGCAATCATATAGGTGCTAGGGCTTGATGTGACTAGCCGATTGATCAGTGTTATAAGTGCCAGCCAGAGCACTGAGAAAAAGATTAGAGATTTGAGACAAATGCCACTTAATCTTCAGTGATGATTTTATTGTGTGAATAAAAAAAATTTTTAAATTAAAAAATACATATAATGATACTTAAAAGAAGTGGCAGGGCTCTTATCTAAAATTGTATTGAATATATATATATATATATATATATATATATATATATAAATATATAACGCACGCATGCACCAACCCCTCCGCAGGGGTCGGATGTGACAAGGTCAATTTCTTAACGGAGTTTTCCTTCTCCTAGAATGGTTGCCTAACCCAGGTTAAAGAGTTCAGTCTGCCCTACTATTTACCCATAACTGGAGGGGGCTAATTGGATTTAATTCATACCTTTCTCCAGAGGTATAAGTGCTAAGTGAAACTCAAACCAGCCTTGTCCAGGATTTGAACATGCTCATTTCCAACAAAGGTAGCCATTACTCCCTACACCTCCACTACTGTATTTAATATAGCTACAGGAGAGTACAGTCTTGGTACAGTTTTTTGTCATTATAAGAATAAGAAGAAAAACATTTCCAATTTAAAAAGAATGAAAAAAAAAAAAAAAAAAAAAAGATGCCATGTAATCTAATTACATAGTCCGCTTCCTTTCATGATTCACTCTAATAAGTTTGAGCTACCAGTTGAACAGATATGATGTTACAAAACCTGAAATCTGTAAGGATACTGGGGTAACATCACTGATGACCTCCTTTAGTGAATTTCGGTGATGTTTAACAAGACAATGCATTAAATCAAGTTCATTAGTTAGAGATCTTTGCTTAAAAAAAAAAAATCCGAAACTGAGCAATAATGACACAATGTTTAATAGAAAGTTACATGAAGTTTTATTTTACTGAAAATTAAAAATCCACAATTAAGTAATCATGCCTGAAATGATAAGAATAAACTATTAATAATAATAATAATAATAAAATAAATAAATACCTTGCATATTCATAATAATAATAATAATAATAATAAATAATAATAAACAAAATAAATACCTTGCATTTGGTACTCTTGTTCAGGATCATCTGGAAAGGCTGTGTGCAAAGCATTCACTCCTCCCAAAAGAGCAGCACCCTGAAAAATATTTCACTCCCTTAGTGTTGCTATTTTTAAACCCACAAATAACCCACTCTTCGGAGTGGGGTTTGGTGGCTTTGGCCACTGGACTAGTGTGTTAAATTAACGGCGTGATCCCAAGGAGCTTTCCCCCCAGGCAACACCTGCCCCCTTGATTTAAAGGGGCAGGGCTGGGTTTATTGCCCAGTGCCTGAGGGGAATGCCAACGAGATCTACACACTTTTTTGCACCTACCATCCCATGAGCTTTAGTTCATGGTGGTCCCACATTAAAAGACCTTGTGTCATACCCTTATACATGGGATGGGAGGTAAATATCCCTTACAGTTGCTTACTACAAGTCAAATCAAGCAAATTCTTAAACAGTTTAACATTTTGAACATAATGGCAGAATTGGAGAGATAATAACTATGATAATATTGTCTCTATTCACCAACAGTGGGAGATGTTAATAACAAAACCACTATAATGAATAGCAATCTATATATTAATACTCATTATAATAGAAAAGTTGCAGAAACACACACAACCTATTAAATATTGTACATATTCTGCCAAAATAATAATAACTCAATGCCTGAAGAAGACAGCAGATCAGAAACATGTGTTGCATATGTAAGATAAAAAGAATTTTAAGAATTTTTCTGAGAACATAATACATTTTGCGGACCTTCTTTTTTATAAAATATTAAATTTTCTCCCATTGGAACCAGAACAACATTTTTTATATATCAATACTCGTGTTCCTTAAAAGTACGGGTGTTATCATCTTGCAACACCCTCTGGTTAAAAATGAGAAAATGCAAATCCTGATTATCTGGTGTTGAATTCTTATTTCTTATGAGTGTTGTCACCCCAGCTAAATAATGGACCATTCTGTTATTATTATAAATAAAAGGAAGAAAAAGAACATGCTACACAAAAAATATAATAAGAAAGAGAGTAGGGGAAGGTAGAGTGAAGGAGTGAGTGCACGGAAGTGATAATGCTAATCTGTTTCAATCAAACATGACAAAAAGGACAGAAAAAAAAAAAAAAAAAAAAAAAGAGTGAGAGAGAGTTAAATCAAGATAATTATACTTTTTACATATTTACTTAAGTAAACATATCAAACTTAATACAAGGACGAGTCAAAAAGTAATGCCATTTTGTTTAGTTAAAAGAATTGAAAAAGAGGCTATGTCAGCCATTTTAGATCTGCCAAGGCCGCATGAGTCTTGCCAATCAACATTTGAAGAACTACAAATAAATGGAACTGAAAAATGTCTAACTGTGTCAAACTTTAGACAGGACAGCTGTCAGTTTGCTATGTTTATATCTAGGGGGGGGTTGACCACTTCAAAGAAGCATTCTCCATACTCACCAAATTTAGCATCTTCAGACTATCATCTCTTCGGACCCATGAAAAAGGTTTAAGAAGCAAACATTATTCCAGTGACGAGGAAGTGAAATCTGTGGTGAAGAAGTGGCTCAAAGAACAGTCAACAAAATTTTACAGGGCAGGGATACCTGCTCTTATTCGAAGGTGGAACATTGCTATTGAGAGAAACAGTGACTGTGGAGAAGTAGGGATATGATACACAGAGGACCAGATTCATTTTGATGTATGATACATGTTCTTATGTTGGTAATTATACCTATCCTAAACAAAACGGCATTACTTTTTGACACACTCATATATATAATTAAATTATCATACTGTGGTATATCCACAGGTCCTGCTAGTATAATTAAATCAAAGTAAATAAAAGGTGAAAGGAACTAAATAATAAATTAATATATTCCTTAAATAACTGACCTGCATTGTGGACTCCATCAGAGTGACAGCAACAACAGCATCTTGAATAGTGACAACAGTTCGTAGCATCAATCGAGCATGAGCTACACAAAAGAAAAAAAAAAGAAATTCATTTTTTTTATTAAGTTATTCAAAGGATTATAATATCTTTTCAGTTAGAATATTAGGTCTGAGACCTGTCAGCTGTTCCTTATAAACATTCATCTTAATTCCACAGAATATTTATAATCTTTCCACAGATTATCTAACATTGCCTTAAAGGAGTTTAGAGATGGGCATTCCCTATTGATGATGGTAGTTTATTTCATGTATTCACCACTCTGTTACTAGAATAATTTTGTCTTGCATTTTCTTTACAAAGTTTTTTTTTACAGAGTTTTAATTTATTACCCCTGGTATTGATATTTTGAGCAATGTTTAGTAGATCTAAGTTTGTTGAATAAAATCTGTGTGTATATTTGTAGACTTCAATCATATCCCCTCTTGTATGTTGATAAACCAAACTTGATAAGTCAATCTTCACAAGTCTTTCTTCATATAATATTGTTTTTGTCTTATGTCAAAACTGGGTACAAATGCACAATAGTGCGCAAGAGATAATATCATTAGAATTGCATTTTACATATAAATTGACAGTTTCATTTGAAGAAAATCTTGATTGGGCCCATCAGCGTAAGTTGGAAAAATATGAAGACCTACGGAATAATGCGTCAGAAATGGATGGATAACAAATGTATTTCCCATCGAAGTCGGATGCCGGGGGTTTATTACCAACTCAACCTTGGCATTTTTGTCTAAACTTGGACTTTCTGCACCAGACAAGAGGAAATAAAAAGATCCAGGAGAAAGCTCTAACAGCATCAGCATGGATTTGGCAGTCCTATATTGTGACATCAAACCGACAAAGTCTGGTGGTATCATGAACACTGCTGGGGCGCTCTGGGTTAGTGGTAATGATGTTTCGGCCCCGAAACCATGCCTCAACCCAGAGTCATCATCTGATGAAGGTTTTGTTGGTTGCAATGCTACTGTGTAAATAGCAGATTATTAGCATTAGATGTCGGAAACTCTTGAAATAGCCTAACCCTAACATCTCAAAGATTTCAGTTATTTCCATGAAATATAATTCATTTTATATGTAATCTAAAGATATTATCTCTTGCACGCTATTGTACATTAGTACCCAAAACTGTACAAGATTAATGTATCTCTTTAAAAACTTTGATTTACTAAGTTAATTAAATAATTAATTTAATAGACAAACAATTTTATCTTAACAAATCAATAAAAACAGATACTCAGCTGAACCTCAACATAATGTGTCCATTGTGGGTCCTTAAAAAAGTTGTATTAATTGACAACTCTTTTCCTCAAGTGACAAAAGAACAGAGTAACATGTTCTTACAGTTTAGATCCCATATTTATTAATATACTAGACAAAACATGACCCATTGGGTCACCCATTAAGCTCTGGATAGATAATTGGGATTAGGAGAAAATGATTTTGCTAGGCGAATTGATTTTTTAAAATCTTTTTTTTAAATAACGTTCCATTCATTAATTTTTTCAGAATACAACGTGTCAAAAACGTACCAAGTTTAAAGCTATATTTACCAAGATAGAAATGAAGAATAAATGGAACGTTATTTTTTTTAGAATACAAGGTGTATCAAAAAGTACAAAAAATCTCAATACTTTTATGACACACCTTGTATATCCCAAAAGATTCAATAGTGAAAATCCTTTCTTTTTTTTTCAGTTAAAAATGATCACTGAGGTAGAAAAACTTTAAAATATTTTTTTTGATTTTAAGATCCAAAAATATCTATCATGTACTAACCTTGAGAAAGTCGAATCATACTCTGTAAGAGACGCATTGTAGTTCGAGCAGCATTGCGTGTATCTGCACTTCTCTGCGCACGATAATAAGCCTGTAGAACCCTGAAAAGAAAATCATAACTGATTAGTTAAACAACATTTGGCTGGAACAAATTCATCACAACAGCAGAAAATATTTAAATGATTATGATTATTATAATTAAGTTTAGTCATAATATCAAAACAGTGTAGACTTTAAATAATTTTCTGGAAAAATGTTGCAAATTTTCCCTTTAAAAATATTTTAGATATCAAATCTATTTTCCAACCACCAGACCAAAAATAAATTAAGAAAAAAAAAAAAAAACTTTACAGAGAGATAACTCTCCACTTAAAGGGATTTTTTTTAATACCGGAATATTCAATTACTAACAGGACCTGTGGTATATATATTTACCAACCCCTCGACATGAACAGGATATGACACAAGGTCAATTTCTTACGTGGAGTTTAACAGGTGTGAATTTAGAGTTTTCCTTCTCCTAGACTGGTTACCTAACTATGGTTAAAGAGTCCAAGCAGCCCTACTATTTGCCCATACCTGGAGGGAGAGTATTTGGATCCATACCTTTCCTAAGGGTATTAGCGCTATGTGAAATGCAAATGGCTTCGTCCAGGATTTGAACTCGGGTCGACGAGTCCATTTCCTACGACTCTAACCATTACACCACGCACCTCCAACAGAACCTGTAGTATACCACAGTATGATAATTTAATTATTATAACGTTTGATATGTTTACTTAAGAGCTATTACAAATAGTTCAATATGAAAAAATTATAATAATCTTGATTTAACACTCTTTCCCTTTTTTTTTTTTTCTTTTTTTCTTTCCTTCCTTCCTTTGCATCTTTTCATTATGTTCAATGGAAATATATTAGCCTTATCGATTCCGCACATTCACACCCTCTCTCTATCTTTCCTCTACTCTCTTTCTTTCTTATTATATTTTTTCTGTGCAGTATGTCCTATTTCTTCCCTTACTTTCTTTCTAATAAAAACGGAAAGGTCCATTATTTAGCTGAGGTGACAACACTCATAAAAAAATAAGAATTCGACCATTAAGTGACACCAGATAACCAAGATTTACATGTTTGCATTTCATCTTGGAAGATTTAGATGGTCTCATTTTTAACCAGAGGGGGTTGCAAGATGGTAATAGTCGGAAGATTAAGGAAAAGAGTATTAATATTTGATCATGATTTTATTATGGTATCCTAAGGGCAGGTTTAGCTCAGTTGGTAGAGCACTTGCCTAGGAATCGCAAGGTTCCTAGTTTGATACTGGCCCTCGCCAACTCCATGTATGAGTAGCTCAGGGATTTGTGCGGTAAAGTGAGGAGCTGATGGTAGGTGTGGCACTCCATCTCAGATGCAAAAACAATTTCCTTGGTCTGGCTGATACCGACATTAGGCCACCCTGTCAACTTTACTTTATATTTTGATAAATTATTAAAACATTCAACTTTATAATTTTACGACTGTTATTTCACTAATCATGACAAACAAATATCATTCACTTTTTTTAAAAGAATTTTCAGTGCTAAAAAGTAAAATTATTATTATAGAGTGGAATTTATTTTAACTAAAAACAATAAATACTTGCAAAAGGAAAACTTGAGGACTATGGCAAATGGCTATGAAACTTAACAGAACACCAGAACAAAAAATTAAAAAAATAGGCCTCTAAGATTTATAGGTTAAAACCTGCCTAGCAACAAAAAGAATTCTTAGGCCACCTGACACCCACATAATCAAATGGCAGTTTCTTCAATATTTCTCCAGTTTCCTCGAATTTATCGCATGATCCAGATATGTAATCACATTATCACAATCTTTTTTTACCCTGAAACTATTGGAGAATAATCAACTCTTCTTTACTTTCTCCTTTTCTTCCTTAAATGAGTGTATTTGTTTAATAACACCTCATTTTAGGGTCGGTTTAGCTCAGTCGGTAGAGCATCTGACTAGGAACCACGAGGTTCCGGGTTTGATACCAGCTCTCACCAACTCAGCACATGAGTAGCACAGTATATTACATATTGCTATTATATCATATTGTAGGAAATAGATACAGAGCTCAGTCGGTAGAGTGTCAACCTAGGAACCACAAGGTTCCTGGTTCGATACTAGCCCTTGCCAACTCAGCATATGAGTATGTGCGGTAAAGTGAGGAGCTGACGGTAAGTGTGGTGCTCCACCTCAGATGCCAAAACAAAGCGCTAGTGAAAAGGGGATAGACTCCCTCTCTGTCTGGTTGATACTGATTATAGGCCACCCCAATGACTTTACATTATACTTAGTTTTCTAAGTTTTTTTTGTATTATTTATAACCTTTAGTCGGTTATTTCCTATAACTCCAACCTTAAAAAAGGGGAACCACTCTGAGTGAATTTTATATGTTAATTAATCTACCAATTGTTTTCCCATTAAACTAACCCCAACCCTGTCTTCTTTTTCCCTAGTAGATCAATAAATAAATAAATAAATAATTTATCAGTCAATCAGAGTGGTTCCCCTTTTTTAGGTTGGAGTTATAGGAAATAACCTTATAGTCAGCGTTTGGTTAAGCTACTGCCCAATTCCTTTGCATAAATGAGAAGACAGAAAACTCATCAACAAAATTCATTAACATTATCTAAAAATTATTTTGCTCCTTATGATTAAGAAATTTATGGAGGTGCGTGGTGTAATGGTTAGAGTCGTATGAAATGGACTCATCGACACGAGTTCAAATCCTGGACAGGGCTGTTTGCATTTCACATAGCGCTAATACTATTGAGAAAGGTATGCATCCAACTACTCTCCCTCCAGCTATGGGAAAATAGTAGGGCAGGCTGAGCTCTTGAACCCTGATTAGGTAACCAACCTTGAAGAAGGAAAACTCTGAATTTAATCTGTTAAACTCTGCTAGAGAAATTGACCTTGTGTTGCATCCTACTCGTGTGGAGGGGTTGGTAAATCTTATAATGGAGATTGTGAGTTTGTCTGTAACCGAAACTATATCACTCCTCAAGTCACATTTCCCTTTGTTATCTACGTCATATTTTCCATGATTTTATTTTTATTTAAACCTCAATTATTAATAAAATTGTTTTACATTATTAATACTGTTGACCATATCGACATACTAATAACATGCAATTATATTTATATATACAACAAAATACGATTTACAGTGTGAACGGGAAGGCTAATTTGCATATTGGTATTAAAAATTTGATTTTAATAAATATATTATTGATTTCTATTTGTTTGGTTTTATCTTAATGGATATGAACAAATATCTTGGGCATAAATCTTAAAAGAAATCCATTAACAAGAAGAAATAACTAATTTTATTCTTTACGTTCTATTTTAACTAAATAGTTAAATTAGGAAAGTTTAGCAATGAAAGACGGGAATGATGGAAGAGTAAGTTTCAATTGTTCTATTATTTGATTACACCCCCCCACACACACACACTTTTTCAAATCTTTTAATCTGCATTCTTATTTAGTTTCATTAGCCTTTCTAATTTAATATATTTTATTACATTAAATATTAAACACTTGCAACTGAAGGGTGCATATATTTGCTAGTATATATAATTAAGAAATTTCTCCGGTTCAATAGCCAATAAGAGTAGGAAAAAAGAGATTATACAAGTTTTAAAAAGGTTTTTTTATATTAATAATAATAATGAATAAATAAATAATAGTTAAAAGTAAAACTTTGATAGAAAATGTGACTCTTGAGGTTAGAAAAATCCTATTGCCCCCCCCTTTTTCTTGAGACCTTAAGATAAATATCAAGTTTATCACTTGAGACTGGATTTTATTAGTTTAGTAAAAATAAATAATAAAATAACTTACAAGCTGGCATCTTCTGAAAGTTTAGGGTTAATAGTTTTTATCATAGATAAATAGACCTGCATTTTTTCCATACTCCACTGCTCTTTTTCCGAACTATCCACATCACCTGACAAAACAAAATGTATTAAATAGAATTTAAAAGAGTTTTATAATTTGCTGGAAGCATTGGTTTGGTGGTTGGTTTTGAAGGTTGTCACACTGCAAGTGTAAAGAAAAATGAGGTAATTATAATGGCTGTTTACCTTTGATTTATTCTTAATATTTCAGGATAAAGATCCTTTCGTCAGAAGATTTCTGAAATGATATCAAGACATTGTTGAACAGACACACAGACTTACACACACGCATAGAATTTGGAAGATACCACCAGGCATACAACAGAATGGATAAATTCTAGCCACAGGGCAACAGCACCAGACTTAGCTTTCAGAAATCTTCTGACGATAGCCTTCAAAACCAACCACCAAACCAAATAGAGTTTAATCTTAAAACATTAACACATTTTCTATAGATTATGTTCCATCTTCTAAAATATTAAAAACTGAAAGTGTATCAACCAAAAATCTCATGTTGACAAAACTTCAACAATTCAAATATAATAACCACCAAACCAAATAGAGTTTAATCTTAAAATATTAACACATTTTCTATAGATTATGTTCCATCTTCTAAAATATTAAAAACTGAAAGTGTATCAACCAAAAATCTCATGTTGACAAAACTTCAACAATTCAAATATAATAAGCACACACACACAAAACCTCTTAAATATGATAAAATCAAATATAACTGATGTCATTGGAATTTATGCCTAGAGTTATGCAGGAAACGCTAATAAACATTTTTTTTTATGATTGTGGTGCTCCTCCTGACCCATGTTGGAATGATAGACATGCAAAAACAATGAGATCTTCATAAGTTCTTCAACACCTTGTTTGTTCAACAGTCAATCTATTCAAAATTATCTCCCAGGTTGGCTCATTGCTATGCTCGGATACACAGGGAACATCTGAGGAAGGCAGAGTCTACAGTGTCCAAAACGTTGTATTTATTTATACATACCACAATAAAGACGTATCCTCCGACCTTCCTCAGGTGTTCCCTGTGTTACTAAATGATTGTGATTCCTCTCATGATACAAGTTCTTCAACGCCTTCTTTGATCAACAGCCAAACTATTCAAAATGATTTCCCAGGTTGGCTCATTGCTATGCTCGGATGCACAGGAAACACCTGAGGAAGGCTGGAGGATACAGCGGCTGATATGTTCCGATTTTACATACTACAATAAAGATGAGAACAATAGTCCCCCCCCCCAAAAAAAAAAAAAAAAAAAAAAAAATCAAAATTATACACATCAAGAGTCATCTAAAAAATTCAGACAAATGATAAAATCACATTTTGTATCTAATTATATATAAGAGAAAAAAAATATATATGCAGAGATATTGATAGGTATACATCCTGCATCCCTGATGCATAAAAATCTAAAAGGACACAGTAAAATCCTATCCATGCATCCCAGTGTTTTTCTTTTTTCTTCCCTCACAATTTCAAGTTAACTGTAAATACATTTCAATAGTTTCTTAGAAACAAATTACACAGGATGGGTTACAAGGTAAGGGTTAGACGGTTTTAGTTGTTTCACCAGATCATAAATAAAAACCCTACAATTTATCAAGAAACTTGAGTTGGGACTGATCAAATTTCCCAGGGACTCATTCAAATCAAATATGTGCGTCCTAGGATGCACTAAATCAAAAAGCTATCAGCATCACTGTATATGTACATAAGTATAAAACCAAACCTGTAATTTATAAGTATCTATACACCCACTATAAATTTTATAACAATTTAGCTCAGTCAGTAAATCATTTGTCTCAGAATTGCAAGGTTCCGGATTTGATACTGGTCCTCACCAACTCAGCACAGCTTAGGCAATCTGATCTGTGCAGTTAAGCATCTGGGAGCTGATGGTAGGTATGGCGCTCCACCCCAGCAAAATATTCTACCTCTAGTGAAATTGCTACTGAATTTGTCAGATTTTAGATTGACAACAAAAATGGCCATAAGAAATCCAACAAATATACAAAATATTGTCATGGTTAAAACATTAATAACAAGAAGAAAAAATTAAAAAAAGACTGACCACCAGGAGTTTTGCCTTGTAGAATATAACTGGATATAACTTTATCCCATTCTTCATTTTGTTTGTCTAACAAAACCATCACAAGATCAAATCGACTCAGTAAGGGACTGGCCAGGGCGACATTTACAGAAATTGACTGAAATTGAAAAAAAAAAAAAATAGATTCTCAATAAGAAATAAAATGTTTATACTTGATCATGTATGTATTTACCCAATCCCTCAACTATGAGCAGGATGTGACAAAAGGTCAATTTCTTTAAGCAAAAACCAAACTATCTTTTTGGGACAAATAATGTTCAATATATGTAAAATAATAATAATAGAAAAAACATTGTCATGGATGCAGCGCCACATTGGGATATTGATCTTGCTATGAAAAAATCAGAAATCATCAATAACTTAAAATTGGTTGACTTTAAGATTTTTTATGATAGCATTTTTGGATTCCTTGGGCAAAAATGATTTTATATACCAATTTTTAGGAGTAGGGAAGTTCTAGAACTCATTTTACAGACAAAAATAGGTTACAAAAAGTCGCCATTTTTTGCCACCCCCACCTCAAATTTGGAGAGCTAAAAGTCAACATAACTTCGCCAATTTTTAAAAATTGGAAGTTCATATTTTGGGGATTGTCTAACTTTAACAGTCCATAGCTGTACAAAATTTAAGAAAGATTGAAGTGGGTGGGTGACATGACCTGAATGATTTGATATGGAATTACCCAATAGTTAAATTATCATACCATGGTATATCCCACTAGTTAGTATTAATAAGAGGTAAAATCAAAGGCTGTTGGTGTGTATTTGCTCAAAATAATCAAGCCATAGTTATAGAAGATACATATATATTTTTTTTACCTCTTCTGGGTCATAATGTCCCTTTGGGTTTGTTGCAGCAAGTATTGTGGTTCTGGTGTTGAGTTTACAAACCATCCCAGCCTAAGAATAAAAAGTAACAATTAACTTAATGTCATATCGTGAAAAAGAAAAAAAAAACTCATACTAAGAAAATATTTTAGTAAATACCAGAAAATAAAATTGTGAAACTCTTGAAAAAAATAAAAAAATGAGTTGTTATCATCTGAATCAAGTTGAGTCAGGTTTTTACTTTGCATCATCATGATCATCATGTCACGCTTACAACACAAATTCCCATGACTCTCGTCACCCATCCCTATCAGGCACTGCACCCTGTAAGTCCTCCTCACAACATCCAGTGTCCTGACAGAGCTGATCAATGTAAGCCTTTTAAGTAAGTTTGTTTTGTGTTTGGGCTCAGTAGCTGATTTTTCAAGAAACATAGCCAGAGTTATGTATTTATCTGCATGAAGGAGGTTTGGAGGTTTGCTTTGGTTGCTAGTCATGTTAATCTTTCAGTAGCTGTGTTTTGTTATCTCATCAGGTAATTTATGAAGAAGTTCGTCCCGGTCCCCTGCCTCCGAAATTGCTGCCCGGTGAACTTTCAAATAACAACCCTAACTAGTACCGCTACAGCGGTGTTACTTGAAAGAAAACAACCAACTCAAATAACAACCCCAACTATCGTATCAGCGCCTATTTGAGGGGGGGGGGCTCTTTTTTGTCTTAATTCTTGTTTATTTATTTTTTCCATTCGAAAGAAAAAAACATTAAACCTTTTTTTGTCGTAATTCTAATTTTTCTTTTTTTGTCGTAATTCTTATTTTTCTTTTTTTGTCGTAATTCTTATTTTTCGTAATTCTTATTATCGTAATTTGTCGTAATTCTTGTTTAGATAGTTTTGAACTGACTGAGATAGATAGATATTTTCGACAGTAAATAGATAGATAGATAGATAGATAGGTAAACACAATGATATAGATGGATAGATAGATAGGTAAACAAAACGATATAGATGGATAGATAGAAAGGTAAATAAAACGATATAGATGGATAGATAGAAAGGTAAATAAAACGATATAGATGGATAGATAGAAAGGTAAACAAAACGATATAGATGGATAGATAGAAAGGTAAACAAAACGATATAGATGGATAGATAGATAGGTAAACACAACGATATAGATGGATAGATAGATAGATAAACACAACGATATAGATGGATAGATAGATAGATAAACACAACGATATAGATGGATAGATAGATAGATGATAGATAAACACAACGATATAGATAGATAGATAGATAGATAAACACAACGATATAGATAGATAGATAGATAGATAAACACAACGATATAGATAGATAGATAGATAGATAAACACAACGATATAGATAGATAGATAGATAGCGATATAGATGGAGAGATAGATAAACACAACGATATAGATAGATAGATAGATAGATAAACACAACGATATAGATAGATAGATAGATAGATAAAACAACGATATAGATAGATAGATAGATAGCGATATAGATAGATAGATAGATAGATAAACACAACGATATAGATAGATAGATAGATAAACACAACGATATAGATAGATAGATAGATATAACACAACGATATAGATAGATAGATAGATAAACACAACGATATAGATGGATAGATAGATAAACACAACAACGATATAGATGGATAGATAGAAAGGTAAACAAAACGATATAGATGGATAGATAGATAGGTAAACAAAACGATATAGATGGATAGATAGATAGATAAACACAACGATATAGATGGATAGATAGATAGATAAACACAACGATATAGATGGATAGATAGATAGATAGATAGATAGATAAACAAAACGATATAGATGGATAGATAAACACAACGATATAGATGGATAGATAGATAGATAAACACAACGATATAGATAGATAGATAGATCAACGATATAGATAGATAGATAGATAAACACAACGATATAGATAGATAGGTAAACAAAACGATATAGATGGATAGATAGATAGATAAACACAACGATATAGATGGATAGATAGATAGATAGATAGATAAACAAAACGATATAGATGGATAGATAAACACAACGATATAGATGGATAGATAGATAGATAAACACAACGATATAGATAGATAGATAGATAAACACAACGATATAGATAGATAGGTAAACAAAACGATATTGTTCATATCTATCTGTTTGTTTATCTATATATATCATTTTGTTTACCTATCTATCTATATCGTTTTGTTTACCTATCTATCTATATCGTTGTGTTTACCTATCTATCTATCTATATCGTTGTGTTTACCTATCTATCTATCTATCTATATTGTTGTGTTTACCTATCTATCTATCTATCTATATTTTGTTTACCTATCTATCTATCTATCTATATCGTTTTGTTTACCTATCTATCTATCTATCTATATCGTTTTGTTTACCTATCTATCTATCTATATCGTTTTGTTTACCCTATCTATCTATCTATCTATCTATCTATCTATATTGTTGTGTTTATCTATCTATATTGTTGTGTTTATCTATCTATATTGTTGTGTTTATCTATCTATATTGTTGTGTTTATCTATCTATATTGTTGTGTTTACCTATCTATCTATTTACTGTCGAAAATATCTATCTATCTCAGTCTGTTCAAAACTATCTAAACAAGAATTACGACAAATTACGATAATAAGAATTACGACAAAAAAATAAAAATAAGAATTACGACAAAAAAAGAAAAATTAGAATTACGACAAAAAAAGGTTTAATGTTTTTTTCTTTCGAATGGAAAAAATAAATAAACAAGAATTAAGACAAAAAAGAGCCCCCCCCCTCAAATAGGCGCCGATACGATAGTTGGGGTTGTTATTTGAGTTGGTTGTTTTCTTTCAAGTAACACCGCTGTAGCGGTACTAGTTAGGGTTGTTATTTGAAAGTTCACCGGGCAGCAATTTCAGAGGCAGGGGACCGGGACAAACTTCCTCATAAATTACCTCTCATCAATAGATGCCACCCTGAGTAGCAGTAGTTTCCTGACTGAGCTGTTGATCTGATTTTGGGTTCATCTACCTTGCTTTACATCTACTATGCTGCTTCCCATGGTTTTTGAAGTTACATGCTTGTATGGCGCATATAATAGATGCTACCTTTAGAGATGAGTAGCAGTAGTTTCCTGACTGAACTGTTTGATCCTGGCCATTGACCTAAGAGGTTCTAGTGAAGCACGCCGTTAACCAATTTTTGAGTTCATCCACCTTGCTTTACATTTACCATGCTGCTTCCCATGGTTTCTGATGTTACATGCTTTTATGGTGTATATAATAATCTCATCCCTCTGAATCTGATATCCAGTGACAATCCTGAGCAAGATTACTAAATGATTATGGAGGCTTCAGGATTGTTTAAACCCAGGGTTTGACCTCTCTATTTTATTGCTGGAGTTATGCAGCTCCTGTTGCTACACAGGTAGGGTTTTGTTAATACAACTTAAAATAACAGGGTTACGTACACACATGGGATCAAGGCCCCTCACATTAATGGACAGAGACACCACTCGTCTAGTCCATCTTAGTGGATGCCAGAGCAAAGAGAGAGGGCAAGAGCTTCCTGGGCTCTGTTTAAATACCCAGGCAGTAGTGCCACCTAGTCACAATTCTTGCGGCAAGGGAAGATAACCCTTTTGGACTCTAGTCCATCTGAGCAAGGGCAGACAATCACTACTGTACTAATGTACTATTTATCAATTGATTTAACATATGAAAAAAAAAAAAAAAACATGCATAAATAATTGCAGAGGTGCAATTGGTGTATTCTACAGTCACAGTAGACAGGACAGGCTTTAAATAGATATTATTATTAAAAGAGTTCACTCACTTTTGCCACACTGATTGTTTGTTGTTCCATTGCTTCATGAATGCTTGCTTTGTCCGCCTCACGTATGCTATTGAATTCATCAATACAACAAATTCCTCTGTCAGCCAAAACCAACGCCCCAGCTTCTAACATCCATTCACCGCCATCCTAAAAAAAAGAAGACAATAATAATAGGAAACTCTCAGTTGTGGCATTATGCTTTAACAAGAAATGACAAAAACCTATCAATTTCTGTTATCTTCAAGATACGCACTCCCAAATTTTTCAAGGTTTATTTGGGGGGGGGGTTAAAGCAATGTTCCCTTCAAATTATTAGCTGGAGTCAGCCAAGTATGCTCTTTTGGGGAAAAATTTTGGGTGCTTTGTGTGAAGTAGTTATAGACTAAAACACCCACATTATCCAAGATTTAAGACTTATAACAGTTTCTTCTTAAAAATCAATAATAAAAAACATTAAATACAGTATGTACAGAAAAATGATTAACTTTTTGATATTGTTTTAAATGAATTTTTTTTTGTTCGAAATGTGCAGAAAAACTAGCTTTTCATCTGAATTCTTAAATAATTTTGTTTTACAATAAATTAATTTGGACAGTCTCAACTTCTTTTTTTTTTTAACAATCAATTAACTTTTTTTTTTTCAATAATAAAATTTGAAAACACTTTTATAGAGACATATTTATTGAAAAATACCCACAGTAATTTATTGTAAAAGAAAATTATTTGATAATTTCAAGGAAGCATTCCTTAGAAAAATAAAATAAAATAAATGAAAATAAAAAATGAAAAATTTGGGAGTGCATATCTTGAAGATAACCTCAAGTTGAAATACTTTTTTTTTTTTAAATGAGTCAAGGCAGACTGGTCTCTTTAGCCTTGGTATAACAATTGGTCTATGAGAAGAAAAACTCTAAATTCAAACCAATTGTAGATCTGGAGGGGTGTAGTATGTGTGTATGGTAGTATCAAAAGGATAGCTAAACAAGGTAAAGAGGTTGGCAGATTTTAATAGATGATAAAATAGAAAGAAAAGGATTTCTCAAAAGGGATGGAAAGGTTAGGGTTTTTTTTTTTTAAATATCTGTAATCTGCAGTGCCAATACACTAAGGTCAGAAGACAAAGATATATGTTTTTAAGGTATTTTAATTCTGGGACATCCAAGCTGGGTAAACAATTTTCTTTTTTGGAAATCTGGGCCCAATATATTCAAGGAAGGTTGAACTAGTAGTGGCAGTTGCATTGGCTTTTGTTGAACTAGACTACTGGACCAGGCTAAGGCCCCTCACTCATCCACTCCCATTAGGGCATGATGCATTGTCGGAAGAAAACAAATTGAAGAAAAAAGGTCACCATGACACATGGTTAGATACAGATTATTTGGTCCCATACAAGTTTGAAGTCAGTTTTGATAGAAGCCATTAGCTCTACCCTGCAGTAAATAAAACTTTCATTTGTTTTACATACGAGTCAGTCTTTTCATTCCTTATTATTATTATTATTATTTCATGTAGGTTAAAAACATAACAGTCTTCAAATAATGTTTTTTCAGGTTTGGTTTGGTTTCTTTAACGGCATATCAACCATCATGGGTTATTTACGCCAAAGCCATTCTTGTAGTAGAACAGTAGAGGTACTATGTAACCCATATCTGAAGGGGTAAGGGGGTTCATACCTTTCCCAAGGGTATTAGTACCGAAAATGAATGTAATAGCGTGACTGGAGTTTGAACTCACTTAGTATGATTTTGCAATCCTGCTCGCCAATGTTTTTTCAGTGTTATGTGCCTGTTACAGACAATTTTTTTTGAATTAGTAGGATTAGTTATACTGCAGTTCCAATTAACGTCTTAAACCAAAAGTGAAACAAATTACTAAGAAATTAATTTTTCAAAATTTATTACTGCTCAGTTGGTAATAGTTACTTTAGCTCAGTTGGTAGAGCATTCACCAAGGAATCATAAGGTTCCGGGTTCGATACCAGTCCTCGCTAACATGAGTAGAACAGCTTAGGTAATCTGATCTGTGCAGTAAAGTGAAGTGAAGAGCTAATAGTAGGTGTGGCGCTCCACCTCAGACACAAAAACAATCTCCCTGGTCTAGCACTAGCAAAAAGAGGGTAGACTCTCTCACTGTCCAGTAGATACCAACAATAGGCCACTTAGCTACTATAAAAAGAAAACCACCTAACAAAATAGATTTATTGATTATTTTATGTGATTATTTGTCTATCTTCTATTCATGGTTAAACCCTTATGATTGATATTAGAACCTTAACATATTGTTTATGTTTGCTTAAATGGCAGTTTCACTGACATTACCACATTTCCTTTATTGCATCAGTTTTGAAAGTATTGCTGGTACACGTAGTGGGCCAATAATGTACTATCATAATATATATATATTTACCAACCCCTCCATATGAGCAGGATATGACACAAGGTCAATTTCTTAAGCGGAGTTCAACAGGTTTGAATTCAGAGTTTTCCTTCTCCTAGACTGTTTGCCTAACCAAGGTTAAAGAGCCGAGTCTGCCCTACTATTTATCCATAGCTGGAGGGAGAGTATGATTCATACCTTCTCAAGGGTATTAGCGCTAAGTGAAATGCAATTACCACATCCAGGATTTGAACTCGGGGCAACAAGTCCATTTCCCATGACACCACCACACTTCCTACTATCATAATATGCGGTATAACAAAATACCAACACATGTACTGCAATGGTAAATTGACTGTGTTACGTGTTGCTACACATTTGGCACAAGTATTTATCTGTGATTTATTTATAAGTGTTGTCAGTGTGGCCTAAAGTCAGTATCAGCTAGACAGTGAAGGAATCTATCCCCTTTTCACTAGCGCTAGACCAAGGAGATTGTTTTTGCATCTGAGGTAGATGCCACACCTACCATCAGCTCCTACTTTACTGCACAAATCCCTGTGCTACTCATACTCTGAGTTGGCAAGGGCCAGTATCGAACCAGGAACCTTGTGGTTTCTAGGTGGATACTTTACTGACTGAGCTCTGTATCTATTTCATACAATATGATATAATAGCAATATGTAATATAAAATATGATTTGTTATAAGTTATATAAATACATAAGTAAATATGAATAAAAGGAAGTGAATCCGACGGTATGTAGTATAATAAAAAAAAAAATTGAAAAAACACAGGTTTAAATGAGTTAAGTGGTGAGTTTATTGGCCGACGCTGCAGTGTCTCGATCTATTAATTAGATCATCTTCAGGCTTTTGTTGGTATGTGGAAGGTGATAAAAAATTTTTTATCTCAGAATAAGGAGAAAGGCGAGTAATTGTCCTTGTTTATCAGTCTGTTTAAAATTTGAAGTCTGAGAAAAAAGAACGAAAAAATGAACGGTTTGAAATATAAGTAAATAAGAAGTAAATCCACCTTCTTTAAGTAGTATATGTAGATACTGCTATGTTATTATGAAAGTATATATTCTAAATATTATATTAAAAAAAAAGAAGTGAAATATTTGTAATGGTACATATGTATATTTTACCAACCCCTCTGCATGAGCAGGATGTGACACAAGGCCAATTTCTTAAGCAGAGTTCAGCAGATTTGAATTCAGAGTTTTCCTTCTCCTAGAGTGGTTACCTAGACAAGGTTCAAGAGCCCAGTCTGTCCTACTATTTACACATAGCTGGAGGGAGAATATATGGATTCCTAACTTTCCCAAGGGTATAAAGCGCTATGTGAAATGCAAGCATTCTTGTCCAGAATTTGAACTCGGGTCAACAAGTCCATTTCCTACGACTAACCATTACACCGCGCACCTCATACGTATATGTACGACTACATACATGAGTAACATACATAGTGAAGAATAATTAAAGTTCCAATTACCGTCGAACTGGGAAGACAAGGCAACAAACGGTTGTAACTTAAATACAAACCCGAATAGTCACAAAGTCAACTGCAGAATGACAGGATATATATAAGACTCCACAATGTCAATCAAATCAAGCAGCCAATCAGAACTCAAGGAATGGAATGATCCAAATCACCCAAATTCATGAATGGGTCATTCTTGATTTCTATATATACCAACTGTCTTGGACACTGCTTAAATTGTACTTAGCTGCTGTTATTCAAACTAACAGTAGACTTACTGACTTCAATACATAGTGTACCAATACATAGTCAATGTGTCAAATGTTAATCATCTTGTCTAAAATCTGAATCTCACTTACCCTGACAGCAGTAACTGTAAGACCTGCAGAAGTACTACCAATTCCTGTTGTAAGAACAGCTCTTGGCACCACCTTAGCAGCATATTTCAAGAACTGTGACTTACCAGTTCCTTAAAGACAAAGAAAAAAAAATCAAACATTTTTTGGTTATTTCCTATAACTCCAACAAAAAAGGGGAACCACTCTGATTGACTGATAAATTATTTATTTATTTATTGATCTACTAGGAAAAAAGAAGACGGGGTTAGGGTTAGTTTAATGGGAAGATAAATAATTTATCACTCAAGTGGTTCCTGTTTTTTATGTTTGAGTTATAGGAAATAACCCATATTTTAGTATATCTACTTACTGTCTCATAATAGTAGTTACAACGTATAAAATATATATCATGGGACAGGATAGTATTATAAAAATGTTGGGATAAAAAATGCAAAAACAGGTTTATTGTTTAAAAATATAAAACCATAATAACTACAAATGACTATGAATAACTAATCAAGTAATATTTTCTTTTATTTTGACTCGCTTGGACCATCTATCTATCTATATATATATATAAGGGCAGATGGTGTGTATGTATGTTAGGATTTTTGTGGCCATTTTTAGGCTGCAGGTGAGAGCACTTCACAGTGGAGATCCCTTGTGTTCCTTAGAATCCTTAGGTTCCTTAGTATAAGCAGAATCCTTGGTTGTTGATTCATTCATCTATGTTAACTACGAGCAACTGAACACCTTTGAAGATCGGTCATTAAATAGTTAACTAACCATGTATTCGAGCATGTTGATTGGCTGATTGAATCCATGTGGCCACACAGTCTATAAGTTTAAGTGGTGAGCTCCTGCACACCTTATATAGCCCAAAATATTCCAACAATGTATGTATGTATGTATGTATGTCTAGATGAAACTACGAAAATAAAACAATTAACGACAAAGTATATATATACACATCAAATATCACCAGTTCTTGCTTTTTGTGCAAAAATTATGAAGATTTGATTTATATTCAAAGGTACTGAAAAATTAAAATATACATAGAAATAGCATTGAAATTATACTTAGAAATGTCCAGGATTTGTAAATCTCAAAAGTAAACAAATCAACACACCAAGGTTTTTTTTTATCCCCACCCTCTACCCAGGTGATGGTGGGTAGCTGCTTCTAGTCAATAATAAGGAATAAGCTCTGTGATATTCAAAATGTTATCCCCCTTTGGCTAGAGGAAGCTGAGTTAAATGAATCAGATGTTGTAACCAACTGAGTTATGAAAAGCCACGAGTTGAGAGAAACCAAAATCAATCCTTTTAAATTTATCCTTTAATCTATTTTGCCAACCAAATACTCTCTCTAGCTTAACTTCTCCAATGCAAAGGAGATGAAAGTTCAAATATCACCAAGAGTTTATCTTTTATTATCTAGCCATTTGGCCTGAGTTGAAAAAAAAAAGAAATTAAAATACTAGTCAAAATATAACAATATTGACAATGTTTCATCTAAAATTCAAAGATTAATTTTTTTTTTAATTATTTATTTTAATTAATTTCTAAAAAAAATGACAAATACCAAATGTAAACCAATTAAAAAAGAAATAAATGACAACCAATTAAAACTCAAAAATATTTTCACTTTAAAAGATTCTAAACAAAGAATTTAATCCAACAAACCTGGGTCTCCAACCAACAACAAATGAATTTCTCCTCTCACTTGAGTTCCCGTGTCATCTTGACGCTGCAAACAATAAAAATTAATAGATCAATTTTGTACCATAATTGATATATTAAATCATGGATGCCCAACAACCCATATGTCACTTTTGTTACATTTAGACAATAAAAAAAAAAAAAAATAAAGAGAATGCATTCTGCATTTTAAAACTCAACAAGAGTAATGTCTTTCTTATAAAATCAGCATTTTTAGTTCAATTTTTTTTATACTTTTCATTTAAGGATGATTTTTATTTATCATTCGTCAAATAGACAATGTACAAGGAATAGTCAAAAAGTAATGCCATTTTGTTTAGGACAGGTAAAATTACCAACACAGGAACATGTATCGTACATCAAAATCAAGCTGGTCTCTGTGGATCACATCCTTCCTTCTCCACAGTCATCATTTCTCTCAATAGCAATGTTTCACCTTTGAATGAGAGCATGTATCCCTGCCCTGTAAAATTCAGTTGACTGTTCTTTGAGCCATTTCTTCACTACAGATATCACTTCCTCGTCACTGGAATAATGTTTGCCTCAGACTATCATCTCTTCGGCCCCATGAAAGAAGGTTTGAGAGTTGATGAGTTTTTGCTGGTCAGACAATTCTGGAGTGTCCATGTATAGGACTCCATAAGAGAACATACCTAGTTCATTTTACATGGATGGTTTGTGAGATGGTAGGTAAGTGGCCATTCAGCTGCTGTTAATCAGTCATTATTTTCCAAACAACCTAATAGATTGAATGTATCATAGCAAATAGCAAATATTTTGACTAATAACTATTTTTTTTCTTCTATAATTCTTTTCAATACATTTTGTTTGAATAAATTTATATTTCCATATTAGACAGTCTGATAATAAATTATAGGGTTATTTCCTATAACTCCAACCTAAAAACAGGGAACTACTCTGATTGATTGATAAATTATTTATTCATTTATTGATCTACTAGGAAAAAAGAAGACAGGTTAGGGTTTAGGGTTAGTTTAATGGGAAAGTAATGGGTAATTAATTAACAGATAAAATTTATTCAGAGTGGTTCTCCCCTTTTTTAGGGTGGAGTTATAGGAAATAACCAAATTATAGATTTTGAATCTGCTTTTACCATATTTTTGCTAACTTGAAATCAAGTTATCTATCAAGCTGCTCCTGATTGGTCAAGAGCTCCCTACTGAGTCAAATTGACAAAAAAAAAAAAATTAAAATAAATAAATTGTGAAAATCAACTTTTTTTAGAACAAAAGTGCATTTCCTTCAGTACTTATAAAATCTATATCTACAGCAAAGATGCTGATAGTATGCATCCTGTGTGCCTGATGCACAAAAAATTTTAAATCCATGCGTCCCAGTGTTTTTCTCTTTTATTCTCCCACCATTTCAAACTAACTGTAAATACATTTCAATAGTTTCTAAGAAATGAATTACACAGGATAGGTTACAAGGTAGGAATTATATACCTTTAGTTGGGACCCATAAATTTTCCCAGGGATTCATTCAAAGCAAATATGTGCGTCCCAGGAAGCACTAAATCAAAAGCTATCAGCATCACTGTTATAGTATATATCTATATAAATTTTTTAAGAAATTACCTGTACACCACCTGTGAGTACAAGGATGACCGCTAGTTTCACAACATACAGACCATAAACTTGTGGGCAGAGATTCATTAGAATGTTGTTCCGTCCAGTCAGGGGTCGGTCTTTGTGTTTCTCCCAGAAAGAATAAAACTCTTCTCTCTATAAAAATAGACAAAAACAGAAATTAAGAAGACAATAAATTACAGTGTAAATTCTATTTATTTTCTGAGAGCTGTTTTTTTCTACTTTTTTTTTTGTGAGTATCTTTAATTTGTAATTATGCTGAAGAAATATTCTCCATTACAAATAATTATGAATGAAATAAGTTCAAATCGTGAATGGGGCGGATAGCATTTCACATAGGACTAATACCCTTGGGAAAGGTATACATCCAACTATTCTCCCTCCCGCTATGAGTAAAATAGTAGGGCAGACTAGGCTCTTTAACCTTGGTATAGCAACAGGCCTAGTAGAAGGAAAACAAACCTGTTAAACTACACATATAAAAAGACCTTGTGTCACATCCTGCTTGTGCAGGGGGGTGGTAAATACATATAAATGAAATAAACGAATTGTACTAGTCAATGACTTGTGCATATAAACTATATTTTAGCAACAATCTTTCTGAAGACCACAACAATTGTTTTAAGTTTTTACTAATTTTCTCCTATATTTACACAAAACGGAGAGTATTAGTTTTGGGTTATTTCCCAATATTATGTCTAACATGATCAAAGGGAAACCACTCTTGACTGATAAATAATTTATTTATTTTCCCATTAAACTAACCCAAACCCTAACCTTGTCTTCTTTTTTCCTAGTAGATCAATGAATAAATAAATAATTTATCAGTCAAGAGTGGTTCTCCTTTGATCATGTTAGATCCTAGTTTTGGCTATAGAACACATACTATATTCTCCTATATTTACACAAAACTGTGAGTGTTAGTTTTGGGCTATAGATACACTATACGAATACACATAATTCACTTAGTTTGAAAATTGCCTAGGCAAGAAACTAACAGCCCAAATAGAAATTGTCGAAAATTTTCCTTCCAAATGATTTCAATCATCATTGATCATTTTCAAAAGGGAAGATGAAACCTTCAGGCTTTTTGAATTCTGAAAATCTTAAATATTAAAGTTTTCTTTACTTTTTTTTTGTTTTTTTTTTGGGGGGAGGGTTATAGAATATGATCTGCTAAAAATTTAAATTCATGTTTTCAGGCGTTTATGATATAGCAAACTGTTACTGTTATATAATTCATGGATAGCCTATGAATTATGTAAGTAGTGTAGTATTAATTTTGAAATTGAGTTCGTTAAAAATTCAAATCGGATAGTTGAGTGCAAAGTTACTATCGTTATGATTGACAAGTGGTAACCTCTGCTTAACCCCCCAGAAATGCGCCAGTAGAAGCGAGTGACAGTTTTTAGTTAATTGCGACCAGTTAGTTGCCGAGAGAAGACATTCTCTCACAAGATGTTGTTTCTCACCATACGGTTTTGGGCTGGGGTTGTTTTATTAAAAGCTATAAAGAAAACAACAAAGTCTTGTTAATTAATTAAAAAAGAGATGAGCCGACACCCAGCCCAAACAGAAAGAAGAAATCAACCCACAGAATCAACCCTGATAAGATGGCAGCCGATGAGGTAGACAAGCAGAACAGAAGTAAGAACCAAATCTATCATCCCTTCCTTATTGTCTTCTACTCTGTCTCTTTCTTTCTCACCATTTATATACCCAATGTAAAGGGGTATATAACATGGTAATCTGAACATTAGCTACATAAATGAAAGTAACCTCCCCTTGTTTGTTTCACTTATTTGTGTTTGAGCATTATTTGAAATGAACTTAATTGTTATTAAGAACACATTTTATGATATTTTCATGCTAAAACATGCAGTTGTATTGATTCAAACAAATTCGTATTTTCAGTGTAGATTTACGGTGAAATAAAAACATACGGCTTCCTCAAAGTAAAACAAACAAGGGGAAGTTACTCTCATCTATGTAACTAATGTTCAGATTACCTTTTGTATAAAAATTCCTAGGGTGAATGTGGTTTTATTTAATGTTTTTTTTTCTTTTTAAATAATTAAGGTTTGGTATTTGTAGTTTTACATTTTAAATTTAAATTTTTTTTAAAAACTGTCTGTCTGTATGTTTGTTTGTACAAAAACCGAGTGCATGTCATTCTATAAAGGAAAATTAGTGGCAACTAGCAAAGACTGAAACTCAATAAAATCCACACCCTATTTTTGTCAGATGGGGGGGGGGGGGGGGGGGTAAAAAACATTTTACCCCTCATTTTCCATAAGAAAAGCTAAATAAAAATATAGTAAGAGTATAATTCAATGATATATTAAAAATGTTTAAAAAATAAAACATTTTAATAAGGGATAAAACAATAAAAGACAAATAAAAAATACAATCAAAAATAATAATAAAAATAAACAACATTAAAACAAGAATATATAAAGAATAAAAGTTAATAAATCAAATATATAGAGAAAGAATTTTTATTAATCTCTCTCTCTCTCTTATATATATATATATATATAATATATATATATATATATGAGGGGGAGCCCAAAAGTAATGCCATTTTGTTTAGGACAGGTATAATTGCCAACACAGGAACATGTATCATGCATTAAAATGAAGCTGGTCCTCTGTGGATCACATCCCTACTCCTCCACATAATCACTGTTTCCCTCAATAGAAATGTTCCACCTTCGAATGAGAGCATGTATCCCTGCCCCGTAAAAATTCTGTTGACTGTTCTTTGAGCCACTTCTTCACTACAGATTTCACTTCCTCGTTACTGGAATAATATTTGCCTCTCAAACCCTCTTTCATGGGGCCAAAGAGATGATAGTCTGAAGACGCTAAATCTGGTGAGTAAGGAGAATGTGGTAAAGTTCTCCACCCAAATGAGGCGATTTTCTCCTTTTGTCCTGATGCCTGTGTGTGGTCAAGAATTGTCATGCAGAAGGAGGACATTGTCGATTTGCAAGTTTTGTCTTACTCGTCAGATTCTTGCTCTGAGCCTCATTAGGGTCTCAATATAGGCCTTAGTTTTATAAAAAAAAACACTTCACATGATATAAAGAAAATGGCATTACTTTTTGACACACCCTCATATATAAATAGATTTATTTTTAACTTTTGAAATCCTGGGTAATGCTGGGTAGTTCTGCTAGTTAATTTATAAATTACTGTGTGTTTTATCCCGGGCACTAATAATAAACATCCAAAATAAAAACAAAAATAAAAATCTTACCATTTCTTTGGTGACGAGAAGCGTGCTTTTCTTTTCATTTGTCACTTGGATATGATTGGCTTTCATGAACAGTTGAATATCACAACGAACATCCGGGGTTGAAGAACGCCATCTACGCAGGACTACCCCACTGGAACAAAGAAAATTCACAAACATTAACTCTTAACGTCCTATACCAGCCAGCCGGAAGTCACATTTGTTTTCCTAATCTGCCCCAAACGATAGCCTTTGTTTAAATATAATATTAAACATATTTAGCAATCTTTGATTTACGGGAAATAACTGGTGAGTTTAAATGAAAAAGCCATTTTTGATAAATCCTTGTAGGAATGGGGCTCTGGACTTAGAAAATTCTCAACAGGATGTTAAGAGTTAAAGTGGTGCAATCAAGTAGATGGAGACATCTCCACATTAGATGGTAAGATCCTGAAATTAGTAAACCAGTTCACGTGCCTAGGTGGTAATATCTCATCTACAGAAAGTGATGTCAATATATACACAAGAAAAGCATGAACTGTGATAGACAGATTATCAATCATATGAAAATCTGATCTCTCTGATAAGATTAAGCAAAAATTCTTCCAAGATGTAGTCATGTCTGTGCTAATGTATGGCGGTACCACTTAGACTAATGAAATGTTTGGAGAAAAAGCTAAATGGGAACTGTAAAAGGATGTTGTGTGCTGTCCTGAACAAATCCTGGAAGCAACACCCAACAAAAGAGCAGCTATACACACACTTGCCTCCAATCACAGTGGGTAAAACGAGACATGCTGGACACAGCTGGATCATAACAGCTGTACAATTAAGGAACGTGACTGTTAATATTAATAATATTAATGTACATCATTTATTGAATATTTCTCAGGTGTTTATAAACTACTAGACAAAATGTGAACTGTTGGGTCACCCATTGAGCTCTGTGTAGATAACTAGGATTAAGGAAAAGCGAGATTGCAAAGCGGATTAAATTTTTAAATAAATAAATAAATACTGTTGGAGAATTTTTTTTTTTAAACAGCATTAAAATAATTTTGTAAGATTTCTAAGAAAGGGAACCTTTGACCTAATTTAAATTTATTGAGAGCCAAGATGTTGAAGCTACTGGCTCACTGCTTATGAAATTTGACATACAAATATGTTTCATAACTCTCAATCTCTCTCACTTTCTACTCTCAATGAGAAACTAACAAATATAACGAGGAGGTAATCAAGATATACATATAGGATAGTGATAGGCAGAATGTGAAGTGAGAGACTGGTCAGTTTTTGACTTAATTGCAAATTACAACAAATTAGAAACAATTGAAATGGAATTTTTTCAAACATAACTCAATCCTAAAAGTAAGGAATAATTTAGTATAACTTTTGTGTCCTTAAACTAAACAGTAAAAAAGCCTTTAGGAGACAAAAGTTGATTCGCTCAGCTTTAGTATAATAATAGATTTCAAACTGGGTCCATGGATCAAAAAATATATCCCCTTAGGAATACTGATTAAACATAAAAATAATCTTATAAGTGTAGATGGGAAGAATGGGAAATAATAAATAAATAAATAAATAAAAGGTTATTCTTAAAGAATCCAACTAACCAAACGGTGATATCATCTCCTGCTTTACATGTGTCCACAAGGTCATCTTCTACTA
Source organism: Doryteuthis pealeii (assembly GCA_023376005.1). Taxonomy (NCBI): domain Eukaryota; kingdom Metazoa; phylum Mollusca; class Cephalopoda; order Myopsida; family Loliginidae; genus Doryteuthis; species Doryteuthis pealeii. The sequence continues at coordinate 71,211,252 of CM042154.1, read as the reverse complement.
TAATCCACATAGAACGAGGAATGGTACCCATGGACAACCGTTGAACTTGTTCCTGGACTTTTATTTCCTGGTAATCTTTGCATTTTCCAGGAACAGCTCCTTTTCATACCATGTAAAAAAATTTGAAAAAATTAAAAATAGTTTTAAATAAATAAAAGTAAAGAAATAAAACAACTTTCAAATTGGAATTAAATTATTGATATTGTGAAAATATTGTTACTATGATGTTTATGATTAAATTATTATTTGCTATTTTAAAAAAATTCAAACTGCATCTATTTGTAGGATAGAGTGGGGGAGATGGTGGGGGAGAGGAGGAGAGGGTGGGGGAGAGAGAGAATGAGAGACGGGAGAGAGAGAGAATGAGAGAGGGAGAGATTTAAAAATAAATAAAAAAAAAAGAGATGATTGATTGATTGATTTTTAACAGCATGTCAACCTGTCTAGGGTTATTTTATTCCTTTAGGTTATGGAATAGAGTTCATTGTACTTTCATATTTATACTTTTTATGTAGTTGTTTAAGAGAGTTTTTTTGCGCAGTCTTATCAAATACAAATAATTTTTAAACAGATCTATTGACCCATAAATGGGACCCTAATAGATACTACGACTCCAGGTCAGAGTGGACCTGGGAGTAACAGCAATGAAGGAGTACTCCACATTCCCCAGATTTCCAGAACTGGAGCCTCACCATACAGTCATATCAAGTCTCAAACTTAGATGAGAAAAACTCATCAAAGTTTTCTCATTGAGGTTTAAGATTTGATGGTTTGAAAATTAAATTTACATTATTTTTAACCAAAATATGTTTTTATAAAAAAAATTTTACTTTTAGCCTTGAAGATGTCCAATGATGAGTAAAAGCTCACAAACCTCATCCAAACATTCATAACCTTGTATGAAAACAAGAGAAAATTTAGTAAAATCAATCATGACAAATCTAAGGTCTTTGATAAAACCTGTCTGAAAGCAAAAAAAAAAAATTCTTTTAAAAATGATATTTTCATGAAACTCACCTTGATCATTAACTGGTGATATATTCACAGAACTGCACGCTCGATTTGGACATTTTTTTGGTTTAGACAAACTGTAATACTGCACAATATCAGCCTAAAACAAGAAAATATAAAATAAAGAAGAACATATTGCATTAGTGTATACAATAAGTACATAAACAGTAACATCAATAACAAAAGGTATCTCTACTACAAGTGTTAGTCAAAAAGTAACGCCATTTTGTTTAGGACAGGTATAATTGCCAACACAGGAACATGTATCATACATTAAAATGAAGCTGGTCCTCTGTGGATCACATCCCTACTCCTCCACAGTCACCATTTCTCTCAATAGCAATGTTCCACCTTTGAATGAGAGCATGTATCCCTGCTCTGTAAAATTCTGTTGACTGTTCTTTGAGCCACTTCTTCACTACAGATTTCACTTCCTTATCACTGGAATGTTTGACTCTCTTTGGCCCAATGAAAGAGGGTTTGAGAAGCAAACCTTAATCCAGTGATGACAAAGTGAAATCTGTAGTGAAGAAGTGGCTCAAAGAACAGTCAATAGAATTTACAAGCGGGGATACATGCTATGTGGAGAAGTAGGGCTGTGATCCACAGAGGACCAGCTTCATTTTGATGTATGATACATGTTCCTGTGTTGGTAATTATAACTGTCCTAAACAAAATGGCATTACTTTTTGATCACCCTCGTATTACAATTCAGCAAACGGTCGATTGAAAAAAGTAGTTTTTAGTTGTTTGGTTTAATGGCATATCAACCCTTTTAGGTTATTTAATGCCAAATCTTTTTTATATATATGATTTGCTTAAGAAATAATTTTCATTAACTTCATGTGTATTAATAAATACTGGTGATTGAGCTCAGCCACCACCTTCGAAAACCTATATGATAAAAAGCGGTGCTAGTTTGCCTAAGAGCAATTTGAAGAAATGGTCAGGGCAATCATATAGTTGCTAGGGCTTGACATGACCAGCTGATTGATCAGATGGGACCTCTCTAACTACTCGTATAACCCAAGTTAGAGGCAAAGAGGAGTGTTGCATGTCATGGGACCACTTAGTACCAGAATCATGGACTGCTCCACCACAACAATCCTGTATTTAGGTATCATGGGTCGCCACACACAGCCAAGCAGGTGGCCCCATTGGAGGGGCCTTAGCCCTCTGCAGAGGTGCAGTCAGTGTATTCTACAGCCCCAACTGTAGCGTAATTAAATGGTCTATGGAGAATTTGGATTGAAAAGAAAATGGTAATCGGATTTCTGGGTAAAGAGAAAGAGAAAAAAAAGAAATAAGAACAAAAAAAAATAAAGTTTTAAGATTCTAAGCACTCAATGTATGTCAGCCAGTGACCGGTCAATAACCCCTGAACTAGATTTTAAAAAAACGGAAGTCACAAATTTTCTGCAGAAGAGCGGAAATGGATATGTCCCTTTCCCCTCCCTAGGGCCACAAACCGAAGTAAAGGGAACTTTCTTTTTCGCTAGGGTCTCTCGAGGAGATGGGTGTTATTTTTGGGAGCTTGCTGGGGGTGGAGTTTTGGCTGAACTATGAGCAGCGAGAATAATAGGGGTAATGAATGAAAGAAAAGTTTGACCTTACTCTTCCTCTCTGAAGAACCCACGAAGTGAGTGAAAAATAAACAATCCCTTTTTGACTCTGCGACACACTATTCTTTCGTATTTTTTTTTGGGGGGGGGGAACCCACTGTCTATGTGAATGTTGCTGTTTGTGTGTGACCTACAAGCTAACCAGTCTTACTACTAGGCACCTTAAGCCTTTTATGGCGCTGTGACCACACTATACCAACTAACAGGGCAGGGAGAAAAATGTAGTAAAGAATGTTGAGAACAGAAATACAGAATATTTACCTGAACTTGAAAGATCTGCTTACATTTTAAACAAATGAAATCTTTTTCATATTCCAACATTTTTATCACAGTTGTCCTTATCACAGTGCCTGAAAGACAGACAAAACAAATTGCAGGTTACTAACTCATAAACATTTATGTTTTGTTTTCTCTATTTTGTAACTGTCAAATATTGACAGATTAATTTTTCTTTTAAAGTAAATGAAATATTCATTTTTAAATCCAACATATTTAGAATAGAGATATTTAAAATTTGTAGTATTTCTACACTATTTTGTCTTATTAGAGCAGTGTTCCTCAAACTTCATTCTGTTTTTTTTTTACTTTAGGGCAAGTGAAACACTAGGATTATAATGAAGATGCTTTTTTTTTTCTTTTAAATGTATAAAAATATATTTACAGTTAGCTTGAAATGGTGGTGGAAGAAAAAGAAAAACATGGATACAATTTTACTGCATCCTTTTAGATTTTTGTGCGTCAGGGACACAGGATGCCTACCTATAAACATCTCTGCTATTGTAACAGTCAAATATTGACAGATTTTTTAAATTTTTTTATAAACTTTCCAAAATATAACAAGAAGTCAGGAAAAAATATAAGATAAAATAAAAATTCTGATATAAAATAATATTTAATGCTGAACCTGTAACTGAAAGAAAATTTCCAATATCTGCACTTTTGGGAAGGGATGTTCTTTGTAATTCTGGAAAATCAGGCAATGCCATGATACGTGCATGGACATTTTGTTTCACTGTCTGCAAAGATAATAGGAAGAAGAAGAAGAAAAAAAATCAAAATTCCTTAAATTTTGCTGAAATTAATTTTTTTTAGAGCTAATAAGAATTCTAATTAGCATTTCATAGCTATCTTCACTATATCAAAATTTGGATAATAAAAACAAAAAGAAATTTTTTTAATTTATTGCAAACACAGACCTTACAAATTTATTCAGTTGGAAATTGGACTGGAAATGGCTTTATTCAAAGTGAATTTTAAGTGTATTGCTCTAATAAAAATCTATGATGTGTCATTTTTTGCTGGGTTATGGTTACATACACAGTGATGCTGATAGCTTTTTGATTTAGTGCATCCTGGGACGTACATATTTGCTTTGAATGAGTCCTGGGAAGGTTAATGGGTCCCAACTAAAGTTTCTTAATAAATTGTAGGGTTTTTATTTATAATCTGGGGAAACAATTAAAGCCGTCTAATCCCTACCTTGTAACCTTGTAATTCATTTCTAAAAAATTATTGAAATATATTTACAGTTAGCTTGAAATGGTGAGGGAAATAAAAAGAAAAAACACTGGGACACATGGATATGATTTTACTGCATCCTTTTAGATTTTTGTGTGTCAGGGATGCAGGATGCATACCTATCAGCATCTCTGCATACAAAGAGAATTTTAGAAATAGATATCATCATCATCGTCAAGACATGCTGAGAGCACAGATTCCCTTGACTCTCACCATCTGTCCCTATTGGCCATCGATCTAGGTATGTCCTTTAGATGGCACCCAGTGTCCAAAATTACATTATACTTTATAAGATCATTGGAGATTAAATGAGTTTTTGTATTTGATTTCCAAGACAACTAGAAGCAAACAATTTATTCTATTACGATTACTAGCAAAAACATTGGCCCCCTCTGGGTGCAAGTATTTAAATTTTAATGTAATAAAATATTAGATTAAATTAAAAAGACTGACAAAACTTAATATGAACGCATATTAAAAAATTTTGGTTATTTCCTATAAGTCTAACATAAATTATTTATTTATTTTCCCATTAAACTGACCCTAAAACCCTAACTCTAACCCCATCTTCTTTTTTCCTAGTAGATCAATAAATAAATAAATAATTTATCAGTCAAGAGTGGTTCGCCTTTGATCATGTTAGACTTATAGGAAATAACCAAATTTTCTATATAAAATTATACATAGGATTGCTTTTAATTTGAGAATAAAACACTAATATTAGAAATCAATAACACCAAGTAATAATTCATTAAATCTGGTTTTCTTAAAACCAGTATGAAAATTATTCACACCTTATACTATGTAAACCTTTATTTCTTCATGATATATATAAAACACTTTGCAGGATTCTGAACTCGTTAATAACATGGGTGGTTTTCAGCTAGACTTTTAAAAGAGACATTGTTAATATATATCATTAATTAATATTACATAATGACATATATCTAAACGAATTGTGATGTTGATAGTGACATAGTTTCAGTTATAGACAGATAGATACATAATCTCCATTATAATAAGATATGTAAAAAAGACAAAACAAGCTCTAAATAAAAAAAATCAGACAAAGTTCAATAAAGATATTAATTACTTTCACTTTCACAGTGATGCTGATAGCTTTTTAATTTAGTGCATCCTGGGACACACATATTTGATTTGAATGAGTCCCCAGGAAATTGGATGGGTCCCAACTAAAGTTTCTTAATAAATTGTAGAGTTTTTATCTATGAATAACTAAAGCCACCTAACCCCTACCTTTGTACCCCATACAGTGTAATTCATTTCCAAGAAAATATTGAAATATATTTACAGTTAGCTGGAAATGGTGGGGGAAGAAAAAAAAACCACTGGTACACATGGATATGATTTTTCTGTGTCTTTTTAAATTTTTATGCGTCAGTGACGCAGGACGCATCTCTGCCAGTTAATATAAAATTAGTTGGTAACCATAAAAATTCTCCTAAATCTCTGCTTTCAAATTCAGATGACAATAAAACCTGTTTAAATGACCTGAAAAGAAGACTAGAAGGAGAGTTACCATGTGTGGACTTTCAAGATGAACTTTCTGGATAGTTGTCTGAGCTTTTACGAGAGCAGCATCAAACAATGGCAATAATTGAACTGGGCTATGAATAAGGACATCAAAGACAGGTATGTTACTCTCAAACAGGGTGGGAGCGCTGTAAGGAAAGAAAGAGAAAGAAAATTAGAGAAAATTAACATCAAGTCAATTATGTTACTAACATCACAAAGAAAGAAATCAGGAAGTGTTAAATTAAAATGATTGTTAAAAATATTTGAGACACCCCCAAAAGTAAGCTGAAGGAGGTTTTAGTTATATTTTAACATTTATTTACTATGGGTTACAACATTGTTTACGCCGACTGTGACATACACAAAAGATAAGTTCCGGTTTGTTCGGAGATCTCAGATACCCTTGAAAAACTTGTCAATGGTTATTTTATGCAGAGATGTTAGGGATTCACATTCATTATTTGCTCCTTCAAGTGAAGGAGAAAATAATGCAAATCAGACTCCACATTGAGCAGGTTTTGTGCCTTAAACTTGATAAGAAGAAGAAAAGAAGAAAAAAGAAAAAGAAAAAAAAAAGAAAAAAGAAGAAAAAAAAGAAAAAGAAGAAAAAAAGAAGAAGAAAAAAAAGAAGAAGAAAAAAAAGAAGAAGCACAAATGATTAATTAATGTGTGGAGGATGATCCCTAATTAGTACCGAGCCTATTCTAGTAGTGACCACCTCAGCTATTTCATAGGATTTCAGGTTTATATAGGTTTAAAATATTTTAACAGATATAAGTAATTCTTTAAAGAAGAACAAAGGTTATTGATTTTAAAGAAAAATGCCCGACTCATGCAATTTGTTAATATCAAAAAATCATCTCTGGGTCTACCAAAATATAATTCCTAATTAGTAAAGTCAGCTGAACAGTGAGGAGGTCTATCCCCTTTTCACTAGCACTAGACCAAGGAGATTTTTTTTTTTTTTTTTTCTGAGTTGGTGTGCCACTCAGATGCTGTTTACTGCTTAGGTCAGATTACAGAAGCTGTGCTACTCATGCGCTGAGCCCTTGAGGACTGGTATCAAACCTAGAACTTTGCGATTCCTAGGCAGATGCTCTACCCAACTGAGCTAAACCTGACCCTATATTGAAAATTAATACTATTAATACTAATAATATTAACACAAATTAATCAACTATAATTACATGAAATAAGCCACTGGAAATGAAATAGAAAATTATATTATTAGCTCAGTTGGTAGAGTGTTCGGCTAGAAACCACAAGGTTCCTAGTTCGATACTGGCCCTCGCCAACTCCGCGTATGAGTAGCATAGGGATCTGTGCGGTAAAGTAAGGAGCTGATGGTAGGTGTGGCACTCCACATCAGACGCAAAAGCAATCTCCTTGGTCTAGTGCTAGTGAAAAGGGGATAGACTCCCTTGCTGATTGGCTGATACCAACTTTAGGCCACCCCAACGACTTTACTTTACTTTTTACTTACATATAATTAAAACGAAAAATAATGGATAATAATAAATAAACAATATGTAGGAGTGATAAGACTTTCAGAGCACTTTGTAAATTATTATTGGTTTTCGACAACCTTGTAGAAGGATCTGAGAGTTGTGTTAAAGAAAAGAAAAAAAACAAAAAAAAAACAAAAAACAAACAAAATTAAAATGAAAGAAATACTTGCGAAAATTAATTAATTAATTAATATGTTAGCAATAATAGAAAAACATTTTATGTATTCATTTTTTTTTTTTACATATACAATTAATATAGTGATACCTGCCCACTGGATTTAAAGGAGCAGGGTTGGGTTTACTGCCCAGTAACTGAGGTGTCCCTCTTGAGGGGGAATGCCAATGGGATCAACCCATTTTTTTGTGCCTGCCATCACGTGAGCTTTGATTCGTGGGTGGTCCCACATTTATAGGGCCTTGTGCCTGACCCACATACGTAAATATACAATTAATATAGAATACAAAAGTAAGTCCATATTATCAAGTCATAATATTCAATCATTCTTTTTATGGTTATTTCCTATAAGTCTAACATGATCAAAGGGGAACCACTCTTGACTGATAAATTATTCATTTTCCCATTAAACTAACCCTAAACCCTAACCCCGTCTTCTTCTTTCCTAGTAGATCAATATATAAATAAATAATTTGTCAGTCAAGAGTGGTTCCCCTTTGATCATGTTAGACTTATAGGAAATAACCCTCATTATTATCACTATTATTTAGATGACAAATATTTTTAACTAGTTGAAGTAACAATTAAAAAAAAAAAATAATAATAATCTTAATCCTTTGTCACAAGGCAAATTAGAGGTGTCTACTCACACATTTTCACAATATTTTATCCTTTATTTTAAATACAGTTTGAGAGCCACATATGATTCTCAATCATGTCACAGGAAACACAGAGTCACATGTGGCTCTCGAAACAGTGAAAGGGTTAAATGCACGACCTAAGCTATGGATTACATAGCACCACTACTGTTCTTCGACAAGGATGGTTTTGGCATTAAATAACCCACGAATGTTGACATGCCAAAGATCAGAAAGAGGAATTTAATAACTTAAAGCATTTTTATTGCTCTTAGTTCATTCAACGCCATAAATTTTAAATCTAAATATCTAAGCCAAGTGAATTTAGAAGTAGTTATAGATTCTTTATAATTATTAGTCAAATAATAAAGAATGTTTATGAAAACATTGGTGAAATAGAAGTCACAACGGAAATCTAAACATTTAGTTATTTTGATGTAAGGGACATAACTGTATGTGCTTAAATTAGATATTATTAAACACTTTTTGTTTATTCATTTTGTGAAAGTCTGCTAGTCATGGTTGGTTGGTTGGTTTCTTTGTTTAATGGCATATTAACCTTACTGGGCTATTTAATGCCAAAGCCATCCTTGTAGAAGAACAGTAAAAAAATAAAGTTGTGGAGTGGCCTATTGTTGGTATCAGTAGGACAGCAAGGGAGTCTGTTTCTTTTCCGCTAGCGCTAGGCCTGGGAGATTTTTTTTTTTTTTGTTGCTGAGGTGGAGGGCCACACCTATCGTCCGCTCCCCACTTTATCACACAAATCAGATTACCTAATCTGTGCTACTCATGCACTGAGTTGGCAGGGACCAGTATCGAACCAGGAACCTTGTGATTCCTAGGTGCTCTACCGACTGAGCTAAACTGGTAGTAGTACTATTTAATCCATAGCTGGGGTAGATGAAGGGGTTCATACCTTTCCCAAGAGTATTAGTCAGAAAGTGAACATAATAGTGCAACTGGAGTTCAAACTCTTATTACAATGTTGCAGTCCAGTACATTAGCCACTATGCCATAGGGACTCCCACAGTGAGTCAGAGAATTTTATGAAGATTTTTTCAGTTCTAATGTCTACTTTAGGGATAATCAATCGTGTCAAATTTACATTTTTATGAAAATTTGACTGTTAGTTGATTTTTCCTTAAAACTTTTTAAAAAGACGGTAGTCATAACCTGTTTTTGGCTACATTAAATTTCAATTGATTTAATGGCAGGAAAATGTAAACATTGTTTACATTCATAATTTTCATTATTTTCGTAAGCTGAAAAATCTTTTTAAAAATCATCAGGAGTTTTTTTAATGTTTCTTCTTTTGAATGGTTCAAAAATTTTGAAGATAATATTAACCTTTATTCAAGTTTCATTGAGTTAAACATAAAGGGGGTAAATTTGACATGGCAGATTGGACATCACTAGTCTACTTCTTTATCATTAGTTCAGAATTCCAAATACTGTAATTCTCATCTCAGACCTCCAAATAAATTTTATCAAAATTAACAAAACAAAATAAAATAAAATAAACATCACTTACTCAACAACAATTGGAAAATGGTTATCTGTGTCATCTAACAACAGAATCTGAACAAGATCCTCTTTATGATTCTCAATGCTGTATAATTCCAGAATAGCTGGAAAGAGAGAGGGAAAAGAAATACAATCATAAGATTATCAGTCAGCAAAATGGCCTATTGTCGGTATCTGCACTGTAAAGTGGAGAAGTGGCGGTAAGTATAGTGCGCTGATATTGACAATAGATCACTCCACCAACTTCACTATTTACGAATAAGTGACAATTGTGAGGGTTAAAATAAAATTAAAATATAAAAAAATAACAAACTCCCATGAGCCTTCAGACCGGGAGAACCTTGCAAGCATATGCAGAAAACGGACCCACTTCTGACCCCCAAGATAATCTCTCGGCCATTCGAACTTAGGCCTTAACTGTGTCAAGTCACTACTACTGGCCAGGGAGAAATTTTCTTGCCACGTTGTGGCTATGACCTCTGAATAAAGCCTAAATCCTAAAACTACCTTTTGTCTTTGTCTCTTCCTTTCTTTCCTTGAATTCATTTCAGCACGACCATCAAATATGATGGGATTAAAAGCAAGCCCTAGGAATATGCACCAACAATAACCAGCTACCTTTAAACCTAAAACACTAAACCTCTTGTAGCCCCACATAATTTTCTTTGGTTGTAGGATGTTTCAGCCATATATATTTTCCCCCAGAATATTTTGGACGCACTTTGATTTTAAAGTAAAAATAAAATACTTGGGATGTACAAATACGCGCACCTGCTAAAGCAAATTTTTAAAATCCCCCCCAAATCGACTAATTATCGGATTTTAATAAAAATTTTGTTATTTAAATAAATAAATAAAAGATGAGGTTTCTTTTAAAAGACGTGTTTTTTTTTTTAAATTCTGAAGACTCATTTTTTAAAAATTGTTTTATTGTCATGTGCCCCCTACCACCACCACCATTTTGTATTTTACAGTACACAGCTGAGCTTTTATTATTTATTCAACTAAAAATTTTATTACATTTTAAAAGTACATTTCTTTTTAGTTTTCTATCCTAAATTATTGAAATATAGATTCAAACAAAAAAATTGTTATTCAATAATTGTCGCCTTTCTTACAAAAATTGCAAAAAAATTCTTTAAAAAAAATTTGTTAAATGATTTAAAAAAAAAAAAAAGAAGTGATTTAGGAGAAATTTTATGGTTACCAACTAATTTTATATTATCTGGCAGAGATGCTGATAGGTACGCGTCCTGCGTCACTGACGCATAAAAATCTAAAAAGATGCAGTAAAATTGTATCCATGCATCCTAGTGTTTTTCTTTTTTCTCTGTATGCCATACAGTGTAATTCGTAACCCTTACCTTGTACCCCATACAGTGTATGGGATACAAGGTAAGGGTTAGATGGCTTTAGTTGTTCAAAATAAAAACTCTAATTTATTAAGAAACTTTAGTTAGGACCATCAAATTTCCTGGGGACTCATTCAAATCAAATACATGCGTCCCAGAATGCACTAAATTAAAAACCTATCAGCATCACTGAACTAACTGGTAAACATGGTTTTTTTTTTCTCAGCAAAATAACTAACAAAACCAGCAGTGAATTATTTATGAAAGGTTTAATTGTCATTTGACACTTTTTAACTTAAAGTCAATGAGCAAGTCTTAGGTTGAAAAACATTTTTAAATATTTTTAAACCTAAGAGACGGCGAATGCTACTGGCCCAAAAGAGCGTTGAAAATGTTTAAAGTTAATAAAAAAACAATTCTTAATTAAATGTTTTAGTGTCAAAAATCAAGATACATAAAACAGCGATATTGAAAAACTAAAGAGTCGTTAGAAAGAGCTGACAAAAAATTGATAAGAACTACTATACATTTCAAGAAGTAGAAGAGAATAAAATTAACTTAGTTTTTTTTTTTTCTGTTGTGAGTGTAAAAGTTGTTCTAAAATATACTAATTCATTTTTAACAAAGACGAAGAGCAGTAGATTTAACCCCAAGAAAATCAATTAAGTTTTTTTTTTTTTTTTTTTTTTTTAATGCATGTTTTTAAAGAAAGTTCAAATGGAAATAACGGTTGGTTGGTTGGTTTGTTTGTTTTTTACGACATAACCCTTTTCGGGTCATTTGAAGCCGAATAAAGTACTTTTGATAAACAAAAGAACCCAGGTTGCTTACAGTATTAGCGATTGTTTTAGCAGTCACCCAATTAAACTTTGAATAGGCTCATCGGTGCTTAACTTCGGTGATCTAGCTGGTCCGTTGCTTGGATAATAGTAGGATATAAGTACCTAGTGTAAAGCATTTCAAATTGAATTGAAAATATTCACAATAAACAAGAATTAATTTATCAAAAAACTAGTCCAGTAGTTGAATTTTCTTTTTCTGTCTGCTAGCCATAAGATTATTATTGTCAGCTTAGTTTGTTTTTATTTTTTATCAATATATTTATGACAGAAAAAAAAATGACACTATTTCGTAAGTTTTTACTTAGGATTGACTCTTATGTTTATTGAAGATACCCCCCCCCCAAAAAAAAAAAAGTTTGTTCCATGGATCTGTCAGTGTGATGAAAATTGTTTTCCCATACCAGTTACTCCTGGATTTGTCTAGGTATAATTTGAAAATTTGTTTCGGACACCTGTTACATTGACAGCTTGGTCGATGTTATGCAAGTGTAAACAAACCCGATATATACTATAATAATCAACATTGAAAAGATTTTCACCAACAAAAATGAATTTAAAAACAAAATAAATTAATGAAATTTACTAAAATAAGTTGTGTAGGAAGTTAAACTTAAAAATAATAATGTAAAAGAAAAAGGTGTAAATATAATGCATTGTATGTATTATTATTGGGTTTGTATGTTAATGTGGTCTTAGACAAAATATTATTATTTCAAAGATTTAAGTAATTTATGGGGGAAAAAAACAATGTAATGAGGACGCTTGAAAATTAACGGACAAAATATTATTTACGACATCATTTTTAGATTCAAATATCGATTTCTTTTTATCCGAAGATTTTTTTTTCTCCATTTTCAGCTAAGGTAACATCGAGAAGATATTGCTATTGAATATTTTTTTAAAGTTCGGTAGTTTCAACAAAACACAAATAAATAAAATTGTAAATATTTTTTTAAATTAATTAAAAATCTTTTAAAACTAACAGACACGATACATTAACTTTTTTCTTTTTCTTTATTTAAATGAGCAATAGCATTGGTTTCTCAACCAACAAGAAACGAACGTAAAAAATTGGTAAAGACCGTAAACTAAAATAATTATATTAAGACATCATAAATTATTGTCGCATACCTTTAAACTCCTCCACTTCGGTATCCTTCAGTTGCTGGCTCATATTGTCAATTAATGAAAGCTAAAATTAAACACATTTCACTTAACCACACAATAAAAACATGCTTTCATATTCCCGCCATAATTATATAACCGAGATTTTCCGAGAGTTCATTGCTTATGTAAAGAAAAAAAAACAAAACAAAAAAACAGACTTGTCCTACACAATGTCAAGCACTTGTTGAATTTGACAACTATTGACTAATAAACAAAATGTGTACTTTTACCCCACGAGACAACATTTCATAATAAATCATAAAGTTTTTCTAATCGGTAAAAATAAATAAGGGAACACGGATTAATTTTAAAATTAACTACGGACTACTCCGCTAGAATTTTTTTTTCAAACCGAAAAGTCCGGTTACCTCTTTTCAACTCGAGTTTATATAAATATATATTCGTTTGTTTATTCTTATATATCATAATTATTTATTTATATACAAGAATAAATATTTATTTATAATTTTGTTTCCCTCTGTTATCGAAACATAATTATACTCATTTCTTTTAGAACACGTTGGAAAAATGAGAGGCTACCCCCATTGATTAAGGATTTTGTAATTCAATTACAAAATCATCTGTGCATATGTTCACAGGGCCCTTCCATTTGGAAGCTTTGTTGAAAACTTTACTAAATAAAGTACTTTTTAATCGCTTTTGAAAACTTATGTATTTTCGTTTTGAAACTATTTTTGTTGTCATTTCTTTTATTTAAAAAAAAAAGTATTATAGTTACAAATTAGTGCGCTGATAACTTTTGCACACGCGATTATATAATCAATTAACCAAATAAAAGTAGAAATAACCCAACTTATTTTTTTACTGATGTGTTGCGAAAGATATATCTTTCGCAACACATCAGTAAAAAAATAAGTGATATCACACTAAAGTTCATACAACACACGCATTAAAATTTATTGAGTACAAGTACACTTTTTTACATGAATAACCAGGGAAATAAATTCGACTTTTTGCCTCTTTCTTTAAAAGATCAGCATTCAGAATCCTGCCCTTTAAGACTCGGATATTGATGATCAGTAAATATTACTGACGAAGAAATGACATTCGCTTACAACTCCCAATTAACCACGTGTTTTCCATTCAAGTTGCTAACATGTGCGTACTACACAAATTAAATAAATCACACTGCTACAGATTTTCAACCACAAAATAATTTTAATTCACTACATTTCGAAAAATAAGCCTACAACTTTTAATATTTCAACCAAGAAAAAAATAATAAGCACGAGCGACAACGTAAATAGTAGATTTGTGGTTAATATTTGTTTTGTTTGTGATGACAAAAATTGTTAGAGGTCAGGTCAATAGTGGATCCGTTTCAGCACTGTAGTCGTAGTTAAGTAGTAGTGGATCTTCTTATAATCTTTTCTTCTTTTTTTATATATATATAATAAACACTTGATAAAATAACTAAATTAATAGAAATAATCTAAAATGTGCATTATTAAATACAGAAAAAAAACTACGTATCTTTCATTTTTATATATTATATAAAAATGAAAGATACGTATTTATTGCGAGGAATAGTAAAGAAGTTTCAATCTGAAGACGACGGTGCAAACAATCAAACGTGTTGTCCAGGAAGAGCGAAATACTCGGAGTCAATATTTTGATTCCTCCTCAAGAAATTGGATAAATTTCGTAAAGACTCTCAAAATTTTCAAATATGTCTCTTTTAAGAACATTACGATACACTTTGAAACCGGTTTTAGATTCTCGGATTCAGATAGTGTCTCTCTACCATAAAAATGTAAGTGCGTAAAAAAATATATTTATTAATTTGTATTTTCACTATATTTTTTGTTATGTAACATAACATCTTTAACTGCAACGTAATTTCGGCTTTCCTGTGATTTTCATCTGTTGAATGATGTAAATCTTTATATAATTACTTTAGATTTACATTTAAAATAACGTATTGAATGAATCGGTCAATTAATTTTTAAAAGAAAGAAAAAAAAAAAGGAAACATTAAAAAAAAATTGAATATTTGTTTAGATATTAATCCAAAAAAGTAATCCAGGAATTTCAAAGAATATGACTTGTAGGGCCCAAGGATTTATGCGACGATTACTCGGGATTTCTGTTTTGATTAGATTATATTGAGTTTGTTTAAATTTTTATCACACTACCTTAAATGAAATGTGAATTTGAATCCTCGCATCTACGTCTAACTCTAACAAAATAAAACAATCCTTATTCGAATTTTAAAAAGCAAAACCTTAACTAGGGGGGCTGGAAGTTTTTTTTTGTTTTTTTTGTTTTTTCTATGGTGTCATTTATAAGAAAAATGGAATGAAATCATTTAGAACCAACAGGAAAAGAAAAGTGGCGTTTCGGTAAAGTTTTAAATGATGTGATGGCGAAATTAAGTTTAGTTTTTAAGCTTTTAAAATCAACTTTTTAAAATAATAGGTTGGTGTCCAATTTGAATTCGAGTTTACTTTATTTTAAAAATATATCTTTCATTATCCTACAGAATGTTAAAGTAAATGACGATTATATAATAGACATCACTTTTTTTTTATCTCTTTGGTTTTTAATATAAAATGCACGGAGTTGATTCAGAGACAAATTGTATAGAGGGGAGGAGCAAGGCACATATTTTGAAAATGTTGAAATTTTTTTTTAAACTTAACTTGGAGGGGGAAAAGCCTGGAAGTTTCTTTATTTCTATGATGTAATTCGTGAAAGAAATGAATAAAATCGTGAAGAACAGGAAAAGATTACATATTATTTTGGTTGGAGCCAGAATTTAAAATGTTTATAAAAAAATTTAAAAATATTAAAAAAAAAAAAAAAAGCCTATGCGTAGTTCCAGGTGAGGGAGAGTAGTCTTCCTCCCTTCCAAATGGCATATTTGCATTAAACTAAAAGGAGAATGACCAAAATACCCCTCCAGTCGTGTATGACGTATGAGTGCGCAATTCAATAAAAGATGCGAACTGCTAAACTTCATTACACAGGTGATCAAGCCACACCTTGAAAATGGTGCAATAGAGTGCCACAGATTCTCGGAATAAAACTCCTTAAGTTTTCAATTCAAAGTTTTTTTCTTCTCCTAGACCGGTTGCCTTACCAGGGTTAAAGATCCCAGTCTACCCTTAAAGGCTCGAGTAAGATTCCCGATGACCCCCCCCCCCCCAAGGAAACTGCTCAAAGAACTGGACAACTTTTGTCTCAATCAGCTAATAATTTAAATTCGACCTTGTGTTACATTTGCCCTCGTAGGGAAGCAAATAAAGATTTAAAAAACCTTCCAAAATATAACTCTTAAGGAGAGGTCATTAAGTGTACAAGTACCCATTATATTTTTGTGTAGTTGTTGGAGTCTTGGGAGCCAAAATTAAGCTTTAAAAATGTGCCTTTGCAGTTTCCTTTATAATAATTTTTTTTTTTTTTTATAAATTCCTGAGCCAGAGAGACTATTAGAGAAAAATATTGCTCACAATCAGGACACTAAGGTCCTAGAAAGTAAAGGTAAAATCTACCATAAGTACAAAAATAATTTGCATAATTTTATTTTTTAAATCCTGTTGAAAAAAAAATTACTTTATTTTTGTTTTAAATGCCTATAAAAAACTGTCACCGCTCTCTTTTTTTCTTTTTTTCCTGTGTTTTTTTTTTTTTTTTTTTTCCTTTTTTTATGTAACCATTTAAGTCTTTTGTGAAGATTTATGCAGTGCTCTAAACAATCTCTATTATCAGTATTTTAAAACATTTTTAAAGTTTCTTCTTAGAAATCAACAGATACTTATACAAATATGACAGTTTTAAATAGAACATCATTATTGTTTAAAATCCAAATTGTGATAAAAATATACTTAATAATCTTTGATCTCTCTATTATCTCCATTAGGAAAAAATAAATAAACAAGTGAGGATAGTGCCAGTGGCAATTTAGGGTTAAAGTTGATGCAACTCTTTTCTTTTTACTTGACATTGCATCACTGTTAAAAATACTTTGATTTTTTTAATTTTTTTTTATCCTGACTAGGTGATTGACCATTTCGAAAACCCAAGAAATGTGGGTTCTCTGGACAAAAATGATAAGAACACAGGAACAGGTCTTGTTGGTGCACCTGCATGTGGAGATGTTATGAAACTTCAGGTAAGTACATGAATTATAACTATAAAAGATATGATGGCAAACTGTTCATTGTTTCAGATTATCTATTATACTAAATTTGGGTGAATCAATGATTGTTTTGCTAAAGGCTTTTTTGCTATTTAGTTTAATGACACAAAATGCATCCCAAAATATTCCTTAGTTTTGAGATTAAGTTATGTTTGGAAAAAAATCCTTTTTATTTGATTCTAATTAGTCATAATTTGCAATCGAGTCAGAAATTCACCCATCTCCTACTGCACATTCTGCCTGTCACATTCCCTCTCTCTATATGTATATCTTGATTAACCACTCCTTATATATATTAGTTTCTCTATGAGTGTAAAGAGAGAGATTGGAGAGTGTGAGTGGTGAGTTGAACTTACCACTTTATTCATATGTTAATTTTCAGCAGTTAACAGCTGGCTTATATGTAAGACGGATCGGTTTTTGACTTAATTGCAAATTTTAGCAATGTTTTTTTTTGGGGGGGGGTATTCTCCAGTCATTTTTTTTTTTTTTTTTAAATATAATTTGTTTTGCAAACTAACTTTCTTCCTGATCACAATTATGATCACCCATAGCTCAATAGGTGACCCAATGGGTCACATTTTTCTAGTATACGATTATTTGTTTGCTGAATATTTTCATGGTTTGTGTAGAATAGCTGAATAGTTTGGTTGATATTATTCATGTTGACATTCATTCAAACTGAAACTTCCTCTCAAGTGTTTTTGTGTTTTTTTTTTTTTTGTTTTTTTGTCTCATTTCACCTTTTACCATACTAGGGTTTATGACCTGATTTGACTGCAAATATTTAAAGGTTAGATATACTAGCAAAAATATGCACCCTCCAGGCGCATATATTTAAGTTTTAATGTAATGAAATATATCAAATTAAGAAAAACTAAATAAGAATTTTATTCTAATTGATTTCTATTAATGATATTACTTTTAATACATTTGAGAATAAAACAATATCGGAAATCAATAACACCAAGTAATTATGTATTAATCCCAGTTTTGTTTTAAAACAAATATGCAAATTATCCTTATCATATACATTGTAAATTTTCATTCCTTAGTGATATATAACATACATTGCTGGATTCTAAATGCTTTAATAACATGGGCTGTTTTGAGGCAAATCTAACCTGGCAAGTTTTTAATAGGGGACATGGTTAATAAATAAGATGCTAGTTATGATTAAATAATGATTATTTAATAATCCTTAAGAGAATAACATAAATAACTGAAGAAATTGTGACGTCATTGTTGACATAGTTTCGGTTACAGACATCAATTATAATAAGAAATACTTCCTCTGATAAATTTCTTGCACTTATTTTATTTATATTACATCAGTTATTGATTATGAAGTGTATTTCCTCTAGTGGCAATATTTTGACAATAACAATTTTGATTAAAGCATAATCCATTTTATAGCAACTTATCTGTAGATATTTGAGACCATTGTTTTAACTTGATAATAAATATAACTTTAATCAACTTTGCAAAAAATCTTAAGCGGAGTTTAACAGGTTTGAACTTTTAGATTTTTCCTTCTCCTAGACTGGTTGACTAAACCAAGGTTAAAGAGCCCAATCTGCTTTACTATTTACCCATAGTTGGAGGGAGAATAGTTGGATGCATATCTTTCCCAAGGGTATTAGCACTATGTGAAAATACAACCAGCCTTATCCACGATTTGAACTCTGGTTGCCGAGTCCATTTTCTGATAATAACCATTACACCACACACCTCCCATAAAAAAAAAGATCATAAGTCAAATAATTTGTTTCTTCTATTTGATTCTATATATCCAATAAAGTATTTATCCAACTCTTCTTCACAAGGACTGATTCGACATAGTCAAATTTTATGTGGGGACCATTTACATGTCCTGTTGGTATTTCTCTTTTTTTGGATGTATCATATATTGACAAATATTTTAAGTACAATGGAGACAGTGACCTCCTAGAACTGGACTTTCAAATTTTGGCACTTCAGCTTTCAAAGGACAAGAAATTACTGCCTTATTTCTTTCTTTGTAATTAATTGAATACAAGTCATCCTTTCACACTTTTAAAAATAAATTTTTCACATTAATGATATGAGAAAATATTCATTTATGCTCTTAATATTTGCATCACATTTTATTAATGTTTACCCATTTAAAATTCCTATAGTTTAATGAATTGATAATTGATTTCCTTGATTTTATGTCTTGTACATATTGCTGAAAAATGTCTTTCTCTTAAGTTTAATAGTTTAATCAATTTGTAAATAATTGTAAGAGTTGAATTAAAAACACATTTGGAAATTGTAATTATTAAAAAATTAAAAAAACTATATTTGAAATATATCTCAACAAAGAAGTATTATCTGTATATGATATCACATTATTTATTTTTATTTTCAAATGAAACAATGCTAATCATTATTATTAATTTTACCCCCTATTTTTATCTCTTTAAATTTTTGGTTGCTTTATTTTTTTTTACCATTCATTTGGATCATCATTTCTATAAGAAAAAAAAAAAACAATGCAAATCAGAAACATAAGGAGGGAGAGGGATTTTGAGTTTCACTGAAAGTTTATTCTTTATCATTTTTAATCTCCATTGTCAAAAAGGTGCCCCAAGGTAGTTGCAATGGGGGGGGGGTTAAAAATTAACATTTTTCTATGAAAAATACAAGTAATAATAACACCTATTTGAACAAGAAAAATACTAGTTTATTAATAGGTAACTTTATTTCATAGCTACAGATTTTGATATTGAACTCTGTTTTAATGGTAATTATTAATGTCTTGTAATTTCTCACAAAAATTTCTTTTGTCTTAAAAAAAGATTTCTTTCCTGCACCATGATTCAACTATTCAGTGTCTTTCAAGTGACTTTCAAGTGACTTTTCAAAGTTATAAAATTGATTTTATAATATCTATGAATTCATTAACTATTATAATTTATGAAATGGTGCATTCGACATTACTCACTACCTGCAAATCTATTTCAGTAAAAGTGAATATTGCTACAAAATCTATTACCATATTTAATAAGCAATAGTTCTAAAGATAGTTACATTATTATTTTGATTATTTTTTCTTTTTATTTTTGGTTGCCTTATTTTTTTATTTTTTTTATTGACACTCATCATTTCTACAACAGGGAAGAACATTGCAAATTAGAAACAAGTGGAAGGGGCACAGATCTACAATGGTTAATTTTTATAACTTTAAACAGATATGAATATATTATTATTATTACAGAACTTATCCTAGATAATTAAATTAATTATCATTAAAAACTTTAAACTATTTAGGTGTTATTTACAAATATATATATATATATGTCTATCTTGAGTTTTTTCCAATTTTGTAATATTTTTACTCTGCATACTTTCTATCGGTTGAATTTCATCCTAATTATTTCAGCTTAAAAAAGATTCTGTTTAATTCAAATAACTGACTATATTAATCTTTTTTAAATTATCAAAGTGATCATTTCTTATCAGCATAAGATTTTTATATTTAATTTTCTTGTGAGTTAAATCAAAACAAAATAGGGAAATTATTTCTGTTGATGCATAATCTTTAAGTCACAACATTACTTCAGTGTACAATACTTTTATTTTTAAATGTGGTAAAATGAAAATAATTTATGTAAAGAAAAAAATATCCCTTCATCATCTATACATATACAAATGGCAGTTGGTGTGTATGTATGTATGTATTTATGTATGTATGTGTCTGGATGAAACTAAGAAATTATAACAAGTAAATATATATACACATTAGATATCACCAGTTCTTGCTTTTTGAACAAAAATTACGAAGATTTGATTTATATCCATGAAGATATCTAAAAATTCAAATATACATAGTGATGATAATATAATAATAATGGATCTGAGAGACTAACTTGCTAACAATTACACCACTTTTTTTTTCTGGTCCCCTCTCCACCCAGGTGATGCTGGGTAGCTGCTTCTAGTTTATAATAAAACAAATGATAGGATTTTTAATAGCTTTTTCTTGATGGGTATTTTAAAAAAGATGAAATTATTTGAAAATCTAACCGTTTATAATTTTTGAGCATGGAAAAAGTACCTTATGTTGATTTTTATGCAAGTTGTTTTTCACTTATTAAAAATCTTTTAAAAGTGTCATAACTCTGTTACTAAAAAACAATCTTTTATTTTTAATTACAGTTTAGTGTTTGACACTTTTTATGCCCTTATTATATTTTTGATATAATAGATTCAGTGTTTGCCTGTCTGTAACCAAAAGTATGTCACTGCGTATTTCACAATTCCCTCAGGAAATGCATAATCTTATGAGTATTTGATTTATAGTCAAAATCATTAATACTTATAATAAATCATTATTTATTAATGATCCCTATGAAAATCTGAGTTTGATTTGCCTAAAAACAGTCCATGTTATTAGTGCTTTTAAAATCCTGTAATGCGTTTTGTACATCACTAAGAAATGATGGTTTACATAATATATGGTGTGGTTAATTTGCATACTGGTTTTAACAAAACTGGATAATAATTACTATTAATAAATGATTAATTGGTGTTATTGATCCCTAATATTATTGTTTTATTCTCCAATGTATTAAAATCAATCCTTTGAATGATTTTATATAGAAACAATTAAAATATAATTAGAATAAGTGTAATCTTTTTATATCCGTTCTTATTTAATTTTGTTAGTCTTTCTAATTTAATATATTTTACTACATTAAAACTTAAATACTTACACCGAGGGGGGGGCATATTCTTGCTAGTTTAAAGAAAGAATTATTGTAAAATAAGTGAAGTTTCTTAGTCACTAATATAAAATAAGCCTGTTAACAATGAATGCCTTCAGTTGAAGAGATCTATATAGGATTTATAATTTTTGGAAATTGTTAATGTTTTCTTTTTTCTTTTTCTTTTAGATAAAAGTTGATGATGATGGAAATATCATAGATGCAAAATTCAAAACTTTTGGATGTGGATCAGCTATTGCATCTAGTTCTCTTGCCACTGAATGGGTTAAAGGAAAATCTGTAAGTATTTCTCTCCATTTATACGTTTTTGATGTGTGTGTGTGTGTACTAGCAAAAGTATTCGGTCCATGACCGGACTAAAAAATGTTAACACCAGGTAGTGAGTGGGTAAGAGAGAATAAGAGGAAAATAATTCATAGAATTAAAAAAAATGTAATCCTTAACTTTTGAGTGTTTTGAAATATGATTCTATTTTTCAAAAACTGTTTTGTACATATGACAAAAATTTAAATTCAGTTCCTAATTGCTTGTTTTTCTTAATTGATTGTTGCATTAAAGTGATAAAAAATATTGATTTAATTTATTTTCTTTTTTACCCCTAAAAAGTAACAATTGACGGGAGCTAAGTATTAAACATGTGTCCTTATTTATTTAGCTCTATCGGCTGAGGCTGTACAATATGCCGACAGCACCTCTGCTGAGTAAAACCTCCTTCCAATTGGGCCACCAGTCGGCCGTAGGTGACGACCCATGGTTTTAGCACTGTTACTTGGGCTAGACGGGCAGTCCGAGAGGTCCCTCTAATCAATCGGCTGGTCATGTCAAGCCCTAGCACCTATATGATTGTCCCTACCGTATTGCTCTGATGGTAAAACTGAATCTAGTGGTGAGGTTCCAATTATGGAGCTCTGGGAAGTGTGGAGTACCCCTTCATTACTCCCAGGCTCACATTGACCCAGGGTGGTAGTACTTGTTAGGCCCACCAAGTACAACCACTCCAGGTCTCATCTATTGGTTGAATAGGGGGGAAAAAAAGGATTTTAAAAAATGTTTAAAAATAGAAATAATTTGAATACCCAGTAATAATAAATAAAACGTCACTTCGGCAAAAATTGTTTTAAAATTTCAATAGCGTGTTTGTTTTAGTATGTATTTTTAATTCGGACAAAGCGTCCGTTTTCGTAAATTGATCTCTGATAAAATAAAACAAATTCTTCCAAGCTGTAGTCATGTCAGTACTTTTGTATGGTGCATCACTTGAATAATGAAATGCTCAAAGAAAAAGTTAGATGGGAACTACACAAGAATGTTGTGCTGTTCTGAACAAATCCTGAAAGGAGCACCCAATAAAAAAAAAGCAGCTGTATGATCACTTACCTCTTTTCTCACAAACCATTGCTGTAAGACCTGATGGGCATTAAGGATGAACTCCTAAGCAATTTTGGCCAACCAGCAAAAAAAACATACATTCATCAGCTCTGTGCAAACACTGGATGCTGTCTAGAGGACTTGCTAAGAGCAATGGTCGATAGCATAGATTTCCTCAACTCTCACCATATATCTCTATCTGCATGACTTGGTACAATATAAAATGAAGTCTTAATTCAAATGACTTTTCATTGATAATATTGCAATGAAGTAGTTGTTTGTGATAACTCATTAAGTTTTAATTTTTGTTCTATTTGAAAATGCAAGGCATTTTTTTATATATTTTAGTAAAAGGTCTGATAAAAAAATAATGACTGCATATGTATATGTATGAATATCATTTATATTGTTACTAAAGAACAACTTTAAAAATATCTATTTGAATCTTTTGCTCTAGACTTTGTTCTCTACTTTTTCTATACAAGTAGAATTTGAATGATTAGATTTTGATTTTTAAACTTTTATTTTGTAGTTGAAGGAAGCATCTGAAATCAGAAACAACCAAATAGCAAAGGAATTATGCCTTCCACCTGTGAAATTACATTGCTCAAGTAAGTCTTTTATTTATTTTAATGAAAATTGAAGAAAAAACGTCTTTTTAAGTTCAAACTTTTGCAATATTTGTTTGGATTAGAAACCTTTACAAAAAATACAAAAAAAAACAAAAAATGCAGTACTAAATTCACAAGAGTAAAATTAGTTAAAGGTTTGAATTGTTATAAAAGTTTAAATGTCCACATATTATTTTTTTATCAGAGTTTACGACATTGGTGTGCATTTTAAGATCTATAATTCTGTCTTAGGACACATGAGTTTCATGATACGTAGTGGAAAACTCTCTTTTCATTTGTCATAATACTTCCAAATTGTAACAGTCCGAAATGAGCAAGCTGTATAGTAATAATATTATAAGCAATGCAATATAGAAATCAAAACCCTATATTGCTGCTTTATCTCAGATATCGAGTACTCTTATAGATACTTTTATTTACCGTATTTTATGGCATATAGGACGCACTTTTTTTTTCCCAAAATTTTGGCTCTAAAAATTGCCCTGCATCTGCAGACTGGGACAGGGATCCCAAATGATAAATGCATACATATGTATATATGTAAAGGCCACCAGAGAGTCCTCCATCTGTTTTATAGGAGAGCATTATATATGTACATATATGATAATGTGTAGACAACCAATATATTTTCTATTGTAGCTGGATACTGAGATTTTATTACCAGCTGTCTCTCGCTGTATAACCTAAGTTTGGTTTGTCATCAACAGAAAAGAATATTTTAAGAGACTCCTAGATTAACATAAAACCAACGAAACCTGGTGTATCAATGTGTTGCTGGGACACTCTGGGTTTATGGTAATGATTTTTCAACCTTTAAACTATGGCTGACCCACCCCAGTCATCTAAAGAAGGCTTTAATTTATTTTGCTCTTTTGATTATGTCAAAAGTTTAAAACTTAATTTTACTAATATAAACATAATATAACAAAAAGTGAACAATAATTGAAACCCAGAACATTAATTTCATCTAAAGTTTTTTTGTTTTTTTTCCAATTTTTTATGGAGAAGGTCTATTTCTTGCATGGTTACTTACCACATTTGTAGCAGTTGGATCTGATAAAGACAGTTATACTATATTTATATTTGATATTTTAAGTTATTTTGATTAGTATCAACCTTTCTGCAAGGGATTTAATCAATATCAAGGTTATAGTATAACAAGTTGGCATCTTGTTAATTCATGAGGACACCTTTGGGATATTTAAAGCATTGAATGGAATGTTGTAAAGTTCCAACAGTGTTCTTTTATTATTCAATTTCACATCCAATATTTTGTTTTAGTATCACTCTTTCAGCAAACCAATACTATACAAATATCAGCATTTCAGCCAAACTTGTAACACTGAGAGGAGGTCAGGTTGTGATTGGTCAAGATTCATTCTTTCATAATTATAATTGGTACTGTGCTTCAGACTTCCTTTAACCCTAAAGTCAGTCCCTTCTGTTAAAATAACATTGCTTTAATCCTCTAACATCAATTTATCCTCATGGGGGAGATGAATAGCAATAGTCTTACCATTATTTTTTTTTTTTTTAAGTTATTTTCCTGTTCTGAAATGCTCAATTTATTCACTCTACATATTTTATATTTGATATTTAATATGGTAAAGTAAAACATAGTTTAATTAAGAATAAATCACTTCCCTTTTCTATAATAGACTTTTTGTGAAATGGGTTTTATATTAGATTATGCATCAACTCTTTTTCAGCATTTTAATTTAGGTTTGCATTCTACAATACAATAGTAAATTAAAATCTGCACCAAATATAAATATATAAATCCAAACAGAAAAAGAATTTTCTTTCATCCCTGTAATGGAATATAGATATATATAAACACAAACAAGACATTAATAAATGGACACTTTTTTCTTTTTTTTAATTCAGGTTTGGCACTTTAAAAAATATACTCCATGACAAGTGCTCAGTTTATTATAAAAAAAATAAATGCACAAGCATTTCACAATGCCTGGTACTCCAAGGGCACCTTTTACAAAGATTTTTTTTGGTTTAAAATTAATCCTGGTTTCAAGATAGATCTGATAAATTTGAAACCTGAAAGAATAACAAATATCTGCTAATGGAAAATTCATTAGATATTATTCTATTTTCTTAAATCATTCTTGTTTGCATGTAAACACTGTTTCCTACAACGTTAGAAAAGCTGCAACTATTCTAAAAAAATTGAAACTAAAAGCTTTTCTTCCTCGCAGTGATATTCAGTAGTTATTTACTAAACTTAGTTTGGCACAAGACCAGAAGTGTGGAGCACTCTGTAAAAACAGAGAAAAAAAGAAGTCTGCTAGTCTACTAAGCATTACAGTATATAAGACACGTATTGACACTCAGTAAATTGTAAAACCAAAGGTATTCAGAAATGCTTCTTTTTTTTTTTTTTTAAGAACAAAATGCCTGCATGACACAAGTTTAGAATTAGATATTCCACTAGAGAAGATAAATTCAATAACTTAATGAGTAAAAACTTTACTTTCTTGTATAATAAAATATTATTGTTTGAAAAGTTAAAACAATTTTTCCAAGCTGTGGTTGTATCAGTGCTGCTGTATGGCTGCACTACTTGGACCCTAATGAGGCACCTGGAGAATAAGCTAGATGGGGGCTGTACAAGAATGCTGCATGCGATCTTGATTAAGTCGGGGAAACAACACCCCACAAGCAAGCATCTGTACTGCCGCTTGCCCTCATCTCATAAACCATCCGAGTGAGACGAACAAGACATGCTGGATACTGCTAGAGAAACAAGGATGTTCTCCTGTGGAAACCAGCAC
This sequence comes from Doryteuthis pealeii, assembly GCA_023376005.1. NCBI lineage: Eukaryota > Metazoa > Mollusca > Cephalopoda > Myopsida > Loliginidae > Doryteuthis > Doryteuthis pealeii. The sequence goes on along the minus strand of CM042154.1, from coordinate 71,184,657 downwards.
ATGGACATGCCAATGTGGGCCATCCAACAAGGACCTACATTGATCAGCTTTGCACAGATACTGGATACTGCGCAGAGGACCTCCTGGGGGCAATGAGTGATAGAGAATGTTGGCTAGAGATTGTCATGGATATCCGTGCTAATTGTGCAACATGAAGATTTTTGAAAATACAAATCTATTTTTGTCAATTTGGTGTATCTGTAATAATCTGATTTAATAGCTTGTTCGTACTGCTATGTGTTTCTACATCCTTGGAAAAACTGCAACTATTCTCAAAAGTTTGAAACAAGTGTATCATGAATAAGTCGCATGACATTAGATTAAAATTAGATTAATTTTCTTACTAATGTATTGCTATTATTTACACAGTTGATGATTATGTGTGTTTTTCTTTCAGTGCTTGCTGAGGATGCCATTAAAGCTGCCTTGAATGACTACAAGAAAAAGAATCCTGAGAAAAATATATAATGTGGACTACCAATATAGGAGTAAAAATTCTTTTAAAACAAAACAAAAAAGACTTTAACGTGTAGGGAATTTCAGAAGCCACTTATATATTCTTCAATATGCCTTTGTTCTGTTGTTCTTGAGCGATTACAACAGCATCACTTATTTGGTTTTATCCCTTTTTAAATAACTGGAAAAGCCTTTGCATCATATAAAATATATGAATAAAAGTATAAATGAAAATAAAATTTTAAAAATCTTAAATACCACTTGTTTTTTTTTTCTGTTACTGTCAGTTTTTTTTTTTTTTTTTTTGGTAACAAATATTTATCAAAATTGAAATTAGATCTTATGTAGTCACTCTAATATTTTTTTTTTTTAAATGGGTGATATTATAATTAAAGTTGATAGTTCAATGGTTAGTTATGTTGGCCTCTATTTTTTAATGAAAATTCTGAGTCATACCCGAATATTGTTACAGATTTGTAAAATCATTAGATTATTTTTATGAGCAATTTAAGACATTCCTTTTATATCTTTATGAATTCTAGATTAAATAGTGCTCAAATGTCAAATTTGGTAATAACGGTTTCACTGTATTCAAATTGATACAATATTTAAAAAAAAAAAAGAATAATGATGCTTATCTGTATCTAGTGAATTTTAAAATATTAGAAAAGATGAATGTAGATAAAGAACCAGATAAAAATCATTTATGTAATCTCATTTTGTTCCTAATATTTATACATTTTTTAATGTTTGAATCTAATATTTTGTTTTTACTTAATTGCAAAGCTAATATGAATTGTTTATTGCCCAACCAGTTAGATTAAAAAGTGATAATTACTATTAAGTTATTTATTAAGCTTGGCTTAGTTTGGTACAATGCTAGACATATACAGCACCCAATGAGTCTGCTAGCCTAGCTCAGTAGCTATTACAATATTCAAAGTTATAGGTATACTTAATAAGTATAAAGTACTATTTCTTAAATCAATCCTATTCATAAAAATGATATTGCTTTAAGCAGATAAGTGCCTGTCAATTCACTGCTTATGCTCATAAGATCTAAGAACTTTATACAAGGATTTATTATTTGTAGTACTAATTAATTATTAGTTATTCCCTTAAAATTAGACACTGGAATTTTGTTCAGTGCTTCTTTTTTCTTAGAATATGAACAAAAAAAAAATGAAAATAAGTATTCTTTTACCTAACATATGTTAAACTATTTTCTTTTTTTCCAAGAAAAATTTAATTAAAAAAAGAAAGTCTCTTCAAAGTTTGTCTTAGTAAAATCAGAAAGCAAATTGTAAAAAAAAAAAAAAAAAAAATTTCATTAAAACTTTTAGCAAATGTCACAGGATCTAAAATATCTACTTCATAGTTGGGCTGGGATAATTGAGTAATTTTCACCTGAGCCAGAGTTTGGCACTTAAGCTCAGGTAAAAGCCAAGAGTTCATAATGCTGATATTTCAAGGCAAGATAACCTTCTTCCCTTGAAAAATTGGCACAATACAATCTTTATCTGTCTAATCTTACAATATACTAAGCTAAACTTTGTAAAATCTCAAGACAGATAATCTTGATTAAGAAGATTGGTGCAACACAATTTTCTTACCTACCCTTCCACCCCAACAATTGATCCTGTGCAAAACTAAGTTAAAGGAATATGTGTATATCGTCTGACATGGAACCAAAAGGTCCTGGGTTTGATACTAGACTTTGCCAACTCAGTGTATGGGTAACATGGATAAAGTGAGGAGCTGACGGTAGGTGTGGCGCTCCACACCAGATGCCAAAAACCATCTCCTTGGTCTAATGCTAGTGAAAAGGGGACAGACTCCTCACTGTCTGGCTGATACCAACTTTAGGCCACCCCAACGATTTTACTATATGATAAATATATAAAATCAGGTAAAATTAAGAATATTCTGATTGCATGCATATTTTTCAAGTGGACAGAATCAAGATATTAATCTAAACTGAAAAGGAGAATTTGTCTGAAAATAAAAGTTAAACCAAATTTTAAATTGTCAATTTAACTGATGTACTTGTTACCTCATGTATTTAACTTATAAGAATTAAAAGATACATTACTTTCTTTCTCATTTTCCAGTTTCTTATTTCAGAAAAATTTTTTTATTTTAATTACATGTTTATTTCTCAGGACCTCATGGTGTAATGGTTAGCAAGTTAGTCTTGCAGATCCATTATTACTGAATAGCGAGTTTGATCCTCGCTGGATGCCACATAAATAAAATTAAAAAAAGACCTTGTGTTAATCCGGCCTGGTGGGAGGTCAGGAAAATAATTTCCCAGAACCTACAAATCCTGGCTGCCTGATTTTGATTTTTCATACTAATTACCTACTACTACACGTAACTTTTTTAAAAACATTAACAAAACATCTATTCAAGAAGCTTACAGTCAGAAGACTCACCTTAACCAAAATAAAGATTTGGTGTAGATTGACTAAAATAAATTGTACTTTTTTCTTTTTTTAAATATTGCCAATGCACTATCCCTTGCAATTGGTTAACCTGATTATCTCTTAAAACACACACACACACATATATATATAATATATATATATATATATATATATATATATATATATATATATATAATATAAACCTGTCAATACTAAATTATCATTGCTATTATCAACTTCTTCCTCTGAATCTGACAGCTATACACATTTCTACTGTTTCAATGAACAAAAATCTGTTCCCTTAATGCTAAAGAGGGAACCTCACATGATAATTGGCAAACAAAGTTTTGCTATTTGTTTCCCATACAACTTGTAGAAATATTACACATTAAATGTTTTGAACAGTTTTACTTTAGAAAAAGATTTTTTTTTCCTAGAATGATTCACATTATTGTTGGTTGTATTTCTATTTACAAAGATGAGATGTTTGTAACATTCTTCACAATAAGGAAATTTTCTTGAATCAACTAAAGTAATTAGACATGAACTTTACTACTAAAAAAAAACATAAAAATACTCAAGTTTAAACTTTGTATACAATAATTCTAATGCATCAAATTTTGAATAAGTCATGTGTCCATTTAAGTTAGCTTGGCATAAGGCCAGTGGCTTACAATATATATTCAAGTAATAAATGACCCCCCCCCAATTTCTAGACCCAAGAAAGATTTTGTATCATATTGCTTGTAATAAACTGCTGTAAGCGTTGTGTTCAAAAACATCTTGTGTAATGAACATTTTTTTGAGATGAAAAAAAGGCTCAGGCACTGGGCAATAAACTCTGTCCTGCCCCTTTAAATCAAGGGGGCAGGTATTGCCTGGGTGGATAGCCCCCTTGGATCAATGCTGTTTAGATAAAGTATAACCTAGAGCACAAACTCAAGAATTGGAGCATCCAATTATGACTGAGTTCACTACTCATTATTAATGATCAACTGGATAAACTTAATAACCAACACATTTTATATTAGATAAAATACTAACAATCTTCAAATGATACTTTTATTTCATAAGCTTAATGAACGTTCAAGTATTGTAGATTTATTCTATTTATTTATTCTCCAAAGTGGAATAAAATATATTCTGGATTTTATTTATTTAGCACCGTTATTTTTAATAAGAAATCTATAGCAGATTTAGAGAAATTTAGGAATGTATCCACTGCAACTTCATTTCTGTTCTTTGCTATTATATATATTCCAACATCATTGCATATATGAGAAATAAAAATTGGCTATGTGAAAATAGCTTTATTTTTAATGATCATGATTAACCAATCATAAAACAGAATTTCAGTACTTGCTCAGTTTTAGTTAATAAATATTTTTAAATATCTAATAAATGAAAACTTTGAAAAATGTAGAAACTGTCAGTGTTTTTCATACATATATAAGAATTCATAGAAAAAAAACTTAACATTTTAAAAGTTGTCTACTTTTCAAAAGCTACTGAAGATATTTCAATTATAAAACACATGATTGTTTAATTGGCAAGACGTTGAAATTGGAGAATATTTACTAAATTTATGTGGCTTTACTTTTTGTCTTGTGTTATACTCAAACAAGAAGCATAATACTTAGCTGGTCAGTTGAATCTGTAATACACTATCCATGGTTTCACTTATGATAATTATCAAAATTTCTAAATATAGACAAAAAGACAGCATTTTAAAAATATAAAAAGGTTAATTAAAATATTTTTGTCAAATTAATTTCATTTTTACAGTTGGTTTCAAATATATTTCTTAGTGGAGTAAGAATGACATTATCTCTTATCAATGTATAGTAAAATAACACTCAGACTGAAATTTCTCTCATGTTATTGAAGTGCTGGTATTTCTCTGAATGTTTGAGATGAGGCTTGATGATTAGTATTATCTGCGTTATTCGGGGGAGCATGCTATGACTTGCACATCAAATACGTGTGTGTGTTGTGTGTGTGTGTATAGTCATATATATATATACATTCATCCACAGACACCCGTTGTTTCAACGTATTCACATCTATTCAGTGTGGCTAAACAATAGCTGGGTACCTCGCCAAGCGATGGAAAACTGGAATCAATTTATGCATCAGTCATGACTCTTACACACTGCGGCACATCAGCACCTACAGACTGACGGAGATCCCAAATTGATAAATGGCATACATATGTATTATTGTAAAGGACACCCAGAGAGTCCTCCATCTGTTTATAGGTAGAGCATTATTATTATGTTAGCATATGATATTGCTAGCATGATACTGAGATTTTATTACATCTAGTCTCTCCGCTGTATAACCCTAATAGATTTGGTTTGTCATCAACAGAAAAAGTATTTTAAGAGACTCCTAGATATAACATAAAACCAACGAAACCCGGTGTATCAATGTGCTGCTGGACACTCGGGTTTATGGTAATGATTTTTCAACTTGAAACTATGGCGACCCACCCCAGTCATCTAAAGAAGGCTTTAATTTATTTTGCCTCTTTGATTATGTCAAAAGTTTAAAACTTAATTTTACTAATATAACATAATATAGACAACAAAAGTGACAATAATGAAACCCAGAACATTAATTTCATCTAAAGTTTTTTTGTTTTTTTTATTTTATTGGAGAAGGTCTACTTCTTGCATGGTTACTTACCACATTTGTAGCAGTTGGATCTGATAAAGACAGTTATGCTATATATGTTATTTTTGTATTTTGAGTTCAACCTTCTGCAAGTATTAATTATATCAATGGTTATAGGATAATAACAAGTTTGCATCTTGAGTTAATTCATGAGGGACACTCTTGGGATATTTAAAGCACATTGAATGAATGTTGTAAAGTCTCCAACAGTGTTCTTTATTATTAATTTCACATCCAATATTTGTTTAGCTATCACTCTTTTGCAAACCAATACTATAAAACATAATATCAGCATTTCAGCCAAACTTGTAACACTGAGAGGAGGTCAGTTGTGATTGGTCAAGATTCATTCTTTATAATTATAATTGATTACATTGCTGTCTGATTTCAGACTTCCTTTAACCTGAAAGAGTCCCTTCTGTTAAAATAACATTGCTTTAATCCTTCTAACATCAATTTATCCTCATGGGGGAGATGAATAGGCAATAGTCTTACCATTATTTTATTTATTTTTTATTTTTTAAGTTATTTTCCTGTTCTGAAATGCTCAATTTATTCGCTCTACATATTTTATCTTTGTATTTAATTATGGTAAATGTAAAATATAGTTTAATTAAGAATAAATCACTTCCCTTTCTATAATAGACTTTTGTGAAATATGGTTTAATATTAGATTATGCCATCAACTCTTTTTCAGCATTTTAATTTAGTTTGCATTCTTACAACACAATAGTAAATTAAAATTTGCACCAAATATAAATATATAAATCCAAACAGAAAAAAGAATTTTCTGTTCATCCCTGTAATGAATTAATATATATAACACAAACAAAACATTAATAAATGGACACTTTTTCTTTTTTTTTTTTTTTTTTTTTTTTTTTTCTTTTTTTATACAGTTGTTTTGGCTTTAAAAAATAAACTCCATGACAAGTGCTCAGTTTATTATTAAAAAATAAATGCACAAGCATTTCACATGCCTGGTATCCAAGGCACAAAGAGTCACTAATGAAGAAAGGAAATTATTATTAGCTGTCCTATCAGATTACATAATATTGAATATTGAAGCATAGTTGTTCAATACTTTTCCACATAAATGGTTGTTTGGACAAATATCATACCTCCTTCATCAAAATGATTGAAAATGGAAGTAAAAGTGTTAATTAATCAAATTTCATGGCAATGACTATCTTCAACAAATCTATACAAAATATATGAATCTCTTTTGTGCAAGAAATTAAGGAAATATCCAAAACAACTTTTACAAAGATTTTTTTTGGTTTAAAATAATCCTGGTTTCAAGATAGATCTGATAAATTTGAAACCTGAAAGAATAACAAATATCTGCTAATGGAAAATTCATTAGATATTTATTCTATTTTCTTAAATCATTCTTGTTTGCATGTAAACACTGTTTCCTACAACTTAGAAAAGCTGCAACTATTCTAAAAAAATTAAACTAAAAGATTTCTTCCTCGCAGTGAATTATAGTTTATTTACTAAACTTAGTTTGGCACAAGACCAGAAGTGTGGAGCACTCGTAAAAACAGAGAAAAAAGAAGTCTGCTAGTCTACTAAGCATTACAGTAATAGTAAGACATGTATCAGAAATGCTTTTTTTTTTTTAAGAACAAAAATGCCTGCATGACACAATTTAGAATTAGATATTAAATCCACTAGAGAAGATAAATTCAATAACTTAATGAGTAAAAACTTTACTTTCTTGTATAAATAAAATATTTGTTTGAAAAGTTAAAACATATTTTCCAAGCTGTGGTTGTATCAGTGCTGCTGTATGGCTGCACTACTTGGACCCTAATGAGGCACCTGGAGAATAAGCTAGATGGGCTGACAAGAATGCTGCATGCGATTCTGATTAAGTCGGGAAACAACACCCCACAAGCAAGCATCTGTACTGCCGCTTGCCCTCATCTCATAAACCATCCGAGTAGACGAAAAGACATGCTGGATACTGCTAGAGAAACAAGGATGTTCTCCTGTGGAAACCAGCACATGGACATGCCAATGTGGGCCATCCAACAAGCCTACATTGATCAGCTTTGCACGGATACTGGATACTGCGCAGAGGACCTCCTGGGGCAATAGTGATAGAGAATGTTGCTAGAGATTGTCATGGATATCCGTGCTAATTGTGCACATGAATGATTTTGAAAATACAAATCTATTTTTGTCAATTTGGTGTATCTGTATAATCTGATTTAATAGCTTGTTCGTACTGCTATGTGTTTCTACATCCTTGAAAAACTGCAACTATTCTCAAAGTTTGAAACAAGTGTATCATGAATAATCGATGACATTAGATTAAAATTAGATTAATTTTCTTACTAATGTATTGCTATTATTTACACAGTTGATGATTTTGTGTGTTTTCTCTTTCAGTGCTTGCTGAGGATGCCATTAAAGCTGCCTTGAATGACTACAGAGAAAAGAATCCTGAAAAAATATATAATGTGGACTACCAATGTAGGAGTAAAAATTCTTTTAAAACAAAACAAAAAAGACTTTAACGTGTAGGAGATTTCAGAAGCCACTTATATATTCTTAATATGCCTTTGTTCTGTTGTTCTTGAGCGATTACAACAGCATCACTTATTTGGTTTTATCCTTTTTAAATAACTGGAAAAGCCTTTGCATCATATAAAATATATGAATAAAAAATGTAATAATAATATAATATTTTAAAAATCTTAAATACCACTTGTTTTTTTTTTCTGTTACTGTCAGTTTTTTTTTTTTTTTTTGTAACAAATATTTATCAAAATTGAATTAGATCTTATGTAGTCACTCTAATATTTTAAAAAATGGGTGATATTATAATTAAAGTGATAGTTCAATGGTTAGTTATGTTGGCCTCTTATTTTTTAATGAATTCTGAGTCTCCCCGAATATTGTTACAGATTTGAAAATCATTAGATTATTTTATATGAGCAATTTAAGACATTCCTTTTATATCTTTATGAATTCTAGATTAAATAGTGCTCAAAATGTCAAATTTTGGTAAAACTGGTCTTTCACTGTATTCAAATTGATACAATATTTAAAAAAAAAAAAAAGAATAATGATGCATGCTATTGAATTTTAAAATATTAGAAAGATGAATGTAGATAAAGAACCAGATAAAAATCATTTATGTAATCTCATTTTGTTCCTAATATTTATACATTTTTTAATGTTTGAATCAATATTTGTTTTTATAATTGCAAAGCTAATATGAATTGTTTATTGCCCAACCAGTTAGATTAAAAAGTGATAATTACTATTAAGTTATTTATTAACTTGGCTTAGTTTGGTACAATGCTAGACATATACAGCACCCAATGAGTCTGCTAGCCTAGCTCAGTAGCTATTACAATATTCAAAGATATATATAGGTATATATCTTATAAGTATAAATGTATAATACTATTTCTTAAATCAATCCTATTCATAAAAATGATATTGCTTTAAGCAGATAAGTGCCTGTCAATTCACTGCTTATGCTCATAAGATCTAAGAACTTTATACAAGGATTTATTATTGTAGTACTAATTAATTATTAGTTATTCCCTTAAAATTAGACACTGGAATTTTGTTCAGTGCTTCTTTTTTCTTTAGAATATGAACAAAAAAAAAATGAAAATAAGTATTCTTTTACCTAACATATGTTAAACTATTTTCTTTTTTCCAAGAAAAATTTAATTAAAAAAAGAAAGTCTCTTCCAAAGTTTGTCTTAGTAAAATCAGAAAGCAAATTGTAAAAAAAAAAAAAATTTCATTAAAACTTTTAGCAAATGTCACAGGATCTAAAATATCTACTTCATAGTTGGGCTGGGATAATTGAGTAATTTTCACCTGAGCCAGAGTTTGGCACTTAAGCTCAGGTAAAAGCCAGGAGTTCATAATGCTGATATTTCAAGGCAAGATAACCTTCTTCCCTTGAAAAATTGGCACAATACAATCTTTATCTGTCTAATCTTACAAATTACTAGCTAAACTTTGTAAAATCTCAAGACAGATAATCTTGATTAAGAAGATTGGGTGCAACACAATTTTCTTACCTACCCTTCCACCCCAACAATTGATCCTGTGCAAAACTAAGTTAAAGGAATATGTGTATATGTCTGACATGAGAACCAAAAGGTCCTGGGTTTGATACTAGACTTTGCCAACTCAGTGTATGGGTAACATGGATAAAGTGAGGAGCTGACGGTAGGTGTGGCGCTCCACACCAGATGCCAAAAACATCTCCTTGGTCTAATGCTAGTGAAAAGGGGACAGACTCTCACTGTCTGGCTGATACCAACTTTAGGCCACCCCAACGATTTTACTATATGTAAATATTATATATATATATATATATTATAATATATAATAAGCTTTTTCTTTTAGATAAAAGTTGATGATGATGGAAATATCATAGATGCAAAATTCAAAACTTTTGGATGTGGATCAGCTATTGCATCTAGTTCTCTTGCCACTGAATGGGTTAAAGGAAAATCTGTAAGTATTTCTATCCATTTATGTTTTTGATATCATTGAAAGGTGTGTGTGTATGTATGATATATATTATAATATATATATATATATATATATTATATATGTATATTATATATATATATATATATATATATATATTATATGTATATGTATGTATATATACCTACACATACTAGCAAAAGTACTCAGTCCAAGACCGGACTAAAAAATTTTAACACCAGATAGTGAGTGGGTAAGAGAGAATAAGAGGAAAATAATTCATAGAATTAAAAAAAATGTAATCCTTAACTTTTGAGTGTTTTGAAATATAACTCTATTTTTCAAAAACTGTTTTGTACATATGACAAAAACTTAAATTCAGTTCCTAATTGCTTGTTTTTCTTGATTGTTGCATTAAAGTGATAAAAAATATTGATTTAATTTATTTTCTTTTTTACCCCTAAAAAGTAACCAGGTCCCATCTATTGGTTGAATAGGGAAAAAAAAAGGATTTAAAATAAATTAGAAATAATTTGAATACCCAGTAATAATAAATAAAACAAACATCACTTCGGTAAAAATTGTTTTAAAATTTCAGAAATGAACATTCGTATTTTCTTTCATAAGAAAAAAAAAGCAGCTGTATGATCACTTACCTCTTTTCTCACAAACCATTGCTGTAAGACATGCTGGGCATTAAGGATGAACTCCTAAGCAATATTGGCCGACCAGCAAAAAACATACATTCATCAGCTCTGTGCAAACACTGGATGCTGTCTAGAGGACTTGCTAAGAGCAATGGTCGATAGCATAGATTTCCTCAACTCTCACCATATATCTCTATCTGCATGACTTGGTACAATATAAAATGAAGTCTTAATTCAAATGACTTTTCATTGATAATATTGCAATGAAGTAGTTGTTTGTGATTAACTCATTAAGTTTTAATTTTTGTTCTATTTGAAAATGCAAGGCATTTTTTATATATTTTAGTAAAAGGTCTGATAAAAAATAATGACTGCTATGTACATGTATGATATCATTTATAATTGTTACTAAAGAACAACTTTAAAATATCTATTTGAATCTTTTGCTCTAGAACTTTTTCTCTACTTTTTCTATACAAGTAGAATTTGAATGATTAGATTTTGATTTTTAAACTTTTTCTTTTGTAGTTGAAGGAAGCATCTGAAATCAGAAACAACCAAATAGCAAAGAATTATGCCTTCCACCTGTGAAATTACATTGCTCAAGTAAGTCTTTTATTATTTTAATAAAAATTGAACGTATTTTAAGTTCAAACTTTTGCAATATTTGTTTTGATAGAAACCTTTACAAAAAAATACAAAAAAAAAACAAAAATCAGTACTAAATCACAAGAGTAAAATTAGTTAAAGGTTTGAATTGTTATAAAAGTTTAAATGTCCACATATATATTTTTTATCAGAGTTTACGACATTTGTGTCCATTTTAAGATCTATAATTCTGTCTTAGACATGAGTTTCATGATACGTAGTGGAAACTCTTTTTCATTGTCATAATACTTCAATTGTAACAGTCCGAAATGAGCAAGCTGTATTAGTATAATATTATAGACAATGCAATATAGAAATCAAACCCTATATTGCTACTTTATGCTTTATCCAGATATCGAGTACTCTTATAGATACTTTACCGTATTTTATGGCATATAGGACGCACTTTTTTTTTCCCAAATTTGGCTCTAAAAATTGCTCTGCATCTTAACATCGTGTGAGTTTGACCACTCCGTAGGCCTAGGCTATTATTCTTTATGATGCTCACTAACCCAGCTTACGTTCAGTACTTTTTACCTACCCTAAACTCCATGCATCCTTATTTTATTGCTGGTATTGTTATAATCCAGGTTAACAGGAGCATATGTGTGCGCAAGAAAAAACACACAGTTTTGAATTTCAACAAATTGCATTAAAAATGAAAAGGTTGTTGTGTTGGAAATGATGTAAGAAGAAAGTCGATGATGATATGACTTCTGTTTTGAAGATTGATTAAGTGTTCCCGTTTTCCTTATGTTTACTCGTATGTCTAGTGTAGTGGCAGAATACTTTTATAAAAGGATTCTACTTTACCATACTTTTGCTTTATGCACTGCTGGCTTATTTTCATGTCCAATGTCTTTTATTTCATTTATTACTAATACTCTATATTTATCATTATTACTAATACTACTATTATTATCATCATTATTATTATTAATTCCTGCTATTAAGATGTCTTGTGTATGTTTATTGCTTGCCTGCACTGCAAAATTGCTTTTATACAGCTATGTTTCTGCTTGTGTAATGCACAGCTAGACTGTTTTCAACGATATATGCTTAAATAGACTAAAAACTTTTTTTCCTGAATCTGACCTGCTGAAATGGGGGTGCATCTTATATGCCATCAAATACGCTGTGTGTGTGTGTGTGTGTGTGTATGTATATATATATATATGTCATCCACAGACACCGTGTTTCAACGTATCACATCTATTCAGTGTGGCTAAACAATAGCTGGGTACCTCCAGCCAGGATGGAAACCTGATCAATTTATCATCAGTCATGCTTCTTAACCACTCGGCCATCAGCACCTACAGACTGGGACAGGGATCCCAAATGATAAATGCATACATATGTATATATGTAAAGGACACCAGAGAGTCCTCCATCTGTTTTATAGGAGAGCATTATATATGTACATATGATATTGTAGCTGGATACTGAGATTTTATTACTAGCTGTCTCTCGCTGTATAACCTAAGTTTGGTTTGTCATCAACAGAAAAGAATATTTTAAGAGACTCCTAGATTAACATAAAACCAACGAAACCCGGTGTATCAATGTGCTGCTGACACTCGGGTTTATGGTATGATTTTTCAACCTTGAAACTATGGCTGACCCACCCCATCATTAAAGAAGGCTTTATTTATTTTGCTCTTTGATTATGTCAAAAGTTTAAAACTTAATTTTACTAATATAAACATAATATAACAAAAAGTGAACAATAATTGAAACAGAACATTAATTTCATCTAAAGTTTTTTTGTTTTTTTTTTTATTGGAGAAGGTCTACTTCTTGCATGGTTACTTACACATTTGTAGCAGTTGGATCTGATAAAGACAGTTATGCTATATTATTTTGATATTTTGAGTTATTTTGATTAGTATCAACCTTCTGCAAGTGATTTAATTATATCAAGGTTATAGTATAACAAGTTTGCATCTTGTTAATTCATGAGGACACCTTTGGGATATTTTAAAGCATTGAATGGAATGTTGTAAAGTTCCAACAGTGTTCTTTATTATTCAATTTCACATCCAATATTTTGTTTTAGTATCACTCTTTAGCAAACCAATACTAACAAATATCAGCATTTCAGCCAAACTTGTAACACTGAGAGGAGGTCAGTTGTGATTGGTCAAGATTCATTTTTCATAATTATAATTGGTACTGTTTCAGACTTCCTTTAACCCTAAAGTCAGTCCCTTCTGTTAAAATAACATTGCTTTAATCCTCTAACATCAATTTATCCTCATGGGGGAGATGAATAGCAATAGTCTTACCATTATTTTATTTATTTATTTTTTTAAGTTATTTTCCTGTTCTGAAATGCTCAATTTATTCGCTCTACATATTTTATCTTTGGTATTTAATATGGTAAAGTAAAATATAGTTTAATTAAGAATAAATCACTTCCCTTTTCTATAATAGACTTTTTGTGAATATGGGTTTTAATTAGATTATGCATCAACTCTTTTTCAGCATTTTAATTTAGGTTTGCATTCTACAACACAATAGTAAATTAAAATCTGCACCAAATATAAATATATAAATCCAAACAGAAAAAGAATTTTCTTTCATCCCTGTAATGAATATAATATATATAAACACAACAAAACATTAATAAATGGACACTTTTTCTTTTTTTTTTTTTTTTTTTTTTTTTTCTTTTTTTAATACAGGTTTGGCACTTTAAAAAATAAACTCCATGACAAGTGCTCAGTTTATTATTAAAAAAAATAAATGCACAAGCATTTCACAATGCCTGGTACTCCAAGGGCACAAAGAGTCACTAATGAAAGAAAGGAATATTATTATTAGGCTGATCCTATCAGATGTGACAATAAATTGAAATATGAAGCACTAGTTGTTCAATACTTCCACATAAGATGGTTGTTTGGACAAATATCATACCTCCTTCATCAAAATGATTTGAAAATGGAAAGTGCAAAAAGATGTTAATCAAATTTCATGGCAATGACATATCTTCTAACATGAATCCTACAAAATATATTGAATCTCTTTTTGTGTCAGGAAATAAGGAAAATATCCAAACAACTTTTACAAAGATTTTTTTTTGGTTTAAAATGAATCTTGGTTTCAAGATAGATCTGATAAATTTGAAACCTGAAAGAATAACAAATATCTGCTAATGGAAAATTCATTAGATATTATTCTATTTTCTTAAATCATTCTTGTTTGCATGTAAACACTGTTTCCTACAACATTAGAAAAGCTGCAACTATTCTAAAAAAAATTGAAACTAAAAGATTTTCTTCCTCGCAGTGATATTCACTAGTTATTTACTAAACTTAGTTTGGCACAAGACCAGAAGTGTGGAGCACTCAGTAAAAACAGAGACAAAAAGAAGTCTGCTAGTCTACTAAGCATTACAGTATGTAAGACATGTATTCAGAAATGCATTTTTTTAAGAACAAAATGCCTGCATGACACAAGTTTAGAATTAGATTAACAAGATATTCCACTAGAGAAGATAAATTCAATAACTTAATGAGTAAAAACTTTACTTTCTTGTATAATAAAATATTATTGTTTGAAAAGTTAAAACAATTCTTCCAAGCTGTGGTTGTATCAGTGCTGCTGTATGGCTGCACTACTTGGACCCTAATGAGGCGCCTGGAGAATAAGCTAGATGGGAGCTGCACAAGAATGCTGCATGCGATCTTGATTAAGTCGTGGAAACAACACCCCACAAGCAAGCAGCTGTACTGCCACTTGCCCTCATCTCATAAACCATCCGAGTGAGACGAATAAGACATGCTGGATACTGCTAGAGAAACAAGGATGTTCTCCTGTGGAAACCAGCACATGGACATGCCAATGTGGGCCATCCAACAAGGACCTACATTGATCAGCTTTGCACGGATACTGGATACTGCGCAGAGGACCTCCTGGGGGCAATGAGTGATAGAGAATGTTGACTAGAGATTGTCATGGATATCCGTGCTAATTGTGCGACATGATGATGTTTGAAAATACAAATCTATTTTTGTCAATTTGGTGTATCTGTAATAATCTGATTTAATAGCTTGTTCGTACTGCTATGTGTTTCTACATCCTTGGAAAAACTGCAACTATTCTCAAAAGTTTGAAACAAGTGTATCATGAATAAGTCGCATGACATTAGATTAAAATTAGATTAATTTCCTTACTAATGTATTGCTATTATTTACACAGTTGATGATTATGTGTGTTTTTCTTTCAGTGCTTGCTGAGGATGCCATTAAAGCTGCCTTGAATGACTACAAGAAAAAGAATCCTGAAAAAAATATATAATGTGGACTACCAATGTAGGAGTAAAAATTCTTTTAAACAAAACAAAAAAGACTTTTTAATGTGTAGGAATTTCAGAAGCCACTTATATATTCTTCAATATGCCTTTGTTCTGTTGTTCTTGAGCGATTACAACAGCATCACTTATTTGGTTTTATCCCTTTTTAAATAACTGGAAAAGCCTTTGCATCATATAAAATATATGAATAAAAGTATAAATGAAATAAAATTTTAAAAATCTTAAATACCACTTGTTTTTTTTTTCTGTTACTGTCAGTTTTTTTTTTTTTTTTGGTAACAAATATTTATCAAAATTGAAATTAGATCTTATGTAGTCACTCTAATATTTAAAAAAAAAAAAATGGGTGATATTATAATTAAAGTTGATAGTTCAATGGTTAGTTATGTTGGCCTCTATTTTTTAATGAAAATTCTGAGTCCTACCCGAATATTGTTACAGATTTGTAAAATCATTAGATTATTTTTATGAGCAATTTAAGACATTCCTTTTATATCTTTATGAATTCTAGATTAAATAGTGCTCAAATGTCAAATTTGGTAATAACGGTTTCACTGTATTCAAATTGATACAATATTTAAAAAAAAAAAAAGAATAATGATGCTTATCTGTATCTAGTGAATTTTAAAATATTAGAAAAGATGAATGTAGATAAAGAACCAGATAAAAATCATTTATGTAATCTCCATTTTGTTCCTAATATTTATACATTTTTGAATGTTTGAATCTATTTTGTTTTTACTTAATTGCAAAGCTAATATGAATTGTTTATTGCCCAACCAGTTAGATTAAAAAGTGATAATTACTATTAAGTTATTTATTAAACTTGGCTTAGTTTGGTACAATGCTAGACATATACAGCACCCAATGAGTCTGCTAGCCTAGCTCAGTAGCTATTACAATATTCAAAGCACCTATAGTATTACTAATAATGAGAATAAGTACTCTTCCTACTAATTTATAGGTATACTTAATAAGTATAAAGTACTATTTCTTAAATCAATCCTATTCATAAAAATGATATTGCTTTAAGCAGATAAGTGCCTGTCAATTCACTGCTTATGCTCATAAGATCTAAGAACTTTATACAAGGATTTATTAATTGTAGTACTAATTAATTATTAGTTATTCCCTTAAAATTAGACACTGGAATTTTGTTCAGTGCTTCTTTTTTCTTCTTAGAATATGAAAAAAAAAAAAAATGAAAATAAGTATTCTTTTACCTAACATATGTTAAACTATTTTCTTTTTTTCCAAGAAAAATTTAATTAAAAAAAGAAAGTCTCTTCAAAGTCTCTTCAAAGTTTGTCTAAGTTAGTAAAATCAGAAAGCAAATTGTAAAAAAAAAAAAATAAATTCCATTAAAACTTTTAGCAAATGTCACAGGATCTAAAATATCTACTTCATAGTTGGGCTGGGATAATTGAGTAATTTTCACCTGAGCCAGAGTTTGGCACTTAAGCTCAGGTAAAAGCCAGGAGTTCATAATGCTGATATTTCAAGGCAAGATAACCTTCTTCCCTTGAAAAATTGGCACAATACAATCTTTATCTGTCTAATCTTACAATATACTAAGCTAAACTTTGTAAAATCTCAAGACAGACAATCTTGATTAAGAAGATTGGTGCAACACAATTTTCTTACCTACCCTTCCACCCCAACAGTTGATCCTGTGCAAAACTAAGTTAAAGGAATATGTGTATATTGTCTGACATGGAACCAAAAGGTCCTGGGTTTGATACTAGACTTTGCCAACTCAGTGTATGGGTAACATGGATAAAGTGAGGAGCTGACGGTAGGTGTGGCGCTCCACCCCAGATGCCAAAAATCATCTCCTTGGTCTAATGCTAGTGAAAAGGGGACAGACTCCTCACTGTCTGGCTGATACCAACTTTAGGCCACCCCAACGATTTTACTATATGATAAATATATATATATATATATATATATAATAAGATCAGGTAAAATTAAGAATATTCTGATTGCATGCATATTTTTCAAGTGGACAGAATCAAGATATTAATCTAAACTGAAAAGGAGAATTTGTCTGAAAATAAAAGTTAAACCAAATTTTAAATTGTCAATTTAACTGATGTACTTGTTACCTCATGTATTTAACTTATAAGAATTAAAAGATACATTACTTTCTTTCTCATTTTCCAGTTTCTTATTTCAGAAAAAAAAATTTATTTTAATTACATGTTTATTTCTCAGGACCTCATGGTGTAATGGTTAGCAAGTTAGTCTTGCAGATTCATTATTACTGAATAGCGAGTTTGATCCTCGCTGGATGCCACATAAATAAAATTAAAAAAAGACCTTGTGTTAATCCGGCCTGGTGGGAAGTCAGGAAAATAATTTCCCAGAACCTACAAATCCTGGCTGCCTGATTTTGATTTTTCATACTAATTACCTACTACTACACGTAACTTTTTTAAAAACATTAACAAAACATCTATTCAAGAAGCTTACAGTCAGAAGACTCACCTTAACCAAAATAAAGATTTGGTGTAGATTGACTAAAATAAATTGTACTTTTTTCTTTTTTTAAATATTGCCAATGCACTATCCCTTGCAATTGGTTAACCTGATTATCTCTTAAAACACACACACACACAACACACACATATATATATATATATATATATATATATTATATATATATATATATATATATATATAAACCTGTCAATACTAAATTATCATTGCTATTATCAACTTCTTCCTCTGAATCTGACAGCTATACACATTTCTACTGTTTCAATGAACAAAAATCTGTTCCCTTAATGCTAAAGAGGGAACCTCACATGATAATTGGCAAACAAAGTTTTGCTATTTGTTTCCCATACAACTTGTAGAAATATTACACATTAAATGTTTTGAACAGTTTTACTTTAGAAAAAGATTTTTTTTTTCCTAGAATGATTCACATTATTGTTGGTTGTATTTCTATTTACAAAGATGAGATGTTTGCAACATTCTTCACAATAAGGAAATTTTCTTGAATCAACTAAAGTAATTAGACATGAACTTTACCACTAAAGAAAAAAAAATACTCAAGTTTAAATTTTGTATACAATAATTCTAATGCATCAAATTTTGAATAAGTCATGTGTCCATTTAAGTTAGCTTGGCATAAGGCCAGTGGCTTACAATATATATTCAAGTAATAAATGACCCCCCCCCCAATTTCTAGACCCAAGAAAGATTTTGTATCATATTGCTTGTAATAAACTGCTGTAAGCGTTGTATTCAAAAACATCTTGTGTAATGAACAACATTTTTTGAGATGAAAAAAAGGCTCAGGCACTGGGCAATAAACTCTGTCCTGCCCCTTTAAATCAAGGGGGCAGGTATTGCCTGGGTGGATAGCCCCCTTGGATCAATGCTGTTTAGATAAAGTATAACCTAGAGCACAAACTCAAGAATTGGAGCATCCAATTATGACTGAGTTCACTACTCATTATTAATGATCAACTGGATAAACTTAATAACCAACACATTTTATATTAGATAAAATACTAACAATCTTCAAATGATACTTTTATTTCATAAGCTTAATGAACGTTCAAGTACTGTAGATTTATTCTATTTATTTATTCTCCAAAGTGGAATAAAATATATTCTGGATTTTATTTATTTAGCACCGTTATTTTTAATAAGAAATCTATAGCAGATTTAGAGAAATTTAGGAATGTATCCACTGCAACTTCATTTCTGTTCTTTGCTATTATATATATTCCAACATCATTGCATATATGAGAAATAAAAATTGGCTATGTGAAAATAGCTTTATTTTTAATGATCATGATTAACCAATCATAAAACAGAATTTCAGTACTTGCTCAGTTTTAGTTAATAAATATTTTTAAATATCTAATAAATGAAAACTTTGAAAAATGTAGAAACTGTCAGTGTTTTTCATACATATATAAGAATTCATAGAAAAAAAACTTAACATTTTAAAAGTTGTCTACTTTTCAAAAGCTACTGAAGATATTTCAATTATAAAACATATGATTGTTTAATTGGCAAGACGTTGAAATTGGAGAATATTTACTAAATTTATGCGGCTTTACTTTTTGTCTTGTGTTATACTCACACAAGAAGCATAATACTTAGCTGGTCAGTTGAATCTGTAATACACTATCCATGGTTTCACTTATGATAATTATCAAAATTTCTAAATATAGACAAAAAGACAACAGCATTTTAAAAATATAAAAAGGTTAATTAAAATATTTTTGTCAAATTAATTTCATTTTTACAGTTGGTTTCAAATATATTTCTTAGTGGAGTAAGAATGACATTATCTCTTACAATGTATAGTAAAATAACACTCCGACTGAAATTTCTCTCATGTTATTGAAGTGCTGGTATTTCCCTGAATGTTTGAGATGAGGCTTGATGATTAGTATTATCTGCGTTATTCGGACTATTGTCCCCATCTTCATTGTTGGACAATTGAGTGTGAATTTTGGGAACTTATAGACCTAATGTCTTGTTTTTGGCTAGAATATCTACCTATTCATTTTTATGTATGATTTTTTACCTAGACTCATTTTTTTCTCTCTCTCCTTTTTTTTTTTTCAATCTGATCTAGCCTTCTTAATTATAGGTTCCCATATTGTATTCATTTCTATGCTAGGTCTACTTAACAGCCCAGTACAGCCTATCATATGTGCTGATTCTTTGAGGCATCTTCTCTTCCAATGTTCTTCTCTATCTATTATTCTAACTTCATTCCATATATGGTCAGCCATACTCGACTTTTCTATTTCTCCTCAGACTACTGCTTTACGATGTTCTTCTAGTCTTACTTTCAGTGGGCGGAATGTTTCACCTTTGTATTCTTTGCCACAGCTGCATGGGATGGAATACACACAATTTTTGGTCATGTTGTATTCTGTTGGGGGCTTGACTCGGACGAGATGTTTATGAAGAGTTGAGTCACTCCTGAATGTTGTCCTGATGTCATAGGGATTGCATATCTTTTTAGCCAAGCCTTTGACATAGGGCAGACAGACTGTGGTGAGTTTTCGGGTATCATCCTCTGTCCTGCGATCCAGATTTCTCATAGACAATGTTATGCTCTCAGGATAATTGTTACGACGGCTGTCCATCACTGCTGATGGCTTTTGCTCAATGATGTAAGCAATAGACGATACCTTTCTTTACATTGTATGGATGGTGGGAATTGAAGTTGAGATACTGTCCAGTGAAGGTAGGCTTACGATACACGGATGAACTGAATCCTTGCTCTGTGCGAGTTATTAACACATCTAGGAAGGACAATTTGTTGTCTTGTTCTTTCTCCATAGTGAACTGTATAGATGGATGGATTGAGTTCACATGATCCATTAGTATTTGAACATCTTCCTGATGGGACCAGAGAATGAATGTGTCATCTACGTATCTAAGCCACATTGATGGCTTTAGTGGTGTAGATCCTAAGGCCATCTCTTCAAAGTATTCCATGTATATATTGGCCAACACTGGGGACAATAGTGATCCCATAGCCAGGCCCTCCTCTTGTCGGTATATGTCAGAACCCATCTTGAAGTAGGTTGTTTCTACACAGAACGTCAGCATCTCCATCAAGATTATCTATTG
Source organism: Doryteuthis pealeii (assembly GCA_023376005.1). Lineage (NCBI taxonomy): Eukaryota > Metazoa > Mollusca > Cephalopoda > Myopsida > Loliginidae > Doryteuthis > Doryteuthis pealeii. Next base: position 71,163,400 of record CM042154.1, on the reverse strand, counting down.
GGATACAGGTGCGTTCTTCCAAATCTGAATCTGCAGTTAACTTGTTCTGTACCACTGTCAGTCATCAGTGGGTACCTTCGTGAACAGACTCACTACATCTAGACTCACCATTTGGTTGGAATGGATGGGAGCATTTTTGATTTTTTACACAAAGTGGGCAGAGTTCTTGACATATGATGAGGACTTACCTGTTAATGGGGTGACTATTTCAACTAGGTAATGGCTCAATGGGTGGCATGCTGAACCTCGGCAGCTGACAATGGGTCTTAGTGGAATACCATCTTTATGGATCTTAGGAAGGCTGTATATGTGTAGTAGCCTACTGTAGTGTTGAACTAACTCTATTTCTTCTGTGGTATGAGGTCCTTGTTCACACTCAATTGTCCAATTGGACACATGGCCTAGTAGATAAGGTAGTTAGGTTAAGACAGTTCTAAGTGACAGTTATCTCTGGATTCCGGGTTCAATCCTGAGTAGAGGCAGTAACATAGAAAAATAACTAACACAACTCCTACCCCAGCTACGGTTAGCGGAATGAGAACAGGATACCCTGTGGACTAAATAAAGGGTTAGGTTCAAAGTTCCATGATGGCTCCCGATTACAACAAGAAAGTTCCAGAGTTCGAAAAGAAGGTTCCCGAGTCCAAGAAAGAATACCTGAAGAAGGCCGGAGGGCATATTGGCCGAAACGTTGTACAAATAACAATGAAGATGGGGACAATAGTCCAAATAATGCAGATAGTACTGGTGTTCAAGCTAATAAAACTTGCATATAGAAAAGATTTTCAAGATGTAATTTTTAGGCAAAATGAATAATAATTGAAATTCAAACATGATCAGGATCAACTCTTGGCTTCAAAAATTAATTTCATGACCATACAACAACAGTTGACTTATACAGGATTTTAAGGAGTTGATCTTTTTAGATCATAAAAGACGTGCATGAATTTTCATGAAAGTGAAAAATAAATAATTTACAATAGGTACAATCCAAACTATATTAATCTACTAGTGGCTAAAATGGTAAGGTCTGATATCAATTGTTCTTATTTAAGTCTTAGTAGATCAAGATTTCAGGTACTGATTTTTAAGGCACATAGTTCTTCTCTAGAAAATAAATTGTCAGGATTTAACCTTCAAAGACTTGAGTCAAGATATTTCCCCCATTTGTTGGAAAATGTACTTAAGGTCAAAGTTACTGAATAATCTCTGAGTAGATGTTAGATCACAAGACCATGTTGTAAATGAAGAAGTGATTTTTTTTACTCTGATAATTTTCAAAGCTGTTTTCTTGCTTATTAAAGTTTGTATTGAATTTGGTTTTTCTATTAGTTTGAAAATATTAATATTAACACTAGCAGGACCGGTCGATATACAACAGTATGATAATTTAATTATTACGTTTGATATGTTTACTTAAGAGCTATTGCATAATAGTTCAATATGTAAAAAGTATAATAATCTTGATTTAACTCTCTCTCAATCTTTTTTTTTTCTTTCTTTCCTTTTTTTCATTATGTTCGATTGAAACAGATTAGCATTATCGCTTCCGTGCTCACACACCCTCTCTTTATATTTCCCCTACTCTCTCTTCTTTTTTACTATATTTTTCTGTGTAGCATGTCCCTTTTCTTCCCTTTCTTTATAATAAAAACAGAATGGTCCATTATTTAGCAGAGTTGACAGCGGGAAAGCAACACAAGATAATCAAGATTTACATTTTTGCATTTGATCTTGGACAGTCTCGTTTTTAACCAGAGGATGTTGCCAGATGATAACGGTCGTACTTAAGGAACACGAGTATTAATATATAGATTAAAAATAAAAAATATATTCAAAGTATGATAATTGGTATATATAAATTTGTTTATAGCTCATCATAGCCTTAATGTAGTATTGCCAGGGATTACAGCACCAAAATCTTTTATATTCAAAGTGGTTTATTACTAAGAATTTTAAGGAATT
>CM042154.1:71081435-71156435 GCA_023376005.1 Doryteuthis pealeii | reverse complement strand
GTAGCCTGGACAGGTCCAGAGGCCGAGACACAAGACATAGAGCCTGAAAGTCTTATGTCAGGTAAGTACCCTTATGTATTTATAATTAATCATATTATAAACTCTCTAAGATGTGACTCAACACCAAATTAATGACTATCAAAAGTGGTCCTTTAAGTTCGACATCTATATATCAATACTAGTGTTCATACAACAGTTATCATCCTGCAACTCCCTCTGGTTAAAAATGAGACTGTCCAAACCATCCAAGATGAAATGCAAAAATGTAAATCCTGATTATCTGGTGTTGCTTAACCGCCAAATTCTTATTTCTTATGAGTGTCATAAACCTCAGCTAAATAATGGACAATTCCGTTTTTATTATAAAGAAAGAAAGGGAAGAAAAAGGACATGCTACACAGAAAAAATATAAGAAAGAAAGAGATTAGGGGAAAGATAGAGAAAGCGGTAAGACTAATTTGTTTCAATCAAACAATGAAAAGAAAAACAAAAAAGAGTGAGAGAGAGTTAAATCAAGATTATTATACTTTTTACATATTGAACTATTTAGCAATAGCTCTCAAGTAAACAAATCAAATGTTGAAATAATTAAATCATCATACTGTGGTATATCCACAGGTCCTCCAAATAATAAACCATTGTTCCTAAAATCAGGATGCACATATCTATTGGTAAAAGTTTGGAGGTATCACTTTTTTTTCTTCCTTAGAATACTAATATAAAGTAACATTAGTGAATGAACAACAGGATCATATCCGTTTTGATACTTGCTGCTGTTTGTTAATATTCTTATTTATAAAGCTATTTGCACACCTGTTCTTGACAACTACAAAGACAAAATGATTCAATGTTTTTTTAAAAAGTGCACTAAACTTGCAAAACAATCAATCTAGAGAAAATCAAATATCCTAGTAAAAATAAATTTTATATTCAAAAGTGAATATTCATGATAATCATAAAATTAAACACCAAATACTGAAGTAAATTTGAATATGTTTGACAAAATATAAGAACCATATGAAAAAGAAAAGAAAATATGGGTATTATTATAAGTAATAATGTCGGCGGAGTGGCCGCTTGTCAGAATCAGCCAGACAGTGAGGGAGTCCATCCCCTTTCCACTAGCACTAACCAGAGAAATTGTTTTGCATCTGAGGTGGAGCGCCATACCTACCATCAGCTCCAACCTATGCTACTTACGTGTTGAGTATGTGAGGGCCAGTTATCAAACTCAGAACCTTGTGGATCCTAGGCAGACTAGCATAATTCCCATTATTCATAACAAGATTATTTGTGTATATATTTAACCAAACACTCCACATGAACAGAGTGTGACACAAGGTCATTTTTAAGTGGACTTTAACAGGTTAGAATTCATGGTTTTCCTTCTTCTAGACTAGTTACCATACCAAGGTTAAAGGGCCCAATCTGCCCAACTATTTACCCATAACTGGAGGGAGAATAGTTTATGTATGGATTGATACTTTTGCTTGTCTGTGGGTTCAAGCTGGTAGCATCAGTTGTGTTGGAGAACTGAAAATGCAGGAGCATTGGTCAAATGAAATCCTTTTAAATAACTTGAATAAATAGGAGAAAGAAAACATGGGTAAAATGTAATACTGAATAAATTGGAAAGAAAGAGAAATTAAAAAAGAAAAAGTGATAGATAAAAGAGAACACTGCAGAGATGCTGATAGGTATATGTCCTGCATCCCTGACACACAAAAATCTATAGGGACGCAGTAAAATCATATCCATGCATCCTAGTGATTTTCTTTTTTCTTCCCTCACCATTTTAAGCTAACTGTAAATACATTTCAATAGTTTCTTAGAAACGAATTACACAGGAGAGGTTACAAGGTAGGAGTTAGATGGCTTTAGTTATTTCTCCAGATCATTAATAAAAACCCTACAATCTATTAAAAAACTTGAGTTGGGACCCATGAATTTTCTCAGGGACTCATTCAAAGCAAATATGTGCATCCCAGGACACACTAAATTAAAGAGCAATCGGCATCAATGCACTGATAGAAAAAATTATTGAGAGAAATGAAATAAAAAAGGAGTGAAGGATAAAGATTAAGTAGTGTAGTCTACCTAGTTACTGTTTCTCTTGATTCAAGTGGCATCAAATAATGTTTCATGTTATCATAACAATGGAATTTCTCTTTTCCAGGTTGTGTAACTGATAAATATATAAAGTCATATTGTATTTTATATATAAGTTGATATCACCCATCATAGTTTTAGTAAAAGTAAAAATGTTATAAAGAAACAAATGAAAAAATGACTAACAAATTTGAAGTATTATTTTGTTCTTCAGTTGGTGTCACTTCATTCAAAGTCCATTCTTGTTGCTCCCACATTTGATTCCAAGAAGCTTCTGTCACAACCTGAAAAAAGAAAGAAAGACATAACAGAGATGTTGATAGGTACGTCGCCTGCATCCCTGAATCTAAAAGGATGTAGTAAAATCATATCCATGTGTCCCAATGTTTTTCACAGGACGCACTAAATCAAAAAGCTATCAGCATTACTGCATAATCAGAGTTCTAAACTACCGAGTTTCCAGAGTACTGGAGTCAAGAACTGAAAATTTCCTCTGATTCTCGAATGATTCACAATTCTCTTAGTTATTGACATCAAATTCTCAATGATTTTATTTTTATCTAAACTTCAATTATTAATAAAATTGTCTTACATTATTAATACTTAACTATGTCTACATACTAACAACATGCAATTATATTTATATATACAACAAAATAGTGCTTTACAATGTGAACGGGAAGGCTAATTTGCATATTAATATTAAAAATCGAATTTAATAAATATGTGCTTAGTTTATTGATTTCTAACTGTTTGTTTTATTCTAATGAATATAAGCAAAAATCTCTTCAATGAATCAATTAACAAGAACAAATAACTGTCATTTTATTCTTTACTTCCTCTTATAACTAAATATTTAAATTAGAAAAAATAACTCAGTTGACTCTCTGATTTAGTTTCATTAGACATTAAAACTTAATACTTGCACCCGGATGCATATATTTGCTAGTATAACAATTAACAAAAACATTTGTAAATAAAAACTAGTATTTTATTCAATTTTGACATTAAATTAACTGATTGAGGGGGGGGGGCAGGACAACAACAAAAAAAACTCATCTTTTATTATTTTGAATACCGAAAAATTTATTAAAGGTAAGTCTATTTTGGGGAATTTTTTTTTTTTAATGATGCTTCAGCAGGTGTGTGTATTTGTACATTCTATCATAGACAGTGACTTTCTTTTGTTTTAAGTTCAATGTCTGTTAAAACAATTGGCAGTATTTAAAATATGGTCATTTTGATTTCACGTGTCTACTAAATATTATGTATAAAAACGAATTTTTTTTTATTGTTACTGATGTTTTTTTTAAAGAAAATAGCTATATTTAACAAAAAATCCATTTCAGTCAAAAGTTGGAAAAAACAAAACAAATAAAACTAAGTATGTCATCAGATTTGTAAATAAGACTATCAACTTATCAACCACAAATGGACTCTCGTCAATTTCAACACATGAGGGTTCATCCAATGAACAACCTACACAGTGTTTTGTTTATAGTGGTGAAGGCTTGTGTTGGGACATCCGCACTTTTTGGCACAGCCAATAGGAAAGAATTAGTGCACAAGGAATGCCACAAACCCAACCAACGACTGATCTCAGGTCTATCAATTCAGAGTTTTCCTTCTCGTAGACTGGTTACCTATCCAAGGTTAAAGAGCCCAGTCTGCCTACTATTTTACCCATAGCTGTATGGAGAATATATGGATTCATACCTTTCCTAAGTGAATGTGAAATGCAGACAGCCTTGTCCAGGATTTGAACTTGGGTCCATTTCCTACGACTCTAACCATTATGCCACGCGCCTCCATAACCACAACTATGAAATAAACGCTTATCTGACAACTTTTTTTTTTTAATTATCTAAAGTTGTAAAAGGAAACATAGTCTTTTCCTTTAACATTAAGTTTCGTAAATGTTTTATTTGTAACATTAGTGACAAATCTTTCTAAACATAAATCATTTACTTTTAATGATGATACGAAGACAGAAGTTTTCGCCAATTATTTTGATTTAAAGAAAATATTTAATTGTTAAATCCTTTTCATGTTCAAAGCCACACCGAAGAAATGTATTGTCCACTAAAAAGGCAACACTCAAACTTTTAGTATGTTTACAGTACACAAAATCTAATGGTCAAACGTTTAGTAAATAATTTTGTGCAAATTTAATTAATATATACTAATTTAATTAAACGAAATGTAAATCTTTGCTAACTTTTTAATGGCATTTTGTGAGAAAGCATTGGAATATCATAAGTAAAGGTGGGCAATTTTAATTAGTCTACTTTTTCGTCGATGAGGCTGCACTTCATGCTTTAAAAGGCAGCATGAGGCCTTTAAAAGGTCGCAGTTTCCTCTGGTTAAAATGAAATTTGTCCGTTCATCTTGGGTTCTAGTTCTTTTGCTGAAAAATACTAATGTATACTATTTTATTTCTTTTAAATAAAATTAAAGTAATTTTACTTACTTCGGGATATGAGGCAGTTAAACTATAATAGTGTGCACCTAAATAAACACGTAGGATTGGATATGGAAATTAACACCCCCACCTTCCAACCATCTAACAAAAATAAATACATCGCAATAATAAAGAATTACGGATACGCTGATTTCAATAAACTTTGAGAAACAATTAAATAAGCTAAGTTAGAAGTTTGGTACTTTTTAACTTGATTACAATAACTTCAATAAAGTCAGTTGTAAAAATAAATTTCTTATAATTTTAACAATTTATATTCGGAAGAAGCTTAAAATTCATTGCATTTTTATATTTACTACAATTTAACACAGTTTGAATAAATGATAATAAATCTCTTAAAAATGTTGCTAATCCTACAATTTTCGGTTACTTAGCGGAAATACCAGTGGCTGTTTAATGGTTTACTCGTTAAGAAATTAATGATGTTAAATGATTTAAACAAATAAATAAAAGAAGAAAACAATGAAATGTTGAAAACTTGAAACATAAGATTGGTGCACATGCTGCACTATTTGGGGAATGATGAGCAATATCAACAATACTTTCATATCACCAAATTATTTAACCGATGATAATATTTAAAAGAAAATCGTATCTTTTAAAATTGATATTCCTAATTGTATCGAAGATAATGATGATGTTGTTAATTATTTTATTATATAGTGATAAAATTAATAATCATTGTCATATTATATATGACAATGTCATATATATAGTGATGAATGATTTGAGAGATGATCATATCGAATTAATCGCCATAAAAATAAATAAATAAAATAATAAATAAATAAAAACAATTTTAATTAAGAAAAAAAGCAAAAGGTGTTTTGTCTGTTACAAAAAAAGAAATCAAAAGTTAGGTACGAACAGATGAAAGATAGCGCTACATTTTTTATGATAGAGAAAAAAAGAAACTGAATTGATCAATTAACAGATATTTTTGATAAACAAATAAATACAGGCATTTAAATGTGCGCGTTGTGCTACTAAGTTTGTTTTATTGGAGGGGGGGTATATTTTGCAAGGTATGAGTCTCATACCTTGCAAAATACTATGAGTATATGAGATAAACGAATTTCTTATTCGATTAACTTTCTTTGTATTTAGTGAAATTATCAACTTAATAACCACTCCATGTTGATATATCTGGATTTATCTTCTTTTTCTTAATTAAATGTCCGTCTTTTTCACTATTTACTTTGCATCACAAATATATTTTAACCTCATTCATTAACTCTTTCCTTCATGGATAGTTTTTTGGTTTTTAATTCTGTTATAATTGTTTGATTATTTGTTTTTGTCCTTTGGCCTTTCGTATTATTTGAGAATGTCAAAAACAAAACAACTAAATTATCGTAAAACGGTTTTATTTCTGTGTTATTCGTATTAAAATCTACAGTAAGAATAAGACAGTTGCTACTGTATTGAGTCTTGAGTTGGATTTTTATTTATTTTTGAGTGTTTACTGTTTGACATTTTATGCAATGCATACGAACACAAACATGTCATTAATCCACACTTACAAGTGAATGAAAATAAACAAAAATCTGTATTCTTATATTTGAAAATCGTTTTTTTAATTCTTATATATAATCTTTAATTCATATAGATATAATTTTTACACGTTTTAAATGATTTTTCAACATAATGATCAACAAACAAACCGTCTAATGATTTAGATTTTAGACTCTTAATCTAAAATCGTCGAACCCCCAATTTGTGAACACCGATCCCCTCCACTTAAAAATTACCATAATGTTTAGAAAATCTCCAACTACGGGTTGGCTGTTGCTATGTTTATTTTCAATACGAGCAGTACATGCCTACTGATTTTTTTAAAATTTATTATTTGCCATCTCTTCACGTAAATTTCAATTAATAAATAATGGTTAAATCTTTTCTTTCAGAAAATGTGTCTTTTTAAAGGCAGCTAACTGCTACTTGCTTTTTATTTTTTTTATTTTTTAACGTACCTGGTGTCTCTCTTGAGCCCTGCGTATCTGATGACGAAGTCTGTCTTTTCTAAGCCTTATGGCCCTTTTTTCTGCACTTTCTTGAGCCCTTCTTATTTGTCTCTGAATTCTATCTCGAAGCAGCCTCTTCTCCCTCTGAGTTACACTTTCACCCATTCTTCTCTGTTGCATATACACTCTCATGTACTCCCTTCTTTCAGCATCGGACAAGAAACGAAGACTTCTTTTACTTCGAGGACCCATTATTCTATATCTTTGCTAATTTTCCAAGCAGTCCACTCTTTAACAGTACGGTTATCTTGTTTGCAAACACGATAATCGGAATACTGTATAGCTTTTGAAGTAATAAATTAAGTTAATCCAATTTGTAGTAATCCTTTCTGTAATGCGACTCTGCGAGTGTAACGTGTATGAATGCATGTAAAAATGCATAGGCAATGAGATAATCAAGGGAGATAACTCAGAATCTGTTTAAATGTGCATTCAAACTCAAGTTGTAGAAGGTATCACCTACTATATGCAAATTGTGCATGTGTGCATAACACGCTCTTCTATAATAGATGCTTCTATTTCGATAGATAGAAATATACTCAACGAAAGAGGCATCGTTTGTATGTAAAATATGGAGTGATTTCGTTATCTAACCTTAAGCGATTCACCCAACAGTATTTTTTTAAAATCTTAATAAACTTGAATATTCAATTAATTTAAATTACATTAAAAAGCCAAACGTACAAACATTTAATGTCAAATTTTTAAATCATTGATGATTTTAAAATTAAACATATACGGGACCATCCATTAACCATGGGGTTCCTATTGTAATAGTAGTCCATGATGATATTGGTGGTTCTATTTAGGAAGGAGTGAATAATTCTAATTAGCTTTCTATAGTTATCTCCTTTATCCAGAGAATTTAGATGATTAAAAAAATGAATAAAAACATAAAAACATTTTTTTTAACTTCAGGACAAATCCGACTAAACTATCAGTCAGTTACAAATTTAGTAAATGTTACATATAAAATTTAGTAATTTAGTAAGTGTTACATGTAAACAACTTTTAGCTATTTTCAGCCGACAGTATATTTGGGAGAATATGTGCTTTTTAATTTTAGTCAGACCTAATTTTTTGAAAGTTAATTCATTTATGTTAAAATCCCGCCTAATTAAACATAAATGAATTAACTTTCAAAAAATTAGGTCTGACTAAAATTAAAAAAGCACATATTCTCCCAAATATATATATGAATGCACCTTCCTCAATCAGTAAAATTGCTTGTCGGAAAATATTTAGAAAATAACATAAAATTTTGAATATAATAATTAAATTATACATACATCAAATTGGTTATAACCACCTTTATTTTAACCTTATTTTAATATTTCACTCAATGTGGAGCTGGAGTTTCATTAGAATAAAGTTCATTTCTGCAATGTATTTCCATCACATTCAATGATAGTTTTTTTGTTGTTCTTTTTATTTTTTTATTGATTGTTTTTTTGTGGTTTTGTTTTGTTTTGTTGGGGGGGGGGGATTAAACAGTTTTTTCTGATCTGCATGTTCTCTATCTTCCAATGATTCTACCATCTTTTATTATTAGGATTTTTCTTTTTCCATGCATAGAAAAGAGATTTTAATAAGATATCTATTCTCAGAATAAATGAGAGAAGTAATGTTTTTTATATCAAATCTATTATTTCACAGAAATTCAAACAATGCAATTAAACAATCAATAAATGATTGATGATTTAGAAAATATGCAATTGAACTTGATATAAATTAGCATTGCTTTTTAACAATATTAAAATTTCTTTTCTTACTAGAAATTGTTTGAAGAATGTATATTTTTTCTCAGATTATACACCTGATGAGGGCTGAAAAAATACATCAATTGAAATATTGTGCAAATATCAAAAATACAAAGAAAAGGTTAAATTTTTCAAGTTCTGTTATGTTAATATCTCTTCTCAAAGGTTTTGACAATAAGTCTTGTTTCTATTCAATACTTGTGGAGATAGGGGGGGGGGATCATTTTTTTATTCAGAAGATTCATATGATCAAAAGAAAAGAAAAATTGAATTCTGGTACAGTTTCTTTTTTTAATTATTCAAGTTTTCATGTTCAATTAAAATGTGGTTATTATACTGAGCATATTACAAAAATAATTTTTCAATTTAGACAACTTAATTGAAATTTGAAGCATCAAAAAAGTCTCTTATTACTAAAATTGCATGAAAATTTATTCAGGAAGTTTATAAAAATTTAATCTAAAAATGCAATTAAAAATATTTTTTGCTGAATTTTTGAGATGAGGCTTGATACTTTGGATTATTTGGACTATTGTCCTCATCTTTCAAAAAGAAGGTTCCGAGTTCTAAGATTTGCCGAGTTTGAAAAGAAACACCTAAAAAAGGCAGGAGGGCACATTAGCCGAAACATTGTGTATATAACAATAAAGATGAGGACAATAGTCCGAAAAATACAAATAATACAAAAAATATTTTTATTTATCAGTAGAAAGGGTTTAAAACCTCGGGAAATGCCTTTATTAATGATAATGACATGACCTTTAAATTCTTTTTTTTTTTTAATGAATAAAATCTTTAGGAAATTTTGATATTAATAAATTAAATTGAACTTTAAGCTTTACTTACCAATGCACCAAAGTTATTCAAGTGACAAACAAAAATTTATCAGAAACAGATTCAATTATCATTTATAAAACATCACTTAACCTGGCAGATATACCTTAAACTGAATACAGTACTTGCTGTTCTTAAGTGGTCACCCATTTAAGCACTCAACAGACTCATTGCTACTGTGTTTCCCTGAAAATATGACAGGGCTTATATCAATTTTTACTCTGAAATAAAAAACATGGGCTTATTTTGGGGGATGTCGAATGTTTGTTTCGCATGATGTGATTATAAAGAATGTTTATTTCTTTCGTCTGGTTGCCACTCTCAACAAGGGTTTATTTTAAGGGAAGAGCTTATATTAAATTTATCCTGATAGGTAGGTCTTATTTTTTGGGAAAATACGGCACTTAACTTCAGTGATCTGATGAGAACCAATGTTTTCAGAGTGACATGATTGTATATAAATCTGACTCAATTGACAAAAATATAATATTAATATGTTGGTCTCTTCTTTAGATAAAGGTCATGATTGCTTAGACTCCCACATTGTGTTCTTTTGAGGACCCATCTCTTTTTCTTCACTGCAAGCTCTTATTGTTTTGCTGTGAGGAATAAACATGGATGGAGACATCTTTTGATGGGAAGAATAAATGCTAAGACATCTTCATGTACACACTTTTTTTTAATTTACTTCTTAGCTAAGACATCTTTTCTTAAATATATATCTGGCTACATTCAGGGAGCTGGTGCCATTTAAGAACACAGGTGGAACAATTTCTTGCATATCTGTGCCTCTTAACTGATTAATTTTTTAAACAATTTCTCTAGCTTCTAGAACTTTTGATCTCATAACTGAAACCATCCAATCCCAGCCAAGTTATCAAATTGATCTTGTGGTCATAGCCTGTCACTCACACCCATTTGACCTATCGTCTCCAAGTAGAATTTCTATTTCACTTTTGAAATTCTACACTACTCTTAAAATAATAGATCTATATATAACAAATACAGTAAATACTAAATACAATTATTTTAGAACTTTTGAAGTTCAGACTTGTCAAAATTAATTTTCACATAAATCCCCAAGTCCAAGTTCTATAATCTTTATTATATATTGATAAAGTCATCTTGCTTATTATTACAGCCACAAAATTTCAGCCATTCTACTCTCCAGCCTTCTTCAGATATCTGTCATAGTAACCTTCTGGAAATTTTGAAATTAACCATTTATTCAATTCATATGAATATATTGTTCTCATTATCATCATCATCATCATGTTGTGCTGATCACACAGATACCCATGACTCTCACCACTCATCCCTATCAGGTATCGCCCCCGGGCAAGTCCTCCTCATGACATCCAGTATCCACACAGAGATTATCAATGTAAGTCTGATTGTTCAGTCCACTCTTGTGTGTCCATGTGTAGGTGTCCACAGAAGAACGTCACTTATGAGTTCGTCCTTACTTATCCAGCTGTCTCCAGTGTGTCTTGTTCATCTTATTTGGATGGTTTGTGTGATAGGAGGTAAGTGGCCATGCAGGTGCTTTTTTGTGAGGAGCTGCTTCCAAGATTTGTTCTAGACAGCATGCAGCATCCTTGTGTTCTTCCCATCTCTTGTATCAGTTAATTCTCCCCAGTTAATTTATCCTTAAACTGTTGCTTATCTATCTTTTCCACCTAACCAGAGTAATAGGACTTTTATACACTATGTAACACATAGATTGAATTCATGGTTATCAGATAACTGAATATACTTTAATCAATGCTTTTATACACTAGGTCATTCTATCATCTTTACCAATTATTTTTTTTTAAATGTTGCTTATTCTTAAAAACTAGTAGGACCTGTGGATATACCACAGTATGATAAGTATTACAACGTTTGACATGTTTACTTTAGAGCTATTGCTAAATAGTTCAATATGAAAAAAGTATAATAATCTTGATTTAACTCTCTCTTACTCTTTTTTTTTTTTTTCTTTCATTTTTTCATTATGTTCAATTGAAACAGATTAGCATTATCACTTCTGTGCACTCACTCTCTCTATCTTTCCTCTTCTCTCTTTCTTTCTTTCTTTCTTTCTTATATTTTTTTGTGTAGCATGTCATTTTTCTTCCCTTTCTTTCTTTATAATAAAAAGGAATGGTCATTATTTAGCTGAGGTGACAACACTCATAAGAAATAAGAATTTGGTGGATAAGCAACTCTAGAGAATCAGGATTTACATTTTTGCATTTCATCTTGGATGATTTGGATGGTGTCATTTTTAATCAGAGGGTGTTGCAAAATGATAATGGTCATACTTTTAAGGAACATGAGTATTATCCTTAAAAATCATCTTCCAGAAATTGGCTAAAATATCTTAAAAGTAGATACTCATAGTAGTTATATATATATAGTGTATGAAATTTGTATGCAGATGTAACAATTATTATGGGACAGAAATAATATCTATTTATGAATTGTTTAATTGATTACTAGATGAAAAGAGCATGTTGTCCTTCCTTGAAATTAAACTGGTTTGGTTTTGTTTGTTTTACAGTATATCAACCACAATAAGGCTGGTAAAGTTTTAAAAGATTCATAGCGATAAAAGATAATTTTTTAAACTCAATTTTTTTTTGTAAACAAATTTTCTAGTTAACCCATAGATGGGACCCTAATAGATGGGACCCTAATAGGTACTACCACTCCGGGTCAGAGTGAACCAGGGAGTAATGGCAATGTAGGGGTACTTCACAATTCCCAGAGCTCCAGAATTCAAACTTCATCACTAGATGCAGTTTAACGTCATACCCAGGACACTATGACCCTCAGCTACTGCCTTCTAGCACATATAGAGTTGGGGCTTGCCATAAGGACACTAGGGTTGGGGCAATCACATAGGTGCTAGGGCTTGACGTGACCAGCCAATTGATTGGAGGGGCCTCTCTGACCGCCCGTCTAGCCTAAGTAAGGGTCTAAGTGGAGTGTTGCATGTCATGGACTGCTCATCCACCAGGATTCATCCTTAAGCATCACTGCCAACAGGTGGTCCCATTGGGGGGGGGTCTTATCCCTCTGCAGAGGCACAGTTGGTGTATTATAAAGTCCCAGCCGAGAGGGCTTTGAAATTAACATTTTTCCTTTTTGAAAAATTTTAGTTAATTTGTCTCAAACTTGTATTTTAAATAGAATTTCAAGCCTTACATCATTATAGAATTTCTATAAAATTTCTCTGTCAAGAATACAAGACCATCTGATGGTTGGAATCATAAAATGAAAAAAGAAAAAAAAATGTATTTTTATATATGAAAAGAAATGTGTATAAAAATATAGCAGAAAAGTAAGGAGCTTGATTAAATGTATCTTCTATTTGTGGATGGTGAGGAAGATTAATGGAGATCCAAGCTGTTGGCACAACTTGATGATGATGATGATGCTATTTGTAATACATCATAATTAAAATTTGAAATAGAATTTATGATATTTCAATTAATTCTTATCAATTTTCTTTCAGAGAAAAAGTATAATTTGTTGACTCCTTATTAAGCCACAACCTCTTCACATTAGTGATGGATTGTTGTCAAGTCATGCTGAAAGCACCAGTTCCCATTATATCACCAAAGTTATGCAGTGATGAGCCTGTTCAATACTTAATTAGGTGACCACAGCATGTACTGCAAGTAACCCAAGTCCTTTGTTTATCAAAAATGACTTGATTCAGCATTTTCAGTTGCAGACAGGTTTTACATAGTGCAATTGCTAGCTCCTTGCCCCCCACTTGGTTTTCAAGGAAGTGTCTTTTTTATAGATTGGTTGCCAAACCAAGGCTAGAGAGTCCAGTCTACCCTGCTATTTTAGCCATAACTGGAGGTATAAAATATGTCTGCAGAGATGATGATAGGTACACATCCCTAAAAGGACGTAGTAAAATAATATCCATGCATCCAGTGTTTTTTGTTTTTCTTCTCTCACCATTTCAAGTTAACTGTAAATACATTTCAATATTTTCTTAGAAACAAATTACACAGGATAGGTTACTGTTACAAAATCTATGCGGTTACATAAGATTATTGTCAATCCCCTGTATTTCTAAAGGGATGGCCCTTTTCATATCACGGGCGGGACTTTCCATGGAATACTACAGAAAGCCCGCAAAATACGTGAAGTCACGTGGGACCTGGTTGGGTCCTCGTTTTTCAGTTTAGACATCAGGCAGAGAAGATGTCCTGCCTTAACTGGAACTCACTGCATATGCGTGCTATGTTAGTCTGTTAGTTACATGAAATGTTTAGTTAAGTAAATAAAAGCTTAAGAAAATAACACGGTTTTGTGATTAATGAATGTCTTGGTAACAAGACTGATCTAGAAGAAGAAATGAGTTAAGTACGCCAGAAGAGACGCTAGAAGAAGAACCTAAGATAAAAAAGATGAACAGCAGAAGAATAGTAGAAAGTAAAGAAGGGTATACAACATTACAAGGTAGGGGTTAGGTGGCTTTACTAATCCTTTTATTATTAGTATCTGATGGGACTTCCCTGCTCCCAAAATATTGAGCTTACAGCCATAAATATTGGGTTTACAAGTTCAAAGGGTTCGTGGTTATTTTGCAGCAAGATTTGATGACCATGATGACCACATATTTTCCTCAATCTCTAATGCAAAAATAATTAACCACCTTGTCAGCGGGGCCTTAGAATATGCTAACTGTATCTTCTGCAGAGAAGTTAGGCCCCTCCAAAAATTATTAGTATTAGATAAAAATATTTGATACCATATAACTGTAGATTATTTCTATTAATAAAAGCTACTTGAAGCTATAATTGTTTATTAAGGATTATTACTATTAGTTACTTGAAACCATATAACTACATGCAAGCAAATAATTAAATAAAAATAATTTAATAACTTGAAACCATTTAGTTGTGTATAAAAGTATTAGATAGGAATACTTTAAACCATACAAGTTATTTGTATTAGATAGGAATACTTGATATCATAACTGTGTGCAAAACCTCTTAAGAAACAACAAGACAAAACATGTAAATATAAATGGACAATGAATGCGATTCCCTAACCTCAAGCCATAAAATAACCATGGATGGGTTCACATCCCTTTAAAATCAATCAATCAAAAAAGCATTAGATGAAAAAACTTTCTTTTTTTTTTTATCAGAATGTATAAAAATGACAAATACCAAAAGAAAGAAATTTACCTCATATCCAGTCTCTACATGTGTCTTCTGATATTTTAACCGATGCCGGGCTCGAAATTCCGCCATTCTTCTTCGATTCTTTTCTCGTCGTATCTCTTTTTCCAATTGACTCTCTCGGGCACGAGCTAACTGCTTTCTCAGTCGGTCTCTCTTCCGTCTCATTTCTAAAGAAATGAAGGCATTCCTCCGATATCGAATGCTCATAGTGTTAGTATCTTCTGATGGAGTGGTTATTGTAACCATACCTGATGTAGATATTGGATTAGCATTTTTATCAGATACTTGATCAGTCTTTTCGCTATTTTCTATCATACCTCTCTTTAGTTGATTCAGTGGAGTTTCAAAACTCTGACTCGATGCTTGGGTTTGAATATCTGGTGATTGATAAACATGGATATTGTCTCTGTTGGAAGATTTGCTAGTAATACCCACCTCCAAAGGTATGCAATTGGTGGCCATTTTGTTTTTACCTTTTCTAATGATTGGATCTATAACAGTCAGATTAGCGCTGTTCTTTTCCAGCATTTGAATTTCTGAAAGCGTTGTTTGTTTTACATTACCATTAGCTGATATACTTTCATCTAACGTCTGTGCGTTTGGTGAAGCTTGTTTTCTACTTTGTACTCTCCTGTTTTTCTTATAAAAAGTAGCAGCACCCAGAAGAGGCTGATATAGAGTAGTTTTTCCAATTGTTCCACAGTCTGCTCTTTTAGAATCATCATCCAAGAGAATCGGTACAATCTCAGAAGTTTGGCTTTTCTTTGGATTAGTCTTTCCAACTTGGAGTTCAACTGGCTGCAAGTCTGTCACATGTGGTTGCATCTCGTGCACCAGTAATTGATTTACAGGTGCATATTCTTTTGGCTGTTTGTCCCTGTGAAATACGGTGTTCAGCTGGGGTAGGGGATCTGACACAATTTCTGGGGGGCCAAAAGTCATTCTGTTCAACCTGTTAGCATCAGCAATCACTTCAGGATCAATTGTATTTTCCTGGACGCACTGAAAGATTTTCTTTTGCATTGATTTTCTGGCTCGAGCCGCAGCCATACGTCGACGGTTCTTTTCCCGCCGGATAGCGCTGGCAAGTGGAGTTTCTTTGGCACGTAGGATTCTTTTACGGATACGATCCTTTGTGCGTCGGATCTCCATTTTCGATGCTATTTTAGAATGTTTGGTAAAAGCGCCGGGGTCTATCATGAAGTCTTTTGATACACATTGCTCTGATTGTTCTTGTTGCATGAAATTTGGCTCCCAATTCCATACGGCCAAATATCAGAATTGACCAGACAGTCATGCTCCTTAAAACCATTCATTTTTGGTGGCTGGATGGTTGGGCTATACTTTGCTTCCCTTATTTAGTTTAAACATTTAGAATTCTTGAATGTTGTCTTTCAAGTATCTTCTCATCTGTATTTGTAAAGAAAAACAAAAAAATTAAAATAAAATTGGAGTCAAAAATTGTCTAATTAATAAAAAAGTTAATTATTCTATTGCAAAACTGAATTCATAAAAATGAAATAAATATGTTTGTAGGTAAAAAAAAAAAAAAAAGATCAAATTACTAGTGCAATAAAAGTAATCAGAGGTGCATGGTGTAATGGTTAGAGTCATAGGAAATGGATTCGTCGACCCAAGTTCAAATCCTGCTGAAGCTACAGTTCATATAGCACTAATACCCTTGGGAAAGGTATGAATCCAACTACTCTCCCTCCAACTATGGGTAAATAATAGGGCAGATTGGGCTCTTTAACCTTGGTTAGGCAACCAGTCTAGGAGAAGGAAAAACTCTGAATTCAAACCTGTTAAATCCACTTGGGGTGGTTACTACTAGAATAGGCTGTTTTAATTAGTGACCTATTTCACTGAACTAATCTTATTTAAATTTAATTTTAAAATAATTCAATCAGATATTAATTTTGATGGTTTAGGTCATCAGTTTTATAACATTTTCATATAACAAAAAATATAAAATGTTGTAAGCATGCATGAATTCTTTTGAAAAATTAAATGTATCAGCCTGTGTCATATTAACAGATCACAAACAAGGTTTGTTCTAATAGGTTTTACTGATTTTCTTTGTCTTTGCACAATTGATTATGAATGTTACATATAAGTTCGTATTTGTAATCTTGTGCAGAGAGGAGAAAAATCAGTAAAATGATATTACAACAAACTTTTGTGGTCTTTAACAAAATTGGTTTGCAAAACAAAATGGTGCTAATACATACAGAGACATCAAAGGATTAAAAAAAAATTATCTAACAAATATTTGCTTTTCAAAATTATCTACTTCTTTGTCAGTGTTTTATGAAGGCACTCATAGTGTAATGGTTATTGTCATAGGAAATGGACATGGCAATCAGAGTTCAAGGCTGTTTGTATTTCACACAGCTCTAATACCTTTGGGAAAAGTATGCATCCACCTATTCTCTCTCCAGCTATGGTTAAATAGTAGGACAGACTGGGCTTTTAACCTTGGAATGGCAACTGGTCTAGGAGAAGGAAAACTCTGAATTCAAACCTGTTTAAATGACCTTGTGTTGCATCCTGCTCATGGCTGAATGGTTTGGTAAATACATACTTCCTTGACTATATTTACCACGCCACCCACACACACACACCATGTGTGATGAGAAAACGTGACACAAAGTCAATTTAGCATAGTGATCCATTGAGTGAATGAATGCAATAATTATCATAGTCCAGTTGGCATTCTCTCAGCCATCAATAAATGAACCCAACTCTTCTTACCCCTTTTAGATGATGGGAATCGATAATGTTTTCAGGGACAGTCCTCTCAGACTGAATTTTTATTCTTCAACAAAATATACAGTAAATACAAAAGTATATGTAAAATTAGTCATCATTTCTTGTCACTGCAGTTAATTTAGTTGTAAATTCTAATTACAGAGATTGAACACTATACAGTGAAATTTTTCATATCAAAATTCTGTTGATAACTAAGTGTTAGGCTGCAGACTTATTGATATATATACACTCACACAAACAGGGTGTTCATAAAGTCTTGCAACAGCTTTATATATATATATATATATATATATATATATATATATACACACTCACAGTGTGTTCATAAAGTCTTACAGCAATTTAAAAATTGAAAACTTAATAACTCACGTTAGTAAAAACTAAATGAAAGTTCGACTCTTGTAGTTTTATTTTTTATGTACATTTAGATTATTGCATTTCAACAAGACTGCCATCTTTGTAGTTACACTTTAAATCTGTTGCAGGATTTTATAGACACTCTGTATATAAATAGAATTTTGCTAAGCCAAAACAGACCAACAGAAAAATAAAAGTCAGATTATTTCCCTTGCACCAACTAAACTTGGAAAAAAAAAGTTTCAAAGTTTTATTTACTCAGTTTATTAAATAAGCAGAACATGGCTGTAGATTTAGCTGAAACTTATCTTCTTTTTCTTAATCTTAAAACTTTCACATTTTTAATTCATGAAGTAAAATTTAAAAAGGAGAAAAATCACATCTCTTTGTTTCAATATCAAGTCTAAATAATGAATAATATGAATAATAGATTTGTACCATAAATATTATCAGTAAATATTTTCATAAAAATGAACATGCAATTTTTTTTTTTCAAGATTGTGTAAACCTTTTTAATAACAGTACAATAAGTTAAGTGAACATTAGGATCTTAATGTTTGGAAAATTTAAATCTACTTAACAATAATAAAATTTAAATCTTATAAAATTTTACTATTTTCAAAAACTTTAATATTCAACATGGATTAAATGGTTATATTTACATCACTGAAATAAAAATAAATAAGATATTTTCCAAAAACATACTACCTCTGTCCCATAACAGCTGTTTCATTTAGTGTATGAAATTTATATGTAAATAACAACTATTATGGGACAGAGGTGGTATAACTTTAAAAAATGTCAGAAGTTTTTTCATTATATTTGGTGTATACAGTGTGTGCCAAATTATTATGCAAACGTGTTATATTATTGTAAATTTAGTTTCAAGATAGATTAAGAGAAATAATCTAAGACAAACATTGGTAACACTGACCTGCGCCTTAGTGGCAAAAATGAAAGCATTCTGCGCATTAGTAAACAAACGGAAGACATTTTTGTTATAGTTTTGCATTATAGGAGTGCCAAATTATTAGGTAACTACTACAAAATAATTAAATTATGGGCCGTAAAAGTGATTTATCAGAAGCTGAGAAAAATTCTATCGTTACACAGCTTGAAAAGGGCAGTACAACCCTTGAAATAGCAAAAATGATTAACAGGGACCATCGAACAGTAAAGAAATACATCGAAGACCCTGATGCCTCACGTACAAGATCAGATAAGGGCAAATCCAGGGTAATAACACAGCGAGAAGTGTCTCGAATTAAGCGTATTGTCAGAAAGAAACCAGCCTTGAGCAGCAAAACTATATTCGAAGAAGTTAATCGAAGTAACGTGTCCAAATCATCTCGATGTCGAATTCTCCGCCACGTTGCGAATTGTGTCGAATCTGATATTACACCGTCTTTAAAGTCCAAAACACAAAATGAAACGACTGGAATGGGCTAGAAAATATTTGAAAATTGATTTCAATGTTTTTAATGAATAGAAATGAGCTACTCCTGAGGGACCAAATTGACAGGTTGAGGCTGTAACGAAAGAGCCGTGTCCTGTACGAGACCAGTCGACGGAGGGTTTATGTTTGGAACTGGAATTTTGAGACGAGTTGGTCGGATCTTGGCGTGTACCTGATGGAGTAAAAATTTTCCTAAGCATCAATTGAATTTTTGAAGGACAATTTTCAGCCTTGGTTTAGGAATAAGTCTTTCGATCTCCGTAAGAAAAATATTTTCATTGAAAGGCGACTCCTCTCGCAAAGTGCACATGAAACGGCCGACTAACTGACACATGGGTTTTCCACTGGTCCAAAAATTGTAAATTTTCTCTGGAACTGAATCCAATTGAAAATCTCTGAAGTATCTTCAAAACAAAGGTCTAAAGATTGGTATCAGTTTGCCACAAAGAAAGAAGGCATCGCAAGTTATTGTGACAAATGCAGAAGCTTTTATTACAGTTGAAGAAATTCAAAATTAATGAACAGAACACAAAATCATTGGATGATGATCGACCACTGTGATTCGTGCACAAAAATCTTTATTTCAAAGTAAATGATTTGTGTCATCAGTTTGTTTTCAAAATTGCACGGTGTTTGTTCTTACTGGCTTCAGTATTTCATTTACATGAGTTTTTTTGTTTTGTTTTTAGCTTGTTTAGATTTCCTTCGTTTATGCTATTTTAATTTAATGATTTTAATCAATAGTCTCTATCTATATTGTTTTTCTACTCATACATAATAATTTGGCACGATAAAGATGGAAGAATTTAAAGAAATATCTTGTATTCTTGACCAATTGTACATTTAAGTTCAATATTTGTAGGTATTGCATAATAAATGCTATGCAAATATTTAGTGTAAGACATTGTTTAAATTACTCCGCTGTAGTAGAATTAACGAGATTTAATACTTTAGCATGCACTGTAAATAATACAATTCCTTATGATGTATTCATCTCTTCCTTTAGCCACAAATAATCTTTCAACAATCACTAATAATCAGTTAGATTTTAAAAACCGATTTACTCAATTTCACTTTCCTATCCTTTTTCTAAAATGAATGTTTAGTTCGAGAAAATACTTTCCTCAAGTCTTTTTCAAATGACAATCTCTACAGATATCGTCTGCTTTCCGTAAAATGTGCTGCTGACCCAAGAATGTAAACAAATCGTTTTTTTTTTGTTTTTTTTTGTAGCATGTAAACGTCTGCTATTGTAGACACATTTATGCTGCTCTCATAACATTTAATGAAGTTATGTTGTCACACACAGAAACGTGGATATTCGACATATTTCATGCAACAACACACATTACTTTTTCACATTTTCGACACAGACAACAATTTGAAGTGTAAAAAAATTCAACCAACGTTTTTTGAAAAAAAAAAAAAAAAATTAAACAACTAAATTTTGCAAATAATTTCATCTCAACTTTCTTCATTCAATTTTAATTGTTTTTAAATTAGGAAAAATTATTATTATTATTTTATTGAAGTGAAAATTTACATTTAAATCCCAATAATCATATCCTGCAATAATCCGTATGTAGTGGTTAAAAGACTAAAAATAGGGTAAATCAAACAAGTTGAGGACGTAATTTCTAAAGACAACTGTTCAATAATAACAATAAGAAACCATTCTACACATATACAAAGTATACAAAGAATAATTAATTGAGCACGTTGGTGACTACTAATACTAGTCTTATAAAAATGATATAAACATCTACAAATAAAAACAAAACCACTTATAAAGAGCAAAATACAACCCCCATACCCGGGGAGTTCAGTTAATATAACTGGATTTTTTGTAGTAATTTCGAGATTATTACATTCTCTATTGTTTATGAAAGAAAAAAAAATATTTTAAAAAACAAACTCACTCATGTACATATCTTGAGCACGATAATTCACTTATCTATGTTAAAAGTCTACTGTCGTGTTTTCTTTATTTTGGTATGCCAAGGGTGCAGAATATGGTTTTCGACTGCCCCAATAGATAACCCCTATCTTACCTATTGGGTGCACGGATATCACATGCAAAAGAAAACTTCCTTTTTATTGGATTTTAAATACACTACTTGTCTGGAAAACTATGGTATAATTAATTTCATAGGTTATATTTGCCAAGTGAGTAAACTAAAATTATGTATGTACTTTCACTATATAAAACTTTGCTTTCAAATAAGAAACGAGGAATGTAAAAAAATCCGTTATTGGACTATAACAAGAACGTCACCATAACAGATCCAAATTCTAAACTTATGTTGATAATTCTAAGGCTTAGAATTATCAACATAAGCTTTCTATATATACAAAGTTGAAGTTACGTTGATAAAACTTCATTTAATACTTATTTAATATTCACATAATAATATAGCCAAGTGTCCTATTCATTACTTAGGGTTGCATGTGTAAAATCGTCTAATATGATAATAATCCCTAAACTTAAAATCAGAATATGAAAACTGGGGTCTTTTCTCGGATAACATATCCAAATGGAAGCGGATCCCATATTTAAAAAAAAGACTTTGTAAGTGAGAGAAAAAAAAAACTAAAAAGAAGTTGTGATCCTTATTTTTAAGATTAAATTAAAACAATAACACTATCGAGTAGTAAAC
The DNA here is from genome assembly GCA_023376005.1 of Doryteuthis pealeii. Taxonomy (NCBI): domain Eukaryota; kingdom Metazoa; phylum Mollusca; class Cephalopoda; order Myopsida; family Loliginidae; genus Doryteuthis; species Doryteuthis pealeii. Next base: position 71,134,786 of record CM042154.1, on the reverse strand, counting down.
TTTTGAAAAGCTTAGAAACCCGTGTCTTAACCGGATATTTGTTTGGTGTAATTAACTATCCCATAGTCTGAAAAAAAATCAAATATTTATATCTGAACCCAAAATGCTCTTTCTCTCTTTTTTCTCTTTTTTATCAATGAGTTTTATATTAAGAAAAAAATCCACTATAAATTGAAACTATTTTCAAACAATAAACAATCTCTGAGATCTCACCTGATTGTTGTTTATGTAAAAACCAGGTACAAAAACACGATAAGAAAAATAATGGTATGTAGTAAACTGCATACGCTCGATTTGACTTCAAATAGTAAATTCAGATTAAATATACATAAAATATTTAGAAAATTTTGTTATGTTAGACTAATGAAAATTTTAATTGTTTAGAGAAAAATATGTACAGCTTTTTTTCGACATGCGCGTTCAAATTAGCCTCACTGCGCATGTCCGAAAAGCATACCAAACGGTACCCAATGTAAATACGTTCTCATTGAAAGTTATACCAGCAACTAGATTTTTTAATGAAATGTGCTTTTATTAATGTTTGACTTTGTTCTTCATCTTGTAGAAATACAAATTATATTACAGTGGTTAGTGTGCAACCAATCATTAATAATAGTCTATTTCTTTCTCACCTAACCTTTCAGGAATAATGAATCTTATAATATAATCGTCCAATTTTACCCACTAAATTCAACTCCGAAAATCCAGGTCTAAAAATCATAATCGGTCATAGTTGAGTTTCGCTAGCATGACTGTAAAATAAATGACTGTAAAAAATATAACATATCATCAGATATGTTGTAATTTTGTCACATTAACACTGTCAATACAGACAGATTTACAAATGAAAAAAAGTCTTAATATCGTAATATCTGTCACAAAATGAACTGGTACCAAAATAAGTTTGACACTTTCATGTCACACATCTAATTAAATTAAATGTGTGACATGAAAGTGTCAATGCTTTTTTTTTTCAATCCATTTATTTTGTAAACACGGATATTACGCCATCTTTAGACATTGTTTACGGAAATATTTGAGCACAATTGACCCAAAAATAGTTTTAAATGTATTAGAAATAAATTACATGTGTAATATTATTTTTCTTTTTTTTTTTTTTTTTACTGATGCTCATTATGTTACTACTTTTCTACTTAGACAAAAATTTGACATTAAATAATCGATTTAATTAATTTTAATTTGTTTTTAAAATGAAAAGCAGACGAAAAATTGGGTATGCCTAAGTTACATCAAAACAATAAAAAACATTGTCTAACATATTGAGTTGATTGTATAGGAGTTCTACCAAATCAAATTACATTTGCTTTATCTTATGCAAAATATATAGTGGTCATATTTTTTTTAAGGGAGGCATGGTTATTATCCATTGCTTTGTGTTGGTCAAGTCTTGCTGCTCACAGCAACTCTCCCACCATTGTGATCCGACTATAAATCTTTGGCAGTGGCATTCATGCATGTCACTTGTTTACACTGAAAAATCACTATGTGAACTTTGAAATATTCCATCATACGGGTAAAAAATATGAAGAAAATTCAGTACAGTCGAGATGGGGGATAATTTGGTAGACAAAGTGTTAAATCTGAAATTAAGGGGATGATTAAATTGTGGATGGCCTGTCCCTGGAAGTAAAAAAGAGGGATAACAACCAGATATAAGCGATTCACCTTGGACCTTGGGAAGGAGAAAGAGAGAGTGAGCAATTTTCTAAGATTCTTGTGGCCAGTTTTAGGCTGCAGGTGAGAGCACTTTACAATTGAGATCCCTTGTGGCATTAAGTTGATTTGTGCTGTGTAGTATCTACGTTGGTCTGTGTATCTTGAATCCTATGATCCTTGTGTTCCTCAGTGTTAAGCAGAATCCTTGTTTATTGGTCTATTCGTCCATGTTAAGCATGAGCAACTGAATGCCTTCCCTAAAGGCCTTTAAATAGTTAACCAACCACATATTCAAGCATGTTAATTGGCCAATTGAATCCACACAGCCACAAAGAGTTTATAAATTTAAGTTGTGACCTCCAGCACACCTTATATACAACAATTATTCCAATTTCCGTTAGACCAAAAGGGTCAGTCACTGACAGTTAGAGCTTGAGTGGCAGTCAGGAGAATTTAAACAGGCCAGATAGCAGTCAGTGAGATTGACTGAGTGGAAGAACCTGGGCCCTGAGGGAAATAACCCCTTAGGGGGTACTGTAAAAGGCAACTTCTTATCCATTGATAATCATCAGATTGTTATAAGAATAAATAAGTCAGTGCTGTGCAAATCCAGTGGTGGGATTCAAAAACTTTAAGAGCAGATTCTCTCAATACAGGTTTCACAAATAACAGGTTTTTTCTTTGCTACAGTTTTTGGCAGATCCATAGGTAAAAAAAAAGGTTGACAGTCCCTGATTTAAGCTAACAAGTGGTTCTTGGAAATTCCAAAAACAAGTTCTTAAAAAAGATCATTAATTAGGACTGAGCCTATTCTAGTAGTGACTACCCCAAGCAGATCTAACAGGTTTGAATTCAGTGTTTTCCTTCTCCTAGACTGGTTGCCTAACCAAGGTTAAAGAGCCCAGTCTACCCTACAATTTTACCCATAGCTGGAAGGAGAGTAGTTGGATTCATACTTTTCCTGGGGGTATTAGCACTATGTGAACTGTAGCTTTGTTCAGGATTTGAACTCAAGCCGATGAGTCCATTTCCTATGACTCTAACCATTACACCATGCACCTCCAAGAAACAGTGTGAACCAGCTGAATGACATCACTGTGCTAATCCCCACCTATGTGAGAATTATATTTCTGAAATTTAGGGACTAACTGAAAACTGATGACTGACAACAGTTATAACTCTTTGAAACTGGGTTGAGAGTTATTTTACTATATACCATAAGCTCAATAGCTCAAAAACCTTTCCTAAAATTGTTATATTTATCATTTTGTAAGTTTATCACAAAATAAAGTTTTAATTGAATTGTTGAGTCAGTAAAATGTTTATTCCTGTGTGTGGGGTGGTAAGTGAGGGAGAGTCTTTCTGTGATTGGATATACCAATCATGTGATAAACCCAGAAGTTTTGGCGCAAAATATCAAAATCACCAGACAGATTCAGGACCAGCTCCGGGCAAGACGTTGACTAGAAATTCTCTCCAAGAAATCACTAAGTCAGAAAGATACCAGCTATCCTCTCCATCACACCGGTAAGTCTCTTAAACTTGACTCTATACACAGGAAGGACTTTATATTGTTAACTATTGTTTTATTTGTTCTTTAATAAATTGTTAGAATTAAACTAAGTTTTAATTCATTTATTTGTTGCTGTTAGTCTTAGAATTAAATGCTATACTAACACTAAGAGAATATTTTAGGGTTTTAAAGTAATGATTGAATGTTACTCTAACATCATTGTAACCTCATATAAGGATTTTGGAAAATTTCTGATTGAACAAATATCTTTTTTATCTCCATTTAATTTATTGCATTTTTCAATGGCAAATGTTCATAGAATAAGAAAATCATTTTATTTATACCATGCAATCATCGTCATAATCTTTCTGTATGCTCTTATTCAATACTATTTATTTCTCTTACTAATTGAGTATAACAACAACAACAGCAACAACAACAAGAGTTGCTGTAATGCATGAAGTTTTGAGACTGATATGAATAAACATTGGAATATTAATAGAAGTCTTGTTTTGTACTCAGACATTGATTAACTATGATTTTTTTTTGTAATGAAGAAGTTATCCTTATTTTGTATGAGCATATTTTTTTACATATACATACATATATACATTTAAAAAGCCCATTAGTCTGTATATTTCAGTATATTTCAACAGTCCCTAAGCAAAAGTTAATAAAAAGTACCATGATCATTTCAAGATATAAAATCGACTAATTCAACATGATACAGAAACGATTTTGTATTAAAGTGCAGAGTTACCTCCCATTTCAAAAAAGTGGATTATAGTTTAAAATGTATTTAAAATAAATTACATGAGTATTATTATTTTGATTTTTTTTACGGATGTCACTACTTTTTGACTAACACAAAAATTTTACCTTAAATAATCGATTTAATCAATTTTAATTCGTTTTTAAAATGAAACAATATTTTGGCATAACCTAAAACTTTATACTAAGTTCTAGAAAACTTTTCTTTTTTTTTTTTAAAATCTAGCTGGTGTCTCGTAACATTTGTTCTTTAACTTTTACATGTTAAAATTAGTTGTACAAAATTACATACCATCCTTTTTATGAAAAAAAATTTCCTATAAGAAATATATTTTTGAATCATAGAGAGACAAGTGAAAAAATCATACTGATATAAAACAAATTCAAGCTGTAAAACTACGAGGGTGAGTCAAAAAGTAATGTCATTTTGTTTAGGACAGGTATAATTACCAACCCAGAAATGTATCATACATCTAAATGAAGCTGGTCCTCTGAGGATCACATCCCTACTTTTCCACATAGTCATGGTTTCTCTCAATAGCAATGTTCCACCTTCAAATGAGAGCATGTATCCTTGCCCTGTAAAATTCTATTGACTGTTCTTTGAGCCACTTCTTCACTACAGATTCCACTTCCTCGTCAGTGGAATAATGTTTGCCTCTTAAACCCTCTTTCATGAGGCCCCATTTTGATGTATGATACATGTTCCTGTGTTGGTAATTATGGTATTACTTTTTGACTCTCCCTTGTATATCTGTTCACAAAATGTTTTTGAACTGTTTCAGTTTCCAGTGGAGAGAGGAGTAATGATTTGGAACTTTTCATGAAAATGTGTGGGCTATATTAACTCTTTGTCTACTTTAAGCCACTCACAGCATCCCTCCCACCACTGCAATCCTACCGTAAACTGCTGGCAGCAGCTCTCACACATGTCACTTGTTTACAACAATGATAGGAAACTTTTCCTTTCAAACATATTTAAATCAGCCCTACAATAATTCAATAAATTCATGTATGAAAAGTTTAGGCAGCCATGCAATAATTTAGAGTCAGACAATTCTTCAAAGTTGAATTGGTTTGAAAGAAATTAATACAAACTCAAAAATTCCTCAGCTTTGGTAACTTTTTATTTCATTTAGTTGTATTTTAATTGTTTTATAATAAAAACTTAAAAACTGTCCTGCCGTTAATAGATGATGGAAATATTTGAGTAATTTTGAAACTACATTGTACTTATAAAATATCAAAAACTTTGTTACTCTTCATTTTCTTGTTTACGTTCCTGAATATCAAAGGTAAATTTTTATTTTATTTTATTTTTTTTCAATTTTAAGATAACATCAGAAGAATTCAATACATAAGGTATCGGTGAAATGCCTATTGTTCATTTATTTTTTTATAGATACTGAAGTCTGTGTGTGTGTGGGTGTGTGTGTATGTGTGTGTGTGTGTGTGTTTGGTTTCTTTGTTTTTAATGGTATACCAATCTTCACGGTTTATTTAATGCTAAAACCATCCTTGTAGAAAAACTGTACTGGTATTATTTAATCCATAGCTGGGAGATAAGACGGTTCTCACCTTTTCTGTCATCCGCCAACACTATACCTGATACCCCCCTCCACACACATATGCATGCATGCATACACATACATGTATATTATTACTGTACCCCTATTCATGTTCCTGACACTAGTACATTATTTTATGTACTATACATGAGACTTTGATAACTTGTGATGCACCTGAGCACTGTATGCAATAAATTTCATTATATTACTCGGACCATATTACCTTAAGGCACTCCTTTTTGATCTCGATTAAGAAAGGACATGTTTTTCATTTATACCGTCAATATCTGGTTGTTTTAACAGACGATTTTTAGATTTTTATTTTTTTATTCTAAAAAAAACCCTAACCCCTAACAAACAACCAGATATTGACGGTATAAATGAAAAAAATGACCTAATGAAACAAAACCGAAAAGGGGGCTTTAAGGTAATATGGTCCTATTATTCCAAATGTGAACGTAATAGCATGACTGGAGTTCAAACTCGATTACTGCAATGTCACAGTTCAGTACATTAGCCATTAATTGCCATGGAGACTCCCCTCTGTGTGAGTGTGTGCATGTGTAAAAGATCAATTCCTTAAGATGGAGAAATAAGCAAATAGATGAATAGTGTAATAGACTGACAATTAGATAGATGCCATTTAGAGTGAAGCATATATTTCACATACACACACTTTTCAAAGATACTTCGACAGCAGCGTATGCTTATCTGGCCTTTGGGCCCTGTGTCCAGTGGCTTCAACCTCTGGACTGGTAAGATATATACTATTAGTGTGATCCCAGGGGGCCATCCCCACAGGCAGCACCTGCCCCCTCAACTAAAATGGCAGGGCTAGGTTTATTGCCCAGTGCCTGAGACATTTCAAAAGAGGAATGCCAAAAGGATACATGCAATTTTGACACTAGCCACTACATGAGCTTTGGTTTGTGCATGGCTCCCCATAATAATCGGATTTTATGCTCATATGACATGGTGGGATGACAGAAAATACTTACACACACTTTTTAAAATATAGTTTAGAAGTTCAGTGTCATCATTTATGAAAATACCAAGAAAAATAAAATATTCAGTGTTATAGATAACCATGCTTTCTGTTGAGAATGCTACTGTTTATAAACGACAATGTAGAATAAACATCATACTGGTAGAAGAATCCCAATTACTGTTGAATTGGTAAGACAAGGCAGCAAGGAAGCCGTAACTCAATACGGATCTTACCTTGTTGCAAGCCTACTTCAGAATACCAGAGTATTTATCAAGCATGATAACTCCACAGAAACCAAACAGCCAATGAGGATTCAAGGAATGGAATCACCCAAATGCATGAATGGAGTATTCCTGAGTTCCATAAATGCCAGCTGTTTTGGGCACCAGTTCAGTAGTGCTTAGATGTTGTTGTTCAAACCAACAGCATACTAACTCAGCTGGCAACACAACTGTATTCTAATCATTCCAGAAATCTCTACACATGTGAATGCAGAGAAGAGTTCAACTTTTGTTAAGATTGAAGATGTAACCAATAAAAATTTATCATAAAATCAATCAGAGAAAAAGAGTAGGATCAGAAGAATGGTAGAATGAGAAAAACAAAAGAGAAGAGATTTGTAAACCCCAGAGAAAAATGGTCAGAGATCTATGGGATCAGAATGAACAACCAAAAGAAGATGAAAAAAATTACAAAGACCTGAAAGATGAAGACCCAAACAGAAATCTAAATGTAACTTTGCAGGGTAACAAGGAGTTATCTTATCTTGGAGATCTCCTTTTTGTTATCTCTTTAGACATCACTTCTCTCATCTCATTGACCATTGGTCACATGAAAAATGATACACTTTTCTAATATTCTCTTTGGTTATGACTTAAAAGTGAAGTGAACACCTATTCTTATTTCTCTCCAGGGAAATAAATCATACTGCTACATGGTAGCGATGAAGACCCTTCAAACATAAGTGGTATAAATCCTTATATTACCCTTTGCATTGTTTAGTTGCACTTTGGAGCATTGTGTACAGTTTACCTGTTATTAAATGTTTATATATATTAAACTTTTATAAGTGCATTGTTCATTCAAGTTAGTTGTTGGTCTTTCCTTATCAAATGTTCAGTGTTAGTGTATCTATGGATGAACTAATGCATTATAGGTTTCGATAAAGTTCCAATATTGAGCTCTGTGAAGTGTGGAGTACCCCTTCTTCACCATTACTCCTTGGTCCACCCTGTTAGGGTCTCATCAATGGATTAAATAGGAAAAAATGAGTTTGAAAAAATGTGTTTAAAAAATTGAGTTTCAAGAAAATTTGAATACCTATCAAGAATGAATAAAACAAAACAACTTCAGCATAAAATAACCCAACAAGGGTTGACATGCCATAAAATCTAACCAACCAACCTACAACCACACAGTGTTGGTGAAGATCCTTGAAACATAATTGGGTTAAACTCTTACATTACCATTTGCATGACCAAACATTGTTTAGTTTGTCTTTGGAGCATTGTGTACAGTTTACCTGCCTGGGACATATATATTATGTTATTACAAGTTGTATGTATAAAACATTCATATATGCATTGTTTATGCAAGTTTTTGCCTTTCCTTATTTAATACAATGGATAGTGCAGCCTATTCATTTTGTAATGAAGTGTAATATTTGAATTTAAAAGTTAATTCTGAGAGAGAGTCATGGAAAATAACCAGTAGTTTGATTGACAGCTTTTAACCCCTTGGCATCACATTCTGATTGGTGGAATGTCATGGGATAGCAAAATCTTTGGGAAAAAAAGCTTAGAATTATAGAGTTAGATTTACACGCTACATGGAGCTGCATGCTCTGAGTTCTTCTCATGCTGAAATGTTGGGTCTTGGGGAAAATGAAAGACATCAAAGGTAAAATGTGTTTTCATGTTCATTAATAAGAACAAGAAATGGATGCAGAGATTTAACAACCCAGCCAAACCCAGACAGTCCAGAAGACTAGAGAGCTCAGCTCAGATAGAAGATAGAAGAAGGTAAGAAGATAATTATAATGATGAGTAATAATAGTAAGAAGAATACAGCTATCTAATACTTACTGAATGGTCAGTGTTATTGTATCCATGGATGCACTAATTCATTATAAGGATCTACTGATGGTTTTATACTAATACACACAGTTCTTATAATTTTATAACCAGTAAGTCAGCCTTTATGAATACAAACCTTTCAGCTGGTTATTTAAGACCTCTCTAATGGGGCCACCTGTTGGCCGTGGGTAGCAACTCATGATGCTTAAGATGGAACCTTGGTCGTTCAGCAGTCCATAACATGCAACAATCCACTTTGGCCTTTGCTTAGGCTAAACGGGCAGAGAGGCTCCTCCAATCGATCAGCTGGTCATGTGAAGTCCTAGCACCTATGTGATTGTCACAACTCTATTGCTCTTATGGTAAGTCCCAACCCTTTTTATCATATATGTGCTAGAAGGCGGTGGATGAGGGTCTTAATATCCTGGGTATGACGTTAAACTCTTATCTGATGGTGAGGTTCCAGTTTTGGAGCTCTGGGGAATGTGGAGTACCCCTTCATCGCCATTAGTCCCTGGCCCTTCCTTCATTCATTTTTAACCATTCAAAAAAGAAAAATATTCCAGTGAAGTTTTGTTTGTTATGTTTTTACATACAGATAAAATACGGAACACTGAATGAAAATGCAAGACCAGGTTGTTGGAAATTAACAAGGTTTTATTTAACACAGGTTAGAGAATGCTTCTACACTAAAAGTGACTTAACTAGCTCAATCGTGTTGTGCACGTGTGTCCTGACCACACAAATCCCAATCCAAAAATTTCATGGCAGAAACCCCACTTCCTGGTTCCCATCAAACCTCGACTGATCAAGGGGGGTAACTCTAGATTTCGTTAGGTTTGAACCTAACAGTGTTGATAAAACCTTTTGTAGTATTGTGTTATTTCATTTTTACACATTTCCATTAAATTCCTTATGGATAAAGGTGGTTATTCTCGAGAGAGACTCTTTGATAATAAACAGTAATCAGTGGAAAACCATATTGCAACAAGATATTCCTAATCATACAAGTAATAAATTTCCAAACTTCTAAAGAAAAAAAAATCATTCACATTTAATTAAACATTACTGATTAGATTTAAAGAATTCTTTCATGCTGGTGATGTAAAAAATCACATATCATTTGTTATATTACCAAGTAATCTCCCTTGATAGGAACTCTCGAATAAGGAGCATTAACTCCCTTAGTTGTAGAGATTAGCTTTTTCTCTTGTGCAATAAAGATAGGTATAAACTGCTCACTTGTCCTTGTCTTGTCTCTTTGCTGAACAAAGGTAGGAAATTAAACAACATTATTGGGTAATTCCATGTCAAATCATCCAGAAAAAAGTAAAATTGTCACCCAACTTTATTTATGTTGATTTTTAGCTCTTCAAATTTGGTGGGTTTGGCAAAAAATGGTGACTTTTTGTAATCTATTTTTGTCTATAAAATGAGTTCTAGAGCTTCCCTACTACTAAAAATTGGTTTATAAAAGCATTTTTGCCCATGAAATCCAAAAATGCTATCAAAAAAGTTTTAAAGTCAACCAATTTTAAGTTATTGGTGATTTCTGATTTTTTCCTAGCAAGATCAATATCCTGATGTGGCACTGCATCTATGACAAACATTTTTTCTATTATTATTTTGCATATATTGAACATTATTTGTTCCAAAAAGATAGTTTGATATTTGCTCAAAAATATGGTACTTACATCCACCATCCCAATAAGATAATTTTTTAATTATTGGCTTTATGTTTTTACTGAACGAGTAATTCCCCTTCAAGGCATCTCTCTGGGCAATGGGTGGGTTACTATCTCCTCTCTAAAGAACATGTTATGGTTTATGATGAGCGGTTAGCTCAGTCGGTAGAGTGTTCGGCTAGGAATCACAATCTCAGCGAATGAGTTGCGGTAAAGTGAGGAGCTGATGGTAGGTGTGGCGCTCCACCTCAGATGCTCCTTGGGATATCGACATTAGGCCGCCCCGACGACTTTACTTTACTACATATCAGTAGCAAAAAATGCTCACTAACCTGACATACAGCTGGTTTTGGATCCAAAGTTTTTCCTTTTCTGAGAGTGGTTGCTCTTCAGAGCTAAAAAGCTCAGTCTGCCCTACTATTTACCTATAGCTGGAGGAAAAAGAAATGGATTCATGCCCTTCCCAATTAGCATAAAGGGAAATGCCAACAGTTGTGTCTAGGATTTGAACTCGACTTGTCAAGTCCATTTTCTAAGATGATAGTTGTTACACCATGTGTACCTTATATAATATATATATATATATATATATATATATATATATATATATATATATATATGGATATGTATGGTATAATGGACACGACAAGATGAGTTTAAATCCTGAACGAGGCTGATTGCATTGCAAATAACATTGTGAAAGGTATGAATCCAATTATTCTCCTTCCTGCTAGAGCAGACTGGGCTCTTTAATCTTGGTTAGGCAACCAGTCTAGGAAAAGAAAACTCTGAATTCAAACCTGTTAAACACTCCAATTAAGAAATTGACCTTGTGTTGTATCCTGCTTGTGTGGAGGGTTTGGTATATATATATATATATATATATATATATATATATATATATATATATAACTTTTATTAATGTTTTTTCAACATTATTATTTGATGCTACTGAGTTTGTTTTTAATGAATTAAGTTAAACAGCGATGAGCCTGTTCAATACTTAATTGGGTGACAACTTAAGCAACTGCAGTTTATCAGCAGGTACTTTATTTATCAGTCCTTTATTTATTAAAAATAGCTTGATTCAGCATTAAATAACCCAGAAAGGGTTGATGTTCTATAAAACAAAACAACCAACAAACAAACCTTAATGAATTAATTCAGAGATAAGTCACAATTTTTCCACTAAATACAGGTGATCTGTCCTTAGTCCAACCTCCCCAGTCAATCAGAATGTACAAATTATATGACTGAGGATTTTTCTTTACCTTAAGAATTTTTTTTTTCTCCAGCTAAAAAATGTTACGTTTAAAAAGAAACTTTCCTTATCTTTATTTCGGTCAATTTTTAATTATGAGCTGGCTTTATTCCAGGTTAAATAAACATGTTAACGATTGATAGTGTTGTCACCAGGAGAAAGGAATGAACAGGTTGATAAAGTCGTGTTGTTTTGGAATTCCAACCCATTCATCAAAGATTAAGCCTAAAAGCAGCAGACAGAAAGTCCACATAGCATTTACATGGCATAATTAAGAGACTGTGGTAATTAGTAAAGTACAGACTGTATGAGTCAAGGTAAAGAGTCAATTTGTCTTGAGTGCAGGTTCCTAACACAGACTAGGTACAGTCAGGTAACAAACTGGTCTCACATGTATCCCAATAGTTACACAAGTAAGTGTGTAGTAAAAAACAACAGTGGGAGACAGATAACACGTGGGGGACTTTGAACAAACTAACAAAAAAAAAAAAAGGAAAAAAAGAGAAGAAACAAAAGCAACCAAAAAAAAGGATAAGAGAGGAGGAGGAGGAGTAAAGATTGAGCAGGTGGAGAGGATGAAAGAGAAAAAAACAGAGGAAGAAGAAGAGGAAGAAGGGGAAGAAGATGAAGAAGCGAAAAGAAAGAGGAGAGAGGAGGAACTAAAAAAGGAGAAAAGAAAGGATTTGAAGGAGAAAAAGAAGAAGGAGGAGGAGGCGAGGAAGAAGAGGGAGGAAGAGGAGGCCAGACGGAAAAAGAAAAAGAAGGAAGAGGAGGAGGATGAAGAAAGACGTAAAAGGGAGAAGAAGGAAAAAGAAGATATTCGAAGGAAAAGAAGAAAATAAACATTAAAAGAAAATAAAGAATAAGAAAAAGATTAAATAGAGAAAGAAGAAAGGCAATATTTTGTCACCTTCCTCGCATTCCTCAGTAAAAGAATGAGAAAAAACTAAAGAGAAAAAAAAGCAAGGAATTTAAGAGATGGACAAGAAAGAAAGAAAGAAACGGAAAGAAAGAACACATAGAATGTAGAAGACACAACAGATGCCTGAGACAGGTTGAAGAAAATTAGAACAAAGAAATGGTAATGTAACAAAAATGGAGAATAATGCCTTATTTCAGGAAATTAAATAGAGACATGTACAATATTAAACTCTGACCATTGGGTCAACTCGCTCTGACCTTTGGGTCAACTCTTTTTTTCATCCTGAATTTTTTTTTTAGCAACACGGATTTACAGAATCTTAATTTCTTTTGAAGGACATTGATTTATCATTTAATCTCTTTTGACTTTTCAAATTTTTACTTTCAAGAAACAACAAACTTTTCCATAAAGAATAACACAAATCCTGTTCATCTGCCAAAAATAATAAACAAAAATTCTTGTCCACCAAATGATGTCCTTGTCATTAAAACAATCTCTGGCTTTTTTTAATATATATATATATATGTGTGTGGGTGTGTGCGTGTGCGTGTATATATATGTATATATATATATATATATATATATATATATGTGTGTGTATCTTGTCTAGTCACACTGATGAGCAGTTAAATGGTGGAACAGGACTATGTGAATGACATATATATATATATATATATATATATATATATACATACATATATATGTGTGTGTGTGTGTGTGTGTGTTTGTTTACATATATATATATATATATATATATATATATATATATATATATATTTGCTGAAAATGCCACTTTGTTTATTCACCTTTCCTTCTCTTATGTGACAGTACAAAACCATAACAAGTAAGAAAACAGCAATGTACACATTTTTTTTTCTTTAAAGAACAAATTGGCATTTTTTGAAGAATTAACAGAGCTCTAGCAATGTATGGTAACATATCCGAGATGATGGCACAATCTATTTCACTTGGTTTTGGTTTTTATTATCTGAATGAACAGCAATTATTTGCTAGAATAATTATACACAGAAGAAGACAATAAAGAAAGAAGATTTTAACTAAATTGGATGTGATACTTTTATTGAAAGAGTTCTGGCAAGTCTTCAAAAGCAGAAACTACTCATGGCTATTATTACTCATGCTTAAATTTTAACTCTTTTATTGGCTTTTTCATGTGTCATCAGTTCCACAGAAGCACACACACACTTTTACAGATACCTGTCTGTTTACAAATTAACACAGATATTTGCATATTATAACTTTGACAAAAAAAAAAACCTTTGTTGATTACTACTGGTTGCCTTCAAAATTGTGTAATTCATACAACAGCAGGCAAACATATATATATATACAAGGTGTGTCAAAAAATATCAAGATTTTTTGTACTTTTTGACACACCTCAAAAAAAAAATTCCATTCATTCTCCATTTCTATCTTGATAAATACAGCTTTAAACTTGGTATTTTTGACACACCTTATATTCTAAAAAAAATTAATGAATGGAACATTATTTTTTTCAGAATACAAGGTGTGTCAAAAAGTACAAAAAATCTTGATACTTTTTTGAAACACCTTGTATATATATATATATATATATATATATATATATATATATATATATATAATGTGTGTGTGTGTGCAAGTGCATGTTTGTGCAAAACAAGGCAGATATATATATACAAACATACACTAGATTTGAATTTGAACTTGTAGTTGATTTTTATTTTGTTGCAATATGTGCATGTGTGTATCTGTATGTGTGCAAAATAAGGCAGATACATACATGCATACATACATTAGATTGGTAATTTGAATTAGTTGCAGGTTTATCTCTAGTTGCAATTATAAATATATTTGTATTGTTCACAATCTCAATCATATGAACAAACACACACACACACACACACATTATATATATATAAAAGTAAAAAGTCATCAGGGTGGCCTAAAGTCGGTATCAGTCAATCAGCGAGGGAGTCTATCACTAGTGCTAGACCAAGGAGAATGTTTTTTGCGTCTGAGGTGGAGAGTCACACCTACCATCAGCTCCTTACTTTACTGCACAGATCCCTGTGCTAATCATATGCTGAGTTGACAAGGGCTGGTATCAAACTAGGAACCTTGTGGTTTCTAGCCAAACGCTCTACCGACAGCTAACCCAGCCCATTATATATATATATATATATATATATATATATATATAAACAATGCATATTTTGAATCAAACTTAAGCTGCATGCTAATGTACATAATATATATAAGCACACACACACACACACACACATATATATATATATATATGTTTATATTAATGCAAATTTTAAATCAAGCTTACACATACAAATTTATAAGCTGCATAAATATAATATACATCAATATATATATATATATAAACACACATGCACACATATATGAATGCACATTTGAAATCAAACTTATGTACATATATTCCTAAGCTGCATGCTAATGTGCATATATATATATATATATATTATATATATATATATATATATATATATATATATATATAAACATCTATACATATATCATAAGACAAACAAATGCATGCAAAGAATACATCTGAATATGAATATAACCATATATATTCATATACATTAATTTATATTAATTTTCTAGTAATATTTTATCCCAACATAAATTTATTTTGCTTTAAAGCTTTTAAGTGACAATAAACAGAAAATCATTTAAAAGGACACATTTGGCAAATGACTAATGGAATCTTCATCCAGTTTGAATGCTGCCAGAAGAGGATGAAGAATATGAATGAATGGAAGATGAATGATCTACCAGAATCACAAAGAGCAAGTAAAGGTAAGTATTTGAAAACTGGGGAAATTATGGTCATATTAAAGCATCAGTTCCTGCCAGCTCACCAAAGTTAAGCAGTGATAATTGCGTTCTTAGATGGGTCACCAGCAGGTCTGTGTGCCAGAGTAAAGAGACCTCAGTAAATTCCAAGTGCTTGGAAATAGTATTTATTAGGATATAGAATAAATTAAACTATGTTATATATCCATTACAAAATAAATTTCTGATGACTCAAAAATTGAGTAATTGGAAAAACTATTACATCAAAGTTTTTAATTAAAACATTATTCCCCTTTTGCAAGTAGGTATTTTTCAGTTGCCCTCCACCCCATGATGTGGCTAATGTGCTGAACTGTGATATCATAAAAAGTGAGTTTGAACTCCAGTTGTGCTATTACATGCACTTTTGAACTAATACCTTTGTGAATGGTATGAACCCCCCCCCTTGTCTCCCCAGCTATGGGTTAAATAGTACAACTACTGTTCTTGCCATTAAACAAAGAAACAAAACCAAATCAGCCCCCAAAGTAGCAGAATGTGACTCAAGATCAAGTTCAATCCATGATCATACTTTTGTAAATTGATGTTTATCAGATAATAACTAATTTAGTGAAGTTCAGGTCATTGGGAACCAAGTTGCTTTACTGTGCCATCTACTATTTAGTTATAATTGTTTTAAGTCAAAAAATTTTTTAAATCAAAATAAGTAAAAGAGAATATCAGTATATATATATATATATATATATATATATATATATATATATATTATGGACTCTCCCGTCGATTTTCGACACATGAGGGTTCATACACACAATGAACACCCACACAGTGATTTGTTTATAGTTGTGAAGGCTTGTGTTGGACCATCCACACTTTCTGGCACAGTCGATAGGAAAGAATTGGTGCATCAAGGGTTGCCACAAACCCAATCAACAACCGACCTTAGGAATTTTGAATTCAAAGTTATCCCTATATATATATATATATATATATATATATATATATATATATATATATATATATATACATATATATATATATATATATATATATATATATATATATATATACACACACAAGCTCTGTAAGCCAGAAAGTATACAACCATTTTGAATATCTCAAGAACCAGTTGTGAAGCCTTGATGTAACTCTATTATCTACCATAGAGTAGTAGTAATCTAAATACAGTCATATAGCTGTATTATTTCTTTGGCTGCCAATGTACAGCAAGCTTTATTTATGTTACACTAGTAGTATTTTATTCAATAGCATTCATATTTCTTAGATGAAGTATTATCAATATCAATTTTGACTAGTATTTCTTTCATCTTAATTTCAGTTGCTATTTATTGCAATTCCTCAATTATTATTCTATGACGGGTCATAGTCACTCAATGAAAACATATGCACACATATTAAGTCCAAACTGGTTGGGAGAACATTTTTGAAACACTTGCTAAAGTGAAATAACAACAATAATGATATGTCACACTGCAAATAACCCTCTGATAGCTTATATTGCATAATTGTTATTGTACAAGGGTCATTCAATAAATAAAGGGAATTTTGCTAAAGGAGTTAGCAATTAGAAGCACTGTTTACAGTTGTGCCTTTTTCAAGGAGATCAATTGTGATAGGTCCTTTCATGTCCCAGAAGGTAATCATCGTTACTGACCACTGTGCCTTGAACTTTTTCTTTATAGAGGGTCAATGTGTTTTCACTCCATAGACTATATTTTTAACTTGGGCTCAAAGTGGCAAACCCATATTTAGCCCATTTGTAAACATTTCTTTTAACTAAAATATGTTTCTCCATATAGATAACACATTTTTCTGTAAATTTCAAATGGTTTGCACTTCACAGCCACCAAAGATTTAATGACAGACCTCTGTTCAATCGTGAAGCAATCTGTTTGATTTGCCTCCATTTCAAATTGCCTCAAAGTAAATATTTTTTAGAGATTGAATTAATTTTTGCAATAAACTAATTTCAGACAATGCAGGATTTGCATTTATGGAAAAAAATTCTGAAAAAAAAAAGTATTTTACTTTTTTCAAAAAATTTCCATTTTTTTAATAACTATATTAAAATCATAGAGACCAAAATTAATGCTGAAAATCTTATTATTTTACTACTATGAGTAAATAATAAGGCAAACTGGGTTCTTTAACCTTGGTTAGGCAACCAGGCAAACTCTGAATTTTAAACCTATTAAACTCCACTTAACAAATTGATCTCATATCACATCGTACTCATGTGGAGGGGTTGGTACATATATATGTATATCATTTTACTGTAGTTCTTATTAAATATAACAATTAAGACCTCTTATAAAAGTTTTGTAAGGCCGGTTTAGCTCAGTCGGTAGAGCATCCACCTAGTTCGATATCGGCCCTCGCCAACTCAGTGTATGAGTAGCACATCTGGGATCTGTGCAGTAAAGTTGGGGGCTGATGGTAGGCGTGGTGCTAGACCTCAGACACTAAAACAATCTCCCTGATCTAGCATTTGTGAAAAGGGGATAGACTCCCTCACTGTTCAGCTGAAACTGACAATAAGCCACTCTGCTGACTTTATTTATTTACTTACTTATAAAAGAGTTGTAATGTCAATAAATCTTTTGCACTTTGTCTTTATATAAAACAAGGTAGATAAATCTAAGGGCAGTTGTGTGAATCTGAATGTCCGGAGGAAACTTTGATAATAAAAAAAATTAACGACAGTAAATATATATTCACATTAAATATCACCAGGGCTTGGTTTTTGAACAAAAATAATGAAGATTTGATCTATATTTGGGAAGATATTTAAAAATTCAAATTTGAAAAGTAACAGAAGGGAAAGTCATTTGCATGTTATTTTGTTTATCTTTTTTTTTTGTATGTTTTTTTTTTTTTGTTTTGAAATATAATATTGATTGATTGAATTAATTGCATCATTATCTTTTCTTTTTTTTTTAAATTGTAAATCATTAAATGGAAATTTCTTACTATATTATTATATATTTCCGTGGAGATTTTTATTGGGCAACCACAAAGATCTCACTTATGATAAATAATAATAGATCAGCGAGACTAACTTTTTAAAAATCCCCCACCTCTACCCAGGCGATGCTGAGTAGCCACTTCTAGTGCAATATGAATCTTTTGATCTCTTTAAAACCATCTTCATTTAGTTCATATGTAAATAAAGAAATAAACTGCTTTTCACAATTAATAAACAAAAACTTTTATTTTAAATAACTTTATATATTACTTCTAGAGCAATTTCAACAACCACTAAACTTAATGTTCAGTTACATTCTATTTATAAAATATATGATTAATTGCAAATGAATAAATAAAGGAAATACTCTATAATTAGCAAATTATGAAAATATTAATTTAATAGTTATCTTCATTTAATGGTTATTTCCCTTGATACAATATAATAATCAGAGTGAGTGCAAATGATGATACCCCCCACACGCATACATATACACTTGTAATTTAGTAATAATAGTCTGTGTTTGCACCCATTCATCATGTAACTTACTTGCCGGCTTTGGTGGCCTTTAGATGAATATTGAAATATCATTTAAATATCTTCCAACTTTATCTAAATTACACTAAATTCATCTTTCATATTTACTTTTTTAAATGATATAAAATAATAAAATTCGAAGGCAATACAATGCGTAAAAAATAAAGACAAAAAGATGTTTTATATGTCTAATTGATTTCAAAGCAAAGCTTTATCATCAGAGTGTAATTTCAGAAATGACGTGCTTATGTTTTTTTTTTATTTGTGTGGTTATAATTTCTCTTTTTATTTCCTTTTCCTCTCCTTTTTTTTCCTCTCTTTCTTCTTCTCCTCCTTTATTAAATGAGTTATTTCCTATAAGTCTAACATGATCAAAGGGGAACCACTCTTGACTGATAAATGATTTATTTATTTATTGATCTACTAGGAAAAAAGAAGACAGGGTTAGGGTTAAGGTTTAGGGTTTAGGGTTAGTTTAATGGGAAAATAAATAAATAATTTATCAGTCAAGAGTGGTTCCCCTTTGATCATGCTAGACTTATAGAAAATAACCTTAAAATGTTCTTAGTATATAAACAAGATCTGTCTAGAAAGTATACAACCATTTTGGATATCTCAAGAATCAGTTGTGAAGCCTTAATATAACTGTTATCTCTTTAAATCTATACTATGATGTCAAACATTGTGCATTTGTGTGTGTCTGTCTGAATATCACAACCAAAAGGAAAAGCTATACTAAACTATATTATACATGTAAGGGCGTCCCATCGTGGTGTAATGGTTAGCAAGCTAGTCTCTCAAATCTATTATTACTGAATAGGAAGTTCAATCCTTGCTAGATACTCCATACTTGTGACTTTGTGTCACATCCTATTCATGGTTGGGTATATTTAAGGGTGTCCCATCATAGTGTAATAGTTAGCAAGCTAGTATTGCAGATCCATTATTACTGAATAATAAGTTTGATCCTCACTGGAAGCCCTATACTTGTGTCACATCCCACCAATAGCAAACAGGTTGGGTAAGTACCTACTATATTATAAATGTAATTCATTTTTTTTTTTCAAAGCCAATAAAAAATATAAAATCAGGTAAGAGTGACTTATACATTCATAAAATTAAATTATCTTTATAATAAAAGAAACACACCTAGAAATCATTTTCTTTGTGTAGGCAAAATTGATTCTGTTTTCTAAATTAACAAATCATTTTCATTCTCGTTGTCACAACAGCAAGGACAACTTTAAATACTTCCCTTCAATTATTGGTTAATTAGAGATGCACAAGCCCATTCTCCACATTTAGGAGATAATTTTACTCACCTTGTACTATTTCTAGAATCACAGAACGCATTGAAGCTTATACAACTAGTGCTGCTGCTGATGCTGTTATTCTAAATTGATTTGTCTCTTATTGGAACTAACTAAAAAAAATAAAGGAATAAAAAAAAAATTTAAATAAATATTAAGTTGGTAAAAAAAAATTTTGGGATTTTTAAAATTTGATGTATAATTTGAAATAAACTATTATTAAATTATATTCATGTCATATACCATTTTAAAGTGGGAATTTTTCTTTACTAATGCTACATGCTGTCTTGAACAAATCTTGAAAGCAGCACCCCACAAGAAAGTAGCTGTATGGTCACTTGCCTCCTATCACACAAACCATCCAAGTAAGATAAACAAGACATGCTGGACACTGTTGAAGAAGCAAGGACAAACTCATGAGTGACATTCTCCTGTGGACATCTGCACAGAGATGCACCAGCGTAGGCCGACCAGCAAAAACCTACATCAACCAGCTCTGTGTAGATTCTGGATGCTGTGCAAAGGACCTGCCAGAGGTAATAATTGATGGGGACAATTAAGAGAAAAAAGAGGCAAGAGAGAGACATGGATATCCATGCTGCCAGCAGGACCTGATGATGATGAATATATTCTTATGGTTTTGTTTTCACTATTCATTTTTGCTTATTTTAGACTTTCAAGTCAAAGTGAAAGAAAAAAAGCAAATTCAAGCAATTTTACTTTACTAGCAGGACCTGTGGATATACCACAGTATGTCCACTTCAATTATTACAATGTTTGATATGTTTATTCAAGAGCAAAATAGTTCAATATGTAAAAAGTATAATAATCTTGATTTAATGCTCTCTCACTCTTTTTTCTTTCTTTCTTTCCTTCTTTTCATCATGTTTGATTGTTCAATCTTTCCCCTATTCTCTTTCTTTCTTATTATATTTTTTCTGTGTAGCATGTCTTTTTTCTTCCCTTTCTTTATAATAAAAATGGAATGGTCCATTATTTAGCTGAGTTGACATCACTCATAAGAATAAGTAACACCAGATAATCAGGAAGAATCACTTGAAGAAAAGGTGAATTACAAATACTTAGAAATTTTGGAAGCAGACACCATCAAACAGAGATGAAAGAAAAAGTTAAAATAGAATACCTCAGAAGAACAAGAAATCTTCTAGAAACTATGGTCTGGAGCAAAAATCTCATCAATGGAATAAATAACTGAATTGTTCCCATTATAAGATACTCAAGACCATTCTTAAAATCGACAAGAGAAGAACTCCAACAGATAGACTAAAAGACAAGAAAATTATTGGCTATGCACAAAGCATTACACTTGAAAGATGATAGAAACAGACTATGTGAATCAAGAAGGTGGAAGAGGTCTTGCTAACATTGAGGATTGCATAGATACCACAATTCAAAGACTTGAAGAATACATTTTTAAAAAAAGCAAGGAAAGATTAATTACAGCAGCCAATAATAGCAGTTGCAACATATGGACAAGCAGAAAAACAACAAAAACAAGAAAACAAGAATGGGAAGAACATAATTATATGGATATTTCAAGCGATAAATTGAGGAGATTGCACATGAAAAGACCTGGATCTGGTTAAGAAAAGGAAACCTCAAGAGAGAAACTGAGATGCTCATAATTGCAGCACAAAACAATTCCATAAGAACAAATTATATCAAAGCAAAAACAGATAAGACATAACAGAAAAGTAAATATAGGATGTGTGGAGACAGAGATGAAATAATCAACCATGTATTAAGCGAATGTAGCAAACTAGCACAAGGAAAACACAAAGCTAGGCCTGACTGGGTTGGAAAGATGATATATTGGAAATTGTGCAAGAAACTGAATTTTGATGATACAACAAAATGACATATGCATAAACCAGAAGAAATATTCCATAGTTTTTAGCAAAAGTTGCTTGGACTGGTTTAGCTCAGTCAGTAGAGCACTGGCCTAGAAATCGCAAGGTTCTTGGTTTCGATACCAGCCCTCGCCAACTCAGCGTATGAGTAGCACAGGGATCTGTGCAGTAAAGTGAGGAGCTGATGGTAGGTGTAGCGCTCCACCTCAGATGCAAAAATAATCTCTTTGGTCTAGTGCTAGTGAACAGGGGATAGACCCCTTCGCTGTCTGGCTGATACCATTAGGCCACCCCATCGACTTTACTTATATATATATATATATATATATATATGTGTGTGTGTGTGTGTGTGTGTGTGTAAAAATGGAAATTGGAAATGAATCCGACAATATGAGGAAGAATGAATAAAGAAAATAAAAAAAATAGAATGGATAATAATAAAATTGATTAAATTCATTATCCATTCTATTCTTTCTTTTCTTTATTCATTCTTCCTCATATCCTATATATATATATATATATATATATATATATATATTGTTACATCCGAGTTCAATGGAATATTTTTCTATGGAGAATCTATGATAAGACTTCTCTGATATTCCATTTTTTCGGATGTATATATAAAGTAATGATTATAGGTTTTGGCTTGTTTCTCCATTCAAACTGGTCGAATGGAGTTTTCAAGGTTTAAGTGAGGAAACACACAAAATGCACGAAGGAACACATTTTAACAAACCGGCAAAAGAACAACAAACACGTGGAAACAACTTAACTATGATTATATTCATAAGAAAATAAAATGTTTTTGTGGTGCATGTGTGAATGCGAGATATATATTTTGGTAATTTGTTTCCTATTAATGTATTTAAGAAAATGGGTGGAGGTAATGGAAATATTTCTTAGCTTTTTAAGAGAGTTCATAGAATTTCATAAATTCTCTTCTCCGGGTGGAATATGGAGTAAAATGGTTTTGGGCTTTGCTCTTCGTTGGTTTTGGTCGCTCACAGATCCGTCGTATAGAATTCCATAATTCTATTCGACCTGTTGGCTAAAGTATAGATGACTTGACTTTGTCAAGGGGTTCGTTAAGGTTGAGATGATGCCTTCTTTACACCACATAGACTTTCTTTCTTATTCGTTAAGTTTATACATCAATATCCGGATATTCTGCTTTCTTTCCTTTCTCTTGGGAAATGTATCGGTTTCTTTCTCCAGTTTTTATTTCTGCTCCATTTTTTGGGGGGGGATATCCCAGCTAGATTATGAGTCTCTGTTTCTAAGGATTCTCAGGACCTCAGAGACTTGCTGTCTTCGACTGTCCCCTGCCCCCTTTCAGCGACAAAGTCAGATTCACGTCTGCCTTTACCAAAACGCCAATGCTAAAAATGAAAGATTTTATTTTTTCTCTATCATATCCTATTGCCCTTTTCCAGTCACGTGCGTATTGCACTCGGAAGTGAGGTTGTGTCCCCATTCCCTTTCCTTCTTTTTCTCTTTCTTCTTGCCACGTTTGGGTCAACGAGATGGTCATGCCCGTCTCTTTCTCCTTTTACCAGTGTCCTGGCTGGAGGGGTGGGGGATGCTTCATAGTAGTTTTTGCTTCTTCACGAAATTTGACAAAAAATACGAAATATATTTTGTCTAATCTTTCTTTTTCTTTTCCTGTCGTTATCAGCATTGATCCCTACTGCTATAACGTCACTGTATATATATATATATATATATATATATATATATGTGTGTGTGTGTGTGTGTGTGTGTGTGTGTGTGTGTGTGAGAGAGAGAGAGAGAGAGAGAGAGACAGAGAGACAGAGAGACAGAGAGAGAGACAGAGAGAGAGAGACAGAGAGAGAGAATGTGACAATTTAATTTTTATCATCACTTGAAGGGGATAGGATTTCCCAAAATATAGCAAATCATATATTTATTTTTTCTGATGCTTCATTTCCAACGGCCTTTATTGTAAGTATATTGTATTTTTTTCAATACTTTCTTTTAGTTATTAACATTAGTAGCAACACAAACAGCAACACTCATCAAATAGCCAAACCCTAATCCCACATAAAAGCACAACCCCATTCAATTTTTCAACCAATCAGTTTGAAAGTTACAAAATTCATAGTCTTTTTCAGTCTGTTAAATTGCACACTTTTTATCTTCATTTTGTACAAAGTTTTGACAAAACAACAATTATGAAAAAAAAATGGTTTAATCGTTATTTTTGGCACAATTTTTAGCGCCCACAAGTGGATAGTAATTCACTTCGAAATTATTTTTTTAGAACAGAGACACCTTTTATTAATTTTTATGTGAGAATTTAGAACTTTCAAAATGTTCTGTCTCATATTTATTGATAAAATTTAATTTTAATTTTTTTCAAATGTTCTTTTTTTAAAAATTCTTAAGAGAGAGAATATTTCATTGTTTTCTCGATTTCCGTCAATAATTCTTAAAATTTCCTTAGAAGAAACTTGTTTTTAAGATCAACAAATATTCAGAAAAATTTGTATTCAAATTTATATTATTGATTTTTTTTTATTTAAACTGAAAAAAAATTAAATAAAATAACAGATTAGATTTTTTTTCTTGAATAAGGAATAAAATTACATCAAATCTGTTAAAGCGATTGCAGTGATTTGTTTTCTTTGGAAATTTTAAATCCTAGTTCTGATTCCAGCTGTTATAATTCCTATTTATGATTATTGTTGTAGAGTAGCTAACACCCCTTCTATCGGAAATTGAGTTGTCTGCCCGCACCGAAGCCCGGACAATAGAGGACAGAGGTAAGAACCCTGACTCGATAGAACAGACCCGACAGGCAACAGGGGCAGTACTAGCTGATACTAGCAGAAGAATAGAACTACCGCGACTTTACCGGACAACGTAGAGACATTGCAAAGATTAATATAATTAAGATAAGTGTATTTGAATATCTTGTATTACCTATAAAAATATCCCCGCCAGGAGAAATTCCTCTGGCAAAGTAACAGAAATACTGGGGTGAATTAGTATCTCAGTCGTAAAGGAAGGAGACAAGGCAAATTATAGAGTTTATAAATTGGTTAACAGTTTATTTGGGGGTTAGTTATTAATGTGTGTGTATACAATTCTTGTGCAAACGTCTTTAAGAGTTTGCCAGACAATTTCTACTGGCGGGATATATAAAGATAATACAAGAGATTCAAGTACACTTATCTTGTTGTCTCAGCAATGTCTCGGTGTTGTCTGCTTGTCGGAGTTGACGTCTTTCTCTAGCGTGCAGACTCTGGTCTTCTGCTAGTGCCTGCAGTATTGGTTCTGCTGAGTCAGGGTTCTATCCTCTGCCCCTATTGTCCGGACTTCCGGGTGGGCAGATAACCCAATTTCCAACACTTTAGCACTCTACCAGATGGACTGGCTCAAAGCCATAAAATAGCCTATGATTAAAGTGGATTAATTAGCTGAATAATATTCAGACTGACTTTGCTGCAATGGCTATACAGAACTGACCCTCCTCAACTTAGTGTAAGTTTTGTCTTGTTAATTGTTTGTACTTATTTGTTCTGTGTTTTTTATGTATACATTTGGCACCGGATGCTGTGCTAAATAAATGTATTAAGCATACCATACTTCTGTGTATCTTTCCACCTCGCAATACAACAATTATGCAAGGTTTGGATTCTTTATTTAATGGCATATCAAACTTCATTGGTTATTTAATGCTAAAGTCATCCTTGTAGAAAAACAATAGTGGTACTATTTAACCCATAGCTGGGGGGATGAGAGGGTTCATACCTTTCCTAGAGGTATTTGTTCGAAGGTGAACGTAATAGCATAACTGGAGTTAGAACTCACTTAGGACGATGTTGCAGTCCAGCATATTAACCACTACGCCATGGTGACACCCCCCCCCCCAGTAATGCAAGAGAGAAGAGAAAGGGACATGTATACATGAAAGGCTTTTTTAACAGGAACAACATTGTCCATTCACCGTTTTGATGTGTGGTAGAAAGAAATGATAGAAACAAAAAATTAACAACAAGGAAAGGTGCATAGGCAGAATAAACAAGACAAATTTTCAGTATAAATATTCGTTTGGCAAAAGGAAGAGTTTTCTTACTCAGAGTTTGAGGAATGAACCTTCCTTTGCATTTCATATATTAGGTCATTGCTTGTGTGTATAAGAAGCATCACCCTTGGAACCAGAGGATGCCGTTTTCATAAAAGATCTACAAAGACCTGAGAAGTTATGGCAAAAGACCTTAACCCGTTCCTTCATAGTGTTATAACAGAAATAGATATCTCTCTTGATTCACAATTTTTTACTAACACAATACATCTGCTCACCAAAAAAAGAAATTAAAAAAGAAAAACAAAACAAAACAAACACTTCGAAACAGAACCTAAGTTACTGATAATTGTAACATAACCCAATACATCCACTCACCAACAAAACAAATTAAAAATAAAAACAAAACACTTCGGAACAGAACATAAGTTACTGATCGAACGGATGTTAACTCCACAGTAGCTTAAACGAAATGAACAAAAAAAATGTTCTACACATAGGCTCCAACCAAACTTCCAGTCGAAAATCAAAATTTATAAACAATTAAAAATATCCTCTATTTAATGTTTTTCAACCAATAAAAAATGTTTTCCCCAAAACCCTTCAAAGGTTTCTCGAGCCTCTTGCTCTGCTATAAAAACAGCTGACTTAAAGTCGATAAGCCAGTTGACCGTAGGCCGTCACAGAGAACGTCCCCATACCAGGCCGAGATCAAGGAACCGCCATACCTCCAACCCATACCACACCCCGCGTCATGCATAGCCAATTCATCAGCCAGAACAGGTTTTCAGCCCCCACGCCTGCCTTTATTTTACCGAGCGAAAAGGAATTATCATCTCAACAATTTCAGCTTTTGTTTATTTTTAAATAAACGAAATTAATCCAACCCTTCTCGTCTGTTTTCTTTTGCTACCATACGTTTTTTTTTAATATTACAATAGTCTCCACAAAAAAGGTCTTGTCATATGAAACGCAGGATACATCAGGACAAAGACCCCCAGTTTAAGAGTGCAGCACCGATCAAACGATTCTAGCTCCCCTCACCCCAAGACTACTCCACGGATCATAGAGAACTATCAGAAAACCGGGTAAACATTTTTTGTTAAATAAAGAATAAAAAAGGGAAACGGGAGTTGTAGCCCAATAGTCCAGTGGAAATAACTCCAGAGTCCTTATTTAGCCCCTGTAATGAAGCATTGCCCGGCCGGGGTAAGCGAGTTAGAGTGGCTTGAGTCTGGTATAAAATATAAATAACGAGATTAGTACCAACTCTGTGGATCGAACTCCTGATCTTTGATTTACAAATAAATGTTTGGAGTCTGCCATTGTATTTGTCGGAATGATTTGCTTAGGAGTGGTACTGGTCGGATACTGACCAATGGCCGTCGTGCGTTTCTGGCGAGAGAGACATAAACACCGGGATTTTTGTCTTCTGTCAGTCGAGAGAAAATTTTTCCTGACAAACGGAACGACCAAGGAAAAAAAGACGGCAAGCGATGAAAAAAGGTTATATATATAGAGAAAGTAAAGTCAAATGTTATAGACAAGCGTATGGTTGCAAGAAAAATAGGAATGGAAGAATTAGATCTAAAAGTCATCCATTTTAGGTAGAGGTCATGTGGTTTAGAAAATATACGGTCTTTCCTCTCCCACCAGGTAGGGGCCAGGAAGCGAGTGGATGTGAGTATCCTTGGTCCGCTATGCGTGGTTTGGTGACCTAGCTGGAGACTGCTCTGCTCCTGTGCGAGATGTGATGCATGACGAGTCTCTCTGCTTTTACCCATGTTCGGGTTTTAACTGACGTTCGTTTCTTTGGACGGCCTGTTGTTGCCGTCAGAGAGGTAGCTAAGGAATCCGCAGGTTCGTTTTCATGAACCCCACACCGTGTCTTAGATCACCAGTGACCTGGTCACTCTCGGAACAATTTTGACAAACAAAATAGTACCCATAGTTTCGAATACCCTAAATAATTTAGAATGGCTTAAGAAAAATAGAGAAATATTACCTTGTCAAGATAAAAGCAGAATAGATATTGTAGAAATAGTACAGGGAGTACACTAAAAAGTATTTGGTATATAAAGTAATGTTATATACACAAATATAGATATCTCCCAATTCGCAAGGTTCTACAATTCAATTCGCACACACACCGCAATAAAGAGATACATATACTCGCCAACAAAACAAAACATAAGATGCTGACGCCAAACGGAAGTTAACTAAACGGTAGCCTAAAACGAAGTGACCAAAATAACATGGTTCTACGCATAGGCTCCAGCAAAACTTCCGGTCGAAAAACATTAAATATAAACAATTAAAAATATCTCCTATTTAATGTTTTTCAACCAATAAAAAACCTTCCCCCAAAACCCTTCAAAGGCTATCTTGAGCCTATCTCTTGCTTTAAATAAAGCTGACTTAACGCCGATAGACAGTACATCACAGGCCGTCGCAGAAGAAAGTCAGCTCGTCCCAAGTCGAGATAAAGGAACCGCCATACCGACCACACCACACACCGCGTCACACCAGCCAAGGCATCAGTCAGAACTTGCCTTCAACCCCACATCAACAAGGGCCGACCTCGCAAAACGAAACGTACATCTCTCGCCTACTCGCGCTACCAAACAGCCACATAAACGTCCCCCCCCCCCCACTGACCGACCAGCCGGCGAATCTTAAAGGGATGAACATCTACTCAATTCCTGTATCATCAATTTACCAAATTGACGCCTATCAACTCAATACACCCTTAAAACTTTTACCAAACCAGCATCGGACCCTGCCCGCACGATTTCACGACTACTAAAATATTACTGGTTCATCACCACCTACACTACAACTGATTCGGCCACCGGACATTTCACTGACTTTATTATTCACGTTACAACTATCACCAAAATCTCCTTTATATTCACTTCTAGCCTTTCCTCGCCTTTCATGTTCCTTTTTAACAATACAATTGATAAAACATAAAATCTGTTTGTTTTCCTCGCCACCATACGCTTGCATACTAACCCTGTTTATTACAGTAATGAAAGTTCAGAAAGCGTAGGAATCTGGCCCTTATTCAAAGTGACTCGTAGAGAATCCTAAAATTTCCTTTTCAAATAGATTTTTCGAAGCCGTCGGTTCATTTTATTTCTCGCCCAGTAGACAAGCTACTGGGTCCATCAAAGGCGGTCAAGTGTGCTGTATTCTTAGTAAACAAGTTACGTTACTTTGCTTGCATCTGTTATTGGTGTTAGTATAGCATTTAATTCTAAGACTAACAGCAACAAATAAATGAATTAAAACTTAGTTCAATTTCAACAATTTATTAAAGAAACAAATAAAACAATTAAAAAATATAAAAACCAAATTAAGATTTCAGTATGATGGAGGTGAAACAGAACCAGAACAACAAGAAACTTTCTCTCATACATTACATAATATCTCCCGCCGATAATGGGGATAAACCTGAAAAGAAATCTATTAATAAGAAGAAATAACTGTATTTTTTTTTTTTTTTTACTTCCTATTTGAACTAAATAGTTAAATTAGGAAAATTTAGCAATGAAAGACGGGAGTGATGGAAGAGTAAGTTTAAGTTGTTCAATTTTTCGATTATATCACCCCCTCTGTTTCAAATCTTTTATTTTCATTCTTATTCAGTTTCATTAGCCTTTCTAATTTAATATAATACTTTATTACATTAAAATTGAAATACTTGCACCCGAAGGGTGCTTATATGGGCTAGTGCATATAATTATAAAATAATAAATAAATTTATTCAGAGAATAAATTTGCAATAATATGTGAAATGTTCAGAAGGAATAGTGTTGATGATATGTGTAATGTAAAATGTAAAAGTTTGTATGTTAAGTTTGGAAAAGTTCGTTTAGATGTGGACAGAAATGAGAATCAAGTTTGTATATACGACCTTGTTGAAACGGATTCTTGATGTAGGTAGAACGAAGTGGTAAGAATAATGGTAGTAGTAGTAATTGTGCTGAGGCAGTTGAATCGTTCGTTCGAACACCTGTTTCTTAGTCGTTGTTCTATCTGGCAGCGAGATGGGATTCGTGTGTTTGTTTGTGGTCGTCGGATGTGTCCGGTTTGAACGTGAGATGAAGTCTGTGTGTTTGTTGATTTCTTCTCTGTCTATTTATAACTAGGAGATAGGATCGAAAAGTAATTATTTTTTGGCGCAAACGCGCGGACTTAGTTGAGAGCAATACTAACCTAGCCAATCGATTTTGATTTTTGTGTAACATTTATTTTAATCACTTTTCCTTAAATTTAGGAAAAGGATTTGTGTTCGTGTGTTCGTTTTAATCTCTTTTCCTTAAGTTTGGGAAAAGGATTGTGTTGTGTGTTTGTTTTAATTTCTTTTTCTTAAGTTTGGGAAAAGAAATGTGTACGTGTATTTATTTAAAAATATAGAATTGTATTCTATATTTTTGATTTGTTTATTTGTTTAGCTAATGGGTGGGTGTATCGTACTATTTAATGAATTTGTAAATCAGAAGAGATTTGATTTCTGTTGTATAATACAATGAGAGAAGAGACATTTGCAACGGATTCTACAACATTCTACCTTGCCCCTGGCGGACTGCTCCTAATAAACTACAGCTCTCTTGACCGGAAGTGGGTGGGAGGAGATGGAAAGGGAAAGAAGAAAGCTAACTACAACGGGGCACACCACGTTGATAAAACCCCTGTAGAACACTCGATATAACAGTAGTCACATGACCCCTAAGGGTATGAGAGAAAACCGTAGTTTGTAGAAAGGGAAGTTTAATGCTCGGAGTATGGATTCACTTGTGTTTCTTGTTGTGCCATGGACGTGAAAAAAGTCGGTGTTCGGGGCATGAACTTGTAGTTTTTATTTTGTTGTTGTTGTAGTTTTGTGGGTGGCCACGCGTTCTTCGTAGGATTGGTCGCGGATAGAGCCATAATGAATGTACAATGTGATTACACATGTCAGCATGGAAAGAAACGTAGATATAACTGCTACAGGGGGTCGCTATGCGACGTGCGCATGAATAGGAGCGTTGTGTGAGTCTCTTACGCAGTACGTATTTTATGTCGTTAAAATAGTAAGGCCTGAGAAATCTCTACGTGGCCCTTGTCTAAAGTGGATTAGGCACTTAAGAAGCTTATATACAAAAATACCCCGTGAATTTGAAAAGAATGGCTGTTTGTGTTACCTGGTGATACCGCGAGAGGTATTTTGTAAGTGGCTAGGTCGAGGACCCGTCATGTGCGTTTGTGGCCCGTTAGGCAGGGGAGAAAAAGGTGAAATACGGGTCGCGGGTTTACAAGCTAGTTGTCTGGAAGGGGGAAAATCTTAATTAATATCTAATATTAACCCTTATTAGAAACTATATTGCCACTCCGAGTTGGCTCCTTCTGAATGACAAGGTTCACTCGCCCAACTGTCGCAGCTTTGATTGTCTCTGTGTCTTTTGTCAAGTTCTTATGTGATACTGCTTTAATCACCATCAGTTTTTTAAAGTTTTTTTATTATACATTTCTACGTCTGATGCTTAGTAAATATATTAGAAATAGTTCAAATTTTGTCAAATAGTACTTACTGTTTAAAGACAGAGATGCAACCGGCTGGGGTGGACGGAAAATGACCTTGACCTTGTGCAAAAAAAGGCCATCAACGCCAATACAGATATGTACAATTTTAATCAGAGATTTGTTTCCATGTCTAATTTTTTTTAAATAGGCTGGAGAAATCTATTAGAGTTTTTATCTATAGTACTACCACGTGTAATTTCGAACATATCTAGTGAATTATATTCATAAAATTGCTGGGATTCATAGAGTTCAAATAGCTTAGCAATGAATGTTTGATCAATTCGAGGCCACTTTTAACATGAGACTTTTGCTACATAAGCATATTGGTGCCTTGGGCTCTTGTACACTGCCAGATTACCTGATCACTTGTGAGGATTAAAATAAAGCTAAAAGAAAATTTATTTAAAAAAAACAACAAACTTCCATGAGCCTTAACCGGAATAACCCTCCGCGCATGTGCGAGAAAAGGTACCGACTTCCGACCCCCAAGTTAATATCTCAGCCAGAGTTTAGGCCTTAACTGGGTCTGGTAGCTCCTGCTAGCCAGGGAGACATTCCCTTGTCACAGGCGACTGTGACCGGTCAATAAAGCCTAAGTCATAAAACCAGATTCTGCCTTTGTCTATTTCTTTTTCGTTCCTTAAATTCCTTCCTTTTCAGCAAGACCACCAATGAGATGGGGTTAAAAGCAAAAAACCTAAGAACACGCACCAAGAATATCCAGCTACCTTTTAAACCTTAAAACACCTCAAACCTCTTACCACCCCATGTACCCAATCCGTTGCTCTAACAACAGGAATATTTGACAAGATAAGGTATATGGAGTTTTAAGGATTTCAATGTTTGGTTTAAAGGTCATTGGTTATTTCTGCTGCCTGTTCTCAGGTTTTCCTTTTAACCCCATTATATTTGGTGGTCAAGCTGAAAAGGAATTAAAGGGGGGGAAAGAAAGAGGCAAAGACAAAAGGTAGTTTTAGGATTTAGGCTTTATTCGTGGGTCATAGCTACCACGTGGAGAGGAAATTTCTTTCCGTCCAGTAATAGTGTATGATCTCAGTAGAGGCCCGAGTCCTAATAGCAGAGAGATTATATTGGTGTTAGGAAGTTGGTTCTTTTTCCTGCATATATTCAGAGGGTTCTTCCTGTCTAAGGGATCATGAGAAATTGTTTTTTTTAATGCCCACTGGTATCAATTGCTTTTTCGATAGAGGAACTTATAGTTTACTGCAAAGACTTTTCTTTGATGATGAATCTGATCGGTACAGATATCTATTTCTTTTTTTATAAAATATCTTGCAGTAGGTGTATATTATCAACTTGGTATTGACAACATGTAACGCTGCTTTAAATCAGCGATCAAATGGGAAAGAATGATCAATGAATCTCGCACAGTGGGCTGGAGCATGGAAATTGCCAAAATTAGACCCCCATCAAACATTTATGGGTCTTAGTTTTTGTGAAACTAGAAAAAATTTCCAGTTCAACAAAAAAAAATCAAGTTAAAAGCTCAACTCCATGAAAAATGACGAGCTTTTGAAGATTGTCGATACATCGTTTTCAAGGTTACCTTATCTTAGCTTATTCCATAAATGTTGTATTTTACCCATATACCAATTAAGAGCTATAAAATGACAAAACTGTGCCCAACTATCCAAATTTCTTCTCAGCAACCCAAAATAATATCTTAATTTACTGAATTTAATCATCTATTAGACTTCAGACCCTTCAAGTGCAAAAAAATTCAGATTTTCGGTCAAAATTTTTGCCGATTTATGAAAATTTAACCAAAAATTCAACGTTTTTTCCAGCGAAAATTCGACGGAAAATCGTGAAAATTTCAAAATGCCACAAGCCAGATTTGCTCCAGAGTATATTTTCTGAAAATATAGGTCTCAATGCCTTAGAAAATCCAAAACTTATTAAATCTGACTTGTGGCAATTAGAAAAAATGAATTTTACACAAAAGTCATAATTTCAAAAAACAAACGCGATTCGTAATGCCGACATCTATGTATTAACATATTCTCACATATTTCGAGTTTCGTTCAAGTTTTGAGGCTGAAAATTCACACAGGTAAGAAATTCAAATATGCCACCAGAATTGCCCTAAAACCAACCCCTTTCGTTTTATAAGGCTACCAACCTGTATCTGGGCCTCGGTGGAGCATACAGTGATATGTGCGACCACTCCAGAGCTGACTGTCATGATCCAGCCATCGTACAAGCAGGGTTTGAAATCACCAGAACAGTTGCTGACTTACACTCCTTGTTTGAAGAGGTGGGAGATCATGATGGGAACATTGTAAAACGTCGCAATGATTATGAAACACGTAAAGGATTGACAAACAAGCCAATTCCAAATCATGAAGTGATCATGCATTGCTACGAACATTCGACCATTAAATGAAGATTGCTGTCCACCTGAAAGCCGAAGTGTTCGAATGGGCGGAATCGGAGGCTTCTCGTTATCACCAATTCCTCAAAGATGCCCAAAAGGTGATACAGAAGCAACGCGAGGGGGTGATAGGGGAGAGATGGGAATTCCCTGTTCGGCAAAGGAGGAACCTCCGCAACCGGAAATACTACCAGACGTATCTTGCATCATGGTGGAAGAGAAATCGTCATCCAGATGTTACCTGATCGATTTCAAAGTGTGATGACACAGATTGGACAGTATCTTTCAGTCATTTTACGATTGTTCTCGTCTGATAAGAACATCAGCGTCAAAGAGTACAAAAACCTTTGTACCACTCTTTACCTGCTCTACCTCGAAAGCTTCCCCACCCCACAGAAGAAGAAATCAGCAAAACCAGAAGATGAAACGTGGATAAGTGTCCCACCAACCCTACACAAACTCCTCACCCACTCGTGGGAACTCATTGAGATGAATGACAGTCGTGGGTTGAAATGTTTTGACGAATCCGGTTTGGAAGCCAACAACAAAGCGATTTGATCAATCTGCCTTAAGTTGTCTCGAAAGACTTCTCAGTCTGACAACTTGGAGGATGTCATCAACAGATTGTGGTTGGGATCAGATCCAAAAGTTAACAACATCCAGCTCCAAGCGCAACCGTACTGCAAACATTGCACTGAGTATGGACATTTGACCAGATACTGCAGGAAAGCCAACCCATATTTGGTCCTCTGAGTAATGATGATGCTCTGTTTGAGGATTTGTGTTGTTAAATAAAGTGATTTTTTAAATTCATTGTTTAAAGAGGTTCATTTATTTTAATTCAATTTTCTTTTCAATATGATACGCTTCCAGCTGACCCTCGGGAAGATACACCTGCAAATTTGTTTTTGGCCAAAAATGCCCAAATACAGTT
The DNA here is from genome assembly GCA_023376005.1 of Doryteuthis pealeii. Classification (NCBI taxonomy): domain Eukaryota; kingdom Metazoa; phylum Mollusca; class Cephalopoda; order Myopsida; family Loliginidae; genus Doryteuthis; species Doryteuthis pealeii. The sequence continues at coordinate 71,099,845 of CM042154.1, read as the reverse complement.
TGGTAATTTGGCCCCAGATCCCACAAAAATTGCATAGAAATTTGGTTTGGCAATACGCTTCCAACGAGACCTCAACCAATATCAGGGGATTATTTTAAGGGAAGATATGCCCAAAAACGTGTTTTTGGCGGGCTTTTAGTCCAAAACCCAAATATGGCAATTTGGGACCAGATCCCCCAAAATTTGAAAATTTTGAAAAAATTTTAATTCACTGAAATTGGCTTAGTAATACGCTTCCAACGAGCCCTCAACCATTATCAGGGGATTATTTTAACCCTAGATATTATACTATTTCCAATATTTCCCTCTCTGGGCCCATTGTGTCTCGATCGTATGCTATACATTGTGGTCTTCAATTACGGATCTACTCCTACAGATAGATGATCTTAAAAGGCAACCTCTCATAAAATGAAAACTGGATTGGTGATATACTAGAGACCTATGTTGTTTGATTATTTGTGAATAAAGAAGAAGAAGAAGAAGAAGAAGAAGAAGAAGAAGAAGAAGAAGAAGAAGAAGAAGAAGAAGAAGAAACAACGGTAAAGAAATGTTCCTCCTGTACTTATCACATGACACTAAACTATAAATACAAACTTAATTTCTCGTGTCACCTGCTTTCAGGAAGCCATTACAAACAGTACAACCGAACTGAATTAGACGGACGGACTCTCGGTTGGTCTGTCAATTTGTCGTCTGCATATATCGGCTCCCGGATCTTTTCGTCTTTTTTTAAAGAACAAGCGTAGGCCTACTTTTGCCCACCCTAAAAAATGGCTGCTAGCGAGGTAAGTTCCGGTCAAGCAAAATATTACCAATAATTCTATTGTTTTATTTATTCATTTTGTGCATACATTTTTAAACGGTTTCTTTAGCAAATTTCTCTTGTGACTTTCTGATCAGTTTTGCTGAACTCTTTAAGATAAGTCTTACTGTGTTTTTTTTTTTTTTTTTTTTTTTTTCAATAAGAAAAATAAAACATTTATGTTGTTACCAAGTGAATTATTCTGTTTCAATTCTGACGTTCAATGTTCTCCTTTTGTATATAATTTTCTTTTTATAATATGGCTATATATTGACCCATTCTTTCATATACGAATTACATAGAATCACTGTCCAATATCGCTAAAGATAGTATTATTGTTTATATTATTTATTAAGTATTTCAAAGTTTAAGCGTAACTCTTTTATTCATACACATACATATGATCTTGATGGTGATATCGGATAAAAAATGTATTGGTACTTAGTATTTCACTATTATCAACGATAAAAAAGGAATTTGGGACTTTTTTCCTTCATACCTTTTAGTCTTTTCTATAGCTAGGTAATATTCGCTGGCAACAAAAGATTTTTTTTTTTTTTTACACAGTGTCCGCATTTTTCTTCATTCATTGGACATTTATGTCCTCGCCCATCTTTCGTGAAAGATCTTTATTTAAAACAATTAAACGATCGTGTAAGGAAGTATTACCCCCATATAAACGAAAACAAGTAAATTTCGATTGAAAAACAAACAGAAATGTATTTAAATCTTTCTTTTCTCTATACTGTTTCATTCTTTCTTCTCAGTTTTCACAATCGACAAAGTCCTACAGGTTCATAGTGTTTTGGCGGGAAAAACTTAAATTGAGACTAAAAGTTTTGAACGCTCAATACCGGGACGATTCATTTTGTTTGTTTGCATGTGTGTACGTGCGTGCGTGTGTGCATGTGTGTGTGTGTGTGTGTGTGTGTGTGTGTGTGTGTGTGTGTGTTCATTAAATGAAAATAATTGATTTTATTTCCCTCGCTAACTAGTAGGAGCCGTATGAATTTTAAGGACATTGCCAACAATACGGTTCATATATTTGTATAATTGCTGCAATATTTTGTTGGATAAATTAAGACTCGGACAAAAAAAATCACAAAAATAACAGAATTAGTACTAACTGTGTGTGATACGTTTATATATGATTTTATATGGAACAAAAGACAATACATTGAATGAAACGATTCCTTTCCTTCTGATACAAAATAACAATGAATTAGCCTGTTTAACAACATCAACAACAACAATGATAATTATGATAGTTATAATGACTTCAAATAATAAATATAATGACTTCAATAATAATAATAATAATAATAATAATAATATAATAATAATAACATGTAGATATACCATAGTATGATAATTTAATTATTACAACGTTTGATGTGTTTACTTAAAAGCTATTGCAAATAGTTCAACATGTAAAAAGTATAATGATCTTCATTTATCTCTCTCTCTCTCTCTCTCTCTCTCTCTCTCTCTCTCTCTCTCTCTCTCTCTCTCTCTCTCTCTTTGATAGAAACAGATTAGCGTTATCTTTTCCGCGTGCTTACACACTCTCTCTTTCTTTTCCCTATTCTCTTTCTTTCTTTCTGTCTTTCTTACTATATTTTTTCTGTGTAGCATGTCCTTATTTCCCTTTCTTTCTTAATAATAAAAACGGAATTGTCCATTATTCAGCTGGGGTGACGAAACTCATAAGAAATGAGAGTTTGGTGGATAAGCAACACCAGATAATCAGGATTTACATTTTTGCAATCCTCTTGGACGGTTTCAATTTTAACCAAAGGTAGTTGCGAGATTATAACGCTCGGAAGATTAAGGAACACGAGTAATATATAGATAATAATGAATTCAAATACTACTACTACTACTACTACTACTACTATTAATAATAATAATAATAATAATAATAATAATAATGACTTCAAATAATAATAATAATGTACACCGTTTAATATATTTAATTGATGATGATGATGATGATGATGATGATGATGTCTTTAAATAAGCAACAGAAATAACTTAAGGACAAACAGGAGAACAACAATCATAAAATGTAGGAAACACAAATTGGAAGAAAAACAACTCTATGGATGCCTGAAATGACAAACTAAGGAAATTTGCACAAGGGATTACCTGGACATGGTTACAAAGTGAAAACCTAAAAAGAGAAATTTAATCTCTATCAATAGCAGCCCAAAATAATGCCATAAGGACTAATCATATCAAAGCAAAAATTGATAATACACAGGAGAATAGCAAGTGTAGGCATAGACAGTTAATCACATAATAAGCAAATGAAGTAAACTAGCACAAAAAAGAATACAAAAGTGGGCATAATTAGGTGGGAAAGGTGATCCACTAAGAATTGTGCAAAAGTCTTAAGTTTGTCCATATTGACAAATGGAATATGTACAACCCAGAATCAGTTCTAGAAAAATGAGATACAGATTTCTCTAGGACTTTAAGATACAGTCAAGCAATAACCACATAACACCAATAGTTACAACCTAATCCATTCGAATGAGACATCTCATAAAATTGGTTTCAACATGAAATAAAAACTAATTCATTCTTAAAGAAGTGATAAATCTTTCTTTTTTTTTTTAATCACTAAACTCAACGGCGTCTATATTTCAAACACAAAAACAAATAAAACCCTTTTACTTGTACCTGATCTTGAATCTAAATATCAATTGGGCAAAATAATGAATATGGTATTTAAAAAATCCACAGTAAAAAAAAAAGTATGCTTACTGATAATTTTTTCGTTTAGTGCGTCCTGGGATGCACATATTTGCTTTGAATGAGTCTCCGGGAAACTTAATAGGTCCCAACTAAAGTTTCTTGATAGATTGTAGGGTTTGTATTTAAGATCTGGGAGAAACAACTAAAGCAGTTTAACTCCTACCTTGTAACCTATCCTGCGTAATTCATTTCTAAGAAACTATTGAAATGTATTTACAGTTAGCTAGAAATGGTGAGGAAAGAAAAAAGAAAAACACTGGGATGCACGGATACAATTTTACTGCGTCCTTTTAGACTTTTGTGCGCCAGGGACGCAGTAAGCATACTTATCAGCATCTCTGCTTTACATGTAAGGTTGTTGATAAAATACTTAGAATTCCTTCGCCCAAAAATCCATTTCTAAACTTCTTACATTTCAAGTTAAATGCTCATAACATGTGTGAATATTAGTAGCTAAAATTGTTAACAAGATGTCAGGTCTAATTCCATTAGCATAGACTCAATTCATTTGTGAAAATATGATTATTTGAGGTCGTCAAATACAGAAGGAAAAACTCTGCCAAACATAAATTTGGATTCTTTAAAAATAATAAAGGTTTCGAAACCATTCCTTTGCATTTCCAAATAAGTTCATGATTTTAATTTTTGACACAAATTTTCAAGACAATATTCGAGTTTGCAGATGTATAAAAAAATAATCTGTTTAAAACTCAAATTAAAGTTGACATCTTTGTACATTCAAGGCACGGTGCTATTTTATTTTAAACTTTTTTTAAAGCAAAAACAAGCATAAGTTTTTTTTTAAATCACTGAAAGTGTTCATTGTATTTTCTTAATAAGTTGAAAACACATGACAGAGAGAGAGAGAGAGAGAGAGAGAGAGAGAGAGAGAGAGAGAGAGAGAGAGAGATCTAAACCCAAATTCTTTTTATTCGTTATATAAAACACTAGATTTTTCTAAACTTCATATTGTATAAGAATCATAAAACATCTGATGCACAAATCCAATGATTTAAATTTTTTCACCTACAAACTAAAAACTACAAAGTATACTTTTTGTAGGAAAACTATATTTTTCTATACTAATACTATACTTTCTCCATATACTTTTTATACTATATACTATACTTTCTCCATATACTTTTTATACTATATACTATACTTTTTCACCTACAAACTAAAAACGATCTTTTCCTATACTATATATTTTTCTTGTAATGTTTACGATAGGTTTGAATTGTCAATTCTTTCTCTTATATTTGTCCATCTATTTTCTTCCAAGGCATGCACAATGAACTAAACAGACCAGCAATTTTCATTATTTCCTGACCAGTTACAAAATCTCTAGATCTCTATTTTCTGTCTGTCACTCTTTCTCTTTTGTAAACCCAAAATATCTCCCATATGTTCTTGTATCTTTCAATTACAATTAGCCTCCTTTGTTGTCCTAAATAACCTAACTATACTTCAAAATTCTCTTGTACAGCTCTGAATTGATGCTTATAATTTTCATTGTTGTATTCTATCAATCTGCTCAATTCCAATATATTATTATTTTCACCCAATCTTGCATAAGTACTATTATTGTTTACTAGAAGGACCTGTGGATATACCACAGTATGATAATTTAATCATTACAACGTTTGATATGTTTACCTAAGAGCTATTGCAAATACTTCAATATGGAAAAGTTTTAATAATCTTCATTTAACTCACTCTCTCACTTTTTTTTCTTTCTTTCCTTCTTTTCATCTTTTGATCTTTTCATTATGCTTGATTGAAATAAATTAGCGTTATCGCTTCCGCACGCTTACTCCCTACTCCCTTTCTTTCTTTCTTTCTTTCTTTCTTTCTTATTATATTTTTTCTACCTAACACATACTTTTTCCCTTTATTTCTTTATAATAAAAGTGGATTGGTCCATTATTTAGCTAAGGTGACGACACTCATAAGAAATAAGAATTCAGCCGATAACCAACACCAGATAATCAGGATTTACATTTTGCATTTCACCTTGGATGATTTAGACGGTCTCATTTTTAACCAGAGGGTGTTGCAAGATGATAACAGTCATACAATTAAGGAATACGAGTACTAATATATAGATTGTGTGTTTTATTTGTTGTTTACTTATTAGTTTATTTACATATCAATTGAATATTAGTATATTTTAGTTTGTAATATGGTTTGAAAAATTTTGCATCAATTCTCCAAATTTCTACCTTTTTCTAAATTCATCTTATTGATCAAATATGTTTTATCCTTACTCTTTAAACACATACACCCTTCAATAGACAGGGGCTATTTCTATACACTTTTTACTGTTTTTTGTTACTTATAATTAAAGGTGATACTAGCTAATGACCATAATTGCCTTGTTGCAATTAGCCTAGCTCCTTGCAGTCGATCTTAACTCATAGACAAAATAGGTGGTAATAAAAGGCCTCCTTTACTCTATCTAAGATGTCTCATCAGTTTAACACTTGTCTATCCAATCAATGTGTGTCAAAACTTATTTCATTCAACCTTGTTTGGTATGAGTGTGATTTCAAGTGATTAGAGATGTCTACTATTGGTTAGTGAATATCTAAAAGAAATAACTAAATCTTTCTTCAGAGAGAATTCTGTGACGACAATCGAAGGTCTCAAAGTACATTCTTTAGGTCACACCAATTACACAATACTATTTCTACTTATCCAGAAAGATTTCACATTCAAGGCATTACGTCTGTCTCGATCTGTCTATTTATCTGCTTATCTAACTAACAATCTTTTTTTTGGTGGCCATGAAGATAATGAGTCTGCCTCCGAAACTAGCAATTAGTGTTCAAGTCCAGATAAAGATCTGTTTCCGAATGTCGTATTTAAAATGAAATAAAAAAAATCCATTGAAGAGCTCTGCTCAATCTTCTTCACTTCCCAAATCAGTTAGTAAAATTATGTTCTTGTAAAACATGCAATCCTCACATGGTATCTTTATTTATCAATTAATAGATAAACATATCAGTTTGCTTGCATACACCTAATAAAAACAATATTATCTATTTTCTATCCAGCTGTCAGTCTATTTCTTTATATTTACTAGCTGAAACCATGAACATTTTAAAGTTTAATTAGTATATACAAATAATATTGTACAGTATCTAATTATATATATATATATATATATATATATATATATTTACCAACTGTTCTGCACGAGTAGGATGTGACTCAAAGTCAATTTCTTAAGCGGAGTTTAACAGGTGTGAATTCAGAGTTTTCCTTCTTCCAGACTGGTTACCAAGCCAATGCTAAAGAGCCCAGTCTGTCCTGCTATTTATCCATAGCTGGAGGGAGAGTAGTTGGATGCATACCTTTCCCAAGGGTATTAGCACTATATGAAACACAAACAGCCTCACACAGAATTTGAACTGTTTAGCTCAGTTGGTAGAGCACCCGCCTAGGAATCACAAGGTTCTTGATTCAATACTGGTCCCTGCCAACTCAGCATATGAATAGCACAGATTAGGTAATCTGATTTGTGTGGTAAAGTGAGGAGCTGATGGTAGGTATGGTGCTCCATCTGAGCAAAAAAAATCTCCCTGCTCTTGCACTAGTGAAAAAAGTGTCAGTCATTGTAGGGAGAGAAAGGTTGATCAATCACTGATTGCGTATGAGAGAGAGAGAGAGAGAGAGAGAGAGAGAGAGAGAGAGAGAGAGAGAGAGAATTATGATGATGCTTTTTCATGTAAGCAGTTTATCTTGAGGTCTCTCCTTTAAACTCTGCTATTTAGATATATACACCCTTGTGCAAATCAAATAAAACAACCACTTTATTTTTTTCTCTTTCGTCATACTGCCAGTTTTAGACCCACTGGAGTGACAGGATATAATCAATTTCTATTTTCTATTTTTTCCTCAGATTAGGTAATTTGCAGTATTGTGCAGTATTATGAATCTATTTTCGTGGTGTATGATGAAATTTGTTTGGCCTTAAAAATATTGTATCAGGTTTTTATCACACTATTGTCTCTACTGTTGACTATCGATTAATTGTCGTATGGCCATTGTCTCGACTGTCAATTAGTTGTCCTATGGCTATTGTCTGTGATGGACGTTACTCCAAGTAAGCGTATGAAAATTGTAACACTGCATGAACACAATGGGGTATACTCTCTTTATCTGTCATTCATCAGTTTTAATTAGCTTAATATCTTCTCACTGTCCATCAACATTTTTTTAGTGCCTGGATATCCAGAAATAAGGAAGATGTCAGTTCAAGTCTCTACATTTTCTTTTCATAAAAAACAGAAAACTTGCCTTTATGTTGGAAAACTGCTAATGATAACAATAATGTCATTGATTAATGCAATTTAACTTGATTAAATTTAGATACATTGTTTCCTTTTTGAAGATATATTATTTTTCAAACGGCCTTGTGTGTGAATGTCTGTTTGTCTGTGTATCTGTGTGTTATAAAGTGAATTTAGTTTAATTCGTCCATTACAACAAGGTGCAATGATGTAAATTATTTAGCATTAGCAGGATCTGTCGATATACCACAGTATCATAATTTAATTATAACGTTTGATATATTTATTTATTGCCAAATAGTTCAATATCTAAAATGTATAATAATCTTGATTTAATTCTCTCTCACTCTTTTTTCTTTCTTTTCTTCTTTTCATCTTTTCATTATGCTTGATTGAAATAGATAAGTGTTATCACTCCCGCATGCTCACCCCCACTTTTTATCTTTCCCCTACTCTCTCTCTTTCGTTCTTATTATATTTGTTTGTGTAGCATGTCATTTTTCTTTGCTTTCTTTCTTTATAATAAAAACAGAATGGTCCATTATTTATTTGGGCGGTCTCATTTTTAACCAGAGGGTCTTACAAGATGATAATGGTTGTATTTTGTAGGAACAAGAGTATTATTATATATATATATATGTTGTTGTATGATGACTTAAAGATATAAAATGTGGTAACCTGAACTCTGCCACCAATATTTAACAAGTTATATAAACAAATGGATCAGACCTTATCCCTGAAATATCTGATGAGAAATTCCCATAATGATATCTTGTGATTCAAATACAAGCTGATATAATACAGGAAACATTATATAATATAACAGTTTTTCAACCTGGAACAACCAAAAAATTCTCCATTGGGATTCACTTGCTTGTTGAAGGCAAATGAAAAGTCAATTCATTAGTTGAAATGTCTCCTCTCTGAGGAAGTAAGCACTTATGTAATAGTCGGCCAAAGCATCAGGTTATGAGGTGTGTCAGAAAAGTTCCAAGACTGGTGTCACAAAAAGTTTATTTCAAACCCAAACTACAAACTACAAGTTATCCCCTTCAAAATAATCTTCCTTGAGTCTAATGCACTTTCCCATCCTTCTCTGCCACACTTCTATGCACTCCTGGAAGGATTCTTCCGTGATTCTCTGTAACTCTGTTGTCACTGCCTTTTTGATGTCGAGCATATCCTCAAAAGGGGTTCCCTTGAGGACCCCCTTGAGCTTGGGGAAGAGGAAAAAATCACATGGAACCAGGTCGGGCGAGTAGGGAGGTTGCTCCAGCACAGTGATGTTCTTCTGGGCCAGGAACTCTTGGATACTCAGTGGGCAGTGTGGGCAGGTGCGTTGTTATGGTGAAGCACACACAAGGTGTCGTGCCACATCTCTTGCCTTTTCTCATGCACTGAATGAAGCAAACGCCACAGTATCTCTTTGTAGACATGCTTGTTGATCATCTGGCCCTGTGGCAATAACTCTCAGTGGACGATGCCCCTCACATCAAAGAATGCAATCAACTTGGAACTTTTCTGGCATACCTCATACACTGGCATACCACAACATGATAGTAGAGTGTGACCTTTTTTTGTTAACACTAAATACAACATTTTGCTGTTTCTCTCAATAGAACTTTATTCAAACATACAACACACTTTCATTGAACTTTGTTACCAGACAGTCAAACTAAGGCTACAATAAAGCATTCATCAATCTTCAAGTCATGCTGATAGCATGGATTCCCTTGACACTCTCTCACCATTTATCCCTATTGTTCATTGTTCTTAGTAGGTTCTCTATATGGCATCCACTGTCAACACAGTGCTGATGTAAGATTTTGCTGGTCGGCCAACACTGGTGTGTTCATGCGGCACAAGAGTCCACAAGAGAATGTTACTTATGAGTTCAGTGCCCTGTATATCTTGTTTGTTACCCAAATCTTATAACCCCTAGAGGAAGAAATTTCCCACATTTATACCTAAAATTTATTTTGTATATAAAAAATTTTGTTTAAAGTATATAACCCTTGCTTTTGTTTTAATTAACCCTTGTCTTTCAGTTGTCTAAAGGGGCATAAAGCAGGGCTGACCTTAATTAGCCTCTCTTCACATGCGTATAATGACCGGGTCAGCACTCCTAAAAATAGTAATGTTAATTTTTAAAGCCGGTAGTTAAGTTAGTTATAAGTCTATGCACACCCTTATCAACCACAACAAACTAATGAGACACTAAAAAATAGAGAATCAATTGAAAATAAAAGTGGCAAGGCAGACAACATTACATATGAGGTGTGATACAAAAATATCAAGACTGAATCCTTAACTTCTTTTAATCAAACATTTTTTAATTTAAATGAGGACAAGGGAAAAGCTGAGCAACTTATATAATAAACAAGAGGTGTGTTGTGTAATGGTTAGAGTCATTGGAAATGGACTTATCAACCTGAGTTCAAATCCTAGACAAGACTGATTGCATTTCACATAGCACTAATACCCTTGGGAAAGGTATGAATCCAAATATTCTCCCTCCAACTATGGGTAAATAGTAGGGCAGACTGGGCTCTTTAATCTTGGCTAGGTTACTAGTCTAGAAGAAGGAAAACTCTGAATTCAAACCTGTTATCAACCACAACAAACTAATGAGACACTAAAAAATAGAGAATCAATTGAAAATAAAAGTGGCAAGGCAGACAACATTACATATGAGGTGTGATACAAAAATATCAAGACTGAATCCTTAACTTCTTTTAATCAAACATTTTTTTAATTTAAATGAGGACAAGGGAAAAGCTGAGCAACTTATATAATAAACAAGAGGTGTGTTGTGTAATGGTTAGAGTCATTGGAAATGGACTTATCAACCTGAGTTCAAATCCTAGACAAGACTGATTGCATTTCACATAGCACTAATACCCTTGGGAAAGGTATGAATCCAAATATTCTCCCTCCAACTATGGGTAAATAGTAGGGCAGACTGGGCTCTTTAATCTTGGCTAGGTTACTAGTCTAGAAGAAGGAAAACTCTGAATTCAAACCTGTTAAACTCCGCTTAAGAAATTGACCTTGTATTGCATCCTGCTCGTGTGGAGGGGTTGGTAAATATAATATATATAATAAACTGATGATGCCAATTGGTTTTGTTGGTGTCTTTGTTTAATGGCATATCAACCTTTGTGGGTTATTTAATGCCTTAGCCATTCTTATATTTATATAAAAAAAGTAATGGCACTATTTAACACTTAGCTGGGGATGCGAGGGTTCATACTTTTCCCAAGTGTATTTTCTGAAGGTGAACATAATAGGACAACTGGAATTTGAACTTACAACCAACAATGCTGCAGTCCAGCACATTTACCACTATGCCATGGAGACTTCCTTGATGATGTTGAAATGTCTAGACTGCTGTCCAGACATCTAGATATTGTCTATATGAATCAGTGCTAATTCTTGATACTTTTTGATCAGCAGTTTTTGGTGGGACAGAGGATTGTGCAAGTGTATACTTATCAGAGTTTATTGAAACTCACTTGAGTCACCACTTTCTATAACAGCAAGAAACAAAGAGTATTAGAAAAATATCTTTGTTTCTTATTCCTGCTGTTCATCAATGTTGGAGAAAGTGATGACCCAAGTGAGTTGCAATAAACTCTGATAAATATGCACTTGCACAATTCTGAGTTTCACCAAAAACTGCTGTTCAAAAAGTATCTAGAATTAGCATTAGAAAGATGAACAATAATACTAGTAAAAATTAATGATAATTTTAAAAATCTTTTTTGGCAAATAACTGCTATGGGGACTTTTAAAGTCTCCCAGGTAGCTGATTTTTTTTTTTATTAAAAGAATTCTATAAATCTATAAAAGCCAAGTAGCAGAAACTTACATTCATTAGCTCTGTGAGGATTAAATGCTAAGAGTGATGGCTGATAGGGACAGGTATGGTGAGAGGGAGTCAAGGGAATCTTTGTTATCAGCATAACTTGATGATGATAATGATGATAATGATGGTAGATGTCAAAAATTCCTGACCAAATTATAACAATCTTTACCTGGTATTCAAAGAAACGTGATTATCCTGATGAAATGTTGTGCCTTTTCTGTTGTTAAATAATTCTGGATGCTTTTCATTGACTGTCTTCAATTGATCTAATTTAGAGCAGAATTTATTTGAATTAATCTGTAGCAAGTTGGGGGTTATATATATTTTATATATAGGTTGTACACAACTTACTAACTTTAAACAAAACTCACCACAAGGGAAAAATAACGGAGTCGTATTAAATAAACAATCTGTATTAAATAGAGTTACAGAAATGTAGAACAGAATACCGGGCATAGTCCTTTCTTTTATATTGTGGTATTAATAGTTCATATTTTATCTTCTTTCATTTTCTGATAATGGAGCTAACTTATTGCGTGACACCTCTTGCTTGTCATCCTCAGAACTACTGAAAATTCCCACTTCTTCTTTTTGGCGCTCGATTTTTGAATTCAGCGTCTGTTGGTTTCTGTTACTGCATTTTGGGATTCTTACCCCCCCTTTTTTAAAACAATCGGCAACTGCCATTTTATTAACCATTACAAATCATTTGGGTGTTTGAAAGGAGTTCATATACAATTTCCCTTCCAATCCCACACTAAATATATTACCATCTTCTTTGGATTGGCGCCTACATTTTTTATGATTAATGATGCATTTTTTCCTTAATGATGTTTTGCAATTATTTTAAATATTATCTCTTAGTATTCTTTTACCTGATGCTACTAATTCATCATTCTCCTTACACACATACATATAATTCAAGGATGGCTTTTATTGGATATATTTACTTTCCATCATTTTTTAAACTCTGATACTAGATAATTCCCTACCAGTTCAAACAATTTATATATATATATATATATATATATATATATATATGAAGGAAGGGTGGATGGGTTTAGGATCCGACGATATGCTGTAGATAGAAGGAAAGTGGTAAGAAATGATCAACTCAAAACAAGTCACAGGGTGATACGTTTCGTCTGTATTCACAGACTTCCTCAGCCAGATGGCTGAGGAAGTCTGTGAATACAGACGAAACGTATCACCCTGTGACTTGTTTTGAGTTGATCATTTCTTGACCACTTTCCTTCTATCTACAGCATATATATATACGAGTATGAGTAAAAAAGTAATGCTATTTTGTTTAGGACAGGTATAATTACCAACACAGGAACATGTATCATACATCAAAATGAAGCTGGTCCTCTGTGAATCACATCCCTACTTCTCCACATAGCCACCATTTCTCTCAATAGCAATGTTCCACCTTTGAATGAGAACATGTATCCCTGCCCCGTAAAATTCTGCTGACTGTTCTTTGAACCACTTCTTCACTACAGATTTCACTTCCTCACCACTAGAATAATATTTGCCTCTCAAACCTTCTTTCATAGGGTCAAAGAGATGATAGTCTGAGGCAAACATTATTCCAGTGACAGTAGTTGTTTTGTTTCCAGCATGTTTATATAACATTATATAATAACTATATATATATAATCTTCATACAATGACTGCTATTTACACAGTAGCATTGCAACCAACAAAGCCTTCATCAGATGATGACTCTGGGTTCAGGCATGGTTTCGGGGCTGAAGCATCATTACCACTAACCCAGAGCGCCCCAGCAGTATCTCACAATACCACCAGACTTTGTCAGTTTGATGTCACAATATAGGACTGTCATATCCACGCTGATGTGGTTAGAGCTTTCTCCTGAATCTTTTTTAAGTATTTCCTCTTGTCTGGTGGAGAAAGTCCAAGTTTAGACAAAAATGCCGAGGTTGAGTTGGTAATAAATCCCCAACATCCGACTTCAATGGGAAATACATCTGTTATCCATCCGTTTCTGACACATTGTTCATGTAGGTCTTCATATTTTTCCAACTTCCGCTGATGGGCCCAATCAAGATTTTCTTCAAATGGAACTGTCAATTCAACAATAAAAACTTTCTTTTGATTAACAGACCAAATGACAATATGGGCCGTTAAGGTTATTTCAGTTGGAAATATATATATATATATATATATATATATATATATATAAAGGTAAAAGTATCCAACTGACTGGTATGTAAGGGATAATTCTATTTGGGATCATCAATATCTCCTGTATATCCACAATGCATGCTCATGTTGATGCAAACTTATAGATTTATACAAGGATTCTTACAAATACCTACAAGGGCTCAATGTATAATAACTAATAAATTAATCATATACAGAGTAATATTTATACTTTCAATAAGAAAGAAAAACTTAACAAAATCATTTGGCGATTATAAATTTATTTCAACCAGAACTTAATATGAGCTTAGTCTCATCAGAGAGCCTACTACATAATGACTGAGAAAACGAACTAGAATAGAGAAAATATCTTTTTCTTTTCTTTCTCTTTTATAAGACCAGTGAAATCTCTCCTCTTCGAACACACCCACATAAAACCTTATATAAGATGACAATAATAACAACAACAGAAAAGCAATCAAGTACATTAAATATATATATATATATTATATATATATATATATAATAAGATATTTTTTTTGAAGGCAAAATAATGCAATTTATGTTGAAAAACATATTTATTTTAATTCTTTTTTTTTCCTTTTTTTTCTCTTAATATTTTCGGACCAACGTCCATCTTCAGAGAGTTGAAAAGTTTCCATCTGTGTTTGTTAAAATCAACTGTGGTATTATTCTGTTGAATCTGATGGAAATTTAAAAGTTCGGCAAAGATCGTCAAATTCCGTTAAATCCCGTGTAGCTGTTGTGTTTTGCGAGAATTTTTGAAATCATTTAAGATATTTTTTTTTTAATACTATAAAAACAATAAGGCCCCGCTCCAGGCATATTGAAATAAAGATTTTTTTTTTGTTTTTATAGTGTGTTTGAAGCATTAATCATAAAATATAATAAGATATTTTTTTTGAAGGCAAAATAATGCAATTTATGTTGAAAAACATATTTATTTAAATTTTTTTTTTTTATTTTTTTTAGATATTTAAAAAGTTTCCATCTGTGTTTGTTATATATATATATATATATATATATATTATATATATATACAAACCATATCTCAGTAAAAACATTCCATCATAGCAAGATTTTTATTAGAACAGTACTCTTAAAATGCACTGAGAGAAAAAAGCAATTTGCAGTCTAATTTGCAAGTGGAGTCTTCATAACATATTAGCTAACTTTGCGGGACTGCGACATTATAGAAAGTGAATTAGAAGTCCAGTCATGCTATTACGTTCACTTTCAGACTAATACCCTTGAGAAAGGTATGAACCCCCTTATCTTCCCAGTTATGGGTTAGATAGTACCACTACTGTTCTTCTACGAAGATGGCTTTGGCATTTAATAACCCACAGAAGTTGATATACCATTAAACAAAGAAACCAAATCAAATCATCTAATTTGCAAGTGAATGATTTTATAGGCCTGCATTCATACAGAACATTTTTTGATAATCCAAATTCTTGATTTAACTAAGTTAACAATAAAATGCTAATGAGAATTCTACACTCATCAATATCACCATGGACCACTATTACAATGAAAAGCCAATATATTTATTTGCCATCTAGTATGTTATATAATCATTCTCTTTGATATTTCTTGTTATAGTAACTATACATTCATAACATCCTTTTTTTTATCATCTCTTCCAAAACTACACAGAAAATTAATGTGTTCATAACCAGACTTCTATAAACTCTATGAAAATTACTAAAATAGGAAATCCTTTTTATCTCCAGAAACTAAGTCACTATATAATATTGTCTCACATTCTAAGATGAAACATTTTCATTATTCTATAACTTGAACCATTAGCTTTACCTTTGGTTGTTTTTATCTTCTTCAGATGTATATTGCATCAAGTAAGACTATGAAATCAGGTATAGCAAACCATTTATGGAGGGGAAAAATGAACCTATAACCCTCTATGGGGGCAAACTAGTATAACAGTTGTCATTGTAGGAAATAGACTCATTCAAACCCCAGAGGAGGCTATTTGCATTTCACTTTGCACTAATATGCTTAGGAAAGACACAAATCCTTTTTCCTCCCCCCAGGTATGGGTAAATAGTAAGGAAGCCAGGACTCTATTTATTATTTGAAGAAACATCAAATTTCATATATATTTACCAACCCTTCTGAACAAGTAGGATGTGACACAAGGTCAATTTCTTAAGCAGAGTTTGAATTCAGAGTTTTCCTTGCCTTATAAAGGTTAAAGAGCTCAGTCTGACCAACTATTTATCCATAGCCGGAGGAGAAAAGTTGGATGCATACCTTTCCCAAGGGTATTAGCAGTATGGGATATGCAAACAGCCTCCAGAATTTGAACTCAGGTAACTGAGTTAATTTCCTACGACAATAACCATTACACCACACACTTCCATTTATATATGCAAATTTTGTACTCTTTGAAATTTAAACTGTTTTATAGTTTTTTAAAGTAACCACAAGATTTCCTTTAGGTACAGATACTACACTCTGATCCTGGAATTGCTCAATGTGTAAAAATTGTATAAGATAATGATTCTAAGATTAGAGATTTCATAAGATAATCAACAAGAGGTGACATGCACTTAATCCAACCAACCAACCAACCAACCAACCATCCTAATTTCTGTTTCTGGTTCAAGTTTTACATAATGATTTCTTTACTTTCTCTTTTCTTCTAACCTTGTGCCATTCTTCTTGTTACTGAAGAATTATCAAGCTAAGTTCCAATTACCATCAAGTTGGTGGGACATGGCAGCAAGCAGTTGTAACTTGATACAATCCCGTCCTGTCGCGGTTCTACTGTGAAATGACAGGGTATTTGTGAAGCTCCGCAATATCGTGGAGGCCGGGCAGCCAATCAGAGCTCGGGAAGTGGAGTCGCCCAAGTGCATGAATGGACTGTTCTTGATTTCTATAAGTGCCAGCTGTCTTGAACGCTGCTTCAGTTGTGCTTAGCTAGTTGCTGTTATTCAAACCAACAGTAGACTAACTGACTTCAATAGTTACCACTTTGAATAATCTTTCTTCTTTAATAACAGACCTCTTCCCAATCTATACACAATAATCATACCATTTTTCATAAGAACTATGCTAGTTTTATTTATTCTAGACCAAATAACTTGTGAAATAATAACATAATCAATGACAGGATTTATGTCCCTCAAAACATATCTGTCTATTTTCTAGTTTAATTGTTATTTATCTCATTTTATTAAAATCAAAAACCATGTCTACATAATGAATTGTCTGCTAACCCATGGACAAATGACTGGTACATTACCCTTAACGTTCAAAAACTATTTCATCCCTAAAAAGAATTATACACTCTCTCTATGGGGATCAACTGCAGGTGAACTCTTCAAACCATTTGCCAATACTAAAACCTATGGCTTAAATCTATCACAGAATCCTGCATCAACAATTGAAACAAAATTTCCAAATATTGATTTCAACAAAATGTCTGCTCACCAACTCAAATTATTTATCAAAATAGAAATTTTTAATATGTATAAGTAAACTTATAATCAACTTTCAAACTATGTAAAACAAAAATGAAAAATAAAATAAAAAGAACTGAGGTGGTCACTACTAGAATAGTCTCAGTCCTAATTAGTGATCATCCTCCACACATTACTACAACAACCAATATTACATTTTTGTTTTGTGCAACATTGTTTATATTGTGTTATAAAATGATTTTTTTTGTTCAAGTAATATAATGTTAATTAGTAATAACAATGCAAAGTATTGACTGTGGTTCCTGAGGAAATTAATGGACTTCCTCATATCATACATTTCTCACTATTCACAAAATTCTTCTAGCCAGTAATGAAAATTAGCCCAGATAAACTATTCTCTCACAGTAGAGCATCAATATAAATGGGATTAAGAATACATTATCTTCTTCTTCAGCCATGTTCTTGTCATCACAGTAAAAACAAAGCAATTTATCTTCACATTAATTCAACCATGTGTTGCATACTACCACTGTGGGAGGTAGTTAAATACAAAATACAAACTTTAACTAACCACCTGTCAATATCACATGACTACAAGCCAATTCTAATTAGAACTTAATTTATTTATGATCTTTTTCATTGTTGTACTCTTCTTCATTTCAGCACTATGTACAAGTATAATAGATCTTTCACATTGATCAAATATTACACATTAAAATTTAGATAAAAATTCAGCTAATAAATATGCCAGTCTAAAGATTAATCGATCCACCTCATAAATAGCTGCTGAATTCCATTATATTAGCCAATATTTGATAATGAATACCAGTTCTTTCTGATTATTATCTATTCTCAAGATGGTACTTGATATCTCTTGAATTAGTATGGATGAATAATGGATTTTTCCATGCCATACTGAGTATTTCCATGATATCCTTCTGGTTCATCTTGTAAACTTCAATTGACATTAATTATTTTTAATTTAAAATTGTTGTTCCTTAGAGTATCAAAAATTAATGTACTTTTACTTGCTGTTCAAGACTTAA